>CM043022.1:34341448-35009054 GCA_023690525.1 Holotrichia oblita | reverse complement strand
TATTTATTTACACAAACAATTTACACCAACATTAATATAAATTTATAAACAATGAATATTGAAATATCCCGAAACTTTCTTTGTTTTAGTGCAAAGAAATCCCTTTTTTTATTTTTATTTTGTTCCGGACGTAGTAGGTGCTTTTTTTTGTTAAAAACGTCAATATTTGAAATATAACTTGTGTCTCTGTAGTATGGTTGTTTCATTTTATAATCTTCTAGACCCAGATGTCTTGCCACCTGTAAGTCTAAAAAGGGAATTAATTAAAAATCAATGTATCAACAAATTGTAAACATAATTATATACGTTTGGAACAAATTGATTATTTAATTAACTGCTGTTTTATCAACCTACAAGTGCAAACACAATTATTTATACTCTGAAATAAATTGATTTTTAATTAATTCCTGTTTTACGAACGTAGAAGAAAAGACGCGATTATTTCTGGAATAAATTGATATACCTATCATTAATCCCTGTTTTATTAACCTACAAGTAAAAAACAATTTTTCTGGAATAAATTAATTTTTAATTAATTCTGATTTACTGACGTAGAAGTGGAAATACGATTATTTCTCTGCTGGAATAAATTGATACACCTATAATTAACTCTTATATTATTAACCTACTAGTAAAAACACAATTGTTCTAGAATAAATTGATTTTTAATTATTCCTGATTTACTGTTACTTACGTAGAAGTGAAAACGCGATTATTTCTGGAATAAATTGATATACCTATAATTAATCCCTGTTTTATTAACCTACAAGTAAAAAACAATTGTTCTGGAATAAATTGATTTTTAATTAATTTCTGATTTACTTACGTAGAAGTGAAAACGCGATTATTTCTGGAATAAATTGATATACCTATAATTAATCCCTGTTTTATTAACCTACAAGTAAAAAACACAATTGTTCTGGAATAAATTGATTTTTAATTAATTCCTGATTTACTTACGTAGAAGTGAAAACGCGATTATTTCTGGAATAAATTGATATACCTTTAATTAATCCCTATTTTATTAACCTACAAGTAAAAAACAAATTATCTCTGAATAAATTGATTTTAATTAATTCCTGATTTACTTACGTACAAGTAGAAACGCGATTACTTTTGCTCTGAATAATTGATTTTCAATGTAAATTTTATTTTTACTTGACCTGCAAACAATAATTATTTATGTTCTGGAATAAATTTATTTTTACTAAATTCTTGTTTTATTGACCGACAAGTGGAAACAATTATTGATATTCTGGAACAAATTTATTTATGAATTTCTCATTTACTGACGTAGAAGTGGAGAAACGATTATTTCTGTTCTGGAATAAATTGATGTCTAATTAATCCCTGTTTTATTAACCTACAGGTAAAAATACAATTGTTTGTTCTGGAATAAAAAGATTTTTAATAAATTCTTGTTTTATTGGCCTACAAATGCAAACACAATTACATATTTATGTTCTGGAAAATTAATTTTTAAGTACTTTAATCCATATTTTATTGATCTACAAGCAGAAACACAATTATTTATGTTGTGTGTTTTTGCTTCGGTTTGTATTTCATGACTTTTGAAATCAATCTGAGCTGGTAAAACTTCAAAAATACGAACGCGATATAAACAAGGTTAAAATATTTGACGTTTGATTGGAAAAATGAAATATTGCACTGTGTGATTTTGACTTGCTTTCCGCAATAAAGAATAGCTGTCACTTTTAGGTCTGTTCAGAATTTCGTCGTTTGAAACAAGGTATAATATGTACAAGCAATTTAGAGTAATTTAGGTTTATTAATTACGCCATTAAATGTTGTTGATTGCCGCTAATTTGTCCATATTCAATAAAATAAAATGCTATTTCTTATTTAGGAAGGAATAAACCGTCTAATTCATAACATATTTTTATTAAGAAAACACTCGTCAGATGGCATAATAGCTAAATTCATTACTACTGTCATCTAGCGGAATATAATTGAATTGCAATATCGCTAGTAATTGAATAGAAAAATTATAGATGACGCTATTTCAATTGACACTTATTTTTATATATTTAAATTTGAAATTTAAACTTTTTACACCTTTATTTACATTTACAATACTTTATTATTAACATATATTCATAATGTGAACCTTTTAGATCAATACTAAATATGATATACATTTTACATAAATCACAACAAATTATACTACATAACTATTATCTGATCATTACGATCAACATTAACATTAAAAGCTTTTTTAATTTAAGTCTTCGAGCAATATTAACACTTGAATAAATTCAGTTCTTCAAACAATGTCAAAAAACTACAACTTTATAACTTCTTACCTGCCTTTAATAATTTTATCCAATCTATTTGCTTGCCAGTTCTAAAGCTCATTCAGAACATGGTATCCCAATCATATTTATTATATGCTATAATAATAATCGCAGGATTATTACATATTAGTTTGATCTACAGTCGATTGGAAAATGCTCGAGTTTTATACGAAAGGTCCCAAATTAACTTTAGATATTTTAATAATCAGCACTATGGTTCTGACTAATTTAATATCGGTACTTTTGTGTAATATTCAGGAAGAGATCTATGTTAAAATTCGTGAGGAAAATGGAGCAGGTTGATCAAAATTTGAACGTAAGTGAGGGAATGAAACCTAGAAGGTATTTAAGATTCGTTTTGGAAACGGTCCCTTCTATCTTCGCGATATTTTGCGGACTATACGAGTCATATGCTGTGATTATCGTTTTTGGTTTCGATCGATATTACCCTCACGTAATCTTTTATTTTAATTTATACATGATTACTCTGACAGTATTCAAAATCTACCAATTCTCAACAGCTATAAAATTGAGGTAATTCAATTTTTAAAACAATTTACGTGTTAGGATATAATCGAGATATTTTCCAGATTTATGCTGTTAAACGAGAATTAATCCGGATTAAAACCGCTACTATGATTACAATTGTGTTTAGTACAAACTTAATTCAAGAACACAGAATGGTGACCTCTTATAGAAGGGCTCACCTGCTGCTTTCAACGAATGCATCGATCTTATGAATGATGTTTTCGGAATTCAAATTCTGTTCATCACAATGTTAATCGTTACCTTCATAGTTCAAGCCGTCAATACTGCGATCAGTTACGGCAATTCAACTGGAGAAGATGAAACTGAGACTTACGAATTGATTTTTAGTTTGTGTTTGGAACACCAGTCTTTTATTGTAAGTTCAAATTCGTAATATTTAGCTCTTTAGTATAATAAAAGGATGTTGTTTTATCATTTAATAGACGTTTGCTATAATGTTGGCATCATCTTGTGAACAAACTATTGAAGAAATGAATGAATCGCAAAGGATATGTCATAAGCTGCTGGCCGAACTTCCTGTACGTTTAAGTAGTATGCAAGAGATCTTGCGGGAGGAGCTTTACGTCTTCGCCAATCAAATTGATCATTTGAACGTGCAATTTACGGCATCCGGATTTTTTAATGTCAATCACACTTTGCTGTTAACGATCTTCGGTTCTATAGCATCTTATATTATATTGATTCAATTTAGATAATTGTATAAATGATCGAAGCAAGTTTGTACTGTTATTTTGGCTGTTTCTTTGGTTCTCTCTAAATAACGATATTTTCAGGTCAAAATTTGGTTATTTTTCTTAGAAATCGCAGTAAATGACTTAACGATCGACGCCTTTTGTTTTCCGATACTATAAAAAGTGTCTTTGATTAGAGCAATAGAAAAGTTGAGAAGCAGACTGATGTTGTTCGATCGCACAGGGCTTTCCCAATCCACTGTGGCTACGATTTGGAAGGATAGGAAAAAGTTGCTTGACGGGGAGATTCAAGAAGGGAACAAGAAAAAACTGCGTAAACCACAGCACGAAGATGTAGATCGAGCTGTTCTACAGTGGTTTCAACCGCACGTATGAATCACATCCACTTTCTGGACCACTGATCAAAGCAAAAGTTTTATGCAACGAAGCTGGGCATTGCTGACTCCAAAACTTCTGAGGGTTGATTAAGTAAGTGTACGAAGGCTCGATATTCAGCAAAAGAAATTTTCAATGCTGACGAAACTGGGTTGTTTTATAAACTGTCACCAAACAAACTTTGAAATTCAAGTCAGAAAAGTGTATTGGACACTGTTTTAGTGGCAGCTAACATGATTGGTACAATAAAAAGAAAACTTTTAGTGATAGTCAAAACATTCAGCGTCTGCCTGTGACTTACAAAGCCAACGAGAATGCATGGATGACTTCTCTAATTTTGGAAGAAGAAATAAGAAAAATGGGATTCTGAGTTCAAGGGAGCTCCAAGCCCTGCACATCCTGCAATAGCCGATCTTTAAAACATAGAAATTTGTTTCTGACCAGCTAACAGCACAAGTATCCTTCGACCAATGAACCAAAGTGTCATAAAAAACCTTAAAAGTCACTACCGAAGAAGGCTTTTAATGGAATTGGTAGAAACAGATGGCAATTTTAAGGCAATTGTGTTAAAGACGCAATGCAAATGATGGGGAGAGCATGGGAAGAGGTGACATGGAGGACCAACTGGCAAGAGAAGTATGCGATGATGACTTGCATTTAGCGGTTTGAGCTCGACAGGTTATGAACCAGAAGAGTTGCAGGATTATGAAACCGTCGATGAAACAGTTGCTACAATAGCTGCAGTTTCAGATGAAGACAATGAAGATGAAGACAGTGACCAAGAGGAATATGATCCAGAGCCTGAACCAGTCCCAGCTCCTCAACAGGCCTTAGAGGCAGCTAAAATTCTCCACAAATTCACGAAGATGATCCAGTAGCTACAGAGGATGTTTCACGCTTGCAAGATTAAGTAAGGCCATGGAAGACGAAAAAACAGCAAACTACGTTGAAAGACTTCTTTCATTAATTTATCAATAATGACTGTATTTGAAAATATATACTGTATGTTATTATTCTACAGTGTCTTATTAATAAACCTGCATTTGAGCTGTACAGCATTTTTAAAATCAGTTTCGTTCTCCCTTCCCCCTTTCGTAATCCCTATTGCGTCGTGCTGCTATCTAGAGAGTAAAATATGTAACATTAGACGTCAAAAATAAATAAATTTCACCAGCGTGGACTTAACTCACACTTTATAGAAATTCCAAATTTTGGAAGCTGTTCTACATTTGTTCTAATTTAAAATTATTCGAGGTTGTTCTAGTTGTTCCAAGATTTCGAAATCTAAACTTGTACGGTTCAAAATACATGGAGAAAAATAGAATTTTGTGAGCCACCCTATATCTTCGTTCTAGTTCGAGCTCTGCGCATTATAAAACTTTTGAATAGGGGAGTCTCAGTTATGTTGTGCAATGTTTATGGTGAGAGCATGTGATTATTGTTTTTTACATCGTTGAATTGATTTAAACTGTGAACAAATAAAAGTGCAATAACTTCGATTTGGTAAGTAATTCGTTTTTGTTTCTACAGCAACATACTCGTTGAAAGATGTACATTTGATACCCGTTTAGCTGTGCTTCTGGAATTAAAACTGGCATAACAACAGTAGTTCAGGCGCCAAATTTAGTTGCTCAAGAAAGTACAAAACAAGTGGGTCAGGTTCTATCCGCCGAAAGAGGATAACTGGTGACCATGTATGCCATCGTACAAGCAACAGTAAATACGATTTCGACAGTCTTTTGTTTTTCTAATGGCGAAGTTTCACGATCAAATGCTAAGAGGTGGGCTGCCTGGAGCTATTAGTCTTGCAAATAGTCCAAACAGTGGATGGATGACCGGCTCTTTGTTTATTAAAGTTTGAAAACAAATTTAAAAACTCTCTATATGCTCTAAAGAAGATCCCATACTTATATTAATGGATAACCATGATACTCAGTGCTCCTTGGAAGCAGTGATATATACCAATAAGGAATATAGAATGGTTTTGGTAACATTTCTATCTCACTGCACCCACCGGATGCAGCCGTTGGATGTAGCAGTGTTGGGCCCATATTTAAATCAAAGTATTCTCTCGCGCAAAATGACTGGCTTCTTACCAATCTCGGAAAGTCAATAACCACCCACGATTTAGCTGAATTAGCAAACATTGCTTTCGTCAATTCGTTCACAATTAAAAATATCACCTTTGGATTTGCTAAAATTGGGACATGGCCAATGACCAGAAAGGTTTTCCAGTTCCTCGAACTTGCAGATCGATTTGTCCACCAATAAAAATATTTTAGTTGTAACTTCAGAAATGGCAAGGCCACTACCAAAAGCAGCTTTAACTGAAACGCCAGAGAAAAATAACATTGAGAAAGAAACTTTGTTACGTTTAGCAAAAAGAAAGAAACCTAGTCTAGAGTGGAGATGTGAAAACTTGAAAAAAGAAGCATTACAAAAAAAAATCAAGCAAACAAAACAAAGAGACGAAATATGTGTAGAGTCTGACTCAGAAGAAGATGACAATTATTTAATCCATGATGAATCAGATAGTTTGGACGAATTTTAGAAGAAATTAGTATAGAGAAAAATGAAGAAGAACATCCAACACAGCTAGAAGAAAAAGACTATGTTTTAGTTAGATTTATAAGAAAAAATGTTAAACATTTCATGGCTCAAGTAACATCCAGACTTGAAGAAGATAAATACAAAGTGAAAAGAAGACTTATTCAAGTTTTTAATGCCAGACAACCCTGAAGATAGCGATGTTAACATTAAAGATATTATTTTTAAATTACCAAAACCTTTTATGCATGGTGGTACGGTAAGAACAATGTCTCTAATGTCTTTTGGCATTGATTCCACGCCTTACAATGGATATTAAAAGGTTTGTTCAAATCTATCCCTGGGCCAGTTCAAATGTGCCTCGTGTAGGGGAAAGATTTGAATAAATGCGCGATTGAAATAAGTTTCGTTTTTTTTTTTGTTTATTGTCAAGTATTTCGTTTTTTAGTTATAATAAGAGGTTCCTTAGTGTTCAAATGTACCCTCCTTTCCCCTAATATAGAAAAATCTGAAACCTAGAAGTGGTAAATTTTAAAATAATCTTGACAAGCTTTCTAAAAAGGGGGCCACTTTACCGTTCGTAAATCTGATACAGTGCATACGAAGATCGATCTCTCGAATTTAACTCAATGTCTTCAAGCTGGTGCATAAACTGAAAAGTTAATTGACGTTTTAATCTAGCGTTTCAATGCATCGAATGCTGTGCCAATTACAGTAACGGAGAGGATGCAATAAGACACTTTGGTACACTAATGTGGTTGCTGGACCTCAAAGAGGCACCCAGCTGCCGACCGACCGTTAGGTATGCGGCGTCACGGAAATGCACACAGTCCTCAGGACAAAGAGGTACGAAACCAGTTGCCCGCACGAGACCGACATCTCGCGGAGAGGCCCAGCGAACCGATGAGCTCCTCTCCCCTGTGCTATCCATGTTAGACAAGTTTTCTTGTCAACGTTGGACGGGTCACCGTTGGAGACGCTTTAGCGAACTCCTACCTCACATCTAACCCCACGGGGCCTAGGCCTCCTTGCGGATGGCTACTATCGGCCAAGCGTGGGAAACGGAATCTGGCCGTGAGGTACAACGAGCCCGCCCGTGAATTAAGCCTGAACTACGGGGACGGCCGGGCAAAAGCCCTACCCCAAATGCCAACCGCGCCAACTCTTTCGCCCCTCCGGCGATCAAGTATCCGCGGCAGCTACAGTGAAACCGTAGGGTCCCAGAATCACCGAGTTGTTTCAGGATGAAACCGAAGGTTTCCCCAACCAGACAACCAGCGGGCGGACTACTCCTCGGCGAACCGACTTTCATCCTCCCCTACTATCTTCGCCAAATTCTCTCGCCACGCCCGTTTCCCTGAGTGTGGCCACCAAGGATGGGGTAGTGCAGCTGCAGAGTTCTCTAGGTAAGCGCCGTAGGGGGGTAACAATTTTGAGTTCGATTTTTTAAAGCTACTTTCAGTAGGTAAACTGTGTGCCTACGGACGCAGTCACTCCACGTGGACACGCTTGTATAAGCTGTAGTTTTGACAGCTACAATCTGTGTGAAACCAGCAAATTGTCATAATTATGACAGTTTGACAGGTTTTAACTGTCAAAACTACAGCTCATATTATATAAATATATAAACTACAGATCATATTTGTGATTTATTTAAAAATCTAGAAATAGAATATTAATACATGATACACAATATGGTTTTCTTCCTTGCAATAATTCAAGGCCATACAATTTCTTCTATCCAATCCAGATAGCTTGAAACTCTAGTATCAACATTAGGACTGACATTACCACAAAACTTTCCATAGGCGGCTAATCCAACTACTCTCGCCCTACCATCTTCATTTAGTACGAAAATTGGCGAACCTGAACCTAACTGTAAAATTAATTAATAAATCTATACCTATTAAAAAATCGTTTTACGATACTTACATAGCACACATCAGAATCGGTGAACGTACAAAATTGGTGATCAAGATCAACTCTGGGGGCTCGATAGGTCTTATTACAAGCTTCGAAATCGAGAGTCGTTACCGAGGTTTTCCTTAATTCGTTGTTAAAACCGCTATCTTTAATAATACAAAAAAAAATAAGATAACTGTTTCTTTCGAAATAAAAAAAAAACATCTCACCTCTGTGATTTAACATTCCCCAACCAGTAGAAATCATACTTTCAGGAATATCCGTTTCGGTATGAAGACAAGCCGGTTGAATATTGTCAGTAAATTGAACCGCCTCAGCCAATCTTATCAAACCTATATCGTTAATTCGTAGCATTCGTTTATATCCCGGATGAGGTGTTAACTCTGCGATTGGTATATCTTGAGGTTTAACTTGATCGTTGCTTCCTGATAGATCCAAACTACCAAGTCGTATCATCACAGGTACTCTCCTATATACGAAAGTATTATGGTGGTAATTCGATTTTTTAATAATATTATTTTAATATTCTCACCTCATTACGTTGTTTATGCAATGAGCTACTGTTAAGACGTAGTATTCACTGATCAGGACACCACCGCAACCTCCCCATTCAATTTCGCCTGTAGCTGGATTTTTTACATAACCGAACATAGCCTAGAATTTAAATAGTTTTTAAAGATCGTATAATAATTATAATTTAAATGTTTACGTTGTAAGGGTATTCCCCGGGTTGTACAGCATTAGTTGGCAAGGCGCCCGCAATTTTTGGGGTTACCGGTCCATAATCGATGCAAGCTAAAAACATTATATCAATTCGATTTTATTTTCTACACTTTCTGGTTTTTAATAATACCTTCTACACTTTTCCGAAGTGTTGATTTAGTCGTACCACATCTCTCGTAATAATCTTCTATACAACAGACTGGATTGTTGTTGGGAATGTCATGGTAATTAATTTTAATCGTGTTCAATATTATAACGTTAGTTTTGCAATCGGCCATTGGAACTACACGGCCCTCGTTGTTTAAACCGCATTGATCCCCCATTTTAGATTGAGCTAAACATATAAATATATTATAAATAAATATATAGATAAGAGGATCTAATATCCTATGTTTTGGTTTCACCTCATTATATTTCCTGTCGTCGAAACACATCCGTTTTTGGAATTTTTTTTTCCCCGAATTAAACCACAAATAGATAAACGATAAGCGTTTTATTACATTAAATTTTATATTTATTAAAACATAAATTAAATTGAATAATTGTTAATTGTATATATTCTTGTTTAAACCAATATTTAATTAGTAATCCAAAAAAAGATGTTTTTTTTTCTCTTCAAATCAACGACTATTTAAGTGTATCAATGATTTAAAACTTAAAAATGTTTAATATTATTTAATAAATAATTAAATTAAGCCTATAATAATTAAAAAATACTTACCTAAAATCGTCCTAGATGTCAGCAAAACTAAAAATGCTACAGCCTTCATTCTGAAGTTGTCAAAACCGTATTTAATGTAGGATTCAAAAAATTATGAAACTATTAATGTTAGAGCTGCTTTATATACACTTTCTTATATACATATACATATATCTTATCAAGTGCTACGCATGCTTAATAGATTTACATCAAATTAAAAAAATATATGTATATTACTCATAAAAAATGAATCAAAAAGGAAATAAGTGTTATTATCTTCGTGAATTGGATGCTTTCATTGCTGAAAAATATTTCTAAATCAATTTGATTATATAGTTGATACACCAACACCTAAAATATGTTTCAATGCATAGTCTACAAATAAACTCATCCTTAAAGATGCCAATTCTGTCTTTGAGATCCGCGTCCTGTTAACAGACTCATCACTGTTCTAAGCTGTATTCGGTTGAGAGCCTAATCTACTGCTAATTGTCTCGATGGCTGTTCCATCATCCGTTGGCTGTGTATCTGTCCCTCAACGTTATTCCAGTGTAACTGATGGTGTGCCGTGGTGTTGGTTATCTCCAGACCAAGGTCAGGTTTAGTGAAATTTGTTTCAGCACTCTTCCTTGTCAGCTTGCTTGCTATTTTGTTGGTACCTGGTTGGTACCCACATCAAAGTAATTCTGTTGTATCTAGCTAGGATTCTTGTTAGGTTTTCCTTAGGTTGTTTTTCCAGTTTCTATTGCTAGTATTTCCGTATGGTGTACGATGCTATATTGCCCTAATGTCATATATTCTTTATGATTCAAGGTTTCACTATAAAAACCTGCTATACAGCCTGTAATTCTTTTCGACCCATCTGCGTATCAGACATGGTTTCGAATCTCAGGTTTCTGTTTTCGCTCTACACTCATCCAAATCTAGGACTAACTTGAAGGGTTTATCGAAGGAAAGTTTTGGAATCATCGTATCACAGCACATTTCAACGATAGGGTTTGTAATGTCAGTCTCTATTCTGATCAAGAAGAAATCTGGCTTCTCCAGTTTCCACCAGACTTCGTTCCATATGTCCCCATTCTCGCCATCTCCTTTATCCAAGAGAGATAAGTTTAACACGGTTTCCATAGCTGCTGTAGGCGTGAACGATCTTAGTAGGTTTCAACCAACATTCTTGATCTCTTTATAGATGCCTTTCTTTTTAAAAGATCTGATCGTCTCACAACTTTAGACAAACTTTGTCTTCCAGCTTTATAAAGCAAGCTAATCACTGAATTACATTACACGTTTGAATAATCACGGACCCAATAAGACCAAAATACATTCTCACGAGGCTCAAATAAGCCCTGATGAGTTTAATAATTATTTTGAAGAAAGACCACTTTTTAACACCAAAAAAGTTGTCACGATTTCAAATATTAACAAAAAAAGAAAAATCTAACTTCTCTTAATAATATCACTTATCGGGAAGCTAAAGACAAACTAGAAACCCACACAGTTAAACAGATAGCACTGCAATAAACATATTTAAACAATAGATTAGTGTTTCTTAACATTACCAAGAGAATCAGAAGGAGATAGTGAACAAATGCAGATTAAAACATAATTTCCTTGAACATTGATGAAACCGCCATGCACTAAATCCAAATATATGACGAGCAGATACAGCGAAGCCTGTTCATAAGCCATAGCTGCTGTAGGCGTGCTTTTTACAGCACCAGTGATACATAGATTGCTTGATGATGAAGAAATATTATTTTCTTCTTCTTCTTTTTTCTAACGCCATATGTTTTAATGATTCTCACAAGCAGAATGTTTTATGAAAAACGTTTAAAGTTCAAGAAATTGACGTCAATTTGTCACAACCTGGCGACGTCCTTTAGGGCAGAACAGGGTAAATGACATGCTAAGTTTGTTTTCCAAATTATTTAAAGAAATAAATTATGAAAGTAAACTACTTGATCGATACTGATGGCCAACAATTTTTTTCAGACGTTGCAATAAGACCATCTTTCGTTGTTGACATCGTCAGTCTAGTAGAATCTAAATGGACAAAAGTCTAAAAATACATTATTTGAAGAAAGTTGGTACTCCTGGCATAGGTCGCAATTAAAACTTTTCGCTTTCCTAGCATTCGACATGACACCACTTTTGCCAAAATTGACATCATAGCCATTCTTTCAATTTTGATAGACTGAGTAAGTTATTGCAATAAATACAAGCACAATCTTCTTCGTCATCGTCAAGGCTAAAGAGATCTTCTTTTCCACTTGATTTATCTTCAACAAGACAGTGTTCTTTTTAACCGCATTTCTTTGACTCTTTGTCTGCTGTTGCCGGTTCTTTTCATTTTCTTTGTCACGAACGATTTGGAGGTACGGGCTTTAAGTTAATAATACGTCTTGGTACCTGCCAGTCTTGCATTTGGTAGTGTTTCTAACATTACTTTGAACGAATGGAGATTTTGTAAATGCCATTCCTTAATCTGGGCGGACAAGTTTGGCCAAAGACCTCTGGTTTAAAATTAAAAATGCCTCAGTAGCTCGACAACAGTGTAATAATGAATGAGTTACTGTTATCAATTAGGTACATACATGTGTCTTTTTTTCAGAAAAACCTGCCCGAAAAATGAACAGATATATACACTGTGATCATTTTGAAGTGTCGTGAGTTGGCAACAAAAAAGTCCCTGGATTCATAAAAATTGGGAAATATTTACTTTCGTGAATTGTCCATAGTGGATTTATATATGAAATGTCAAAACGATAGTGTCAACACTTATCTATTAGCTGTCATTTGTGTATATTGTCTTGTTGTAGTGTCTTTATTTTCATATTTTCTTCGTGTTTTATTACCGTTTTTCTATCTTTTTCAAGACAATGCCTTTTACGACATAGCAGGATACGTTTATAGTAATGGCCCACTTTCGCAGTGGAACATTACAATTTATAAATAAACTTACTAAGTTGACATTTGTAAATAAATAAACCTAACCACAAAATAAAGATAAACAGGTTCGCCAATTACACAGTGTTATCATATTATGTAAAATCAGTATGACCAACTCAGGACAGTTCAAAATGATCACTTCGTATATGTGGAGCATTTATAACCCCATCCCACCCATTATATTTGTGTCATGTATTTAATTATGTCTATATAAACGTGTGGTATGCATTATATTTAACTTATATAGGTCGCCATGAAGGTCAGTGATTACGCCATATTGACGTGTAACGAGATACGTCAAATTGACATTTAGTGAGGACGCTAACTTGACGTTTCATGAGAACCATCAAAATCAAAACGTTCCTATCCCATCATGAGTTGGTTATTTGATATTACGATAGATATTTTTATGGAGAGTCGAAAAGTATCTTTCCACGTTATGTTTTTTTTTTTAGTTTGCCTTCTATCATTGTAAAAATAAATGAAACTGAAAAGCAAAAAGAACATCGTAAATAATTCGCTTTATACTTCGTAGGTTCGTTCTTTATTGATCTTACTGTCATTACAAATAATGCGCCATTAGCTTACTAAGCACAAATGATATTAGCTGTTTTCTTTTGCTCCGTAAGATTAATCCTAAAAACTTAGCAGGATTACAAATAGCAATGCAAAAGAACGCAAAAAAGCGCGACGAATAAAGTGTATGCAGAGCCATCTATAACACGTTCAAACTATGAACATAACTTGGAATTGAACATAACCTCAGTGACATAACCAAATAAACCAAACATAAGTTATTTAATTTGACGTGGTCGCTGATTAATAATTCTCTATCCTTCAGCAACATAAACTTCAAAAATTCATTCTCAAAGGTTATGTTTATTAGTTATATGTCAAACGCCGTATTTCCCCCTCTTAAAAACATGGATTAAGCGGATTGAATCCAAAAGATTTTATGTTTCAGAAGGGAAAGGGGAAAACTTATCACGATTAGTTTTTTTTGGGTGGGGAGACGCAAAAGAACATAGTAGGATCAAAAATACTTAGTATGATTAATCTTACGTGAGCAAAAGAAAACGCTTATTATTTTTTAATACATCGTTGTCCCCCCCAACACATTTATTTATGCCAGAGCTCACGCGAGTTTTTATTTGTAACAAGTTGGAGGATTGTAAGACAAATTGACATGAAACTACAAATTATACTTCAACGTCACCTGTCATTATTTTGTAATCTGTCAAAATTGACAGCTTTACAATTATCGCGTCTAATAATGACATTGACACTAATGACATTTCTAAATCAAGCCACTTTTTATTTTGTTTAATTAATCGATGTAACAGATACATTGTAAATTTATTTATAAAATCACATATATGCAGGATTATACACATTATACAGGAATATGTTTAAAATAAAATAGACAAAACAGTCAACAGAGTTTCTATTCTATATTCAATCATCTAAATTTCAGACCATACGATACTCTCTATCCAATCTAGATAACTCGAAACACGACTGAAAATATTTGGAAATATAGAGGAGCATTCACGATTTCGTGATGCCACACCAACTATCCTAACTCTGTTATCTTCTTCATCGGTTACGAAAGCTGATGAACCTGATCCAGTCTGTAAAACTCAAGATGTATCATTTAAGTCTTAAGACGAAATAATTCAAAACTCACATGACATATATCGGTGTTAGTTATAAAACCGCAGAAATCAGTATCATACACTAGGATGTCTTTATCCTTATAGGTATCATTACAACTGTTAGAATCCTTTAAAATCAAGTTAGATTTCAATAATAGATCGCTAAATCTGTGATCTAAAATTAAAATACTCCTTTTTGTTATTAGGTACATATGTTACATTGACACACCTTTTTTTAATATAAGACCCCATCCAGTAGCAACCATTTTATCCGGAATATCTTTTTTCGTGTAAAGACAAGCTGGTTGGGCATACGATGTAAATCTAACTGGTTCTTCAAGCTTCAGCAAAGCTATATCATTTTTATATGAAACTTTATCGTAATCAGGATGGACTATTATCTCCGAAATTCGTACATCTTGAGGTTGCACTCTATCCTCTTCACCGGACATATCTATAGTACCGGCTCGTATCATCGAAGGTGGATGCCTGCATTTAAATCAACCCTATTTTACGAATGATATACAGGGTTTCCACGGCCGAATGGGACATAGGGAAAATACATGTAAAATCGGTTTTCGGTGAATATTATCTCCCTAATACTACTTCATCCAAATTTAAGTGCCGAATATTATAACTGGGTTAACAATGAACATTTCCACAATCATAGTACAAAGAAAGTCATTTTAATAAAGCCAAAAAAATTATTATTTTTAAACCTATTGTACATGAATTCCTAATAAGGCTTTTAACACGTTAGTTAGTGCAAGTGGCCGTGGCGCAGACGTTCACGTGACGCCTTAATAACGTAAGGCACAGATTGTTTGGGGTCGAATCCGAGAAATGAATTTTATTTTTTATTTTTTTTTTATCTTGATTAAGTTTTGTTGTTTATTTTGACAAATGATTCGTCGTTAGTAACAATTAAAAATCGAATAATATAATAGCATCATTTTTTTTATTGTAAAAATTATTCATTATTTACCTTAATCCTCAAAATATCGATTTTATAGTCTTCAAAATTATTATTGAATTTGTAGCATTATTGTTGGAGATAAAAAATAAAAAAAAAACTAATCTGCCGGGATTCGAACCCTAAACAATCCGTGCATTTGCGTTATTAAGGGGCTATTATCAGTTGTTGGTGGGAAATTTGAAATTGTGTTATTTTTACTTGCAATAATTTTTGTGAAGAATGATTATAAACAAGAAATTATTACTGGAATATTAACATTTAATTATAAATTGGTGGACGAATAGTAGGTGACAGAAACGTGTTTAATAAAAAAGAATTCTTTTTTTATTTTTAAAGTAAAGTATTTCAAGAGTTATACACTTATTCGTCCACTAAATATGAACGGGAATAAGCATGGTGTACATTATAAAAAGAAATATAATGCTAAATAAAAAAGAGTATTGCAAGAAACGTATCCGGTAGTAAAACAGATAACTGTAGACGTTCCAAATAGTTTGGCACCTTTCTAAAAGAGGGGCACATCATCGCCGCAATTACTGCTATTCGAATTTACTTTATATTCCTTTCTACGTGCTTATACCCCTTTCACGACATGTCTCTATGTCACGATCTTGCTATCTCATTTTATATATTGCTCTTCTTCATCTCGCAGTATGATCGACAACTGGTACTATTAGCTCCCTCTGTTATCCAATTTATTTGTAATGACAGCCGATGTTAGTATAGGATGTGCTCGCTAGGAGTGAAAATAGACCCTTAAGCCGTCGCGCGAACCATTGCGCCATGGACGCTTGCACTAAGTCACGTATTAAAAGCCTTATTAGGAATTCACGAACAATAGATTTAAAAATAATAATTTGTTGGCTTTATTAAAATGACTTTCTTTGTACTATGATCGTGGAGATGTTCATTGTTAACCCAGTTATATTAATAACTGGGTAATAATTATAATTAATGAAGTAGTATTAGGGAGATAATATTCACCGAAAACCGATTTTACATGTATTCTGCCTATGTCCCACTTGGCCGTGGAAAGCCTGTATATATGAAAAATATATTATACCTATAATGTGTTACGCAATGGGCAACCGTCAGGACGTAATTTCCGCTAATAAGGGTACCAGTACATAAACCCCATTCAACAGCGTCATCTTCCGGTGAAATCCCATAACCTAAACCAACCTATTATAGGGGAAGTTATTGAAAGATGTTTCTAATTGCCAACAAAAAAAAATAACTTACATTATGTTGGTAATCGCCAGGTTGAACGTAACTTGGATGGGTTACTTTCTCTGCGATTCCCGGACCAAATCTGGAACAAGCTAAACAAGTATTAACAAGTACTAAATTGTCCTGTTAAGTCTTAATTGGCGTACCTTCTTCGCTTTTTCTCGTAGCCCTTTTAGGGCGTGTAAAATAGGAGGTTTTTATGCAACAAACCGTAGGACTGTTGTTATGCCAGTCGTCGTTATCTCCTATCCCTTCGGGAACTACGATGGCGGTTTTACAATCTTTAATTGATGTTATCTCCCCTACGTCTTCGCCACAAGATTCGCCTAATTTGGTTTGGGCTAAACGCACGAAAGTTGTGTTAATATTAATAAATTTAAATTTAATTTTATAATTCGATTATATGGATTTAATTGCTTAAATGCATTCCATCCAATTAACATTATAAACGTCATAAAATTGTAATTAAGATACATTACCTAAAATTGAACTAAATTTCACTAAAACTAAAAATACTATCGCTTGCATTTTATGAATCACAGCAATTGCATAACAAACACTCATAAATAAACTAACCACAAATGAAACAATCTTTAATTTTCTCACGGAATTCCACGATTATTTAGGATTACTAGATTTACTAGAAAATGAAACAACACGATTATAGAAACGCGATTTAAATGAAATCTCCGTCAATCTATTGTTGTGCTAACGTTGTTGTATTTCCTTCGAAACATTTATAATTATGTATATGTATTATGTATGTATGAAGGACGTCAAGTTCTACTACGACAATGTTTTTGTCTTTTTACATAAAAATAAATTGTGGACAAACTTGAATGAGACGATTTAGCTGAAGATTGTGAGACGAAGATAGAAGATTTTGTAACAAAAATCTTGATTAAAAAAACAACTTTATAAATAACATTTTTGTATTTGTATCAAATTTGGGTTTCGTGAATAAAATATTGGCTCAAATATTAATCTTTTCCGAGTGTGTTTCAAGATTGTTGTCTTCTAAATAATAACAGTATAGGGAAGATAATGATAGGCAATGAAATTTTGGACGTATCAGCGATATCCAGTATTAGATCAAGATGTTATGAAGCCAGAGATAGAAGAAATAAAACACCAATTATTTTAAAAAAATGTCAAAACGATGTTAGTAGGTTTCAACCAACATTTTTGATCTCTTTATAGATGCCTTTCTTTTTAAAAGATAGAATCTGATAGTCTCACTACGTTAGGCAAAGTTTGTCTTCCAAGTTTATAAATCAAGCTAATCACTGAATTACATTACTCACACATTCTAATGAGGCTCAAATAAGCCCTGATGAGTTTAATAATTATTTTGAAGAAAGACCACCACTTCACTTATCGGGAAGCTAAAGACAAACTAGAGACCCACACAGTTAAACAGATAGCGCTGCAATAAACATATTTAAACAATAAATTAGTGCTTCTTAACATTACCAAGAGAATCAGAAGGAGATAGTGAACAAATGCAGATTAAAACATAATTTTCTTGAACATTGATGAAACCATTGATGAACCATTGTTTCAGCACTCTTCCTTGTTTGCTATTTTGTTGCCTGGTTGGTACCCACATCAAAGTAATTTTGTTCTATCTAGCTAGGATTCTTGTTAGGTTTTCCAGACAGTCTGAAGCTAGTTTCGAGGTTATCTGATACGATGCCAACACCCTTAGGTTGTTTTTCCAGTTTCTATTGCTAGTATTTCCGTATGGTGTACGATGCTATATTGCCCTAATGTCATATATTCCTTATAATTCAAGGTTTCACTATAAAAACCTGCTATACAGCCTGTAATTCTGTTCGACCCATCTGCGTATCAGACATGGTTTCGAATCTCAGGTTCCTGTTTTCGCTCTACACTCATCCAAATCTAGGACTAACTTGAAGGGTTTATCGAAGGAAAGTTTTGGAATCATCGTATCACAGCACATTTAACGATAGGGTTTGTAATGTCAGTCCCTATTCTGATCAAGAAGAAATCTGGCTTCTCCAGTTTCCACCAGACTTCGTTCCATATGTCCCCATTCTCGCCATCTCGTGAACGATCTTAGTAGGTTTCAACCAACATTTTTTATCTCTTTATAGATGCCTTTCTTTTTAAAAGATCTGATCGTCTCACAATTTTAGACAAACTTTGTCTTCCAGCTTTATTAAGCAAGCTAATCACTGAATTACATTACACGTATGAATAATCACGGACCCAATAAGACCAAAACACATTCTCATGAGGCTCAAATAAGCCCTGATGAGTTTAATAATTATTTTGAAGAAAGACCACTTTTCAACACCAAAAGAGTTGTCACGATTTCAAATTACAACAAAAAAAGAAAAATCTAACTTCTCTTAATAATATCACTTATCGGGTAGCTAAAGACAAACTAGAGACCCACACAGTTAAACAGATAGCACTGCAATAAACATATTTAAACAATAGATTAGTGCTTCTTAACATTACCAAGAGAATCAGAAGGAGATAGTGAACAAATGCAGATTAAAACATAATTTTCTTGAACATTGATGAAACCACCACGCACTAAATAATCCGTAAGGATATGACGAGCAGATACAGTGAAGCCTGTTAACGAGCCCTCTACACAATATTAATTAAAAAGTCAAATTTTTTAAGCCAGGATTCATCTTTATATCAGCTACCGAAAGCACGGGTCTGGATGACAGATTTTGCTCAAAGATACTTAGCCACACGTCAAACTTTTTAACTCAACCTAATTTAGTTGTAAATTAAAAAAAATCTAGGAGGAAACGACTGAAGTAACAAGTTTAAACGTAACTCGAATAGCTCCGAAGTGGTCTCGACCTCATATTAACATCATCTAATTTGCAAAGTAATTAATTGGAACATAGATATATCTGAGACAATCTAGGAAGCGATCATTTTCCGAATAGCAATAAATTATCACGCAGAATACCTAAAACGTTTCGAATAGTAGGTGAAAATTCCCCTTACAGTTGTGCTACCGCAAGGAATTGTGGGTAATTATGAAGAATATGAAAGCATCATCCAGGCTGTAATAGATAGTTTAGTAAATAAACTGTGTGCTTATCAGCGCAGTCACTCGTCGTGGACACGCTATATAAGCCGTATTTTGACAGCTAAAACCTGTCAAACTGTCATAATTATGACAATTTACTGGTTTTGACACAGGTTTTAGCTGTCAAAATACAGGTTATACAGCGTGTCTACGACGAGTGACTGCGCTGATAAGCACACAGTTTACCTACCTTTTTGGAGACGAAACGATAAAATATATATATATATAATAAAAATGCATAAAATTCACATTTACATTATATACACTCACCGGCAAAATAATCGATCCACTCAAAAAATTGATGAAGTTTGTTCGTTAATAAGTTTCTTATTTTAAATTCGATTTGATTCATTTTTTTTTTCATATTCTAGGTAAATTTAAATGTAATCTATCACATCTTTGGAATTTTAAGTAAATTTGGCGTACATCATTTTATACAGGGTGACACGAAGTCTGTTTTTTTTTAATCAACTTTAAAACCACATATGGATTGTCAAAGTTGCTCCACCTTGTATTTTCTTATTTTGTTAATAAGACACATCATTTTATTCATTTTTTTACAGACTTCATCAGGTTCAGCAGCTTTCTTATCCCAAGGGGACGATAGCAGAGTCATAATAGTTGGTTTGTCTTTTTACGAAAATGATTTTATTTATGTTTAAAATAAACATCCCCTGCACAAATGCTCTCAAAAAATTGCTTCTTCTACCTCATCCTCTTCTATGAAACGTCGAACACGTAAATGTTTCTTAAGGTTAAACAACAACCAGAAATTATACGTGGCCAAATCAGGCGAATATAGGGTGGATATTCAATGACTATTAATTATCATTAATCGTAGTAGAATCGTAGTAGATCATTGCGCGTACATGCTCTCTTGACAAGTCCATGTTTCGATGTTAAATCGTATCTACCACGTTTGCTCTATAACAGCAGCAGCTCAAACTAAAAGTCAGAGTTTACTATTTAAGGATGGTGGTATTTAGAAATGTAATTTTGCCAGCTCTAACTTCTCTAGTTTCATGCCATCTGAAAATAGATCTTACTATACTACAAATACAAATTTAATTATAGTATGCAAACGTTGTTTGTATAGCATTTCCGTTAAATATATCGTATCGAAATGGATTACTTTTTGACAGGTAAAAATCTGTTTTAATGGACTCTTTACTAACGTAAAACATTGTATTCATTCGAACATCAGAACACCAATCACTTGCTTAGTTACATATATGAGATCTTTCTGTTACAATTCATAAATATGTTATAAAGCGCAACTAAACAAGTCTAGGTTTAATGTTGAATATCGACTCGACGTCCTTGATGACCGCAGACTATCCATCAATTTAAGACGCATCAATTTAACTAACTTGACATTAAAACATTTCGCAGTACCAGAAAATAAGTCGTGGAAGTTTTAACCTAGAAATGTGGGCGGTGGTGGTATTAGTTTTAGTGACGTTAAGCGCAATTTTAGGTAAAGTAATGAAATTATAATTTAAGATAAACTCGTTTCAATGATTTCACGTTTAGCCCAAGTGAACATAGGAGATCCTTGTGGTGAAGACATCGGTCAAATATCTTTAATTGACGATTGTACAACCGCCATTATAATTCCGAAAACCAGCGGAGGAAGAACGGACTGGTGTAGTAGCAATAGCATGGTTTGCTGCATAAAAAGCTCTTATTTAACAACTAATAAAAAACCGCTAAGAAAAAGTGAAAAAGGTACGACCATCAATCATCACCTTCATGAAAGATATCTAACATTATAATATTGTTTTTATAATATTAAGACATTGTTTATAGCTTGCGCCGATTTTGGTCCGGGCATCCAAAGAAAAGTGTCTTCTGCAAATTACGTGCAACCCGGAGAATACCAACATGATGTATGGTGCCTTCCAATATGATTTGAAACAATATATAATTATAGATTGATTTCAGCTTGCCTTAGGTTATTGGAACTACACAAGAGATGGTGAAATAACATGGGGAGTCTGTAGTGGCATTCTGGTTAGTAAAGATTACGTCGTTACCAATGCTCATTGCGTAGATTTGAGGTGATGTATTTTGAGAAATTATTTTCTTTGTTTCGATTGTTTGGTTGTTTTGATAATGTATTACTCGTACATAGGGGACCACCACCTTCTATGGTTCGAGCTGGTACAATAGATCTATTAGGAGAGGAAGATAGAGTTAAACCACAAGATATCGAGATTTTAGAAACAATTGTTCATCCTGATTACTTGCGTCATGTAAAATTAAATGATATCGCGCTGATAAAACTTACAGAACCGGCTAACTTCACATCGTATGTTCAACCAGCATGTCTCTACACGCAGAAAGATGTTCCAGCCAAGATGATTACAACTGGGTGGGGACGGATACTAGAAACAGGTGCGAACACGGCTAAATCACCACTGTAGCTGAGAGATTGTGAGCCGCATCCAAGAAGCAAACGTGCCAGTTCTACATATATGAATTTTATTTTATAGATTCGGGATTTAACGATTTACTATTGAAATCCGAAGTTGTGACAGTGGACTTGAAAAAATGTAACGACATTTATGGTAATAGCGAAAGAAACTTAAGCGATTCCGAATTTTGTGGCATAACTGGCACCCATATATGTTCTGTAAGTTCGATATTATGGCTGGATGGAATGCATAATGTTTTATTAACTTTTTACAGCCTTCATCAGGTTCAGCGGCTTTCTTAACCCAAGGAGACGATAGCAGAGCCACAATAGTTGGTTTGACATCGTATGGAAAAACGAAATGTGGTTCTCAAATACCTACAGTTTATACCAAAATTTCAAGCTATTTGGATTGGATCGAAAATATTATTTGGCCTTAAATAAAATATTCTTTTATATTTTATTTTTAAATTTAAATATTTGTATTTCAATTAAGTAAACTTAATAAAATATTGACAGCATACAAATAACGGATGGAAGATAACACAAAAATAAATTTATTAATTCTGTTTTTGTTGACAAACATCTAGTACAAAGAAAGGTAACAAAATATTCACAGTGTGATTTTGTTGCAAATTATTACACTTTTTTCTTATCAAAATATCCTCCTTTTGCGTTTAATACAGCTTGTACCACACACGACATTCTATCAGTTAATTTTCTAAGCGTGTTGACAGTTGGAACAGTGATTTCTTGTTCTTCTATCAACTTCGTCTCATAACAATTCTAAGCGATTCAAATCGGAGCTTTGAGGAAGCCAGGAAGCCAATTTACACTTTATTTGCTTCTGCCTGAGCGTTTATAAATTTTAGCGGTATGTTTGGGGTCGTTGTCGTGGACAAACGTGAAATTTTCCCCTATTAGCCGCAGTCTAGAAGAAATAGCATTACGTTCGAGAATTCTCAAGGCATCCTTTCCTGTTGTACAGAAACATCCCCACACCATCACTGACGAACCCCCGCGCTTTACCATAGGAACTATACACTTCCATAGCATTTTCTCATGGTTCGCTCTTCGGACAAAGATCCTACGCCTTTGCCCAAAAACTTCAAATTTGGACACGTCTGTCTAAAGCATAGAACTACACGTGGCCAAATTAGGCGAATAGTCAGAGGTTCCCAAACTTGTTTGTGTCGTAGACCCCTTGCCATGTTTTTCGGTTTTGGGTAGACCCCCTACTTACCTGTTATTAATTTTTTATAAACCTGATGCTTTAATAATAATTTATCAACATTTGACGCCAATTTTGCAAGGTTTAGTCTTAAATCTTCTCGGCTAATGATGTCCAGTTTGTTTCTTTTTTTTTGTTAGGAGATTGGTAACAGCGCTGAACCCCCTTTCCACTTGGTATGACGATGGAAAGGAAATTAATAATTGCTATATTCCATAATACGAGATAAGTAACGGGTATGTTGTTTTGCAGCAAGAATTACGGATATCCGTTTTTAAACTGAACCTTAAGTTCTTCGTTTGTACTTAGTTCAGTCAGTTCCTCTTGTATTATGACATTCGTTTCTTCTGTGTCACCATTATCCACGGTGGTATTACCATAGTCAAAACATCCTCAAACCTAGTTTCAAAATCTGAATAGAGGGCATTTAAATGTTGAACGTAGGTTGAAACGTCGTCTTCTTTGTCTGTGACAAATTGGGGTTACTGCGAAAATTCGCCCTGTCCAATATTTTGCTTCATTAGTTTAACTTTGGCAAGAAACGCTGATACGATGGACTTTGTTTTAATCAAATTTAGACTGTCGCAAATTAACCATATTCAATTTTGTAAACAAATCTGTTAAATAGGCGATGTCTGTTTTCCTCTTCAATAAATTTTATCTTTAGTATCCAGAAATTCTAAAATAGTCTCAAAAAGTGCAAAAAATCTTGTCAAACATAAAAGCCTTTCGACAGCCAGCATACTTCAGTGTGAAGGAGTAATTGATGAAAGTATTCGTCATTTTCTTCACACAACTGCGCAAATAACCGCGTATTCAATGCGCTGCTTCGAATTCGGTTTACTGCATCAATGATTAATTGAAGAGATTCATGCAATCTAACACTCAAATTTTTAGCAACTAAATGTTGTCGATGGATGACGCTAACACCACTGACACATTTTGTTTTAAATAGCTTATAAATCCACGATAACGTCCAACCATGGCAGGTGCTCCATTTGTAGCTTACTGATATTATATTTGATAAAGGGATTGCTTTTTCAATGAAGTAATCCTTCAAAACATGAAATATTGATTCACCTTTAGTGTCGGTTGTCAAAGTTCTTGCGAAAAGCAGAAACATGTCCACAAATTGGGGTCTGCATATAGACGAAACTACGACGATCAGAAGATAGAAGATAGTTTAGCATTGGTCCTAGAACAAGGCTACTCCACACATCTCTGCAGCCTGTCCAACATGGAGATAAACTTGGAAGACCTCCTTCTTTATCTGCTGTAAAGGAAGAACAATATTTGGACAGAAAATGGATAGCTGTGAGTGGCTTTATAGACAATTGGACAGTAACAGACTGGGTTATAAACTTTTTAAAACGAAATTCTGAGCTCTCAAAACGAAATAGTCAGAATATGAAACGATGCCGTGCAGAAGCGCAAGATGTAGAACATCTCAGCGAATATTTAAAAAATCTGGGAGAGAGTGGTGTTTTAGTTCCTCCCAGTAATATTCTGAACTATGATGAAACTAGTTTGACCGATGATCCAAGGTCAAAGTCATTGTATAAAGTACCTACATCTAAAAGAGCGACTATGATGGATGTGTGACTTTTCAAAAACATTTACAACTTGTGCAGATGGAACAATTTCACCTCCTTACGTTGTTTATAAGGAGAAATATATTTACCCCAACTGGATGGAAGATGTCCCTCCGTACACTCGTTATAATGCTACCAAATCAGAATGGTTTGATGCAAACATTTCCGAAGACTGGTTTGAAACAATTGCCTTGTCTTTTTTGAAACGTAAAAATGGGAAAAAGGCCGTCATTGGAGATGTTATTGAACTTTGCAACCAGAATGATATAGCCTTTGTGTTACTACCACCAAATACAACTGACATTAGAGGAGGAATTTAAATAATTGGAAAAGACATTAATAGGGGAGTTTTACCAAAAAAAAAACGGAGTTTCCTCGTTTGTTAAGCAGACTAATGCAAAACTGGAAAGCCTACGCTGAAGGCCATTATACTTGCGAGATTTAAAGCATAAGTCCATTTAATCCAGAAGCTGTTTTGAAAAAAATTAACCCTCGAACAGTAAACAACGGAAACGCCTCTGTCGGTTGAAGTTGTTCGGATTCTTCATTATTTCCAGGGATTCTCTCACTATCCGTGGGTAGTAGTGATTGCTTTTGGCTAGTATCTTCACGTCGTTGTAGTCGATTACGTGACTGCTTCCGGTGTGGTAGTGTTCAGCTACTGCAGATTTTCCAGTATTTCTCGCACTGGCATTGAAGTTCGTAGATCCCTTAAGCTTGTAGTCTTGGTATCGAGTCTTTCTTGGATGGAAGCAGTTCTTTTATTTTCTTGACAGTTCTGAACCTGACGTTGGCGTTCTTCTTCTCCAGGATTTTCTTCAGCCTGTCCGTGACTCCAGCAATATATGGCAGGTGTGCGTATCCTGCTGGCTTTAGTTCTCAGTCATCCTTTTTTGTTTCTTTTTGGCTCCGGCTAATCTCCGAATCTCCTGTGGTTTGTAGCCGTTCTTCTGGAGTGCATCTTTCACATATTGAACTTCCTCGGATTTGTCGGTAGCATCACTAATAATTTCTGCTCTATGTAGTAGTGTAGTGACCAGGGATCTTTTCTTCTTGCGGTATATTCCATGTCCCAATTTTCCACTGTCGTTGAGTTTTACCAATACATCCAGAAAATGTAAGCAGCAATTCTCTTCTATCTCCATCGTAATGTTGATGTTGGCATATTGTCTGTTGATATGTTCCTTGAATGCGTGTAGATTGTCCATACCGTGAGGCCATATCACGAATGTGTTGTCCACGTAGCGGTACCAGCATTTCGCTTTCTTGTCACTAGAGCTGATGGCTTCTTGTTCAAAGGTTTCCATAAAAATATTAGCTCTGTCGTAGATTTCTTGATTCATAATAAAACGAACATATGCCAATAATAATGCTGCATTACCAGGTAAAGTTGACTCGTCCAGTTGTATAGAGAAATGGGTCGTTTGCAAATAATTACACAAGAAGCTTTAATATCAGAACTCATTTCATCAATACGTCTTTCAACATTGTATTGTATTGTTGCTTAAGAGAATTCTTTTAATGATATCAGATGCAGGTTTGTGCAAAACAGTTTTTAAAACCTCTTCAACAACTTCTCTCCGATAGTATGCGGTTTTCCGGATTTTGCTAAAAGTAGCGAGATATTGTAAGACGCAAACCATCATCGTTTCTTTGTGACGTCGAAGCGAACAGTCTGTCTAGCGTGGGTCTCTTCTCAAGTTTATCTTTGAGTGTTTAAAATCAAATCTTTATCTGTTTTATCATGGTAACATCTTCTCAGATAATCCTACAGCTTAGATGGTTTCATAGCGTCATTGATTGATTGATTGATTGATTGATTAGGTCCCTGGTTACCGACCGGGTTTTGCTTAGTAGCGTGCCCTTATAACACCGCGGCCTGTGGCCTATTGTATTATTCGGTATCAAGTGAATTTCCTTATGTAAACAGGTTAGCCCCTTTTACTAGGTTTAGTAGCCTGTGTGGTAGGTCCTTTTCCGGTAGATCTGTCAGCTGGTTAATTGGTCCCAGCAGTGGCAGTCTCCGTCGTTCCAGCGCAACGCACTCGAATATGACATGGTAGGCTGTCTCCTCCTCCTCATTGCATAGTCTACATATAGGTTCGTCCTTAAGGATGCCAACCTTATGTAGATATTTCCTTAGACAGCCATGCCCCGTTAACAGGCTCGTGACTGTTCTAAGCTGTAACCGGCTGAGAGCCAGCACATCCGCCGTCAACTGCCGTGATGGCTGCCTCATCATTCGTTTGCTATGAACCTGCCCTTCAACGCTCCTCCAGTGTGCCTGATGTGTTTTTGCAATCCACTCAGCCACTGCTCCGCGTATGGCAGTTCTGGTTATCGCCAGACCCGGTTCAGGTCCGGTGAATTTAGTTGCAGAACCTTTTCTTGCTAGCTTGTTTGCTATTTCGTTACCTGGTACACCCTTGTACCCCGGCACCCACACCAAAGTTACCTTGTTGTGTTTGGCCAGGGTTCTTAGGTTTTCCAGGCATTCCCAAGCCAGCCTCGAGGTTATCTGATAAGCTGCTAGTGTCATTAGGGCCGCTTGACTATCCGACAGGATATGAATCAGCTGACCCCTAGGTTGTGTCTCTGATGCCCTTAGAGCACATGTGTCTATTGCTAGTATTTCCGTTTGGTATACGGTGGTATATTGCCCTAATGTCATATATTCTTTATGATTTAGGGTTTCACTATATATACCTGCTCCAGAACCTGTGGTCCTTTTTGACCCATCTGCATACCAGATTTGAGTTTGGCCCTCTGGTTTCTGTTTTCCTCTCCACTTATCCCAGTCTAGGACGACCTTGAAGGGTTTATCGAAGGAGAGTTTGGGAATCATTGTATCACTTCCCATCTCAAAGATTGGGTTTGTGATTTCAGTCGTTATGCTGGTGTGTCCTGAAGTGTTCCGGTTTCTCCAGTTTCCACCACATTTCAGTCTATATGCCCCCATTCTTGCCTCCCTCCTTATGTAAATATCTAAGGGGGGCAGGTTTAGCATGGTTTCCATAGCTGCTGTTGGCGTGCTTTTTGTCGCCCCAGTGATACACAGGCAGGCCAGTCTCTGTATCTGTGTGAGTTTTACACTTGCCTGCTTCTGTGTGGTTTTGGTCCACCATATCAGACAAAAATAGGTTAGCATACCACTTGCATACCACTGCAGTGTATAGCCAGTACATCATACGTGGCTTTAATCCCCATGTTTTCCCAATTGTTCTGCGGGTGGTCATTAGTGCTCGTTTGCACTTTTCTATCATCTGTTCAAGATGTTTGTTCCATGTTAACTTCGAGTCAAGAGTTAATCCTAAGAATCCATAGCGTCATTGCCCAAAACTTTGTTGCATAAAAGGCACATAGGCAATTGTTTGTCCGACAATGATGGAATGAAGCCAAACTTCAAATAATCAACGCTGTACTGTCTACATTTCTTTTTAGATTCACCAGGTCTAACTTCTCTAGTTTCATGCCATCTGAAAATAGAGCTTACTATACCACAAATAATGCAAATTAAATTATATTATACAAACGCTGTTTGTATAGCATTTCCGTTAAATATATCGTATCGAAATGGATTACTTTTTGACACGCAAATATCTGTTTCAATGGGCTCTGTACTAACGCAAAAAAAATTGTATTCCTTCGAACAACATATGAGAACATCAATCACTTGCTTAATTACGTATCTGAAATTCTTATGTTACAATTAATATGTTATAATGCGCATCTAACCAAGACTAGGTTTAATGTTGAATATCGACTCGACGTCCTTGATGGCCGCAGAGTATTCATTTAAGACGCATCGATTTAACTAACATTTCGCAGTACCAGAAAATAAGTAGTGGAAGTTTTAACCTAGAAATGTGGGCGGTAGTGGTTTTAGTTTTAGTGACGTTAAGCGCAATTTTAGGTAAAGACATCAAATTGCAATTTAAGAAAAATTAATTTTAATGATTTCACGTTTAGCCCAAGTGAACATAGGAGATAATTGTGGTGAAGACACCGGCCAAATAACTTTAATTGATGATTGTACAACCGCTATTATAGTTCCGAACACCAGCGGAGGAAGAACGGACTGGTGTAGTAGTAATAGCCTGGTTTGCTGCATAAAAACCTCTTATTCAACAACTAATAAAAAACCGCTAAGAAAAAGTGAAAAAGGTACGACCATCAATCATCACCTTCATGAGAGGTATCTGACATTTATATTATTTAATAAAATTTTGTTTACAGCTTGCGCTGATTTTGGCGCCGGAATTCAAAGAAAGATATCTTCTGCGTATTACGTCCAACCGGGAGATTACCAACATAATGTATGATGCCTTCCAATATGATATGAAGCAATATATGATGATAGAATGATTTCAGGTTGCCTTAGGTTATCGGAACTACATAAAAGAGGGTGAAACGGCTTGGGGAATCTGTAATGGCGTTTTGGTCAGCAAAGATTACGTCGTTACCAGTGCTCATTGCCTGCAGACTAATATCCGGTAACAATTTTGAGAAATTATTTTCTTTGTTTTCATTATTTGGTTGATTTGAAAAGCTGTTAAAATAAATTGTATTATTTTTTATATAGCGGTCTACCTTTTATGATTCGAGCTGGTACTATAGATCGATCGGGACAGGAAGATGGAGTTAAACCGCAATATATAAGGGTCTACAACACAATTGTTCATCCTGATTTCTCTATTGATACAGAATTGAATAATATCGCGCTGATAAAACTTGCAAAACCGGCTAACTTCACACCGCACGTTCAACCAGCATGTCTCTACACGAAAAAAGATGTTCCAGCCAAGATGATTACAACCGGATGGGGAATTATGCTAGAAACAGGTGCGAACGCACCTAAATCAATACTGTAGCTGAGAGATTAAGAGCCGCATCCAAGAAGCAATCGTGGCAGTTATATATAAATTTTATTTTCTAGATTCGGGATTTGACGATTTACTATTGAAATCCGAAGTTGTGACAGTGGACTTGAAAAAATGTAACGACATTTATGGTAATAGCAAAAGAAACTTAAGCGATTCCGAATTTTGTGGCATAACCGGTACCCATATATGTTCCGTAAGTCCGTAAGAATTCTGGCTGGATAGATTCCATAGTATGTTTTGTTCATTTTTTTACAGCTTTCATCAGGTTCAACAGCTTTTGTAACCCAAGGGGACGATAGCCGAGCCACTATAGTTGGTTTGAAATCGTACGGAAAAACGAGATGTGGTTCTCAAACACCTGTGGTTTATACCAAAATTTCAAGTCATTTGGACTGGATAGAAAGTATTATTTGGCCCTAAATACAATATTCTTTTAGATTTAAATATTTGTGTGACATTAAAGTTATATTTGTCGCTAATGTATGTGATTTTATTTCTTACAAACATAACACTAATCACTTTAACCCACAAAACACCAAACAAGTTTTAAATAAAACACTGACGCGTTTCAACAGCAATGCTGTCATTACCAAGGCGATAATAAAACTAAATTAAAATAAAACCTACAAATAACAGGTAACCTAAACGTTATGCACGGTCAATCCGATACGCATCATTAATTTCCGATTAACGAAAACAATGACAAATACTTGCAATTGTTTATTTGTCTAATTAATTTAACATTCATATGATCGATGTTGTGATCTGTTTCAAAAATGTGTTGGGCAACGCTCGATTTCTCAATTCTATTAAATCTAAGATTAGCCATATGCTCTTTAAATCTAGTTGAGACTGCTCTCCTGGTTTGCCCAATATATTTTTCATTACAATCTTTACAATTGATTTCGTAAATACCTGACTTGTCTAGAGGTTGTATTTTATCTTTAGGGTTACCGATGAGACTTCGTAAACTAGTCCCAGAACTGTAAACTATTCTGAGATCTGGCTCTTTGAAGATTTTACTCAAACCTTTAGTGATAAAGGGAGCGTAAGGGAGGGTCACAACGGGTGAAGCTTTAACATCCTCTCGAAAAGTCGTAGATTCTTTCACAGTTTTCTTAAAATTAAACTTCCTAATTAACTTATTAGATATGCTGAGGCTGGAAACCATTACACTTGGCCGCATCTTTTATAATTTTAAGCTCTTTTTCATACCTCGCCTTGTTCAAGGGAAAAGTGAGAAGTCTGTGGACCAAAAAATTCAGGCTTGCCATTTTGTGTTGAACACAATGATGGGAATCTGAAGGAATAAAACGAAGTGTACTGGTTTCCTTTCTATACACGTCAAACTCTAATCTATTGTTATTTCTAATTACTAAAGTATCTAGTAAAGGGTAGCAGTGACCGTTCTCTTCTCTTTCACAAGTGAACTTTATGGTTTCGAACCGATTATTTAATCTATTGAGAAAATCGTCAATATTACATTTTTTAGTGTCAAATATAGCGAAAATATCATCCACATTTGTCCAAACCCTAGGAAAGTATTCGCTCTCAGATTCTAAGTCCTTTTCACCTTTTCAAAAAACGGCTCAGATTCTGAAAAGGTTAACCAAAAAGGGCGACCCATTGCCGTTCCTTTCAGCTCCCGTCGAATTGAAAAATGTTCTGTTTCATACAGATGTCAGTTAAGCGAATATATTCCTGGACACATTGTTGACTCAAACTATTTTGAAGCAACAAGTCCTCGAGGTATGTCGAGGTGTCTGGAATCGGTACACTAGGAAAGAGAGAACTAACATCAAATGAAATCCATATTTCACCCTCCAGCAACTGAATATTTTGAATTTCTTTAATAAATTCTAACGAATTTTTACTGCAAAACTAGGTTGCTGTATTGGCAAATTATTAAATTCATTGGTCAGCCATATGGAAACCTTATAAGTCGGTGCGTCAATTTTCTTTTTTTCACAATGAACAGCTGGAAGGAACGACTATTTAAATTGGTAACTCGTCAATATCGCCCTTTTTGCACGGCTAACCTTTTCATGAGCCGTTTTGAAAAGGACTTAGAATCTGAGAGCGAATACTTTCCTAGGGTTTGGTTGAGGTATGTGGATGATATTTTCGCTATATTTGACACTAAAAAATGTAATATTGACGATTTTCTCAATAGATTAAATAATCGGTTCTAAACCATAAAGTTCACTTGTGAAAGAGAAGAGAACGATCAGCTACCCTTTCTAGATACTTTAGTAATTAGAAATAACAATAGGTTAGAGTTTGACGTGTATAGAAAGGAAACCAGTACACTTCGCTACATTCCTTCGGATTCCCATTATTGTGTTCAACACAAAATGGCAAGCCTGAATGTTTTGGTCCACAGACTTCTCACTTTTCCCTTGAACAAGGCGAGGTATGAGAAAGAGCTTAAAATTATAAAAGATGCGGCCAAGTGTAATGGTTTCCAGCCTCAGCATATCTATAAGTTAATCAGGAAGTTTAATTATAAGAAAACTGTGAAAGAATCTACGACTTTTCGAGAGGATGTTAAAGCTTCACCCGTTGTGACCCTCCCTTACGCTCCCTTTATCACTAAAGGTTTGAGTAAAATCTTCAAAGAGCTAGATCTCAGAATAGTTTACAGTTCTGGGACTAGTTTACGAAGTCTCATCGGTAACCCTAAAGATAAAATACAACCTCTAGAAAAGTCAGGTATTTACGAAATCAATTGTAAAGATTGTAATCAAAAATATATTGGGCAAACCAGGAGAGCAGTCTCAACTAGATTCAAAGACCATATGGCTAATCTTAGATTTAATACAATTGAGAAATCGAGCGTTGCCCAACACATTTTTGAAACAGATCACAACATCGATCATACGAATGTTAAATTAATTAGACAAATAAACCATTGTAAGTTTCTAAATGTTTTCCTGTATCAATGCTCTCAAAAAATAAATGAATTCGTTCATCTGTCTCATCCTCCGCTATGAAACGTCGACCATGTAAGTATTTCTTAACGTTAAAAAATAACCGGAAATACGTGGCCAAATCATACGAATAGCGTGAATGTTCAATGACTTTTACCTTATTTTCATATAAAAATTCAACTGTCTACCGTACACTGTTAAAGCCAGATTAATCCGAGAATGTTGACAGACTCAAGAACTGCAGATAAACAGTTTGTGGTGGACCGGTTTGCTGCGACTTTTTACTAATCAAGTGCTACCAAATAAAGCTGCTTAGACAGATTTTTGGTCGTTGTTGGTGTTGGTGCATCTTCGTGAATCCTCACGCGACTCTCCTGGCGGTTAGGAATATCATAAAATGGGATGTAAGTCCCATCACCTGTTACTATTTTTGACAGAACGCAATCTCCAACATTTTTTAACATTTCTAACGTTTCTCGAGCGATTCTCACTCGCTCTGCTTTACGGAAATCGTTACGGAAATGTGTGTGGCAGTCAATGAGTAATATTTTTTTTCAACCGAAGATGATCATTTAAAATTGAATTTTCTGTTGCGGATCCAACACCAAGAGTTGCCGCGATCGCTTGATAGGTGCATTTTGGATATTTGTCGATCACACGTCTTACTCTCTCAATGTTTCCGGCGGTAACTGAAGAACAGGACCTACCAGTCCGTTGCTCTTCACCAAGCGATATCCGTTCTCTTTTAAATTCGCTATGTCAGCGAAACACGATTGCACATGAAGGGCTTTTATCATCAAATGCGAGTTTCAATCGTTCAAGACTTTGTTGTTGACTTAAACCGATTTTAAAATCGTAGCGGATCATTGCGTGTACATGTTCTCTTGACAAGTCCATCTTTCGATGTTAAATGGTATCTATCACGTTTGCCCTATAACAGCAACGGCTCAACTAACAGTTAGAGTTTACTATTTAAGGAAGGTGGTATTTAGAAATGCAATTTTGCCAGCTCTAACTTCTCTAGTTTCATGCCATCTGAAAATAGAGCTTACTATACTACAAATGCAAATTTAATTATATTATACAAACGTTATTTGTATACCATTTCCGTTAAATATATCACATCAAAATGGATTACTTTTTGACACGCAAATATCTGTTTTAACGAGCTCTGTACTAACACAAAAAAATTGTATTAATTCGAACAATATGAGGACACCAATCACTTGCTTAATTACATATCTGGAATTCTTGTGTTACAAATCATATGTTATAAACCGCAAGTAAACAAGACTAGGTTTAATGTTGAATATCGACTCGACGTCCTTGATGGCCGCAGAGTATCCAGTTAAGACGCATCGACTTAACTAACATTTCGCAGTACCAGAAAATAAGTCGTGGAAGTTTTAATCTAGAAATGTGGGCGATAATGGTTTTAGTGTCAGTGACATTAAGCGCAACTTTAGGTAAAGTAATCAAATTGCAATTTAAGATAAATCAATTTTAATGATTTCACGTTTAGCCCAAGTGAACATAGGAGATCCTTGTGGTGAAGACACCGGCCAAATAACTTTAATTGATGCTTGTACAACCGCTATTATAGTTCCGAACACAAGCGGAGGCAAAACGGACTTGTGTAGTAGCAACAGCTTGATTTGCTGCGTAAAAAGTTCTTATTTAATAACTAATAAAAAACCGCTTAGAAAAAGTGAAAAAGGTACGACCAACATCATCTTTATATGCAAGGTATTTAACATTATAATATTATATAAGAAGATATTGTTTATAGCTTGCGCCGATTTTGGCCCGGGAATCCAAAGAAAGGTGTCTTTTCCAAATTTCGTGCAACCTGGAGAATACCAACATGATGTATGATGCCTGCCAATATGATATGAAGCAATATATGATGATACAATAATTTCAGGTTGCCTTAGGTTATTGGAACCTCACAAGAGCTGGTGAAATAACATGGGGAATCTGTGGCGGTGTTTTAGTCAGCAAAGATTATGTCGTTACCAATGCGCATTGCGTAATAACTAAGATGTAACTATTGATGATGTATTTTGAGAAATTATTTTCTTTATATTACTTTTACATAGGGGACCGCCTGCTATGGTTCGAGCTGGTACAATAGATCTATTGGGAGAAGAAGATAGAGTTAAACCACAAGATATAGAGATTTTAGAAACAATTGTTCATCCTGATTACTCTTATTATAAAAGGTTGAATGATATTGCGCTGATAAAACTTGCAGAGCCAGCTAACTTCACATCGTACGTTCAACCAGCATGTCTCTACACGAAGAAAGATGTTCCAGCCAAGATGATTATAACTGGATGGGGACGTATACTAAAAACAGGTGCGAATACGGCTAAATCAACATTGTAGCTGAAAGATTGTGAGCCGCATCCAAGAAGCAACCGTGCCAGCTGTATATGAATTTTATTTTCTAGATTCCGGATTAGAAAATTTACTATTGAAATCCGAAGTTGTGACACTAAACCAGAAAAATTGTAACGAGATTTATGGTAGTAAGAAAAGAAACGTAAGCGATTCCGAATTTTGTGGCACAACTGGTACCCATATATGTACCGTGAGTGCGATATTGTGACTGGATGAATCGCATAATGTATTTTATTATTTTTTTACAGCCTTCATCAGGTTCAGCAGCTTTCTTAAGCCAAGGGGACGATAGCAGAGTCACAATAGTTGGTTTGACAACGTATGGAAAAACGACTTGTGGTTCTCTAATACCTACAGTTTATACCAAAATCTCAAGCAATTTGGACTGGATGGAAAGTATCATTTGGCCCTAAATACAATATTCTTTTAGATTTTATTTTTAAATTTAAATATTTGTGTTATTAAAGTTATATACAGGGTCCGGCAAAATAACCTCCCACATTTTAATCGTTAATAAAAACGCCATTGTAAATGTTGTTTAAATTTTTTTTTTATTAAATGAAAATGTATAGTTTGCCATTGGTTTTCATTAAGTTTTGAAAATTACAGACGTCAAGTGGCGACCATCGTTTTCGATACACATTCGAAGGTGATTTTTTAACGTTTCCATTACTCGAACAATCATTTGAGGCGATATTCCTGCAATTTCTTGACGTATTGCTGCTTTTAATTTGTTAATGGTTCGGGGATGGTATTCAAAGACCTTCGCTTTCAAGTAGCCCCAAAGGAATAAGTCGCATGGGGCAAGATTGGGTGAACGCGCAGGCCAGCCAACGTCTCCACGTAATGAGATTACGTGTCCTGGAAACATCTCCCTTAAAACATTCATGGACCTTCTCTCTTGAGCGATCATCATTTTGTATGGGTGGAAGTGTAGGTCTGCGTGTAAAACTCTTCGCAGCGAACGATCTGATAAACGCAAAGCAGTGGGATGTTTAGCAGCTGAACGAGTAGGAGATCGTTTCACAGCTTCTCCGACAGCTGCAACATTTGCAAGAGCCCGAACAGTGCTGGGTCTACCGGTTGGTTTTCTTTTTAAGGCTGAACCTGTGGCTCTAAAATTCGAAAGCCAAAGCAGTATTGTTTTGCGATCTGGAACCGGAGCATGTCTACCCCGAAGTGAGTACGAAAAGTTCGTTGCGTTTTAATCACAGATTCATTTTTCAAAAATGTTTCGATAATGACAGCACGATGTTCGCCCGTCCAAATCATGACGACAACTAAAATGGCAAGGCATGTGCTACCAACTGAAAACACTAAGCTCCCCATCGCTTCAGCGGGGCGGGCACAGTGGCGGTGCAAAATGTGATTGCAAGATTATTCTGCCGGACTCTGTATATGTTTCAATCGTATGCGATTTTATTTTCCTTTTTTTACAACATCTATAACATTACCAAATCTTCTATGTATAGAATATCGCCTACCAAACCATCAACAATAATAAGGATACCAATATGAATACTATTTTACCATTCAGCAGCCATTAACCAGTTTAAAGGAAAAACCCAAAGTAAGATAAGCAATTGCTCGAAGAAAACACGTTTAATTTTAAGCATATTTTAATCACATCTAATACAAGATATAAATTTTAAAAGCGTATTTATTAACATATAAAACTAAATAAACAATACTGTTCTGAAGTAGGTACAATATTTTATTCAAGGCCACACAATGCTTTCTATCCAATCCAAATAACTCGAAACTTTAGTATAAACAATTGGTGTCGTAGAACCGCATCCTTGTCCAAACGATGTCAGTCCAACTATTGTGGCTCTACTATAATTCTCTTTGGTGATGAAAGCTGATGAACCAGATCCAGTCTGTAAAGATTATAAATTATATACATATATACACACAAAACTATTCCTTCAATGATAAAACTTACGTAACACAAATCGGTGTTAGTTGTGCCACAAAATTGGGAATCGTATAGATGTCTGTGAGGTCCATAAGTTTCGTTACATTTCTCCATGCTTACTGGTATAACCGGGGATGTCAGTAACAAGTCGCTAAATTTGTCATCTAGAAAATAAAATGAATATCGAGGCTTTAGACAAAAAAAGGAACTCTTCATTCACGCACCTGTTTGTAGAATTCGCCCCCATCCAGTTGCAATCATCTTGATTGGAACTTCTTTCTTTGTATAGAGACAAGCTGGTTGGACATATTTTGTAAAATTAGCCGGTTCTGCAAGTTTTATCAGCGCAATCTCGTTTTCTCTTGTATATTTATTATAATACGGATGGCTTATTAATTTCTCAATCTGTATATCTTGTGGTTCAACTCTGTCTTCCTCCCCTAATAGATCTATGGTACCAGCTCGAATCATCGACGGCGGACCACTGTGTAAATTAATATTATACAAATTTTGTATTGTTTAAACGTGGCTTTATTTTAGAAATGTCATTAATGTCAATGTCATTATTATTATGAAGTATCAAATTGATGATTTAATGAATATTAATTCAAAAATATGATAAAGAAAATATAAACAATATCGATCAATTGTAACGCTGTCAATGTTGATAGATGAAAAATATTTCAACATAATCCAAATATAACGTCAACATGACAACGGTGTACTAGCTAGCTGCTTTCTAGGTACATCCTCCAATTCATTTTTGGTTCGTATCAGGTTCAGAACTAATAGTTGTCAGTGTTCTGAACCTAAATTTTGCGATTAGTTGGTACCGTTTTGAATTAATGGCTCTGTAACTGTCATTTACTATGTTACTAACTGGAAATTTCTTCCGCCAGCCTCCTTCGTTTGAAATTACACACCCAATAGAAGGTGCCGCTGCCCTCGTAAAAAAAAACAAGACCTATTTTTTTTACCTATTATGGCAGAGTACTTTGTTGCGTCATACTAACTAATAAAGTTGGTAATAAATGAAAAAAAATTTAAATGTCAATTTGAAAGAAAGCAAAACTGACATTATTATGACATTTAACATTAATTACCACCCAAGGTCATATTTATATTTCGCGGCTAATATTGTGTCGATGCTCGAGCACGCAATTTTGACACATTTATAATGACGTTTACGTCAAAATGACGTAATTATCTATCGGCACAAACTACGAAGTGATTATTTTGAACTGTCGTGGGTTGGCAACAAAAAAACACCCAGCTTTATCAGATTTCAGATTTTGACGGTGTCCTGATTTTTTTTATCTATTGCTGTCATTATTTGTGCGTATTGCATTATTGTAGAGTCTTTTTCGATAAAACAAGATACATTTATCGTAATGGAGCGCTTTCGTAGTGTGACATCTGTCGTAAATAAAATATAAATACTTAGTAAACTTAACCTAAGAAATAATAATAAAAATGTTTGCCAATTACGCGATATTTCCATATTAAATTCAGTGTAATCAACTTTAAGACACCTCGAAGTGATCATTTCGTAAAAAATCTAGACCTTAGCTCACACCCTAATTTATACAGTTTATTGACAGTTGACGTAATTACGAATATGTCAAAATACGAACTCTATAAATACGATCCTTAAAAATTATTTCGCGAAGCAGGCTTGTAAACATGCAATTTCAAAAAAATTCAAATCCTCCAATCGAAAGACTTTAAAATCGTTGATATTTTGGGAGTAAGTCTAACAAGAACAAGCAAGGTTGTTATTTTAGATGAAGAGGAATTTCTTGTAGTCACGGGCTCGTTTATACCATCTCTCCAACATCTTCGTGGCCTTCCTATCCTTCTCCGCCCTTGTGGTATCAGTTCCAGTATCATTCTGAGCCATCTGTCAGTATTCATCGACTTTAATGTCCAAACAAGGTTAACTGCCGTTTTTCTACGTCATATCTCAACCTTGTCAAATTTGGATCGTCCCTTCGTACTAGACTGTTGTACATGTGTTCCTTTGTGGGTCTTTTGATATTCTTCTTCCAGAGGAGGATCACTGTTCATTTGAAGACCGTCAACTTCGTACCATTTCTGTGAGTTCTCTGATTATATAACTAAGATCATCTTCATCTTCTGCAATGTTGCTCTCTGATTATCTGCGAAGAATAATGTGAAAAATCTTCCACTCTCTCAATTTGGATTGTGTCCAAATAGATTTTAAAAGAGTGGGAGATAGGCAGCACCTCCCAAACGTTTTGTTGTTTTAAAGGAGGTGGTAATTTGGTTTCCTATTTTTAATCTTGCAGAGTTCTCTTCATAATTTTTTTTTTAATGTGTGTTGTGTTGATCAGGATCGGTTTAATCTCCAAATTCTACATTTATTTCCACAGTCTGGATATGGGAACACTATCGTGTACCTGTTCTATAGGCTGCTGTTATCTCTACATAGTTCATCATCCAGATCGAAAACCAGCCTCTTCTTCAAATAGTTTATCTTTGATCCCTTTTTCGATTAGATTTCTCAATATTTGGTAATACATTCTTCCTATAGTTGGAATTACTGCAATGCCTCTGTCGTTTTCTTTTTTTTGGGTCAATTTTTGGACCTTTTTTATAGACAGAAGAGATATAGGATTGTCCACAATTCTCAGGGATATTTCCTCCAATACCTTTCAACTTGAATAATTGAAGATGTTTTGCTTTAAAATAATTCTATGCCTGTTCCAATCCACAAAGTCTTAATACAAGACAAATCATTGCCAATACAGTGCTACCAACCGGATATTTTGTAAAGGAAATTTTTAAAGCTAGAAATAAATTACATATATACAGGTGTCTCAGCGAGACTCTTCGTTAGAAGTTTATGGAGTTTTGGCCAAAATATAAATTTGAAAATTCAGAATTATATACAGAGTGGTTGATAAGAGAGATAATTGAATCTTTTTCATTCCATGTGTCTAATTTTTTTTAAGATCTACAAACCTAAAATAATTCCGATTATTATACAGGGTGTTCAATTTCCTCTGTACAGAAAACAACTTTGTTTTTTTTGAATACAAACCTATATTTTTTATCACTTATTTTGAATCTACACAAAAAATAAAAGGGACTTTATGTATGGTATTCAGATGAAAACTCTGACGGTCTTTGAGATATTTGGCTTAGTATGTTTTTCTAATAAATTTTCGTCAATCATAATCGAATAACTACAAAACGTTTTTATATTCCGGAATGGGGGAGTCAAATTAAAAAAATTCCACCTGCAAGACGGTCATATCTTTCAATTAATTTATTTATCCGTGATTTCTCTTTATCTGCAAAATGAAACTGCCTCCAAGACTTCATCATGAGCACGCGATTTTGACAGATTTGTAATGACATTTACGTCAAAATCTTGTGGACGGGCGTGCTCAAAAAGCACCTTTCGTCAATTTTCCCCGTCTTTTCTCTTTAACTTCTTTTAGTCGCTCTAATATTTAAGCGTAATATTCTCCGGTTATAGATCTAATCAATCAACAATATTCCTTGACCCAAAAAGGTATTTATAAAGCTTAAAAATAGGTAAATCCATATATGTAAAAATATACAGGGTGTTCCATTAAGAATAACAAAATAGATGGCGACTTCCGGTATAACCGAAAGCGCTAGAAATCTAATAATATTTTAATTGAAGAGAACATAATCGATGATATATAATTCTGAATTTTCAAATTTATATTTTGGCCAGAATCCCATAAACTTCTAATTAACGGTCTCGCTGAGACACCCTGTATACAAGCTGGACGAAGGACGAATTTCACGCCCCGAAAAAAAGTCTTTATTATTGCCAATCATAGGAGAATCAGGAGATTAAACGACAACAGCTTCCTATAGTCAAAATTCAGATGATGGTGAAGAAGAAGTAGAAGCAAGGAAGGAAAAATAAAAAGGAGAGAAAAAAACAAGTGGATGGGTTGATCTTACCTTGAGTTTAAACAACGTGCAAGCGACAGGACATAATCCTCACTAATCAAAACTCCAGTACACAATCCATATTCAATTTTATCATCCTTAGAATAACCTAGAGCAACCTACAATCATTTTGCGTTAGTTTAAATTATATTTATGCGGTGACAAATATCTTACATCATGTTGGTAATCTCCAGGTTGTACGTAATTTGAATAGAATATTTTTCGTTGAATTCCCGGCCCATATTTAGCACAAGCTGTACATAAATTTTATTAAATATTTAATAATCATTAATATCTTAAACATAATCAAAGTATTACCTTCTTCACTCTTTCTCGTCTCTCTCCTATTACGTTTCAAATAAGTGTCAATAAAATTTATTTGTCCAATCGGTTCTCCCGGTATTATTTGGGCTAAATATATGTACGATAAATATGTTAAAATTATTTATAAATGTATATTTTATCCTTGAGAAAAATACGCAGAACCCATCAAGTTTGATAATCATTAATTATACCAAAGAAGAAATGTTTTTTGTTACCTTGTAGGTACCTGTTTATTTTTCTAAGAATAAGATATTTATTTTGAAGTAAAATAAACTTAAATATGTACCATCATCACCTACCTAAAATTGCACTAATTGACACTAAAATTAATAATATCACCGACTGCATTTCTATATTAGAACTCAGACTACAACTACAACAATATAAATCGCTCAACTGATCAACTGGTCAACACTAAATAAACTATGTCTGTATTATATCTATACATATACAATTTGTCAATAAACGTAAACGTTTTATTATTCATCGAGATATTGCACGCATGCTTAATGGGTTTCTGGGAATTTAAAATGCACGATTACTCACATTTAATTAACTACTTATCATTTATCCTCAATGCTAATGTTATTCTGTATACGTACAAGAATTATTGTTATGTGTGCATTTTCGAAGATATTCTAGAAATTATCGTAGCTAACCACAATTTATCTTAACTTTACTTTGGTTAAATATATAAATATATTATTACATTTGAATTCGCTACTGTTTAACGATGAAGGACGACGAGTTGTTCCACAATATTATGTTCGTTTTGTTTTTTCTAAGAGGTTATTCACATTATGAAGTTTTTTTTTATACCTGCATTATAATTAGAACCGAAAAGCGAACAAAAACAATCCTGTATATATACCTAATACCTACATATTATAAAAACTACTTAATAACGAAGAAATATAACTTAAGATCATATTTATAGTTCGTGCTTGAGGTCGTGCCGATGCTTGAGCACGCGATTTTGACATAAATGTTATTACAAATGTGTCAAAATCGCTTACTTAAAGCACGCCATTTTGACATATTTGTAATGACATTTACGTCAAAATCGCGTGCTCAAGCATCGATACAACCTCATGCAATGAAATATGACCCTTAACCACTGACAATGACATTTTAATAAACATTAACGTCATAATGTAAATGACATATCAATGATTAGGATCAATATGGTTATTCTAAATGATGGACCAATTTTTAAAAATTCGTCTTTATTAAAGTACAAATCCAAAATGAATAATCTTTATACCAGAAAGGTAAGTACTAGGTAGTAGGTCTAATTTTTTCGTTTTATTTCGTCAGATATAAAATCAATTTAGGACAATAAATCGATTATAATAGTTATTTATGATATAAAAGTGTTAAAAGTGCGATTTTATTTTGTGAGATGGGAAGATTACGAAACGAGAGAAACACTTATATCATAAATATCATACTTATATCATACACTATTTTTTATACAACTGTTAATAATGTTTTATAATTAAATGATAAACTTCTACAAAATCTTTAATGACATCATTCAATTATTAATATGAGTCATGAGTCATAAATGTCAATCACGGTAACGCAGCGGTATTTGAGAATTTATTAGAAACGTCAAGCAAGTTTTGTTGACGTTTTTTGCAAACGTTTGTATATTCTTATTAGAATAATAAAACTGGATCTTGATGAGATTGATTGAAACTATTGATGATGCCCAATGAATCTATATTATATAGTAATTGTTGTAATGCTAATGTATGTACACCAGTGGCGCACTCACGAATATCCCTTGGGGAGGGGGAGTTAAATTTAGGCTTGTAATCATACAATTTAATAAAGAATCTAAATTTAATATATTTTTATATTTTGCATTTGCGTGTGGGAAGTAAAAATTACATTAAAGAAAGAAATCATTGTTACACTAATAAAGTATAATTATGAAAATTTTTATCGTTTTATTCAGTCTTTGTCTTTTGCTACTGGTGATCCCATTCCACCTGCCAATGTTGACGAGATAAAATTCCACATAAAAAGTCGCAAAAGTGGTAAAGGCCCTGGTTAGGATGCAATTTCAAACACCTTGCCGGATAGGGTCGTTCTTTCAATATCTCAAAAATTGCGGAGGTCATAACTTTGAATCGCCTTAGAGCCGAAACTATCGATACCAACATCCTGCAGGATGAGCAGTTTGGTTTTAGGGAAGGATTGTCAACTGAATATCAACTCCTCAGAGTTACAGAGGAAATTAGAAATTCCCTGGAAAGACGTGAGTCCACTGAAGCGGTATTCATGGACGTTGCTAGTGCCTTTGACTCCGTTCGGCACTCGGGTCTTCTTTTCAAAATGCATCTGGCTTGGGATCAATCCCAATATAAAATATATCTCATGAAGTCGTATGTTTCGGGTCGTTCTTTCGATGTAGCAATCGATTCTTCCGTCTCCTCCACTAGGCTTATCCTAGCTCGGCCCTGAGTTTTTTTTGATTTTCATGTCCGACGTACCAAAAACTGCGAGCACTAAACCAAATCGCCATGTATGCAGACGACACTGCAATCTACACGTCGGTCGTCTAGATCTGACGCCCTTGTCTGCTCGAAGCTACAAATCGCAGACGAATTCCTTTCTTGGTTTCCCAAATGGTGATTAGCCATAAATCACGATAAGTGTGCAGCCATACGTTTTTCGAGGAAAAGATCTGCCCCTCCAGTAAATATCTTCGTAGAGGACGTGCGTCTGCCCTGGAGATCCACCGTTAAATATCTCGGCATGACTCTGGACTCCAGGCTTACACTCAAACATCACTTTGCTGAGACAGCGGCCACATTTTTAACTGCGAGGTCAGCTGTCTCCCAGTTCCTATGCAGTTTACACGATTTTTTTGAAGCCAATACTCACCTTAAAAGGTTTAACACCCTTCAAAATAAGACCCTGAGATACATAGTCAACGCGCCTTGGTACGTCCGCAATGTTTAGATCCACCAGGACTTGAATATTCCTACTCTTCTTCAGCACGCAGCAGCGTTGGCCGAGAAGACATTCGGTAGAGATTCTCGCTCTGACAATTCCCTGGTAAGAGAACTGGCTCACCTCGACCCCGACAGACCCCCTCTTCAAGTGAGGGCACATTGGCCTGATACTCTGCTTTAGACGGATTCATTCTAGTCCGGTCTCTGTTTGTGTGAAGTTCCATATATATTTTTATCTATATAAGTATTATTGAGCATGTTTTATCTATACTTTTTGTTTGTTTTAACCACTTTTAACTTCCTACGTTTCCTTTTTTAGTGCTAAATTTCTGTTTTTTCTATTGATCATCAACGGGGGATGGTCCCGTATTATTAGGAGGACTAAAGGATTTAAGGGTTAAAGTCCAACCTTAGAAAGAAGATGGAAGACCTTCGTCGTCTATCATAGTGTCAACGTCAACCGCCCTCTCGTGAGAGGACTATCGCACTATCTCGCTCTGCTTGATAGTTGGGAGTACTACCACAACAGAGCATCACTATCGCTATGAACTATGATCGTATAAATGTTTTTTTTTAATAGATGAACTATCATTCGCAGTTTTGCTTCAGTATTTGAAACACCATTTTAGGTTCTATGTAAGTGAATTTCTTGTGTTATAGGTATAGATGTAGAGAAGATGGGTTACTTTTGGAAATTCCCTCTTCTTCTCTTTTCGTTTTTGCTCTTGTAGCGGATACCAAATACAAATACTGGATCACATTTCTTCTTAAATATTTCCGTTAAATAAAATATAAATAAATAATAATAAATAAACACTTACTCTTCACAAACTATCACGATAGTTACTTATCACATTTTACTATCATCGTATCAACCCGGCTTATAAATAACTATTGATAGTATTGAGTGAAGTTAGCGCCTGTCAGTCTCTCCTCATAATCGTCAAAAAGGGTGCGTTCCAAAAATCAATTAAAATTTAATTTATCATTACTATAAGCGAATTTATATTTGCTATTAAACAAAAAGAAAGCATCTTCATCCTGATTTTAGTTAATTTTCTCTAAAATATCAAGCGTACAAATGCTTTCAGCACTCATTGTAGGTTGTACATAGACAATACTAACAAACGTCAAATTTTACGTCATATTAAAATACTGACAACGTTCATTACCAACTCTCTGCGAAGCTATTACGCAGCATTTTATCGTATTCAAACGTAAATACAAGACGAAATCGTAGATTATAGGAATGTTAATCAGTTGCAACACGATAGTCGTTTAAAGCGTTTTTATAACGGTAACTTATCGAACGCTAAATATAGCCTAAACGCGCATGCGTAATATCTCCTTACGTACCGTAAAATTATATCGGAGGTCTATTGCTCCCGCCGAAGACGCGCACAGTTTAACGTAATTTCGAATTTTTTATTTTTATTTAATCTCATATTTTGTATCTCTAACAGAACGAGATGGGTACGAAGAGAACTAGAATGAGATTCGATATCAACGATGATATAACTTTATTACGCGAAGTAGTGAGTAGGAACCCGTTCTGTGCCGAAACCGAATGGAAACAGATATGTCGAGTTTTGCTAGCGGAGACGCAAAAGTTGTTTTCGGTGAGGTCCGTCAGGGAGCACGCGGAACATTTGATTAAATTATATAAAAAGCAAGATAGGGGGAAATTAAGAAAGTAAGTGGATAAGTTAGATTAAGCATACGCGTAAGTGTCCGATTTGATTTTTATAGATCGGGTACAGAAAAACAATACGATGATAAAGAAAGACTTCTTCGGAAGGTGGTCGAATTGCATAGAGAATTTAAGAAAGATAAATCCCAAACGACCTCTATAAAAGATACAATCTGTGTTATCAATAACGAAGAGGTAGGTAGAATGTTATTAATTAATTTAAGTACAAGTCTTTATCTAACTTCAAATCGATATAGTTAGACGTGACACCGCTACCTAACTTGATCGCTTAATATAGTTGTACTTTTACCTAATAGATGACACTAGAACATATTAACTTTTAAAATTACATAAAATATTAATCCATTCCTATCCTATTTCACATCCATTGTTCCCAACCACACCACTCACAATTCATACACAATTCGTGATCTATTTTATAGTTGTGTGGCATCACTGTTTTTCTAGAGAGGTTCAAAATTTAAAAGCATTTTAACAAACCCTTCACGACATCCTCATTTTCAAACAATACCTTTCAGCGTCATATTGAGGTCAATTTAAGTTGCTCACTGCTCGCAAACGTCATAATAATGTTTAGTTTTCTAAAATTGGTTCACATCCCTCGTTAAACGTCAATGTGACGTAAGATGTTTACCACATCATAGACGTTCTCCATTAAATTAAGCGTCATATGGTTGGTGCGATTTTGACACATTTGTAAAATATGACATCTATGTCAAAATCGCGTGCTCAAGCATCGACACAACCTCAAGTATGGACTATAAATATGACCCTTAAGTGATTACCTATATGAAGTGAATGAAATATCAACTAGACGGAAAAGATCAGGGAATCCTGATGTCCCTGTCCTAATGTATTGTTGATCCAGTTGTCCATTTTATTGAGGAATTATGAGTTCATAAAAATGATATTAACCTAACTTGTCTTTTTAAAAATGACTTCAAATTTCAATTAACCTATCAATGACATCATTTACTACTTGGCCAGTCCAAATTAGCTCGTTAGAAATTATTTATTTATTGCTACACAAGCACATGAATATATCTTGCCAATCCCCATCTGAAGATTTTAATAATTAATCAAAAGAAACCACAGTGCTATCGCGGGTCTGATTGGATATTCTTGATTTTAGAGATGCCTCAGAAAATATCAGAATTTCTATCACGTTTTGTTAGTTTTTTCTAACTAAAAACGTGTCAATATCTTGACGATAAAGTAACAATTGATATTACGTTGTTTATACGTCAAATGTTGACATCATTTCTGTGTCAAATTAACCTTAACCTGCACATCAAACGTTTGACGTTCGTACGTCCATATAAATGACGTTTTTGTTTGCGATAAATTGACGTCAATTTCGAACGTCTTTCATAGCGTAATGTTCGTCATAAGAACCACTTATTGACGTCATGTACTAACTTGGGGTGGTTAAAAAACTACATCATATTATCGTCAATTATACGTCATGAAAACCCCCGAACAACGTCGGGAATTGATGTATTTTTAAGGTCATAACCTCAAGACGTTTTTAACGTCCATTTGATGTTTGAATCAGATATTGACGTCAGCGTATTACTTGGGATGGCTAAAAAAAAACTACATCATATTATCGTCAATTACACGCCATGAAATCCTTCGAACAACGTCGGGAATTGACGTATTTTTGAGATCATAGCCTCAAGACGTTTTTGACGTTTGAATCATATATTGACGTCAGCGTACTACTTGGGGTGACTAAAAAAAACTACATCATATTATCGTCAATTATGCGCCATGAAAACCCCCTAACAACGTCGGGAATTGACGTATTTTTGAGATCATAATCTCAAGACGTTTTTATCGTCCATTTGACGTTTGAATCATATATTGACGTCAGTGTACTACTTGGGGTGGGTAAAAAAAACTACGTCATATTATCGTCAGTTATACGCCATGAAAACCCCCGAACAACATCAGGAATCGACATATTTTCGAGGTCATAGTCTTAAGACGTCATTAACATCGATTTGACGTTTGTTTTTCCTCCAATTAACGTCATTTATCACGTCTATATTATATCTAACCAATTACAGTTATAACTAGGGCTCGAAACGGCGTTTGTACGTCAAATATTTGTTATAAGAATCACTAAAATATGACGTCACATTGATAATAGTTTACTGATTTGGGTGACTTGAGAAATTATTGCATTAAGTGGTTTTTAAGAACGTATTCTATATGAAATATTAACGTTGTTTATGAATCGAATATTGGCGTTAACTGTACAGAAAATATCTCCCGAATAACGTCAGCAATTGACGTATTGTTGAGATCATAGCCTCAAGACGTTTTTAACGTCCATTTGACGTTTGAATCAGATATTGACATCAGCATACTATGTGGGGTGGCAAAAAAATTACTGTATTCTCAAATAACAAGATTACATCATATTATCGTCAATTATACGTCATGAAAATCCCAAACAACGTCAGGAATAGACATATTTTCGAGGTCATAGTCTTAAGACGTCGTTAACATCGATTTAACGTTTGTTTTTCCTCCGATTAACGTCATTTATCACGTCTATATTATATCTAACCATTTACAGTTATAACTAGGGCTCGAAACGGCTGAATGAATGATTATATGAAATATTGTCGTTGTTTATGAATCGAATATTGGCGTTAAATGTACAGACAATATCAGCAAAAATTAATTTTTCTAAAGCAGTAGTTTCATATTGTATTTTTAGGAAACAAAACCTGCCATCGTGGAAGAAAACGTAGATTTAGGAATTACAGAAATAAAACTGGAAGTGGAAGATTTCGATACAAGTAATTTCAAATATATATTTTTTTAAACATAATTATTTTACAACATTTCAGCTGAGCAATCATCGGTTACAAATACCGCTGAAGAATGGTTACAACAAGTGGAGACAGCTGATGCTCCAGAAGAACCGCAATGCTCAAAAGTTGAACCAATTGCATGTCCGGAAACACAATCTAGTTGTAGTAATTTTATAGTAATTTTTAGATAGGTATTTTTAATCTTTAATAATATTTTTAGGTTTAACAGCTTCGACTATCAAAGAACGTTTCAAGAAACTAAGACAGAATTCTTGTTTAAACGTGAGGAACAAAACGAATCTCGAGTTACAAAGACGAAAATTAGAGCTTGAAGAAAGGAGGATAGCCGTGGATGAGAAACGTCTGAAATTACAAGAGGAAAGGTTCGAATTAGAGAAATACGAAAGGGAACAACGATTAGAATTGGAACGAAAAGATAGAGAAATAATTTATAAACTGATTGAGCAACAGAAACAAATTATTGATTTTTTTATTCACAATAAATAAAATAATACAACAATTTTAATTTGTATCAAATTAAAGTTTATTAAACTTAACATTACAGGCAAGCATTACACAGTACTCCATTTTTAAGGCCATACGATCCCTTCTATCCAGTCTAAGTAACTTGACACCCTGGTGTAAACTGAAGGGGTAGAACCTCCACATCCTCTACCGTAGGAAGTTATCCCAACGACGATCAAGGGCGTTTCCGCGTTATCTTTCGTGTTTTCGATCTGAATCGGACCACCTGAATCGCCCTGACAGGTATCCGAACGTACTGCAGCCTTGGATAGGGCGCATAATTGCGTATCATAAATGACGGTTTTAGTCGGCGAATCGAGGAACGTTTGATTACATTTATTGAGGTCGTAAGGTGCTACGAAAGCTTTCTGTAAAAATCGGCTCCTTTCCTCAGCTGTAAATGATATATATTTATACATACATGCAACAAAAAATAATTACAATATTTACTTTCTGTGTCTATGACTCCCCAACCGAGAACTAAAAGTCCAGATCGGATTTCCTCCCTGGTATTCAAACAGACAGCTTTGACGTTCTCATCGAATTTGGCATCTCTGGCCAATCTTAAAAGAGCAATGTCGTTACGTCTACTTAAATGATGATAAGCCGGATGGACTATGCTCTCCTCTACCGGAATATCTTGAGCGGTTACATTGTCTAAATCCCCTAACAGATCGATCTTCCCCAAACGGGCCATACTCGGAAGTTTGCTGCAATTTACATGAATATGAAGATCGCGGATTACGAAACGGGGAACTAACTCACTTATCCACTCTAACGCAGCAATGAGCAGCCGTTAAAACGAATCTTTCGCTGATCAGCATCCCACCACATTCCCACGAAATTTCATCGTCTGTATTTCCGGGATATCCAACGGCAGCCTTGAAATTGGAGAATTATTATAATAAAATAATACATATGTGTTTAATTTAATATAGTGTTTACCATGTAGGGGAATTGACCGAGTGAGACGTTCTCTCCTTCGATAATGAAAGGCTTCAAATCGATTGAGTAGCCTTTAGAATATTTTTCGCATGCTGAAACACATGACGGGTTTAATTTATAAAAATAAAAAAAAGAACAATTCTTAAAATGCAATATAATCAAACTAGCACCTATTTTAACTATACTAATAAGGAAGGAATATGCCCAGACTATCTCAAGACCAGCATAATAATATATAATAGGGTAAGGGCGACAGTGTTTGGCAGTGCTATTGTCGTTGGCATGGTGTAAGTTTTGTGATTAGTTTATGCCTTTGGTAACTCCTTGTCGCCCTTTTTGGCTAACCTTTTCATGAGCCGTTTTGAAAAGGACTTAGAATCTGAGAGCGAATACTTTCCTAGGGTTTGGTTGAGGTATGTGGATGATATTTTCGCTATATTTGACACTAAAAAATGTAATATTGACGATTTTCTCAATAGATTAAATAATCGGTTCGAAACCATAAAGTTCACTTGTGAAAGAGAAGAGAACGGTCAGCTACCCTTTCTAGATACTTTAATAATTAGAAATAACAATAGATTAGAGTTTGACGTGTATAGAAAGGAAACCAGTACACTTCGCTACATTCCTTCAGACTCCCATCATTGTGTTCAACACAAAATGGCAAGCCTGAATTTTTTGGTCCACAGACTTCTCACTTTTCCCTTGAACAAGGCGAGGTATGAGAAAGAGCTTAAAATTATAAAAGATGCGGCCAAGTGTAATGGTTTCCAGCCTCAGCATATCTAATAAGTTAATTAGGAAGTTTAATTATAAGAAAACTGTGAAAGAATCTACGACCTTTCGAAAGGATGTTAAACCTTCACCCGTTATGACCCTCCCTTACGCGCCCTTTATCACTAAAGATTTGAGTAAAATCTTCAAAGAGCTAGATCTCAGAATAGTTTACAGTTCTGGGACTAGTTTACGAAGTCTCATCGGCAACCCTAAAGATAAAATACAACCTCTAGAAAAGTCAGGTATTTACGAAATCAATTGTAAAGATTGTAATCAAAAATATATTGGGCAAACCAGGAGAGCAGTCTCAACTAGATTCAAAGAGCATATGGCTCATCTTAGATTTAATAGAATTGAGAAATCGAGCGTTGCCCAACACATTTTTGAAACAGATCACAACATCGATCATATATATATATATAATCAAAACCTTCCTACCCATAGGGTGTAAGGTGGTTCAATATACTTTCTTTATGACCTTATCCACTTATTCCAGTCCTTCCTTCTTTGTGCCAATAGCCTTGCCTCTCTCCATTCCAAATTCCTCTGTACTATAATTTTTCCTACCACTCCGCTCCAAGTTTGTTTTGGCCTCCCTCTTCCTCTCCTGCCTTGTGCTTTCGCTTTCCATGCTTTTTTTACTTGAGCTGAGTTGTTCATTCTCTGAAGATGTCCCCACCAACCAAGCTGTCTTTGCTCTATAAACTTCTCTATGGGTTCTATTTCCAAATCTCTCCTTATATCTTCATTCCTCATTCTGTCCCGCTTCGTTACTCCTCTCACTTTTCTCAAGTACTTCATTTCTACTGCTCCGACTTGCCTTTTTTCTTGTTCGGTCACTATCCAAGACTCGCACCCGTATGTTAAAATTGGTCTGTATACAGCTTTGTATACATTCATCTTAGTTTTTCGTGAAACTTTTTTTTATTTAGGATACCCTTATTTAATGCATAGTACGTTCTGTTCGCTTTTCCTATTCTGTTCCTTATCTCGATCTCGTGCTTTCCTGTCTCTTCCAAGGTTATTCCCAGGTATTGAAAACTGCTAACTTGTTCTATAACCTCTTGTTCTATTGTTATTTCTAAATTCTTTCTTTCTTGCGATATTACCATTACTTTTGTTTTGGCTTTGTTCATTTTCATCCCATTATCTCGTAGTGCCTGGTTCCATATTTCCAAGTTTTCTCTCAGGGCCCTTTCACTTCCAGTGATTATCGCCACGTCATCCGCGAAGGCACATTCTCTAATTTCTATTCTTTCCAAGTTTCTATATCCAATACAGTATGGTTTGGTTTGTCTTTCGGTTTCCTTTATTATCTTATCCATGAAGGCAATGAATAATAGCGGGCTCAAACTACCTCCCTGTCTTACTCCCTCTTTTGTGGTGAATTCTTTCGACATGGCATTCCTACTTATAACTTTATTTCTAGTTTCCTTGTACACACATTTAATAATTTCTATTAATTTCAAATTCACTTTTCTCTCTTCTAGTACTTTCCAAATTTTCTTCCTGGGTACTCTGTCAAATGCTTTTTCCATATCAATGAATGCCACGTATACTTCTCTTCCCGTACCTAGTGCTTTGTCTGTGATCTCTTTTATTGTGTAAATGTGATCTTGCGTACATCTTCCCTTTCTAAAACCGCTCTGTGCCTCTGATAGCGTTGGTTCTATTTCTTTCTTAGTCTTTTTTCGATTATTTTTTCAAACACTTTTAAGATAGTACTCAACAAAGTGATACCCCTGTAGTTATTGCAATCATTGTAATCTCCTTTTTTGAACAATGGTACTATTAGACCCACTTCCCATTCTTTAGGGATTCTTTCCTCTGTCCAGATTCGTCTACAAATCTCCAGTAATAATTTTGTTCCTCGCTCTCCCATAGCTTTTACCATTTCTGCTGTTATCTTATCTGCACCTGGTGATTTGCCATTTTTGAGTTCTTTTATAGCGTCTATTAGTTCTTCCATAGTACAATTGTAAGTTTCTAAATGTTTTCGAAAGTTTAGAAGTACAGTAGAACCTCGATTATCCGTGTGCGGATTAACCGTGCTGCAGATTAACCGTGTAAACAGCTTCGATTATCCGGGTTTCAATGATCCGTGCAGAATGCGAATTAGTACAAACGGTGCACGTCAATTCGCCGTACCATCATCGTATACATCGTACAACGTATACTGCTTTCCGCGTTAACGCCTTGAATCGTTTTGCAATATGTCCTACAATTTTAACTTTTTCTAAATAATTTTTTCATCACAAACGTCTGTAGTTCTCTATCTTCAAATTTGTCGCTGGAAGTTTTTCGAAATCTAAACTTTCTTCGATTCCGTTTCAAACAACGTCACGGAATAAGGGAATTATCTATAACAGGAGAAAAACTAAGTGTTGATGAAGTAGCAATTGTTGAATTTTGTTACGAACTGGAAAATATTATTAAGTGTCACAACTTAAGCAGTCATCAAATTTACAACGCGGATGAGACGGGACTATTGTGGAAAACGATACCAACGAAAACATTAGAAACAGACAATGAAAAAACGGTTCCTGGATTCAAAACAAAAAAAGATCGCATTACGGTTCTCTGTTGTGGCAATGCTTCTGGTGAGCACAAACTAAAATTTGCTGTAATGGAAAAATCCAAAAATCCTCGAGCCTTTAAAAACTTGAAGTCACCACCAGTAGTATATTATCACCAACATTCAGCGTGGATGAACCAGTCAATATTCAAAGAATGCTTCCATAAGAAGTTTATTCCAGAAGTTCGAGCTTTATGTGAAAAGAAGCGTTTACTTCCCAAAGCTCTACTTCTCCTCGACAATGCCCCGTCTCATCCTTCTCAAGATGTTTTGAAATCAGACGATGGAAATATTTTTGCCTATTTTTTCCACCAAATGTTACTTCAAGAGCACAGCCAATGGATCAGGTGGTTATAGAATCCATGAAAAGATTTTATAGGAAAAAGTTTTGATGATGAGTTTATTGGGAGAGTGTGACTGACTGAATTTTTGGAAATCTTTAAATCTTAAAGATGCTGTTTATTTTCTAGCAAATGCTTGGAATAATGTAAAAAGTTCACATGTTGCACGTGCGTTTTCAAAAATAGTGACTCACAGTGAATCCGAAGCGGAAGAATTTCAAATTGCGCCTGAAATTTCCACGGAAGAAATAAGCTCTATAGTTACACAAGTCGACCAATTAAAAGACTTGGAACAAACAGAAATAAAAGACTGGTTAGAGTGCGATGAAAATGATAGAAGTTTCCAACATATGACAGAAGCAGAGATGTGTGAAGTGGAAGAAGACTCTAATGCATCTGCAACAGTACAAAGTGGAACTGTAGAAAATGAAAGTGTCAGTGAAGAAAATCCAAATATTGTAGTGTCCCACAATGAAGCAGCTAGTTCCGTAGAGAAGTTACTGATGTATTTGGAACAACAAAAAGAAACAGATATAAGCACTGTTTTAAATTTGCGAAAAATGAAAGAAGAAATAAAAATGAATTTACTCAGAAAAAAATCAAATGAAATTAACTGATTATTTTTCTTAATTAAGTTTTGATTTAATTTTTTACACAAGTATTGTAATAAGAAAACCATGTTTTGATTTTTTTTATATCTATATATTATGTGTTTTTTTGATATTTTCTTTGCCATAATGAACTTTACTAGCTTAATTTTATATTTATTCCAAGTTAGATATTTTTTTCGTAGTACGGTAAGTAGTCATAATAATTTGTAAAACAACTTTTTTGACTAAAATAAGTAGGTGTGGATTAACCGTGCTTTTCGATTTTCCGACCTTGGTTCAGTCCCGACCAGCACGGATAATCGAGGTTCTACTGTATATAAAAATAAGTCATGTGTAATGAACTGTGACAACGGACCTATCCCGCATTCGTCATTGTTTTCGTTAATCGGAAATTAATGATGCGTATCGGATTGACCGTGAATAACATTTAGGTTACTTGTTTTTGTAGATTTTATTTTAATTTAGTTTCATTATCACCTTGATAATGACAGCATTGCTGTTGAAACGCGTCCGTGTTTTAGTTAACACTTGTTTGGTGTTTAGTGGGTTAAAGTGTTTAGTGTTCTACTTCTGCACCAAGAGATTCAGTGAAGAACTTCACATCTTACATTACAAGTAAGTGATTTGTTTGTAATAACTTCTGAAAAATGGAAAAATATCAAACAAGAGAAGAAAGCAGATGAGAAACTAAGTAAAGAGAAAAAAAGCACGGAATAAGAAAAAACTGAAGAACCCAAACCCAAGGCTTAAAAGAAAATGAAAGAAAAACGCCTCCAAAAATAAATGTATTCCAGAATATAAAAATAGTCAAAAGAAAATATAACAAATATAAAAATTACTAGTTTGAAGGATTCTTCATCCATGGACGAATGTGGTGAAAATAAAAATAATGAAAATTATGATAACGGATACAAGTATATAAGGCAGGCTTCTGAAAGCATGAAATATGACGAAGAGAAAAATAAGATTGAAAGTATGCAATATGCTGAAGAGAAAAAATAGTGAGCCATTAGATGAAGCGCCATTATCCGAAAAGCAGTTGTCGGATCGTGAAACAAAGAGAAAAACATTTTCAGAAATTATCAACTACACTCCAAAATATAATAGAATCACACTAGAAAATCGAGACAATTAAAAGAAGAAAAGACTGCTCATGAATAAATAAAAACATGTCAGTGAAATCAGGAAGAGAAATGATGACCAGATACAAAGATCAGAAAAAAACACACTAAATATGTTATGGAAAACACTAAAGAAAGAATATTACATAAAGCAATTTAAGAAATGTAGATCAGAACCGTAAAAGAACTTAATCAACAAAGAAGTAAGCCAAAAATCAAAATAATGACAGAAATATAAGCGAAGTACCAAAATAAAATGGAATAATAATAAACACAAAAGCCCCAATAACAACAAAGCTGAAGAAACAAATACGACAATTAAAATTTCGAATGGTAACTCTGAGAGAAATGACAACAATAATAAATCAATTAAAAAACAACACAGCACCAGGAGATTTGATAAAATAACAACATCAATAGTTAAAAGGAACAAAGACGTGCTATCACCAATTTTGACCAAATTAATCAACAATGTTATACATGATGGAGAATTCCCCGAGTATCTAAAAAAAAACTACTATTGTACTCATATAAAAAAAAAGCAAGAAGCTGAACGTAGAAAATTATCGTCCTATCTCCTTGCTATCAACACTAAATAAAATGTTGGAGAAAAGCTTACAAATTCAATTGTCTGATCATCTAACAAAGAATAAAGTTGTGAACCCGAACCAATACGCTTTCCAGGAGAACTTGAGAAGACTCAGCAATCAATCATTTCAAGCAACATACCATTATCAATAATAAATGTTTATGTATTTTATAGTCAATTACCTACAACCGTTTAGTTTGAAACTATCTATCTATTACTACAGCTGCCTACAGCACTGTTGACTCTTTTCATCTTACCATTAAATCAATAATAAATGCTTTTTTTTATGTATTGTTTGCTGGATAGTAAATTACCTAGGTCAAAAGGAAGGACTATATCAAAAAATCAAAAAGTATTAACTTCAGCTATAAGGAATATTATAGGCGATTGAAAGCCTTTTGGAACTTGAAGCATTGTATCAGTTAAATGGCATAAAATTATTACATTATAAAAGGCGTATGTTCCATTTGAAAAAAAAAACGAAACAAAAAGTGATTACACTGATTTGATCCTGATATTAACCATGAGGTTGGCAAAATCGGAAGGAAATAATGAAATAGTGAAGATATTTGGATTGTACAATTTTGAAAGATCACTTTAATGATAGGAGTTGAATTTGGTAATGTCATAATTTAGAGAAATCTCTCTCTCGGCAATGTTGTTCTACAATCAACTGCCTGCGTTTTGGCATTTTTACGCTCGGAAGATTCAGTTCATTCAATAGTTTCCAAACAAAATCTCAAAAAGTATTAACTTCAGCTATAGGGAATAAAGGCGATTGAAAGGGAATTATTAAATGGTAGTATGTTCCATTTGAAAAAAAAAACGAGTGATTACACCCTGTATGCTATAGTGAAGATATAGACAGGTAAGATATAATAGGCTGAATTCAGATAATTGGCACACCCTGTATACATAAAACAATAGAACAAAATGCCAAAACTATTGCTGCACTGAATAAAATAAAACTCGTGCGATCCCAAACACATATAAAAATCTATATACCACGCTCTTTTCACAAGAAACACCTACCTAATCAACTTCTGGAAAATAAATTAAGGATACAACTAGTGACAAACAAAGACACACACAACTATAAAACTAAATACGCACACCAAACATACGTATAATCTTTGACAACATCGGCAATAAATTACTACAATAGAATACCAAAGGAAGTAAGAAAATCTCCTCATAAACTTTTTAAATTAAAAATAAAACAGCTACTAAGAGAATAAAAAAAAAAACAACAAATGAATAATCGACAAATTAGCCTGAGACCGAAGTTCCAATAAAAACAACTTTTTTTTTTGTTCTCAGTTCGTATTCTGTTCAAAATAAATAAATAAATATACCTGCAATACTGCTCCTCACAGGTACCTTTGGCGTTTGAGCTGATTTGTTCCTCGAACAGCAAACTATCTCCAATGATCCTTGAAAACCGCACGTTTCCAAGCCGGGCTTTTGTTTTTTCATTAATTTCTCTACAGCTTCCGGACAGTTAGTAACTAAAGTGCATATTCCTTGATTACGTGGACCGCATCTGTCCCCTACATCAAAATCACCTGAGAAAAAGATAATTATCACCTTACTAAAGTACAGTTTAAAGTACTACAGTACGAGGGAATGGAAAACGCGAAATTAGAACAGTCAAAAGTGAATTCCGAATTTGAAACATAATTAGCACCACAAAGACTTCCAGCGTTTTTTTTTTTGGATTGATATTATATAACTTTTGGAAATGTCATGCAACGATTACGATTTCACAGAAAAGATAAGTGACACAGTTTACATTTTGTTTATATAATCAAGGTTTACTTATCTGACATAACCTGAGGTTGCGGTTTCGTGGGCAACAATAAATAGTTTCTAACTTAATTCTGCTCGTGTTTTAAGATTCGACGCCTGTCAAAAATAGGATTTGATATTAATGAACTAAGTTCTTAAAATTTTCGCTTATATTTTTTCTCCTTAAATTTGATTATATTTGTGTTTATTAATACAAATTTATATGAATGAGACGATCAAAAGCCACCACAATCCCGATTCAAAGACGTTACTTTGCCACATATATACATATTTATATTATATTTGTTTTAGGATACTCACTGGTAAACATCAGAATAATTTATAGCCTTGGAATGTTTCAATTACGCTGATGATCTGCAACTCGGAAGGTTTTAATGAAACTATCTCATGGAATTTAGAAATAGAATCAAACACGGTACCGCTAGAAGGGTTTGAGAAGATCGTTAAGAGAGCGTACCAAGAGCTTGGTTCTCCAAAGAGGTGAAAGGCCGTCTATAACTATATTGGTGGAACGAAGACATTGACAAGAAACGTAGAGAGTGTAGTGTTTCCAAAAGGTTAGTTACGAGACAAAAGAAAGACAAGAAAGAACTGCTCATCAGGGACTCCAAGCGTGCCTACTGGAACGGTCGCTGCGAAGAACTGGAGAAAGATATGCGGGGAAAAGGCTACCAGATAGCAGTAAAAAAACCTTGAAACGAACCAAAAGAAGGACATCGTTAGAACCCTTTTCCCTGAGAGAAGGTTAGTAAGAACAGAGCATGCGCTAAATACGGAAGTGAAATGGTTCAAAAAGGAAGAACTTGACACTGGCACTGGCAGCAGAAGTACTGATGAGACTTACGAACAAGATGTTGACAAAACAAACTTTTCCGAAACAAGGGAAAGAAGCTAAACTGGTACTCATACCCAAATCTAAACTAGAAGATATGAAGTTCAGACCCATCTGCTTGCTTAGTTCAAGCAGTAAGTTATTTGAAGCCCTCCTGAAGAACAGGCTAGAACAAGAAATTGAAGAAAAGGGAGGAGGCAGCTTGGTTTCCGCTATGGACGATCCACGATCCACGCGGTAGAGAAAATGCTGGAGTTAATTAACTCCATCGCACAAGAAAAAATCCTCGAAAAACACTGTGACTAACTATATGGAGGATAAGTCGTTCAGGATAGAAAAAGGGGGTCGGTGCTGGGGCCGACTCTCTGGAATATGATATGCGATGGAAGGTGCATGGACAGTGGCTTACGCAGACGATCTGGCAGTTGTGATGATTGCTAAAACTAAGGTAGCGCTAGTGAGCAAAGTTGGAGTCTATTAACAACTGGATAATGAATCACAGGTTAGAAGTGGCACCTGAAAAGTCAGAGGCACTCATTGAAGGGACCGAGAAATAAAGATGGAATAAACTTCTATTGCAAAGGAACCGAAATAGTACCATCGAAGCGGATACAATAGTACAAAGAAATAAACAGATAATGGTCAAAAAATAAAATAGGAAGGAGTGTAGAGGATAACTGCATCTACTGTGGCAAAAGAGACAACGTGGAACATACTCTACTGGATTGCGAACGATGGCAAGCGGACAGGTCGCAATTGAACTCGCAGGTTGGCAACGAAATACAAAGTGGGACAAATATGATGTGAAATAATGGTGGAACACAGTGAAATCTGGAAAGAAGTACACAGGTATATCAGAAACGTAATGAGTAAGAAGGAAAAGGAAACAAAACAGAGAAATTCAGTCAGGTTAGAAAAAGGACAACCCGTATTCAGATGATATGCAGCGGTTCCAGAGTACGGGCAGGAAGAAGTGGGGTGGTTGCCGATACATAAGGTCGGGTCCCAGTGCCTATGAAGGTTTTCCCCCCATCATCATATCATAAGATTTGGGTAAACTAACAGATCAAATCTTCATATACATGCGGTTTTTTTTTCTAATAATTTCATTACAAACAACTTTTTCAACTTTAGCTCGATAACCGTTTGATGAATCTGCTTCCTCCTCGGCAAGTAGGTTCACCTTGTTAATCTAAACGAGAGGGCAAACTCCCAGCAGGGCACATTAACGCCTTATAGGGCTCAAATTTCATCGACCTTTTCTCGAGAACCGTTTGATGAAGCTGCCTCCTCCTCGGCAAGTAGGTTCACCTTGTTAATCTAAACGAGAGGACAAACCCCCAGGAAGGCACATTAACGCGTTTGAGCGCTGTGACCGTTCGCATTTTCATCAATTTTCTGGACAACTTTTTCATCATATAAATATTACCTAGCTCGATAACCGTTTGATGGATCTGCTTCGTCCTCGGCAAGTAGGTTCACCTTGTTAATCTAAACGAGAGGCCGAACTCCCAGCAAGGCACATTAACGCGTTATAAAGATAAATTTTCTCGGGAACCGTTTGATGAATCTACTTCGCTCTCGGCCAGATGGTTCATCTTGTTAATCTAAACGAGAGGACAAACCCCCATTAACGCGGAAGTTCACATTAACGCGTTTGAGCGCTGTGACCGTTCAAACTTTCATCAATTTTCTGGACAACTTTTTCATCATATAAATATTACCTAGCTCGATAACCGTTTGATGGATCTGCTTCCTCCTCGGCAAGTAGGTTCACCTTGTTAATCTAAACGAGAGGCCGAACTCCCAGCAAGGCACATTAACGCGTTATAGAGATAAATTTTCTCGGGAACCGTTTGATGAATCTACTTCGCTCTCGGCCAGATGGTTCATCTTGTTAATCTAAACGAGAGGACAAACCCCCAGGAAGGCACATTAACGCGTTTGAGCGCTGTGACCGTTCAAACTTTCATCAATTTTCTGGACAACTTTTTCATCATATAAATATTACCTAGCTCGATAACCGTTTGATGGATCTGCTTCCTCCTCGGCAAGTAGGTTCACCTTGTTAATCTAAACGAGAGGCCAAACTCCCAGCAAGGCACATTAACGCGTTATAGAGATAAATTTTCTCGGGAACCGTTTGATGAATCTACTTCGCTCTCGGCCAGATGGTTCATCTTGTTAATCTAAACGAGAGGACAAACCCCCAGGAAGGCACATTAACGCGTTTGAGCGCTGTGACCGTTCAAACTTTCATCAATTTTCTGGACAACTTTTTCATCATATAAATATTACCTAGCTCGATAACCGTTTGATGGATCTGCTTCCTCCTCGGCAAGTAGGTTCACCTTGTTAATCTAAACGAGAGGCCAAACTCCCAGCAAGGCACATTAACGCGTTATAGAGATAAATTTTCTCGAGAACCGTTTGATGAATCTACTTCGCTCTCGGCCAGATGGTTCATCTTGTTAATCTAAACGAGACGACAAACCCCCAGGAAGGCACATTAACGCGTTTGAGCGCTGTGACTGTTCAAACTTTCATAAATTTTCTGGACAACTTTTTCATCATATAAATATTACCTAGCTCGATAACCGTTTGATGGATCTGCTTCCTCCTCGGCAAGTAGGTTCACCTTGTTAATCTAAACGAGAAGTCAAACTCCCAGCAGGGCACATTAACGCGTTATAGAGATAAATTTTCTCGAGAACCGTTTGATGAATCTACTTCGCTCTGGGCCAGATGGTTCACCTTGTTAATCTAAACGAGAGGACAAACCCCCAGGAAGGCACATTAACGCGTTTGAGCGCTGTGACCGTTCAAACTTTCATCAATTTTCTGGACAACTTTTTCATCATATAAATATTACCTAGCTCGATAACCGTTTGATGGATCTGCTTCATCCTCGGCAAGTAGGTTCACCTTGTTAATCTAAACGAGAGGCCAAACTCCCAGCAAGGCACATTAACGCGTTATAGAGATAAATTTTCTCGAGAACCGTTTGATGAATCTACTTCGCTCTCGGCCAGATGGTTCATCTTGTTAATCTAAACGAGAGGACAAACCCCAGGAAGGCACATTAACGCGTTTGAGCGCTGTGACTGTTCAAACTTTCATAAATTTTCTGGACAACTTTTTCATCATATAAATATTACCTAGCTCGATAACCGTTTGATGGATCTGCTTCCTCCTCGGCAAGTAGGTTCACCTTGTTAATCTAAACGAGAGGTCAAACTCCCAGCAAGGGCACATTAACGCGTTATAGAGATAAATTTTCTCGAGAACCGTTTGATGAATCTACTTCGCTCTCGGCCAGATGGTTCACCTTGTTAATCTAAACGAGAGGACAAACCCCCAGGAAGGCACATTAACGCGTTTGAGCGCTGTGACCGTTCAAACTTTCATCAATTTTCTGGACAACTTTTTCATCATATAAATATTACCTAGCTCGATAACCGTTTGATGGATCTGCTTCATCTCCTCGGCAAGTAGGTTCACCTTGTTAATCTAAACGTTTGATGAGGCCAAACTCCCAGCAAGGCACATTAACGCGTTATAGAGATAAATTTTCTCTGGGGAACCGTTTGATGAATCTACTTCGCTCTCGGCCAGATGGTTCATGTTTGTTAATCTAAACTGAGCTTTTCCCATCCCCAATTCTCCAGGACAAACCCATTGATTTCCCAAAGGAAGGCACTATTAACGCGTTTGAAAAGCCCTTTGTGACATTTCGTTCAAATCTTTTCGTGTTAAATTTTCTGGACAACTTTTTCGGTGTCATATTTGTATGAGGTGGAAGTACATTGTCTTTAAGCTCTTATGGTCTTATGGGTCTATCAAATACTTGGGAATGTTTAGCATCCATGACAGTATAATCTTAATCTTAGGTAGATCTCCTTTAAATTAATGAATGTACAAAGATTGCTTAAGAAGTATTCAATATTGAATCGTAGTCTTGTATTATTTGTCCTATCATATCTGCTTGTATGTTTGATTACTTGGGAAAAAAAACAAATGAACAAATTTTTAGCGATGAAATCGAAGATCCCAACTCCATTTTAATAGCCGTAATAAAAATGCTAAATAGTTAACACAAACATCATATTCGTAATATCATAAGCGTACAAAAAAAAAATTACAGACAATAGCTTTTTGCATCAGAAAACGAATATTATGATAATACCGATTTGTGGCATTTTTTTTTCTGAAAACTCGTTTTTCGGAATTCTATTAAGGAGACGTTACAACGAAGCCCTCTCGCGATTCCTAAGAAACAAGTTCCCTGTGAATATATTCTTAGAAGAGTAAGACATGCACAGTCCAAATTTACATATGTTTATCGAAGAAGAAGCGACTCTTTTCAATCTTATTTTGTTTGTATTAAAAATAGCATTAACACCTTCGAATTATAATTAAAATAAATTGAAAAGAGCTGGTTTTGTATTTCTTAGAAAAGCGTCTTATTAAAAAGATGTGTGTAATAGCAGTTTTTCAATTCTTTTAATAGATTTATATTTTCGAACATCATAATATAATCATACAGATTCTTTGTTTACTATTCTTAACGGTTTTTCCAAACTGTATCATCCAATCGCGTTACAATAATAACAACAATAATTGTACACATAATACGAAAAAAAAAAGAACATATAAACGAATAACAATTAGAACAAGTTATTCTGAGGTAAGATTATATTATTATCTGACACAAAAATGAGTTAAGACGATTCGATAATAAACTAAAAGAACTTACCGAGTGTTTTTACATGGCTGAATAAGTACAAAAATATTATCCCTTTGACTAAAGTCATTGTAAATAAGCCAAAATAAAAATTCACAGATAGTACGTTAGGTGAAAAATATTACATCGCATTTCATGTGAAACAATGTTACTACACGCTACAACCGTCTCTAAACCGGTTACGAAGACTTTGAATGCGATACTGCATGACAACTCTTTCCAGTTTCAAGTTCACAAAATTAAAATTGGAAAGAGACGGATTCCCACCTCTTGCGCATGACCGGTTTAACATTTCATGCCGTGGAACCGGCTATTAGCATGTATAATAATATTGTTGTGTTTCCAAAAACAACAGATAATGTTAATTGACTGATAAGTTGCAAACATTTACTTTCGTGAGGTAAGATTATTGTGTTAATCAATTTTATTCGAAAAACATATATTATACAGGGTGTAACAGGACGAGCTTACGTTAGCCGTATCCCAGCAATTAAGCAAGTTCCATATTTGTAAATTTGCAGAGTTATTTTGGGCATGGGGGCAAACTTTTAGAAAATATTAGTACATATTTTCTATTCCCGGTTTCGCCGGAATCACAATCAACTTCATTTTTTTAAATGGATTAAATTTTTTTCAAACAATTGAATTCAGCAACAAATTTGGCGTATAGATCATTTATTTCGACTGGTGTAAACGTTATCGTTTTATAGCTAACTTGATTTTTATGAAAATTTTATCAAATTGCATCGTAGTACCTAGTGACGTATTTCTTCGGTATGCAGAAGAGTTGATGAATGATTATTGGAACTTAGAGAGCTACTAAGATGGGCTATTGAAAATTATTTTTACTTGTGTGCAAATACTATACAGGGTGTCTGTAATTACCGACCTAATATGTTAAATTTCAAACACTAATAACTTCGTAATTTTAAATGGAACACCCTGTATATTTTTATCGCAGACGGTAGAAAATTAAATTCTTTATCAAATGATATCACATTTCCCTATACCTAAAATGAATATTTTAGGAGCTATTTGCAAAATATGTGAATGTATTCAGAAACTTCGTGTGAGCGCTAAAGGTGGCTATGAAAATTCGTCACAGTTTTAGGGTAATGTCTAATTTTCTAATGACAGTTTGATAGCGAGTTAATAAACTTCCTAGTATATCACACAGTTCCCAATCTAGTATACGAAAATGTCACGTTTAGGATTGACAAATCAGGATTACCTGAATTTATTGATGATTTATGAAGAGTCCGGAAAAATTTTAAGTCGAACATGTGCTTTATTCCAATTCCATCTAAAGATATAGTGCGACGGTTAGTTAAAAATTGTTTAGAACATGGACAGTTTAGGCCAAAATTTAATTAAAAAAAAAATTGATGACGAAGTAGTTGAAACTGCTGCATCTCTTCGACAAGCAGCGACAACTTTGGAAATTTCAACAATGTCCATTCAAAGAGTACTAAAAAGACATAAATGGAGACCATTTTCATACCAGCAGGTACACCACTTACATCCGCAGGATTTCTTAAATAGGATCAACTTTTGTGAATTCTTCACCATAGTTTGTCAGGACGACGAAAATTTTACGAAGAAAATCATTTGGACTGACAAAGCTAAATTTACCAAAAATGGCCTCTTTAATAAACATAACAGTCATTTTTGGGCATCCGAAAATCCCCATGTAACGAGAGAAAGGGGATATCAGGAAAGTTGGCAATTTAATGTTTTTTGCGCTATAAAAAATAATAATCGCATACTTTGTCTACATTTTTATAACGAAAATTTAAATGGCGAAATATATTTAGATATATTGCGCAATATTGTGGAAGAAGAACTTGATACACTGCCTATTATCGAATTAAATACTGCGTGGTATCAAATGGATGGTGCACCGGCTCACAGAACAAGAGATGTACACTTATTCTTGGAGAGGTTATTTGACGGAAAGTTTATTGCAAACGCAGGTCCATACTTGTGGCCTCCACGTTCACCAGACTTGACCCCTATGGATTTTTTTCCTTTGGGGCTATGTTAAGGACAAAGTTTACAGTACTCCGGTGACAATTGCAGAGGAAACAAAAGAAAGAATACGAGGAGCACTAAATTCATTAACAGAAGCGCAAATACAAAAGGTCACTAGTAGTCAAATGCTAAAACGAATTAATAAATGTTTGGAACTGAATGGGGCTAATTTTGAACAAAATTTGAATTAATTTATTACTTTTTAATACCATATTTATTCATTCTTAACATAGTTTTCTTTAATGTTATCTTGGTTACGAAATAAATTTTACTAAGGTAAGGTGGGGTAAGAGGGAACGGGTTTTTGTTGAGATGACTTAAATCGTTTACTATTTAGAAATACATATTTATTAAAACATGTGACTTTTTAAATTTGGCTTCTGTATGGCTTTAGAGACATACTATACAACCCTGTATTTTAAATTGCAAATCTTTTTTGCAAGAATAAACATATATTTTTTTAATGACATGTGTTTCCACTTTCCCGGGTAGCCGGGGTAAGTGGGAATATTGGTATAGAATAACTATTTAAACGTGTATTCATTTTTTCGGGGAAAGTGAGTATGGTTAAAGGATAAAACAACTCAACGTCAATTTTTGAATTTTTTTTTAATAAAGTTAATACACGTTGAATCCAGTGAACTCCATGCCAAATGAAAAAATTGTACCACGTCGATCAACCGTTGGTTTGGGCAAAACCAACACTACACTTTCTTCGGAAATGTTGTCAGTATCAGCCATTGAAGGAAAAGAGAATTTACTTTTTCCTGAGTGTTTTAGAAACGTAACTGTCCAGGGTGCATCAAAATCGTTGGTCTTTTCTTGCACTTTTCCCACATAATGTTTTATAGTTTTTTTTCCAGCGTATTTGACTAATACCCACTGACCTATGTCTACTTTTGGATTATCGGTAATCTCCATGTTCGGGCAGTTTTCTTCGGGCTCAAACTCATCCAGATCTAAGTCGGAATTGGACTCTATGGCGGGAGGATCATCTTCGTCTTCACTACTACTAATGATATCCTTTGGTTTCCTTTTGTTTTTTGGTTTTGCTTTAAATGGACCAGCACACGGCTCTTTAAGACGGCTAATTACTTCTTCCGAAGTTATTATTTCGGCTCCAGCAGCTACTCTTCTGCGTTTCAATGGTTGCGAAGGTGTTGTTTGTTTGATTTTTTCGAGAATTAGGCTTTCTATGGAAACTTTTGGATTTAAATTTTCTTGTTCGATAATTTCATTTTCACTCGTCTCAGTGCTAATAGTCTTGAGAGATGCTTCTTCGCCACTCTCTTCATTAGCTAAATTGTTGTTATTCCTATTCTCGAAACGCTTAAAAGCTGATGGAAGGTAAGTAGCATTTGGTATTACTTCTGGATTAAAAGGCGAAATACCTGCCTTCTTAAAACCATTTTGGATAATTTCTGGTTTAGTTTCTAACCAAACCTCTCTAAGAAGTTCAGAAAATATCTTCTTTGGCATTTTTTTACCCTGATTTATCCTCTGCCAAACCTCAAGTTTTTTATCCCAAGCGGTTTTTAAGGACTTAAACACTGACAGATCTAGTGGTTGAAGTAAGTGGGATGTATGGGGAGGAAGTTTGAGGATGGTGATATTGTTTTCTTTAGCTAATTGCAGAACCTTCCAATCAACATGTGTACTGTGTCCGTCATAAATGACAAGAACTGGTCTTTCTTCTCCAATTATTGGTAGAAACGATTTTTCAAAATAGTTGTTGAAGATTTCCTTTTCCATCCACCCCTTGGTGCTCGCTGCATACACAATTTTTCCTTCAGGAACATCTCCATGAGCATGTGGACCTGCAACCCATTGATCCCAGACAAACTTGCCTTTGTAAATTACTAAGGGAGGTGCTTTTTCACCCGCCGCATTAACAGTCGACAGAATGGTTGTATTTTCTCTCCCTGGCCCAGATATTACTCTTGTGGATGGCTTTCCCTTTTCACCGACAACTTTCGTTTTACTTGGATCCATACATAGACTCGTCTCATCCATATTCCAAATATGATTTGGTTTATCGTGTAGGTCAAGATCATCTAAGGTTTTTTTCAGTAAGGTGAAGTATTCATTTATGACAAATGGATCGGTCATCTTTTTACATGCATATTCTATGCCTTGTGGTTTCTTAATTCACAAATTGTATCTCTTTTTAAACTGAAGAAACCAATCTTCGCCTGGAATATTATTCTTAAAGGGCGTTTTTGAATTATTTTGAGTGACGTATTCAGCTATCATATGTAAAATTTCGCTTCTCGAAAGTCCAAATCCCCATCGTTTTAGAGAGTTTTAAGCCCAACGGCGAGCTGCTCCTCTATGTCTCTTCCTAGTGCTAGTGGTCTTCCAAGTGACTGACTTTTCACGCCTCTTTTTCCGGTCAGTCGATTGAAGAGAGTCGTTTTTGGTATACCATATGTCTGCGACGCACGATGTAACGTAATATTTCCGTTTCTTATGTCATTTAAGGCGTTTTCGAGCTGTTCTTCAGTGTACCCACTTGCCCTCTGAGTTTTTCTTACGTAATTACGAACCATATTCGTACCTGAAAGCAAACAAAACACGTTAAAATACTAAAAATTCAACGAGGCAAGTGAGAATTCAACTGGGGCAAGTGAGAATTCAACTGGGGCAAGTGAGAATTTAGCCGGGGCAAGAGGGAACTTCCAATTAACGCATACTAGGGTGAGGTTAGGTGTTGTAAAATATTAAAACACAAAAGATTAATGATTTAAACATAATTAACGTACATAATAAGTACTTACCGTAAAGTTCTTCAGCACTATTTCACACAGGGGCAAGAGGGAATGACGGTTACAATGATCGATTCTGTATCTGGTTGACTCCACGTGCTTAACACTTCAGCTAAACGTAAACACAGCTGACTTGCCACCATCACACTACTCCATAGACATGTTTCGACAAATGGACGGAGCGTCGCAGGCCTTGGCATAGATCGCGGGAAGTTTAAAGTACCGTTCTCACTTACCCCATATTCCCACTTACCCAACCTTACCTTATTCTGTTTCTTCTTTACTCGAAAAATATATTTGTTTTTTATTTCTTTATTAACATGCTATCGAACTGTCATTAGAAAATTAGACATTACGCGAAAACTGTGACGAATTTTCATAGCCACCTTAGCGCTCACGCGAAGTTTCTGAATACATTCACATAATTTGCGAATAGCTCCTAAAATATTCATTTTAGGTGTAGGGAAATGTAATATCATTCGATGAAGAATTTAATTTTCCACTGTCTGTGGTAAAAATATACAGGGTGTTCCATTTAAAATTACGAAGTTATTAGTGTTTGAAATTTAACATATTAGGTCGGTAATTACAGACACCCTGTATAGTATTTGCACACAAGTGAAAATAATTTTCAATAGTCCATCTTAGTAGCTCTCTAAGTTCCAATAATCATTCATCAACTCTTCTGCATACCGAAGAAATACGTCACTAAGTACTACGACGCAATTTGATAAAATTTTCATAAAAATCAAGTTAGCTATAAAACGGTAACGTTTACACCAATTGAAATAAATGATCTATACGCCAAATTTGTTGCTGAATTCAATTGTTTGAAAAAAAATTGGGTAATCCATTTAAAAAAAATGAAGTTGATTGTGCTTCCGGCGAAACCGGAAATAGAAAATATGTACTAATATTTTCTAAAAGTTTGCCCCATGCCCAAAATAACTCTGCAAATTTACAAATATGGAACTTGCTTAATTGCTGGGATACGGCTAACGTAAGCTCGTCCTGTTACACCCTGTATAAATAGATACACATAGGAATACACGGAATTTTAAGGCAGCATTAAAGTTGTCTTTATATACTTTCGTTTACTTTTCTGGGTGCAAAACGGTGCAAAAGCAAAGCCATAACAAACACACCGCTTATTCAGGAGTGCCATCTATTAATTAAGTAAAGAACAAAAACATCAATACGAAAATTTTTAATGTAGTGATACAATTCCTCGAATACCTTTAACTACAATCTAATATAACAATTTCTTAAACTAAGAATTAAAGGCATGAATATGCAATATTCCATTTTAAGGCCATACGATTCCTTCTATCCAATCAATGTAGCTTGATACCCTGGTAAAAACTGTAGGAATAACAGCTCGACATCCTCTCCCAAACGAAGTTATTCCCACGAGAATGTCAGGTGTTGCCGCGTCATCTTTCGTGTTTTGGATCAGAATCGGACCACCACCATCACCCTGAAAACAAATGAGATGAATATATAGGTACAAGTCATACGACAACGTTAATCTTTAAGGATACCTGACAGGGGCCTAGTCCTGGAGCGTCTAATGAGGCGCAAAATTGCGTATCGTAAATGGCGGTATAAGCCGGCGATTTCGAGAACATTTGCTTACACTTGTTGAGGTCATAAGGTTCCAGGAAAAGTTTTCGTAAAAATCTGCTCAGTTCCCGAACTACAAACAATATTCCAGTATTACTTAGCAATATATAACGTTAAAAAATTATAATATTTTTGCAATTTGAGATTTATACGCTTACCTTCTACGTCGATCACTCCCCAACCAAGAACTAACAATCCAGATCCAATTTCTGGCTTGGTATTCAAACAGACGGCTTTGACATTATCATCGAATTTAGCATCTCTGGTCAATCTCAAAAGAGCAATGTCGTTACGTTTAGTTAAATGACGATATTCAGGGTGAACTATGCTCTCATCGACCGGAATATCTTGAGCGGTTACGCCATCTAGATCCCCTACTAGATCGATCTTCCCCAAACGGACCATGCTCGGAAGTTTACTGCAATTTACAAGAATATGAAGATCGCGGATTACGAAACGGGGAACTAACTCACTTATCCACTCTAACGCAGCAATGAGCAGCCGTTAAAACGAATCTTTCACTGATCAGTGTCCCGCCACATTCCCACGAAATTTCACCGTCTGTGTTTCCTGGATATCCAACGGCAGCCTTGAAATTGAGGAATTATTAGAATAGTATGTAGTGCAAATTAGTCGTTTACCATGTAGGGGAATTGCCCAAGTGAGGCGTTGATTCCTTCGATAATAAAAGGCTTCAAATCATTTGTGTAGTGTCTAGAATATCTTTCGCATGCTGAAAAGTATGACAGGTTCAATTTATCAACAAAAGGAAAATTTTAAATTAATTCACCTGCAATAGTGGGCCTCACGGGTAGTTTTGTGGTCTTAGTCCGTCTCCCGGACAGCAAACAACTTCCACTTGTCCGCGAAAACCACATCTTTCCAAGTCTACCTTTTTCCTCTGTTTTAATTGTTCGATAGCTTCCCGACAGTTAGTGATTAAAGTGCATACTCCTTCCTTGTTTGGACCACATTTGTCTCCCACTTCCAAAGCATCTGAGAAAAAGAAAAGGAATAATTATCATCTTTAAATGAGTATGCAGAGGAATCCTTTATTAATCTTACTTTACGATTTTTCCTCTTTTTATTGTACAAACGTTCGAAAAAATATAAAAATAGGTACAAAAGATTGAAAAACGCAAAATTACAAAATGGTGTAAATTCGGAATTTAAACCATAATTAGCACCACAAAGACTTCTTCATTTTTTTTTGGCTTGACATTATAGAACTTTTAGAAAATATCGTGGAACGATTACGATTCCACAGGAAAGAAATACGACACAGTTTACATTTTGTTTATATAATCAAGGATTCTTATCTGACGTAAGCTGAGATTGCGGTTTCGTGGGCAACAATAAATAGTTTCTAACTGACTTCTGTTCGTGTTTTAGCGAAGATTCAATGCATGTCAAAAATAAGATTTGATGTTAATGATCTAAAATTTTCGAGGTGCTTATATTTTTTCTCTTTCAATAATAACAACATTATTTATTAATACAACTTTATATGAATGAGCATACAGTTATTCTCATAAAACTCTAATACGATCAAAAGCCTTTACATTTTTCAAATTTTCTTTGATGTGATTGCGGCTTTTCAAACTTAATTTTATTAAAATTATCGACATTTTCGTACTGTAGTGAATCGAAGTTATCACAATTTGCATCTTTTTTACAATCCCGATTCAAAGGTGTTACTTTGTGCACATATGTACAACGCCTTGTTTTGGGCTTGAACATAACTTGTTTCTTCTGAATCGCCTACGCTTTGTTTATTTAATATTTGTTTTAGTATACTCACTGGTGAGTTTCTTTTTTACAGCAAAATTATTTATAGTCCTGGAATGTATCAATTACACTGATGATACTACCATAAGATTTGAGCAAACTAACAAGATCAAATCATTATATTTATCATCATATTTTTTCTAATAATTCCATTTCAATAAGCGACTTTATTTATAAATAAACCTATACAAGTAACCTTGTTTCTCTTTATATTACAAATATTTAATTTCCCACGCGATTTTCCCATTCCCAATTTTCCATCTTCAAACCATCTTGCGACTACCACATTGATTCCACCAAATGGTTACGTAACAGTCTACTAGCTTGTATAAACCAGCCTGCATATTCGCTGAAAACTGCCCTTTCGGCAATGACATTTCTTTGTGTCAAATCTTCAAAGTTCGTGTTAACTCAAAATTTATTGTCGATGTGAAGACAAGTTGGTAAACTTGATTCGGTGTCTGTGAGATTTTGAAATTTAAGTTATTTGTATGAGGTGGAAGTACATTGTCTTTAGAGCTCTTATGGTCTTATGGGTCTATCAAATATTTGGGAATGGCATCCATGACAGTATCAAAGTCGTATTTGGTTTTGAATGTTTAGTAAATCCATGACTTTTCGCAAAATAATAAATATTATTTTGCGAAAAGTGTTGCGTTTCTGTGTTTTACAATATCAAAGTCGTAGCCTTAATCTCAGGTAGATCTCCTCTAAATTAATGAATGTACAAAGATTGCTTAAGAAGTATTCAATATTGAATCGTGGTCTTGCATTATTTGTCGTATCACATCTGCTATTGATTAATTTCATTAAATTTGTGTCCTTATTGTATGCTTGGTTTAAAAAAGTCTTTGTTAATTCCACAATACGAACAAATTTTTAGCGATGGAATCGAAGAACTCAACTCCATTCTAATAGCGGTAATAAAAATGCTAAATAGTTAACACAAACATCATATATTCTTGACATCATAAGTGTACAAAAAAAATACAGACAATAGCTTTTTGTATCAGAAAACGAATATTATGAATATACCGATTTGTGGCTCTTTTTTTTTTGAAAACTCGTTTTTCGGAATTCTATTTAAGAAGATGTTGCAAAGAAGCCCTCTCGCGATTCCTAAGAAACAAGTTTCCTGTAAGTATATTCTTAGAAGAGGAAGACATGCACAGTTCAAATTTACATATGTTTATCGAAGAAGAAACGACTCTTTTCAATCTTATTTTGTTTGTATTAAAAATCGCATTAACACCTTCGAAATATAATTAAAATAAATTGAAAAGAGCTGGTTTTCTATTTCTCAGAAAAGCGTGTTTTATTAAAAAGATGTGTAATAACAGTTTTTTAATTCTTGAATAGATTTATATTTTCGAACATGATGATATAATAATACAGGTTCTTTGTTTACTATTCTTAACGGGTTTTCCAAACTGTATCATCCAATAACGTTATAATAATAACAATAATGATTGCATATGAAAAATGTATAAACGAATGACGATTAGAACAAGTTTATTTTGAGGTAGGATGATATTATTATCTCACGCAAACGAGTTAAGAAGATTCGATCAAAAAGAAAATTAAAGGGACTTACCCAGAGTTTTTACGTGGCTGAATAAATACAAAAATGTTATCCCGGTGATCAAAATCATTGTAAGTGTACCGAAAACAATTGGCGGATATGTCTAAACCACTTACGAAGACTTTGAATGCGATACTGTTTGATAACTCGTTCGAGATTCAATTCCACAAATTAAAATTGCGAAGAAATGGATTCCCCCAGCTTGCGCATGACTGATTTAAGATTTCATGTAAAACCAGATATTAGCGTATATAATGATATTGTTGTTCTCAAATATAACTATATTAATTGCTTGATATTATTACTACATTACTATTTTAAAGTGATATAAGTATTTTAATAAATCTTCCTACGAAAACAAAAAATATAAGATTTGCAAATTTATTTCAACAAGATTTTATAAGTTTTCCGAGACATCACAATAATAATCTTATAAAATCAAATAGGTACTCGAAAATACCTCATAGGAAATTTTAAAGTATCATCAAGATCTCAGATTTCACCAATAGAAAGTTGAGAAAATTAGGGATGATTTGAAGAGGGAACGAGATCAAACATGAGCACACCACATATATTCGAAAATTTTAATACAGTGTGTTTCACTTTTCATGGGGACACCTAAATAACTTTTTTATTTTGAAGGCAATCAATATAAAATTTTTATCAGTTATGTAGGCCACGACAATGCATCTTTTCATATGAATAGAGTTTTTATAAAGTCAAAATCTAGCCAACTACGATTAAAATAAAAAGTAGCGTTTCAAGTCGGGTCATAGTAGCGATTAAGATAGAGCAAAAAAGTATTAAGAAAAGTTATTACAAATCACTCAAGAACTCCAAATACCAAATTTCTCTGAAAAATTTGTAATTTTACATTTTTCTCCATTTTTATGCCATCAGCAGATGATAATTTGTTATTGCAATAATAAGAGTGCCATGAAACAAGAAAACGATTCATCAGTTCAAACGTCAAACATCAAACGTCAATTCACTAAACAGTTTACTTCAGTTGCAACTATCGAACTTTGCTAAGCAATGGCCGATAGACATTTAAGTATTGCTGAAAAAGTAGAAATTATTCGAATTGTTGGTGACAATGTACGTTCTACCCGAGAGGCGGCTAGAGAGTTTAACGCGAGACACCCTGAACGTCCACCCATCCGTCATCGAACCGTTGCATACTTGAATAATATTTTCAACACTACTGCAAATGTTACTAAACCACGTCCACGAGGATTGAACAATCGAGAACACCATTTAGATGCAGTAATATTAGCAGCGTATCGTAATAATCCTCACACGAGTTTACGAGATATGGCTAGAAATTTAAATACAATCTCTTACTCTAAAATTTGGAGATGTCTCCGTCGTCACAAATTGAAACCGTATAAGCCAAAATATTTACACACTCTTGAAGATGGAGATCTCCATAGAATAATGGAGTATTGTCTATGGGCTCAAGGTAATTATCTAAATGACAGAGAATTTTTGAAAAAAATTATGTTTAGTGATGAAGCTACATTTACTACTAACGGTGCAGTTTCGTCCCAGAATTGTAGATACTGGGCAACAGAAAACCCAAACTGGGTCATCAACTGTAAAAGACAATATTCACAGAAAATTAATGTGTGGTGCGGAATTTTAAATGCACGAATCATTGGCCCGTTTTTCTTTTTTGACACGCTAAATGCAGAAAGGTTTTTACATTTTTTAAATACTGAATTAATGGATGTGCTTGATGATTTACCACTGGATGAGAGGCGAGATTTGTACTTCCAGCTAGATGGATCCCGGGTTCATAACGCAAGAATAGTGCGAGCATGGTTAGACGAGAACTTTCCGTTAAGATGGATAGGTCGTAATAGCCCGTTAATAGAGTGGGCTCCTAGATCGCCTGACATTACACCACTTGACTTTTTCCTTTGGGGAACTATTAAAAATGTTGTGTATGCATCAAGACCTCAAAACATACAGGAACTGTGTCGGAGAATCCGACAAGCCTGCCGAGAAATTTCCCCAGAAATACTACGACGAGTTGTACTGAATCACAAAAGACGATTGGAAAAATGTATCCGTCTTCAAGGTGATCTAGTTGAAAAAGATCCTATTTAAAATATTGTTCGTTAAATTGTTGCTATATTTTGTTCTTTAATACTGAATAAAATTTGCGAATCGTTTTCTTGTTTCATGGCACTCTTATTATTGCAATAACAAATTATCATCTGCTGATGGCATAAAAATTGAGAAAAATGTAAAATTACAAATTTTTCAGAGAAATTTGGTATTTGGAGTTCTTGTGTGATTTTTAATAACTTTTCTTAATACTTTTTTGCTCTATCTTAATCGCTACTATGACCCGACTTGAAACGCTACTTTTTATTTTAATCGTAGTTGGCTAGATTTTGACTTTATAAAAACTCTATTCATATGAAAAGATGCATTGTCGTGGCCTACATAACTGATAAAAATTTTATATTGATTGCCTTCAAAATAAAAAAGTTATTTAGGTGTCCCCATGAAAAGTGAAACACACTGTATATTGATACATTTTCTTGTATATCTCTAACTACAAAATAATATAAAAAATCCTTAAAATTAGCATTAAAGGTAAGCATATGTAGTATTCCATTTTAAGGCCATACGATTCCTTCTATCCAATCAATGTAGCTTGATACCCTCGTAAAAACTGTAGGATTAGCAGCTCGACATCCTCTCCCAAACGAAGTTATTCCCACGACAATGTACGGCGTTGCCTCGTTATCTTTCGTGTTTTGGATCAGAATCGGACCACCACCATCACCCTGAAAACAAATGAGATAAATATATAGGTACAAGTCATACGATAACGTTAATCTTTAAGGATACCCGACAAGGGCCTAGTCCTGGAGCGTCTAATGAGGCGCAAAATTGCGTATCATAATTGACGATTTCAACCGGCAATTTCGAGAACATTTGTTTACACTTGTTGAGGTCATAAGGTTCCAGGAAAAGTTTTCGTAAAAATCTGCTTTTTTCCTCCGCTGCAAACAATAATCCAACTTACTGCTGTTTTTATAAAATGACATTTATCCTATATATGTACATATGTCTGTACAATATAAAAAATAATTATAATGTATAACTAATAACTCTCTTCGCAATTTAAGATATAATGCTTACTTTCTGTGTTTATGACTCCCCAACCCAAAACTAAAAATCTCGATCCAATTTCGGGCTTCGTATTCAAACAGACAGCTTTGACATTATCATCGAATTTAACATCTTTGGCCAATCTCAAAAGACCAATGTTGTTGCGTTTATTGTAATCATTATACTTAGGGTGGGCTATACTCTCATCGACGGCAATATCTTGCGCGGTTACACCATCTAAATCTCCTAACAGATCGATCTTCCCCAGACGGACGATGCTCGGAAGTTTGCTACAATTTATAAAAATATCGAGGTCACGAATGAGGAATCGAGAAACTAACTCACCCATCCGCTCTAACGGTGCAAGAAGCTGACGTTAAAACGAATCTTTCACTTATCAGCACCCCGCCACAGAGCCACGAAATTTCACCGTCTGTGTTTCCTGGATATCCAACGGCAGCCTTGAAATTGGGGAATTACTAAAATTGTATGTAGTTAACATAATGCAAATTAGTCGTTTACCATGTAGGGGAATTGCCCAAGTGAGGCGTTGACTCCTTCGATAATAAAAGGCTTCAAATCAATTGTGTAGTCTTTAGAGTACTCTTCACATGCTGAAAAACATGACAGGTTTAATTTATTAACAAAAAGAAAAATTTTAAATTAATTCACCTGCAATAGTGGGCCTCACAGGTAGTTTTGTTCTTAGTCGGTCTCCCGAACAGCAAACAACTTCCTCTTGTCCACGAAAACCACAGCTTTCCAAGTCTACCTTTTCCTTCTGTTTTAATTGTTCGATAGCTGCCCGACAGTTAGTGATTAAAGTGCATACTCCTTCCTTGTTTGGACCACATTTGTCTCCCACTTCCAAAGCATCTGAGAAAAAGAAAAGGAATAATTATCATCTTTAAATGAGTATGCAGAGGAATCCTTTATTAATCTTACTTTACGATTTTTCCTCTTTTTATTGTACAAACGTTCGAAAAAATATAAAAATAGGTACAAAAGATTGAAAAACGCAAAATTACAAAATGGTGTAAATTCGGAATTTAAAACATAATTAGCACCACAAAGACTTCCCCATTTTTTTTTGGCTTGACATTATAGAACTTTTAGAAATATCGTGAAACGATTACGATTCCACAGGAAAGAAATACGACACAGTTTACATTTTGTTTATATAATCAAGGATTCTTATCTGACGTAAGCTGAGATTGCGGTTTCGTGGGCAACAATAAATAGTTTCTAACTGACTTCTGTTCGTGTTTTAGCGAAGATTCAAGGCATGTCAAAAATAAGATTTGATGTTAATGATCTAAAATTTTCGAGGTCCTTCTCTTTCAATACAACGTTATTAATTAATACAACTTTATATGAATGAGCATATAGTTATTCTCATAAAACTCTAATACGATCAAAAGCCTTTACATTTTTCAAATTTTCTTTGATGTAATTGCGGCTTTTCAAACTTAACTTTATTAAAATTATCGACATTTTCGTACTGTAGTGAATCGAAGCTACCACCACTTGCATCCTTTCTACAATCCCGATTCAAAAGTGTTACTTTATGCACATATGTACAACGGCTTGTTTTGGGCTTGAACATCACTTGTTCCTTCTGGAATTCCTACGCTTTGTTTATTTAATTTTTGTTTTAGCATACTCACTATTAAGTTTCTTTTTTATAGCAAAATTATTTATAGTCCTGGAATGTATCTATTACACTGACGATACTACCATAAGATTTGAGCAAACTAACAAGATCAAATCATTATACTTATCATCATATTTTTTCTAATAATTCCTTTACAATAAGCGACTTTATTTTTAAATAAACCTATACAAGTAACCTTGTTTCTCTATATATCACAAATATTAAATTTTCCACGCGATTTTCCCATTCCCAATCTTCCATCTTCAAACCATCTTGCGACTACGACATTGATTCCACTAAATGGTTACGTAACAGTCTACTAGCTTGTATAAACCAGCCTGCATATTCGCTGAAAACTGCCCTTACGGCAATGACATTTCTTTGTGTCAAATCTTCAAAGTTCGTGTTAACTCAAAATTTATTGTCGATGTGAAGACAAGTTGGTAAACTTGATTTGGTATCTGTGAGGTTTTGAAATTTAAGTTATTTGTATGAGGTGGAAGTACATTGTCTTTAGAGTTCTTATAGTCTTATGGGTCTATCAAATACTTGGGAATGTTTAGCATCCATGACAGTATCAAAGTCGTAGCCTTAATCTCAGGTAGATCTCCTCTAAATTAATGAATGTAAAAAGATTGCTTAAGAAGTATTCAATATTGAATCGTAGTCGTGCATTATTTGCCGTATCATATCTGCTATTGATTAATTTCATTAAACTTGTGGCTTTATTGTATGCTTGGTTTAAAAAAGTCTTTGTTAATTCCACAATACGAACAAATTTTTAGCGATGGAATCGAAGAACTCAACTCCATTTTAATAGCGGTAATAAAAATGCTAAATAGTTAACACAAGCGTCATATATTCTTGATATCATAAGTGTACAAAAAAAATTACAGACAATAGCTTTTTGCATCAGAAAACGAATATTATGATAATACCGATTTCTGGCTCTTTTTTTTTTGAAAACCCGTTTTTCGGAATTCTATTTAAGAAGATGTTACAACGAAGCCCTCTCGCGATTCATAAGAAACAAGTTCCCTGTAAGTATATTCTTAGAAGAAGAAGACATGCACAGTTCAAATTTACATATGTTTATCGAAGCAGAAGCGACTCTTTTCAATCTTATTTTGTTTGTATTAAAAATAGCATTAACACCTTCGAAATATAATTAAAATAAATTGAAAAGAGCTGGTTTTCTATTTCTCAGAAAAGCGTGTTTTATTAAAAAGATGTGTAATAACAGTTTTTTAATTCTTGAATAGATTTATATTTTCGAACATGATGATATAATAATACAGGTTCTTTGTTTACTATTCTTAACGGGTTTTCCAAACTGTATCATCCAATAACGTTATAATAATAACAATAGTGATTGCATATGAAAAATGTATAAACGAATGACGATTAGAACAAGTTTATTTTGAGGTAGGATGATATTATTATCTCACGCAAACGAGTTAAAAAGATTCGACCAAAAATAAAAGTAAAGGGACTTACCCAGAGTTTTTACGTGGCTGAATAAATACAAAAATGTTATCCCGGTGATCAAAATCATTGTAAGTGTACCGAAAAGAATTCGCGGATATGTCTAAACTTCTTATGAAGACTTTGAATACGATACTGCTTGATAACTCGTTCAAGCTTCAATTCCACAAATTAAAATTGCGAAGAAATGGATTCCCCCAGTTTGCGCATGGCTGATTTAAGATTTCATGTAAAACCAGATATTAGCATATATAATGATATTGTTGTTATGTGGCTGTTAGCAATAGAATTAATAATAATTCTTTTTAAACATGCAAAAAATTAATTTTATTGGTTAAATATCTTAAAAATCTATTACAATAAATAAATACATTTAATTTATTAACTAAATTCTTATAGTGAATCCAAAGGCCAGACAATATCTTCTATCCAAGGAATAAATTCCGATACTTTGGTGTAAACTGAGGGAATTGGACTACCACATGATCGACTGTAAGAAACTAGTCCGACGACTATTGCAGGCGTTGCACCATTATCCTGCGTATTTTCGAATTGAATTGGACCACCGGAATCACCCTGCAATTAAGAAATAAATCATAAGAATTTTAAGGAAAACTTTTCGTATAATGAAAGGAATACATCGCAAAAATCTGGACGCAGTTTCCCCTCATCTTCGGATTCAGTAGATAAAGCGCAGAATTGACCATCGTTAAAAGTTCTCTTCACAGGATTTGAATAAATCTCAGCGCATTTATTAACGTCGTACAGTTTTGTGTAAGCTTTTTGCAAAAATCTACTTGTTGTGTAATCTAAAAAAAAAATATATTCAACCATAATTGAATGTTCGTATACATACAATGTAGATAGATGCTTACTTTCCGTTTCAGTAGCTCCCCAACCTATAACGACAAGATCAGCGGGAACATTGTCATCGGTGCTGAGACAGACCGCTTTTACATTATCGGTAAAATTGGCTGGCCACGCCAATTTTAATAATGCAATATCATTAAGCCGTTTCAGGAAGTGAAATTTCGGATGGATTTGGACTTCGCTAACCGGGATATCCTGAGCCGGTACTCGATCTTCATCCCCTTCAATATCAATTTTGCCGAGACGTACGATTTTCGGTATTTTTCGACTATCAACATATGTAACATAAATATATTAAAATAACAATAATTGCTTAATAACTCTAACTAACCCTTCCGGCCCTTCTATACAATGAGCAGCTGTCAGAATATACGATTCACTAATCAACGTTCCACCGCATTTCCATGCCGTTTTATTCGATAATAGAACTTCTCCTTCTGTGTGCGGGTACCCTAAAGCAGCCTAAAATTCAACATCAATAAACCGAACGAAAACATCATCCGTACATGACGTACCGCGTAAGGGAAATCACCTAAAGTTGCGTTTAAGCCTTCGGTAATAAAAGGACCCCTTTTTTCCTTATCGTATGCCTTAAAATACCTTCCGCAAGCTAAAATACGAAGCAACGCAATCAAATCCTATTACTACAGAGATATTAAATGGTATTACCAGCACCAGCTCTCGTTCGCAAAAGGGGATTCTTAACTAGTATTGTATTCTTCATACAGCATACTATTTCGGTAAAGCCTTGAAATCCGCATATCTGCAATCCGTGATGTAAACCCATCTTTAACTTCGCCACTGCTTCTGGACAATTAACAACGAGAGCGCATACACCTTCATTGTTCTCGCCACACGGTTCCCCAGCTGATTTATCGTAAATCTCGAAGCCAGCAGGGTGGCGGTCTGTAGGGTAAAATTCATTAAATATTCTTGATTATAAATGGATGTAATAGAAATATTGTTAAATAATTAATTTGTAAAGCTACAAGTATCACAATCTAAGCTCTAGTATAACACACTGATGAGGATAAATAAGTCCGAAACACGTGTATTGTTATCGCCAAACTTTGTAGTTGTTTCTTAATGCAGCTTGATTGCTTCACAAGCATTATTAGAAGCGTTAGAAACGATTTACTGAAATGTTAGTGTCGGATATGATTGGCTACAACACATTTACACAAGATGTGTTCTGCTGTCTCTAGATCCTCTTGGCATAAACGGCAGATGTAATCTTCAGCTTTTCCGAGTTTATTTAGGTGGTATTTCAGGGCCACATGACCTGTCAGAAACCCTGTCAGCAATCCAACGTCCCTTCTACTGAAAGATAGCAACGACTGTGCTGTCTTAGGTGATCCTGATAACAATGCCTTCGCCTGCTACTGTCTTGGCGTGTTCTGCCTGTGAGAGGCCTTTAACTACTTCTTTTAGGTGCCTGTTTTGCAGTCCACAACAGGGATAAAATCCAATAAAAGGCATTTTCGCTCATATATACAGGGTGTTCCAAAAATACACCGACAAACTTTAAGGGGTGGTAGAGGACATCAAAACAAATATGTCCGCAAATGAGTCGTTTGGGCTGTAGAGCAATAAATTGTTTTAAATCATATCTAAATAACTAAACTAATTCTTGATTTAATTGGACGCAACTATCTTTCGTTAAAAATTCGTCGATGCACCTACGGTTTTTCTTGGCCAAGAGAAACATTTCTTTATCATAGTAAACATTCGATAGATGTCGCTTTTGAGATAGACGTAATTATTTGTGATATTTAGTTGTCATCATTACATTTACTTTACTGACTGTTAATATAAAATTTATTATGAAAATGAATGATAATTACTCATTTGAAGAACTTGCCGATATGCATCTTGATTATGGTGCAGCACAGTGCCAGTGTAATGGAAAAGAAGCAGCACGCTTGTATGAACAAATGTATCCGGCACGTCGGCAACCTCATCATACAACCTTTGCTTCCATCCATCGTCGCCTTAGAGAAAGTGGGAACCTAAAACGTCCTGCTGGTAGTGGTCGTCCGAGAACAGCTTGTACGGTTCAATTTGAAGAAAACCAATTTACAAGTGTTCGCGCAATTGCACACCATATGGGATCATCGAAGTCGACGGTACACCGTGTTCTTCATGAACAATTTTTCTACCCTTTCCATTTACAACGCCTAGGTACAAGCTTTAAATCCTGAAGATTATCCACATCGATTGAGTTATTGCCAATGGTTTTTGGGTCACAACGAACCTGATTTCGGGAGAGTAGTGTTGTTTTCTGATGAGGCATGTATCACGTGCGATGGTTTTTTTTTAATAGTAGAAACAGTCACATTTGGCATGATGAAAATCCTCACGCTGTGATCTGTAGAAGACACCAACAACAATTTAGTGTTAACATGTGGGCTGGTATTGTTGGAGAGAACTCAATAGTTCACTTGCTGGCTGCTCGTTTGAACGCAGACATTTATCTGAATTTTCCGCAAAATATTTTGCCTCAATTATTGGAAAATGTAGAAATAAACATTAGAGTTCCAACATGATGGGGCACCTCCGCATTTTGGTTTAAACGTGCGCCAACATCTAGACCAGCAATTTCCCCGCCGATGGATTGGAAGAGGAGGTCCCGTGACCTGACCAGCGCGTTCTCCCGATCTCAACCCCCTGGATTTTTTCTTTTGGAATTATCTCAAATCTTTAGTTTACGAAACGCCTATTCGTAATGAAGAAGATCTCTTAGCAAGAATAATGGCGAATTGTACACATGTAGAAGCTATTCCCGGAATATTCCATAGAGTCCGCGAGTCAATGAACCGACTCTGCAATCTTTGTATTCAATCAAATGGTCAACATTTTCAACAGTTTATGTAAAACATCATTTATTAGTCCATAAAACGAAGTCCAACATGAACAAATAGTGATTTATTAATGTTATCCTAAACATTTTTTGTAATATAATACCAAAACCATTTTTCCTTTTTTATTCTACAACGGCTCATTTGTGGACAAATGTTTACTAAACAAAAAATGTTTGTTTTGATGTCCTCTACCACCCCTTAAAGTTTGTCGGTGTATTTTTGGGACACCCTGTATTTTCGCTTGCATATACATTCATACAACAAATGCCAGGGTTCCTCTTTTGAATTGAGGCTCCCCCGGATGATGCCCATATCTAGTACAGCTTTCGATTACCACTTTATAGGGTTGGTCGAAATTGTATTGGATAGGAATATTGTCCTCTGCAATGTAAATCAGATAGTTAATGTTGGGATTTTTAGCGATTTTAAGGTGCCCTCTGATGTCCCCAAGTTTTAATCCCTTAAGTTTGTCCTGAGATAGATGTACCTATAAATTTTTTATACGCTACTTGTGATTGTTTGGATAATAAATTCGCTTAACTTTCATTTTAACTCTTCAGCATATCAAATAGCAACATATTTAAATTATAATACAGCTTTACTTTTTTTTACTTTATTGTTACAGAAGGAATCGCACGAGCACAAGTAAACACAACCACTCATCTGAATAGTTTAAGCATTTATTATTTTTGTTTGGACTTAAACTTGAAACAAGTATTATTGCAATTAATCAGCGAATTATTAGCTTATTAAAAAAATTACATAAATAAACAACTTACCTGCCACAGCATACGATGATAAACACAAAATCACTATTTTCACCACTGCAAACATCGCTACCGAATCGTAATCCAATACTCATTATTCCATTAGAAGTATCTCCGCTTATATCTAGTTTTTTCGCGATTTTTTTTCGAAGAAATCCGTCAAATCAAGAATTTCTACTATAATTCCACATTTCAGGAGAATATTTAATGAATAATTATAACATACTGTCGTAGAGTAACGTCAATTATTCTTCTACGAAGAAAGGGAGATAAAGACTAATTATAACATGTTTTGAATAATTCTTTCATATTATTAGCAATATATGAGATAATTTGTATATCCTAACATAATTAAAACTTACATTGACTCATTTCATTGGGTATATTTGTTTTGTATTCGAAGAAATACTCGCGTCAGAACTCGTTTCATAGTCAGTTCTTTAGATTGGTTTTTACGATGAATACATAACTATCATATTTTATATTAATTTATAAACTCGATTACAAATTCAAATACATATAATGAATGCAGTAATGTTAAAGATATATTTAAACTTATACTTATACACAGTCTGTTCCAAATGCTATAAGACTGGTTTCATCTATGTTCTTAGCGCAGCGACATCTATGAATAAATTATGTTAGATGAATGTTCCACCCTTCATCTACTTAACCTCCAAATTTGGGCGAATTCGTTTGATATTTCACTGTGGTTTGACCTTGTATACACTAGCGCTCAAAAGTATTCACCCATCTCTATTTTTATACTTATTTCCGATAAATAGGTACAGTGCGCTCAATACTTTATTCCAAAGAGCAGCAGAGCCAATCTACTACCTGCTACATGTAACCGTAGTTTGTCGCTCTTACAATAACATTGCAATATACAAATGCATATACGAGTGTGAGACGTACAATAAGCGTCTTGAATCAGTTTAGCAGATTTTGGATAGGTGGAAAGCTAACTAACCGCTTATTTTGTCTAATTGCCGGCGCCAGGGACAGTATCTCCAGCTTCATATTGCAAAAACTCATTCAGAATATACCAATCCTAATAAGAAGGAGTAACATTCCTTAAATAGACTTGGCAACAGCGTTTTAGGCATATAATTTTACTCTAAACTTAACCTATAACTGGTTAGACAAATAAGAAAATTAAAAGAGAGTCTGAAGTACTTTCAGAAATCCATCCCTTAGTATGCCGACGTGTCTTTTTAAAGACAAAACAACAAAATTCAGTTTACATCAGCATGTTGCAATGAAAAAGGTAAATCCTAATTCAAGCTCACGAATTTGACGATAACTACACGCCGTGAAAGGAAACATTTGAATGATCAATCCTGACACACAGACACGTGTTTCGAACTTATTTGTTCTCATCAGTGTGTGATACAAGGATATGAACCAACAAACGTATTTCACCGGCAGTGTGATTTGCACGTCACAAACACTTTTGTGTTTGTTTGTGTTTACGCTTATCGAGACATCCGATAGATGACGATAGCACTTACACATGCTGATGTAGTTTCACCGTTCACCGTTTGTTTGTGAAAATTCAGTTTCACATATAAAACGAAAAATAATATTTAAATGTTGCCAAATCGAAAACAATACAATTTCGTTCGCTCAAAAGTATTCACCCATTTCTATTTTTATACTTATTTCCGATAAGTATGTAGGTACAGTGCACTCAATACTTTTTTCCAAAGAGCAGCAGGGCCAGCTTACTACCTGCTAGGTGTAACCGTAGTTTGTCGCTCTTACCATAACATTGCAATATACAAATTCATTTACCAAATATACATTTTCTTCAATGAGACTCACTGTATACGGTGCCTTCATTTAATCCCGAGTACCATGTGACCACTTTATTGCAGTCCACTAGCTTTTTTAGTTTTCTGATATTTGTCAGCATGATCTAACGAAATCGAAATCACTATTAAATTGATATAATATAAAAATGTCAAATGTGTCATCATTTTGTTCATTGTCGTCCCGTTGTATTAGTTTTCAGTGGTGTTTGCAATAAAATTGATCAAATCTTAAATCGTTATTGATTAATACCATTGCTTTTCAGAGCTTCTTATTTCCATTTTGCATTTAGCTGCAAATGCTAGAGACTCACTTTCACCAAATACATCTAAGCTTCAGTACGAAATTATTGATGAAGTTTTGAGCTGATTTTGACATTTATTTGACACTGACATAAGGTCCATTTTTTTCAGCTTTTAAGCAATAATTTCTTGGATTCTGATTGCCTGATAGCCCAGCCTAATTTACTCCACAATAAAAATCCTACCTTTCTATCAAATTTAACTTAAGGATAAAATGAAGAAATCATTGTTAGCTATTATTGAATTTGAATCGCTGATGTCACTTGTCAAATTTTCTTATTGTTGTTTAGTATTGTGTACTGCTTGGTATTTTCATTGATAGTTTATTTTTGTATTTTGTTGTGTTATATACATTGCGATTATTTTGAAGAGTCCTGAGTTGGCAACAAAAAAGTCCCAGGATTCATAAAAATTGGGAAATATTTACTTTCGTGAATTGTCCACACTGGATTTATGAAATGTCAAAACGATAGTGTCAACTGGTGTCAACACTTATCTATTAGCTGTCATTTGTGTGTATTGTCTTGTTGTAGTGTCTTTATTTTCATATTTTCTTCGTGTTTTATTACCGTTTTTCTGTCTTTTCAAGACAATATACCATTTACAATAAAAAAAAGATACAATTACTATATTTTTACAAAAATTCATTCAAATATTTCTCCAACTTATAAGTAATCTTACAAAATTGACATCTGTTACAAGTAAAATGTAAGTAATAAACCTAACCACAAAATATAGATAAAAAGGTTCGCCAATTGCACAGTGTTACCATATTAAAATCAGTATGACCAACTCAGGACAGTTCAAAATGATCGCAGTGTACTAATTTGACTATAAAAACAGTTGTTATTACAGCTAAATCATCAATTAGTTTAAATAAGTTTAGGCAATGTTTTACTAACGCTATTTTTTAATGATATGTACTATGATATGGGATTCATAGTTCAGATTTGGTACAAGCATGGGTGACGACGAGGTATTATTAGTTAGCCGCTGGTTCATCAAAGAATCCTCAATGGAAACGTATTAGTAGTAGACAAAAGCAAATGGCTTACAATTTATATTTTCAATTAAGAACAAATGTTTGATATATGTGGTTATATATGACATTTATATGACAGTTGATTTTACAATTACTTTAAAGTGGCACTTTATGGACGGTAAAGTAGGTCATTAAATAGGCAACTATGATGCAGTCGAATATAATTCTGGAAAACCACCAGATTTTGAGTTTTACTTTCCTATCAATTAATATTTCCTCCTTTTTTTTGGTATTTTTACGATACATAATATGGTCAGGGTGGGTAAATACTTTTGACCGAACTGAAATTGGCGATGAATGCAGTGTAGTGACGCACAAGGAGACTGTTTTGAATAAACAAAAATAAAACATCAAAATAATAAACGCTTTATATTCTTTTTAGACCAGTCGTATTGAATCTGAGATAGACTGTGTGTCTCTGTAAGAAGGACTTCCTATCTTGTTCGATACAAACATATTAGGTCTTGCTTTCAATTATTATAAATCCTTTTAATATATCTATTTTGCGACCTTTATGTACTTATCTTTCAATTCCTGAAATACTACCACTTATAGGTCAATAAAACAATAATAACGACTTCTTCAGTGGAAGAAATCGACATTTAATATGTGTCAAAATGTTTGTATTTTGACACATATTAAATGTCAATTTCTTTCACTGAAGAAGTCTTATTAACGAAAACATAATATTATATATGTTCTGGAATAAATTGATATTTAATTAATTGTTGTTTTATTGACCTTCAAGTGGAAATATTTCAGGAATTGAAAGATAAATTCTTTTCTGATAAGTGCTCCTTCCGAAACCAGATTTCAATGATTGATTGTGTTAGGTATATCAGATCATTAGAGCTGGAACTATAAAATAAAATGAGATAACACGTCAATTTTCATTGGAATCATTATAATGGATTTTTTTGAATATGCAAACCTTGAGCAATTTCTCCTTTTCCGAAGAAATTTGCTTACACATGTTCTCGTGAGAAAATTCCAATAATATTATATATGTATTTAATTATTCTTTTTTTTTTGTTGTATTTCCAGCTAAACACACCATCAACTTCCAATTAAAAACTTTTCTTTTTAAAAACTTATCCGGAACATGAAAAGGAAAACTTACCTTTACGTTTAATTAATTATTAACGATCTATTACGACATCTTTTTTAAAATAATTTCGCCTCTATATAAGAGTTATGAAATATTCAAATCGAACATTAATACAAACAGTATTACTAGATACCACTCTTTATCATTTCTACTGTGTGTCATACTTAATAATCCGCAGCTGTTAACAACAAATTAACATTATTAATTAAATTAAATCAAGATGGTATTACCTTTGTTTTCGTTTCCTAATAAGTTGCCCAAAAATTACTTCGGTTTGCAAAGAGTCGTCCTGAAGACGTTAGGGATATCTTTCACAGGAAACGAAAGCTTTTTATACAGGACATATTCGACGCTGTGGTTGACGTCCGTTGTTCTATCATTTAGTATTGTTGAATTTTATGAAATCTACGTTTACATGGATGATATGGACGCATTAGTTAATAATCTAAGTTATTTAGGTACTGATTTGTTAGGTGAGTATTAGTTACCCGAAATGTAGGACAATTTTTTTTCCGATAATGTAATGTGTAATTAAGAGCAAAGAAAAAAATAATCTAAATTACATAATAATTACAAACATCCTACTTTTTCTAACGGCAATCATTGATTTTCAATTAGCATGTTACTACCAACACACATCAGTTTAACAAGTAATAAAAATAAACGTGATGACTTTACAAGTTTCAACGAAACGACCCACAAAACCCCAAACGATACACATTAAAACTATCTCCACATAAGATGCTATCTGGAATTGGGAAACATATTACAATAACATACATTTTATTTATAAAGGCTGGGCCATCTATCGTTTAGAATTTGAAATCCATCTACATCAACTCGTCATCGTTCTCAGAACCTGAACATTCCTCGCACTTCTCTGCAGGAAAATTTTGCATACAGACTTCGATGTGAAGGCTTACAAAGTTCAACTAGTCCAAGAACTGAACCTACATGACCATCCGATGCGTTTTCGGTTCGTCCAATAGGCTGGAGACGAGTATTGTTACCGAAAAATCATCTTTTCAGATGAAGCTCATTTCCGCATGGAAGACTATGACAATATTGTTAAAGTTATCGTATTTGGGGCTCAGAAAATCCGAACATCATCTTGTAGAAGCCGATGCACTCAAAACGAATGACTGTTTGTGGGTGGGGGTGGTGGGGATTTTGACATGGAAGCATCATTGGGCAATTTTTGTGTACACAAATTGAAGAGGACGACACAGACGATGTTTGGTTTCAACAGTACGGTGCTACTTGCTACAATGTTGCCAATATAACATACGAACTTTTGGGCGCCGTTTTCGAAAATCGAATAATCAGCCGAAATTGTCAAAGCGAAAGACGACGAAGCGGGTAGAAGAAGAAAGGAAGAAGGCTCCACTTGGATTTACACAAACTAGAAAGTCTGAGGAAATGTAGTCCATGAAACTATCTGTACTTAGCCTGGTGCTCAATTTTCGTTAGCTGAGATATTTTCATGCTCTAACCTCGTTGTTTGACTAACTATTAAAGACTACCACACTTCTCCTTCTTTTAACATATTTGAGCCTACATAAGCCTGATTTAGATCAAACCATCCCAACCAATCATTAACGTTTTGATAGTTTATCCCAAAGATCTTTAAAGCTACAGATTTTCCATTAAATGTTTTCGCGAGATATTGTGGTATTTCATGAAAAACGGACGAAACCTGACATTTTGGAGATGCCTGGCATGACTGTAGTGACACATCAGGATAGATAACCACAGAGCTAATCGTCAAATAATAATCTTCACTTAGAACGTCCTGTTCTGCTACTTCCTAACGAAAATGTGAGACATACCTACTGAGAGTAGAAAGTTTATCATCTTCGATTACTTGTAGCCTAATACAGCCACAAAATACATAATTCCAGTCTGTGTAGCCTCTGAAAAAAGCAAGAGTTTTCGTCTTTTCCCGATTTATTTTTAGCTTGTTGGTATTGTACCATTTTTTAGTTTGAGATAATCTATCATCGAGTTTAGTTTTCATATCTCTGTTATCATCTCTCAGAACAAAAGAGGTATCATCTGCACATCAATATATACATATAGGCAACAGTTACGTATTTAAAAATATCATTTATGTATGAGATAAAGAATATTGGGCCCAGAATGAATCCCTAGGGAACGCCACAATTCTTTAATTGAATCTGCAACAGCTCCTTGTTTCTTTTTCTTCTTTCCAATTGCTTTATCAATTATATTCCAGATGTTACACACATTGTCTTTTTTTTGTTGCATTACAGCCTCAAAGTGGTGGTACTTTTTATTTTTTGTACGCCTGCAGCAATACAGCTGCATCTTTCTACGTGGAATATTGCGTACGAAGCATAAAAATTGCTTTTTAATAGCTTTTAAATCTTCTGGTTTCATTTCATGAAATGATTTTGTGTGAGTGTGACTCCAGAGTTATCTCACGACATCTGTCAATATCTTGTAATCCATCACAACTAACAAATGTCTATTTATTTATTTGAGATAGATAACAACAAGAAATCTGATGTAATAAAATTTAAATCTAAAATTATTAACTAATTAAACCTAACTATCAAACTAAATATTGGTTGGTAACACTGAATTAATTGACTGACAATTAATAGTAAACGAATGCTAATCCTAATGTCCTAATGTAATACCTTGCTGTCAAATTATTAAACAAGGGTCATATTCATAGTTTATACTTGAGATTGTGCGGATGCTTGAGCACGCAATTTTGAGATATTTGTAATGACATTTACGTCAAAATCGCGTGCTCAAGCATCGGCACAACCTCAAGCATGGACTATAATAGTTATTTACGAACCAAGTGCGTGAAATCATATTTCGCGAATGAGTGACCAGTTCGAATTCGCGAAATGTTTCACGCACGAAGTTTGTACAATACTTTTTGTACGAGAACTATAATAATAATACACACAAATTGTTAAATACGTTAGCGTTTATGACCATATTATTAAGGTTAGGGATTTATAATTTCAAAATGTCACTAAATTAATCAAGTTCCAGGAAGTACCAACTTTACTTTTACGCACTCGTGCTTATAGGACTTTTTACGCACGCAAATCGAATCGTGAAATGACAGGTTTTGATAAGCGAGTACAAAAATTAATACAACCCTTATAGAGGCTTTTCGGAAAGTACAATCGGGTTGTCAATCGGGTTTCATAAATCACGTGACTATATAGTTTAACCCGTTTTAAAGCAAAATATCGGGTAATATAATAGTTTACGAACGTTTTTTTTTTATTAGAATGACAACCAATGACAACTATGGAATAGAGTAGTATGCATTTACAGATGTAATTATGACAGATTAATGACAGTTGTTTATTACTTCATTGTTTACCCTACTTTTTAATAGGGGTGCAACCGACGGTAACCAGGTTGTCAACCCACAAAAACCTGTAGAAGAAAAAGAACACTTAAAGGCAAAAGGTAACTAATCCTGGTCGCTCAGGTTGAGTTTTCGAAAACACCCCTAATGATCATACAATGTTCTTAAACTTTCGATAAAAGAATCGTTCCGAAGCGAGGAGTTCAGTGTAGCCAACCTCCTCCATGTATAATTGCTCACACGGTATTATCTGAAAGAGATACCTTTAAAATGAATGTTATTGCAGCTAATTGTGCCAACGTTAATGTCTATATTAATTAATAATATTAAATTAGTATTTGCATGTGTAGTTGTTGACATAACGCAAATGTGAGCTCTTTAGTTTGACATTCCATGCAATAATGATATTTAGACTAATGACATATTCTTCTAACATATTTGGCAACTTCTTTCTGTTGATGTTTCCATTTTTTACACTGAAAGTTTTTTTTTTCTTTTAAAATTATACTCCTAGTTTTCACAATTAGATCATCTTTGGGGGCAGTGGTCTCTTTGCAGCTTCCATAATTTTTCGAATTGAAACTTATTCTTGTCCGGGGACTGACTCCTTATAGTTTTGTTAGCAATTTTATGATTTTTTTCCGAATTTTTGCAGGTATTGCAAAAGTAGCTATACTACTCTATTATCGCTTAGAAATTGGCCGAACTTTAGATAATATAGAAAAAGGATTATTCGCCCCTGACAAACTTAGAGGCGGAGATTTAGAAGAAACATTAATAAAACGATGCATTTTAATAAGCAATACACAGGTGATTATTATTACACAAAAAAATAATAAAATTTTGACAGATCTGCATTAAATTATTTTCCAGACATGTCTGTATTACGTAGCAGTTATTTTAGTTTGCATCTTCGCTGCTATAGGAACTATGTTGAAGAGAATTCTCCACCCTGAAGCATCGAAATGGGAAACACCATTCACTACATTCTCCTGGTTTGAAACTAACACCAGTCCAACGTACGAAATGATTTGGGCCTACCAATTGTCTTGGAGAGCTTTATACGCTTTAATAGTCAGTTCCACTGACTCACTCATCGCTGGGGTTTTGGCCCATATCAGTACCCAATGCCTCATATTGCAAAATTCCGTTAGGAACACGATCTTAAACGCCCAGAAAGAATTGAATTCGTTAAGCCAAGTAGATGATTCGGAATATCCTAATATCCCTCCGAAAATCTTAGCCAAAAAAGTTAAAGAAAACGTCAATTACCACCTGGCGATTATCGATTTAGCCGATCAATTCGAGGAATTATTCAACGTATTAGTCCTGATCATATTTATCGCTACACTATTCATATTGTGTTTCATCATGTATCATGCATCTTTGGTAGGTATACCTATTTAGGAACAAACCGGTAAATATTACATTTTGTGGTTTATAGTTTGATCCGTTAAGTATCAGAGCCGCTCAGGATTTCGCCTACGTCGTTGTTATCTGCATACAGGTCTTCATGTATTGTTACTGGGGTAACCAAGTGCGTTTGGAAAGTGAAAAAGTGGCTGCAGCTTGTTGGCAGGTTGATTTCGTCGGAACCGATGTTCAATTTCAGAAGAGCTTGTTCTTAATGATCAGGAGATGTCAGAAGCCTATCGTTTTGACAGCTGGAAAATTCACGACTCTCTCCTTGCAAACTTACGTTTGGGTATTTAAATTCTAATGATTTGTAGACGTATGGAATTTAGTAATTTTGTTTTTTAACTTGTAGATTATTCGTTTATCTTATTCGTATTATATGGTTCTGAGGAATTACAACAATAGATAATTTGGTCAAAACCTGCGAATTAAGAAGATTTTAAAAACTAATTCTTAGCTAAATTCTGAATTATTACCTATGTATTTAGTTATTGTAAACGAAATAATTGTTTTAAAAGCATTCCTTATTCATTGTTGCACGAGAAAAATATGTTTTCGTTTCATTAAACTTCCCTTCAGAAACATTTTATTACCTTCGTTTGAAGCTGAGAAGAAAGATTAAAACTAGCAAGCAAAAAAGATAAACTCGCTATTGTATTATTATTTCAGGACCTTATTTAGAAACTGGATTAACACATCAATGCCTGTCTTTCATATCAAACACAAAATGTCCAAGATTATGTGCATCAGATTGGCAACCCTAGATTAAATTTGGCAAGACTGTAATGTTGCCTACATTGGCTACATAACTTCATTGTTGTTATCTGTTTAGTTGTCAAAAATTGACATCTATCAGGTAAATGTTATGTGAGAACGATTTATATTATATAAATTTAAATTTAATAGCACTGATTAAAAAAAAACACTTTAGGCTTGTTCGTTTCCGTTGCTGGAAGTGCTCAAGATCACCGTTGTCAATTTATTTGCTCATTTTATCCGCTCAAACTAATCTATTGCTGTTTCGCTCCAGCTATTTTTTGTAAAATTTACCAAAGTTAACAATTCAAACAAACAGGCGTTTTGTATAACAATGACGGAATGACTCAATATGAAATACGAGGGAGCGTTTTTATATTCGCGGAATGAGCGGGTTGTAGGGGGGTGATTAGGCGCATTGGGGGCGTGGCCTGTGCAGCGACTCATAATTAGTATAAATACGAAGTTTCATTGTTATTAGACAGTCTGGCGAGGACACATTATATAAAACTAGAGACCCTACAAAATAGGATCCTCAGACTGATCACCGGCGCCCCTTGGTATGTGAGGAATCAACAACTAAGGGCAGATTTAGATGTCCCCTCACTTAAGCAATTCACCATCACTATTGCGAGAAACACTCAAGAAAGGATACAGCGCTCGGGAAATCCTCTGATCAGCGAATTAGCAAATCTCGACCCAGACCGACCTCCCCCATTGGTTCAAATTCGAAGAGCCTTGGCGATGGACGACCATCAAGACCTATGAAGAGTAAATCCATCGTACACACTCCATCCCAATAGGATAAAGAGATCGTAGGAACTCACTTTTTCGACCCTTTCAGGCTTACAGGATGAAAAAAGGGCTTAAGAACCTTTGGTTCAGCCCTAGGGGAGAAAAGAAAGACCACAGTAGACAGTTAGTCTTTGAGCTATCGTCAACGAAGTAACATAATCAGGAGTGAAAAGTGAAATATGGAGAGTGGAGAGTGTTCGCGTGCATCTTTGGACCTCTGTAATGAAGGCAAGGATGGTGTATTGAGTCGAATTGTTACTGGAGACGAAACTTGGGTTCATCATTATGAACCTGAGTCCAAACAAGACTCCATGCAGTGGCATAAAAAGGGCACAGCACCTCCCAAGAAATTTAAAGTGTCACAATCAGCTGGGAAACCATGGCAACGGTATTTTGGGACTCGGAAGGAATATTGTTGATTGATTATAAAGATAAAGATGTTTCTATAACCGGAAAATATTACGCTTCAATATTAGAGCGACTAAAAGAAGCCATTAAAGAGAAAAGACGGGGAAAATTGACGAAAGGTGTGCTGCTTTTGCACGACAACACGCCCGTCGACAAGAGCCGCGTTGCGTTAGCTGCCCTGCATAAGGTGGGCTTCGAAATTGTGAATCACCCACCCTACAGCCCAGATCTGGCCCCGAGTGATTATTACCTGTTTCCGAAAATGAAAAAAGAGCTGCGGGGTAAAAAATTTACTGTCGATGATGAAGTCAAGGAGGCAGTTTCAGCGTATTTTGCAGATAAAGAGAAATCATTTTTTTATGAGGGTATAAATAAATTAATTGAAAGATGTGAAAAATGTATCCGTCTTGCAGGTGAATATATTGAAAAAGAAAAATAATTTGGTTTTTTTATTTCCACCCCTTATCCCCCATTCCGCGAATATAAAAACGCTCCCTCGTACCAATACCTTACGTGGCATTAGGATCCACGCACCCCAGTGATTAAAAGGTTAAAGGAGCAATTGCAACCTTGGCACAGCAGAAGCCCTAAGAAGCTTATTATGACAGTAGTAGTTGTGAGGGATTAGGAAATAAACCTTGCAAAAACAAAATTCGGAAGACCTCAACGCAGTAAACGACCATCGTGAAAACTTGTGCTCTACTAGTTTTTTGTTTACAGGAATTTTTGTGTTGCACTTGCAATCTAACACAATATACAGGATGAACAAAGTCAAGTGAATGACAATGACAGAGTGAACTAACTTGTACATAAATTTGTTTTGGCAGATTCTGTAAAGGTTGGGTACCGTCAAACGGGGTGAAGTCGATCAAACCCGTCTTTTGATTTTCTTCGGAGCATTATGGCAATAATGGATTACAAATCAGCTGATTTTTATTTACGATCGTGTTTCTAACAGACAAACATTCATTTTATCGGTGGTGCTGGTGAATCGTAAAAAAACAAGTTTTTCAAAAATAATTAAATAGTAAATAAGCAAAATTTCTCAACTCTCGCATACATCTTCATTGTTCTCGCCACACGGTTCTCCAACTGATTTATCGTAAATTTCAAAGCCGGCGGGGTGGCGGTCTGTAGAGTAAAATTCATTAAATATTCTTGATTATAAATGGATGTAATAGAAATATTGTTAAACAATTAATTTGTAAAGCTACAAGTATCACAATCTAAGCTCTAATATAACACACTGATGAGGATAAATAAGTCCGAAACACGTGTATTGTTATCGCCAAACTTTGTAGTTGTTTCTTAATGCAGCTTGATTGCTTCACAAGCATTATTAGAAGCGTTAGAAACGATTTACTGAAATGTTAGTGTCGGATATGATTGGCTACACCACATTTACACAAGATGTGTTCTGCTGTCTCTAGATCCTCTTGGCGTAGACGGCAGATGTGATCTTCAGCTTTTCCGAGTTTATTTAGGTGGTATTTTAGGGCCACATGACCTGATCAGAAACCCTGTCAGCAATCCAAGGTCCCTTCTGCTGAAAGATAGCAACGATACTGTGCTGTCTTAGGCAATCCTGATAACAATGCCTTCGCCTGCTACTGTCTTGGCGTATTCTGCCAGTGAGAGGTCTTCCTGTTGTCCTCTCATTTGTGTGTTTTTGTTTTTTGTTTTTTACTTTGTTACAGAAGCAATCGCACGAGCACAAGTAAAGACAATCACTCTGAATTCTGTGAGCATTTATCATTTTCGTTTTCGACTTGAAACAAGTATTATTGCAATTAATCACCGAATAAGTGAAACAGTTCTAAACAATCTTATTAAAAAAGTTACCTAAATAAACAACTTACGTGCCACAACATACGATAATAAACACAACATTACTATTTTCACCACTGCAAACATCGTTATCGAATCGTTATCCAATACTCATTATTCCTTTACAAGTATCTCCGCTTATATTTAGTTTTTTTTGCGATTTTTTCGAAGAAATCGGTCAAAAACTGTTCTATTATAATTCCACGTTTCAGGAGAATATTTAATAAATAATTATGATATACTGTCGTAGCCTAATGTCAATTCTAACTTGTTTGGATAATTATTAAACTTACATTGACTTATTTCATTCAGTATATTTTTTTTTGTTTTCGAAGAAATACTTGCATAAGAAATCGTTTCATACTGTGTTCTTTAAATTGTTTTTTATGATGAATACATAACTATCATGTTGTATATTAATTTATAAACTCGATTAAAATTCAAATATAATAAATATTCCAGAAAATCTACGCTATGAAAGATATTGTATGTTTATCACCTTTTCTATTTGCAGTAATGTTAAAGATATATATATATATGTATATATGAAGCACTACAGGCCATGCGGCCCTTGGCTTGTGAGACTATTCTTCTACTATTCTTCGCACCACTTCTCTCCATTTTTTTCTATCTGTAGCAGTCTCTTTCCATCTTGTTATCCCTAGATTTCTCAGCAGTTCTTTTACTTGTTTGTTCCAACTTACTCCGGGTCTTCCTCTACCTCTATTTCCGATCATTCGCGTATCCATAATATCGTAAATCATTCGGCCTTCTCCCTTCCTTAAGATATGGCCAAACCACCTAATCTTCTTCGACAACTTAGGTTCTCCATATAAAGTATATATGTCCTGGTTATTTCTTCTTCTCCATATTTCATTCTCTTTCCTTCCTCCGTAAATTCTTCTAAGCATTTTCCTTTCCCACACATCCAGTTCTTCCTCTGCTTTCTTTGTTAATGCCCATGTTTCACTTGCATACAGTACTAGTGGTTTTATAACGGTTTTATATATCCTAATCTTAGCAGACCTAGATATTATTTTCGATCTTAGAGCTCTTGTAAGCGCCCCCGCACTTGCAGATCCCCTTGCAATCCTGTATCTAATTTCTTCTTCAGTTCCACCTTTCTCACTTATTACAGATCCCAAATAAATAAAGCTGGCGACTTTTTCTATTTCCACCTTCTTTGACCTCCGATCTTCTTCCAAAATCAACTTTACTTTACTCCCTCTTTTTTTATTAGTTCCTAATTCCACATATTTAGTTTTTTCATAATTTATGTTCAAACCTACAACTGCTGCCTCTTTTTCAAATCTTCTTAGAACTTGAACTAACTCTGTTTCTTCGTGTGCAAGAATTACAACGTCATCAGCGTATGCAATCATTTGGTGGCTTTTAGAGTACCTATATACTTTTTTTTTGTTTGTATTTGTCTCTTCCTGCAAACCGATTCTAAAACCAAGTTAAACAACACAGTGGTCAACGGATCTCGCTAGTGACTTCAAAACTCTCTGTTAATTCCTGTTCGACGCTGACTTTGTATATCGTATTGTTTAGAGTTGCTCTAACTAACCTGCTTAGCTTACCATCAATATTAAATTCCTGCAACACTTTCAAGATTTCATTTCTTTTAATGGAATCGTAGGCCTTCTTAAAATCGATAAATACTCTACTACAGATCTCCGATTAGACTTCCGTCGATTCGCTCGATGAAAACAGTTCCTCCGTGATATTCTCTTCTTTCACTTGTAATTTCTTTATAAAATTTTCTAATATCCTTGTCTTTGAAACTGTTTTCTATTTTCTCTAGCTTTGCTTCAAAACACTCTCGCTTCTTTTTTCTACAAGTCTGTTTAGCTTTCCTGATACGCTACTTTACATCTTTCCGAACTCTTAGTAACCATTTTCTAGTTTCATCTTAGCTCGTTCTTCTAGAACCCTTCTACAATCTTCGTCGAACCATCCTTCATATTTTTTTCCTCTTGGCTCCTGTAAAATCTTTGCCGCGAATAATATTGCTTCTTCGACATTTTTCCATTTTTGGTTTAATTCCAGTGCTACCGGGCTACTCAACATCTTTCGCTCTAAACGCTCTTGGTATTTTGCTATAATATCTTCATCTTTATAGAAATCAGTATCATATCTCCCAATTTTGTTCTTCTTCGTACTTTTACTTTGAATCTCCTCTTTTAACTTCAAGATTACAAGAAAATGGTCCGAACCAACATCAACTTTCTTATAAACTCTGATATCTTTAGTCCTATTTTTATGTCGTGCTTCTAAGAGAAAGTGATCTATCTATAATTCTACCAATTTAACTTCATTTTCATTACATTTTACTCTCCTATAACGGGTTTATATATTTGTTCTTTCCCTATCTTGACATTAAAATCTCCTAGGATTATTTTCAGATCATACTTTGAAACATTGCCGCTTATATTTAGTTCTTTTTGCGATTTTTTTCGAAGAAATCGGTCAAAAAATGTTTTACTATAATTTCACATTTCAGGAGAATATTTAATAAATAATTATGATATACTGTCGTAGCCTAATGTCAATTCTAACTTGTTTGAATAATTATTAAACTTACATTCACTCATTTCATTGAGTATCTTTTTTTTGTTTTCCAAGAAATACTCGCATAAAAAATCGTTTCATACTGTGTTCTTTAGATTGTTTTTTATGATGAATACATAACTATCATATTTTATATTAATTTATAAACTCTATTACAAATTCAAATACAATAAATATTCCAGAAAATCTACGCTATGAAAGATATTGTATGTTTATCACCTTTTCTATTTGCAGTAATGTTAAAGATATATTTAAATTTATACTTATACACAGTCTGTTCCAAATGCTATAAGACTGGTTCCAGCAAAGTTCTTAGCGCAGCGACATCTATGAATAAATTATGTCAGGTGAATGTTCCACCCTTCATCTACTTAACCTCCAAATTTGGGCGAATTCGGTTGATATTTCACTGTGGTTTGACTTTGTATACACTAACGCTCAAAAGTATTCACCCACCTCTAATTTTATACTTATTTCCGATAAATAGGTACAGTGCACTCAATACTTTATTCCAAAGAGCCATAGGGCCAGCTTACTACCTGCTACGTGTAACCGTAGTTTGTCGCTCTTACCATAACATTGCAATATACAAATGCATATACGAGTGTGAGACGTACAATAAGCGTCTTGAATCAGTTTAGCAGATTTTGGATAGGTGGAGAGCTAATTAACCGCATATTTTGTCTAATTGCCGGCGCCAGGGACAGTATCTCCAGCTTCCTATTGCAAAAACTCATTCAGAATATACCAATCCTAATAAGAAGGAGTAACCTTTGTTAATTAGACTTGGCAACAGCGTTTTAGGCATATAATTTTACTCTAAACTTAACCTATAACTGGTTAGACAAATAAGAAAATTAAAAGAGAGTCTGAAGTACTTTCAGAAATCCATCCCTTAGTATGCCGACGTGTCTTTTCAAACACAAAACAACAAAATTCAGTTTACATCAGCATGTTCCAATGAAAAAGGTAATTCCTAATTCAAGCTCACGAATTTGACGATAACCACACGCCGTGAAAGGAAAAATTTGAATGATCAATCCTGACACACAGACGCGTGTTTCGAACTTATTTGTTCTCATCAGTGTGTGATACAAGAATATGAACTAACAAACGTATTTCACCGGCAGTGTGATTCGCACGTCACAAACACTTTTGTGTTTGTTTGTGTTTACGCTTATCGAGACATCCGATAGATGGCGATAGCACTTACGCATGCTGATGTATAGCTGTCTCAATATAAGAAATACATATGTCGTCATATCCTATTTTGGCGCTGGAATCGTCGAAAGTTCAGTGGCGTCGGTTCTAAAACTGCATACGAGCAACTGTCACAATTCTAATTAGCGTTTGTGCGAGTTTGAGTTTTTCGTGTGTTATTTATTATCCACCGTTACCCAATTTATATTAAGAAGTGTCTTTTTCAAGACAAGACGTTGCGTACTTTGGTCAGAGTGGTAAGTTGCATTGAATACAGCAGTGCGATATAATTATATTATGCGTCTCTTGTAACATATTATAGGTTATGATGGCTGAAGCAAAAGACCTTATCAACACCAAAGAAAGTTGGCGTGAAAGGAAAAATAATTCACAGCCAGGGAAGGGAAATCATTGCCAACGTATTAAAATTTATGAAGGAAGAAGCTGGAAATAATACTCCAACGATAGAGTTGTCTCACTACAAAGAGAGGTTACTTGCAGCAACTGGAATTTCCGACAGTACATACAGAAGTATTGTCAAGGAAGTTGGGGATATAGATGCAGGAGGAGTTACTTCTTTTAGTAGTCCTGGCAAAAAACGAAGTCGCCCTAGTCCAAAAGCACCCTTCGTACTGAAGAAAAACAAACTATCCGTACTATTGTACACAATTTTTATATACATGAAAGAAGACGACCAACCATAAGAGGTACCAAAATATAATCTCCTTTCTGTTAATGTTTTTTTAATAGCATTATTTTATTTATTATAGGAATTTATGATAAAATTCTTGAAAATGGCATACCCTTCGAAGGTGGATTAACCACTCTCTCAAATGTTTTAAAAAAGATGGGATTTAGGTATGTACACATGCAGCAGATCAGTTTACGACAGCAAATTTATGTATTTATGTACTTGTAGATGGCAAAAAACTTCTGATAAACGGAAATTATTGATGGAAAGCTATGATATACTAAACGCATAAAATATCTACGCCAACTACAAGGTTACCTGCATGAAAGCAGGCCAATAGTATTTACAGATGAATCATACATTCACAGTTCCCATACACAGCCGAAGGAATGGTCAGATGATACAGTCTTAGGATTAAAGAAACCTATCTCCAAGGGCAGCCGTTTAATTATGGTGCACGCTGGTGGTAAAATGGGGTTTATAGATAACGGATTACTCATGTTTCGATCAGGTATTTTAAGATATTGTTTTAAAACTAGGGCATTAGTAAATTCTGTTTTTTTTCTTAAAGGTACAAAATCAGGAGATTATCATGATGATATGAATGCTACCAATTTTTTAACATGGGTGACAAAACAGTTGGTCCCTAATCTTCCACCTAGAAGTGTTTTGGTGCTGGACAATGCATCGTATCACATCTTAAAGATCGAAAAAGACCCAACTTCTGGAACAAGAAAAGCTGAAATGATTGAGTGGTTAATGGCAAGGAATATATATTTTGACTCTACGTTTACAAAACCAGAGCTTTATGAACTAATAAAGAAAAATAAAACTGAGACACCACAATATAAATTAGATACATTACTGGCATCTTATGGACATAGTGTTCTAAGGTTGCCCCCGTACATCCTGAATTAAACCCTATTGAGAAAATATGGGCTATTGTTAAAAACTGGGTTGCAGCTAGAAATGTTACTTTCAAGTTATTGTAGAGGCATTAGCCGAAAAAAAATTTGCTTGTATAACTTGTGAAGAGTGGGCATCTGTTTGCAATCATGTTGATAAAGTCGTAGCAGACTACTTGGAAAAAGAGCACCTGCTGGATAACATTACAGAAGAGCTGGAGTTTGTTGTAAATACTGGTGAATCAGATACCGATGAAGATCTGTATGATGATGACGATTCTGAAGATCATGCTAATAATTCGTTATTGTAATTTTTTGTATGCCTTCAATTTTTAATTATATGTTTTACCATATAATATAATTTACTACACATTGTAATTAATATTTTATTCCTGAATAAAAACAATAGCTATTTAATACGTTTTAATTGTTAACAAATGTATATATTCTTGTTTACTATAAAATTTTCTTTCAATGCCAAAGGAATTTGAATAAAATAATTTTGTATGTTTTAACCATAACTACGTTAGATGTAATTCAAAAACTTGGTTGTCATTAAACGATATGTTGCAAAATTCAGTCCAATATTTTTGCCTTTTGAGTCCATGTTCCATGTATATAATTCTGCAAATCAATAAGTATTTTATTATTATCTAATAAAAAACTTTCTTGAATCATTGAAATTCGCAATGTAATTATAATTACCTGTGATTTATATGAACACAAATGGTTTTGCAAATATTGATGTACCCATGTAATAATATAAATTACACAATATAATTACTACATATTTAAACTTATTACTCTTCTGCAGTAATTTCTATTATTGACGTGTATTTTTCTGTTAAATATTACTACCGCTGTACCTTTTATTAACTTAAAATACCTCCGCCACTGACAGCGTTAGTTCGCGTTATTCTCGTTGAAAATATGATGACGACATATGTATTTCTTATATTGAGACAACTTTAGTTTCACCGTTCACCGTTTGTTTGTGAAAATTCAGTTTCACTTATAAAACGAAAAATAATATTTAAATGTTGCCAAATCGAAAACAATACAATTTCGTTCTCATTCTAACCTGCTTAACAAACTTTCCATGACGTTTATTCGCTGATTTCTCAAACATCGGCTTCGGATAGGTTGTAGCCAGATAAAGTGGCGGCAATGAGCAATAGCGTTAAAGATCAGATTCGTGACATAGCTATTTTACTAGTCTTGCTTAAGAGAGATTAAAAAAAAACACGAGCAATTTTATTTAAATCAAACACAAAATAGTATAATTCAATCGAAGCAATTCAATTTATTTACAGCGTAAATATCACTTTTATATAATATATACTTTTGATTATAACATAAATAAATTATATACAACTATAAACATAACAAAAATATTTACATTAGATAATCATTTACTCAAACACCAAAATCACGTTTTCAATATTAATATTACACAGCGATTACACCAGAACAGATTCAGTAATATGCGGCATATTCTTATTCCCATTCAAGGATTCAGATTTTTTCAACTCCTTCTCGACTTCGCTCCCGATTGCGACTCGCGTTAAATCCAAAATCGTCTCTAAATACTTCTTATTCTCCGATTGCAATTCTTTCACCTGTTTCTGCTGTACGTCGACCATCTTCTCGTAATTCTCGATCTGTTTCTGGTTCTCTTGGAATTGCTGCCTGTCCATTTGGAAATTACCTTCGTGGATCTTATATTGTTGCATGACGACTTCGTTCTGGTGCAGCTGATTCTGGAGAGCAGCTATCTGTTCCTGATATTCGACCTCTTTCGCCTGCCAGCTCAGGTATTCTTGTGAGAAATGCTGTTGCATCACGTCCCTTTCCTCTTTGATTTTAATCGCCAGATCCTTGTATTTGTTGACCTCGCGGATGTAGGCGACTTCTTTTTGGTCCCATTCTTCTTGACCGCAGAAGCAATTAAACATTTTAGAGAAACTGCAAAGAATTAAATTTAAAAACGATCTTTTAATATATGATGTACTAATTAAGTATACAAAACAACGGAGTAGAATGTTACTATTTTAATTACATTCTTATCACATCATATAAGATTAGAAACTACGTTTTTTTTTGACATATTCAACAAAATAATCCAACATAAAACGTGCCAAAAAGGATAATATACAGTTCGTACACATTTTTCGACTTACCAACAAACTTAGCCAATCTAATTCATGTTATTATCACACTCCAAAAGTTCTTGGAAATGCAGGTGTACCTTACAGTTGTAACAAAATCGATATTATTTACTTTATTTTTAACAACATCACCTTTTAATTCTATTCCTATTAAAGGACAATGACAATACGTAATGTAAAGTGCTAAATGGACGTTTATTATGCGTCGATATCTTCTCGCAGTTGTGTACGAATCAGAGATAATGCGGGCCCTTATCTTATCGAAAAAACGGCACTCTTCCAAGGTATATTTTTATCATCAAATATTGTTTCAAGTAAACAGATGTGGGATATTTTCATGATCGTATACAGTGATGTTGATAAAGTTAAGAACAAATTTTGAACAAACAGTTCCGCCAAAAATTATTGAATCTGATAGGTATAGAAAATTATATTTATATAAACATATTTGTGTTCGTATTTCTTTACCTATTTAATTCGGTACTTCCCGCATGTTTGTGTTGGTGCCCCTTTTTAAACTTTTCAATGTAGTTTGACGTTTGATTTTCAAGCTTTAGAAATTTTGTCTTTCTATCGTTGATCACACTGATTTTTAATTTGACGTTTTAAAAATTTGACACTGACTTATTCTCTGAATTGGCATAACTCCAACGCTATCTATCGGCTATCTAAACGACAAACGATCGTATTGACATGTACAAAGAATACACTGCGATCATTTTGAAGTGTCCTGAGTTGGCAACAAAAAAGTCCCTGGATTCATAAAAATGGGAAAATATTTACTTTCGTGAATTGTCCATACTGGATTTATATGTGAAATGTCAAAACGATAGTGCGCGATAGGTGGCGATAGTGTCAACACTTATCTATTAGCTGTCATTTGTGTGTATTCTCTTATTGTAGTGTCTTTACAGTGCAAATTTGTAATAAATTATATCCTATTTATTACGTTTTATAATAAAAAATAAGACACAATTACTATATTCTTACAAAAATTCATTCAAATATTTCTCCAACTTATAAGTAACCTTACTAAGTTGACATTTGTTACAAGTAAAATGTAAATAATAAACCCAAAATAAAGCTAACGACAAAATAGAGATAAACAGGTTCGCCAATTGCACAGTGACACATGTCAAAAATCCTCATTTTTCAGGAGAACGATTTTAAAATACTCTTGTGTATTTTGAAGTTGTAGAATAAGCATTTTTAAAATACTACTATCGAGTACAATAAAACATGGTGAATTTTTTGTTCCCATTACATGCCAAGTGGAAATCCATATCATAGCTTCGCGTACAGTTTTCTCTACGACATTATGTTTATGAGTTAGCGCACATAAAATAATAAATTATTTACTTAGCTGTCCAATGTGGCTGTCAATTAATTTGATAATTGACGCGTCATCTGACAAGGTGTCATAAGAAGCAATAATTTGTCTGGTCCGTTGCTTGTTTACGTACGTCTCTTGCTCCTCATCTACTTTAAAACTCTCCTAACACATCTCGTTTGACAGTTGGCGATGTTGCCACAGTTAAATTTTTTTGCGAATGTTTTATGTACGTTTTCGTGATATTAGGGAAATAAGGTTCTCCGATAAGTGGTATTTTTCATCCTCCAAAACCTTGTGATTCGTTTTACTAATGACTATATGTTCGCACCAAAGCTCTTCTTGTGGATGTCTTTTCCAATTACCTACGCAAACTGCTGCTCCTGTGTCTAATTCACACATGATGTTCTTCCATTGTTTGTCTATCCAAATTACCTTTTAAAAATCCATGTTTTGCCGCGATAATCTACGATAAATGTTTGAGGTTGGTAATAAATCAATCATCAATCATCAATACAATCAAAAAATATATACATTTACAAATACATAGGTATACGTTTTACAAATGCTTTGATATAAACAAGAAAAACAATTAAACGTCACCTATAAACTTTTTACTACCAACCTCAAACATTTATCGTAGATCACTTTGTATACCTAACATATTTACATAACAAAGGCAACATTAAATATTACTTAATTATAAGTATTCAGTTTCCATTCACTTTCTTGTTTGCAATTTTTTAAAATTGTCGCGGCAAAACATACATTTTTAAAAGCCAATTTCAAACAGCATTACAATCAATCAATATTTTTTAATAATTCCAACTTATTTGTTTTTAATTATCCTTATAAATCCAATACAATCAAAGAATATATACATTTAAAAATCTCTATAATTAATGGTAATCGGGTAATCGACATTCTATGTTCGCGAAGATAATTATACGCATAATTATGATGTCGGGGCCACTTTAAAATAGCGCCAAAATTAAATCCTAGAACCCCACCTATTGTAAATCGCCCGTACTAATTGATATGCATATGAAATCTGTGACAAAATTGCAGTTGTACAAAATCTATCGACACGCAAAGAAGCGCATAAGTTGTGAATTGTGAACAAGTTTGATTTATTATAATTCAACGAAAATTCACATGTCTCCGATAAGTTTAGAACTGTTTTGTGGCTGTAAGTCGCCACAATTTTAGCTACGACGATACTAGAAGAGTTCAATCTCCTCCTTTACGTAAACATTACACCTAAAAAAAGGAGTTAAATTTGGTCAATACAATACAAGACATATTTTAAAGTTTCACATGTACTGTTAGTTAGTATTGTAGTGCAATAACAGTAAAAAAATAAAAATAAAAAATGGGATCGGCTCAGTATGAAAATTTAAACGGTAAAGCGTCCGCTGAAAGTACTGTCCAAGAGCAACACAAAAAGTCTAGTTTGATGAAGATTTCGAGTTATTTCACCGCCCTGAGGCCGTGGTCCTTAAGTGCAAGTTTAATGCCTACACTATTGGGTTCAGCTATAGCGTATAAATATTCAAATAACGCAGATTTTAATTATTTAACGTCGATACTGACTATATTCACAGTGCTTTGTGTACATGGTGCGGGTAACTTAGTGAACACCTACTACGATTTTAAAAAAGGTATCGATGATAGGAAATCAGACGATAGGATTTTAGTCGATCATATTTTAACAATCGATGAAGTGACGACACTTGGTGGTTTATTATATCTCATCGGTAGCATTGGATTCGCTTTATTAATATTAATATCACCGGCTAGATTAGAACATTTAGCCTTAGTTTATTTCGGAGGATTATCCTCGAGTTTCTTGTACACCGGAGGGATTGGATTGAAATATATCGCTCTAGGTGATTTAATAGTTTTAACCATATTCGGACCGGTTTCTGTTTTATTCGCATTTATGACGCAAACGGGTCGATTAGAATGGGCTACGATTTACTATGCGATACCTTTAGCTTTAAACGCAGAAGCTATCCTCCATAGTAATAATACGAGGGACGCGGAAGATGATAAGAAAGCAGGTATTGTAACGTTAGCTATATTAATTGGTCGAACGGCTTCTCATGTTTTGTACGCTTTCTTTCTATTTACACCCTATATTATGTTTTGCGGTAACTTCGATGAAGTATTCTAAATGGTTTTTGTTACCTTTAATAACGTTACCGAACGCTTTTAAGATCGAAAAACAATTTAGAGCTAACAAACTACATCTCGTATCGAAGAAAACGGCTAAATTAAATTTGTACCTGGGTATTCTTTACGTTCTAGCATGTACTTTAACGAAGAAGCTACCGTACATATCTGCTACGTAAACGTTTCTTCTTCCATTTGAATTAGATGTTACGTTGCTTGCTAACGCTCATTACTATGACATTAATTTAATTAAATTTAATTTAAAATTACTCAATTGTGACCTTCCCATCTATATATGTTATACGACTGTATTGTTGTTTTTTTTAATTGTATAAAACAGAAATTAAATGTTATTAATATTATTATAATGTACCTATTTATTTTATGTAAAATGAAAATCAAATAAAATCTGTTTGAATTTTTTGTACTTATATTTTTGGTAATTTTTTTATGTAAAACATAATATGTTAAAGCCAGTCTAAAAATAGATTTAATTGGGAGATAAACGTTATCTCGTCTACAAACTTCCTATTGAATAATTTTCAAAATTTCCGCAAAATAATTATGCAGGAACACCACTACAGAAATTAATCCGTTTAATAAGTGCTGTCACTACAAAACGATAGTAGTAATAAAAAATCAAAATAAATCAAATTTCTTAATTTAAAATAATTCCATCCCAAAATAAAGATAACGTTTGAAATTATCTTAAAAGAAAAGGATAGAATACACCGTGTCCCTAAATGTTTGAAGCTGACGTCTGTCAAAATGTATGCAATATATGTGCTTAAGGTTTACCAGCCTGAGAATATCAGTTGGTTTATTTCTCTCTGGCCATAGTCGCACGTTTATATTTTCGTTGGGTTTGTATTTTCTTATTACAATGGTTTTATAGTTATAATTTTTTATAATTATGTAATTAACTAATTTCTATTAGCAATAAACGTTTGCAAAAGGAAGTATATTGTGTTTGATTTTAAGAAACAATTTTAATAATTATGCAGAAAGTAACTACCGCGTGGGACGCTAATGCTAATTCTTGCGATCGAAATCAAATGTAGTGTTGCAAACTTAACCAAAATTTGACAGCAGCTGTCAGCTTCAAGCATTTAAAGGACACCCGATATAGCGCCAAATTTAAATTTATAATTTAGCAGTTTTTTTTTGACATTAAAGTACTGTTACTGACATACTATTGAGAGATTATAAAAGATAAGTACTTTGAGGGCGTAATACAGATATATTAAAAGGAATATAAACTATTTCTGTGAAGAAAAGAATTCAAATCCGGTGCTTTTCAACGCCTTGAATTTACAAAATGGCGACGGCGTTGCAAGCCCGTCAAATTACAAAATGACGTTAATACGCTACAATTTGATCCCATTTCTTATTCAGGCTCAGGTCAGCAAATTTACTGCGAACAGATGTATTAATATGTGTTATAAACGTAATCTGTTGCAAAAGTCTGTATGAGACACTCAAATGTCATCAAATCGTGATGTTATGAAATATAAGTAACCAAAATTATGCAGTTATAAATACAGTTCAACGTCACAACAACAGATAAAATTGGTTTTGAAACTAATTAAGCTGATTTAATTTTTTTTTATTGATTTTGAAACCAGGTCAGTTGATTTCAAAACTAATTTACGTCGGTTTTAAGAATCTCATAATTTTGTGACCTTCAATCATAATAACTCTTGTCCATGATTATAAAAAATTATAAAACTGATATTTTAATGCGAAAAAAAAATTTTTGAAATTTTTACAACACATTTTTCAACGTTATTTCAAAATATTATCTGACTTTTAGCAAGAATTTTAATTGGAAGACTTTTTTATAGTGTCTGGTTTTAGAATTGCATTTATTAGTTTAAAAAAACTGATCTGCATAAATTATATTTAAAAAAGAACTCGTTACTGATGTCACAAATATGTAAGTTTATTCAATTTTGTCTAGAATTTAAGACGTACTTTTTTTTCTAGTTTAAACATCAACAAATTACCAAATAAACGAACAAATAAGAGATAGATATACAAAACATTTTAGACGAAAATAAAATTACAATCGAATTACCTTATTATATACAGAGTGATCTATTATTTCATTACATACTGTCAAATTAAAATACAATAATGCATATTTAATACGTCAAATGTCAATTTATAAGAATACAGTGTGATTAATAGCAGGTACACCCAGTTGGTAGTCGAAAAAGAAAATCCTAGAAACGTGACACGATCTAAACATTTTATTTGGATCTCTTTGTATACAGTACGTATTGGAACAAGCTTTAATACCGTGGTGTGTTTAATTAAAGGAGATGTAAAGTATTATTATAAATTATACAATATCTTACTTTAAACTATTATATTAAAGAAACTTTTGACCGTGCTGTACCTTTATCTTAACATGCATCGAGTTCTTAAAACATTTTAAGACGCAAAAATAGATCTTGAATATAAACAAAAATTAAGTAACACGATACGAGCACATACCGTTCCATAACATAACAGATTTTCAGCTCCAAACACACACTTTAAACGTATACACCTTTACTTACATTATACGAATTAATTCGCGTAATATTAATTGGTGAAATTTACTTGAATCGAGAATATATACGAAATGCAGGTTACATCAGATTTTTCGTTGTTAATTAGAGTTTCGACTATAATTAAACATATCAATGTTTGCCGCAATATTTTAGCAACTCATGAAACGGTGTTATAATTTTTTTTACAAGTTAAATCTAAACTGGTATAAAATATAAGATAAAAGTAATCTCGAAATATGAAAATATTTAAAACATATGTCTTAAAGGAACAATAGGATGTTTTATATTTCAATTAAGATATTATCTGCACCGTCATGCAACGGTAAGCATTATTCTAGCATGAATGCGTACTTTGTCCGTTTCTTACACCTTCAATATTTATTGTTACAATTATTGCATTTATTCCGTTAATTTTCAAATTTTACCCCCGACATCTACAGATTTCTTCATAAATGAGTTCCAGAAAACTTCGAAACTTCGTTTAGAGATGTCACTACTCATAAATAAAAGGCGCTAAATTTTAAAACAGTAACAAATTATATTATTTTTATACATTTAAATCATTTATTAAATTTAAGCGCAAAATTCAACGTTAATATCTTAAGAGAACAGAAGCTATTACTTTTTTAAATCTAACACAGAATTAATCAGTTTTTTAAGTTCTCATTTAAATTTTATATACAAACACATATCAAACACATTATCAATACATACATTCTTTTGAATTAATTGTTGATTGTTTTAACTCGCTCTCGGAATTCTGATAGTATGTTTTCTCGAACCACTAACATCCACGTAATCATAAATAAGAAGGAATTGAAATCACATCATCAAAATTAAATTAAGAGAGTTCTTTTTAAATCATAGTTTATCAAAACATGATCTACGACAAATTTAGCGTTTTTATCTATATATTCCTGTTCTCCACCGTAAATTCTTTAACTGAAGAAGATGAAGGTGTTAAATATGCTGATAGATGTGAAGGTAATATTTTATCTATTATTATGAAAATAATAAAAATTAAAAACATCCGAATAACGATGTGAATTTGAGGTTATCTTATTTTTATCCCCTTTTTTTTAGTTTGTAAAATATTAGCTATAGAATTAGAAAGTAGACTGGAAGAAACGGGGAAATCACACGATGTAATCGAAACCGGTTATGCAGTCGATGATGTTAAACCAAAGAAGAAAAAGGAATACAAAAAATCAGAGTTACGATTAGTCGAATCACTAGATGGTGTTTGCGATAAAATCCTCGAATATAATATTCATAAGGAAAGGAAGGATAGCACAAGGTTTGCGAAAGGAATGAGTCAAACTTTCCAGGCATTACACGGACTTGTCGATAAAGGTGTAAAAGTCGAATTAGGTATTCCGTACGAATTGTGGGATAAACCAAGTGCTGAGATTACGAATATGAAAACTCAGGTAAATTTCCCAATTTAATCTTAATCGAAATATTTATTTAATATATTTTAGTGCGAAACTTTATTAGAACAACAAGAAGGCGATATTGAAGATTGGTATTTCAACCACCAAGGTAAAATTCCACTAAAAGATTATTTATGCGTGCAGCGAGTTCTCAAAGGAAATGAAGCTAAATGTTTAACGGAACAACTAAAAGGTGAAAAAGGGAAACCGGAACGTAAAAAAGATAAAACGGAACTCTAATTAATTTTTACCATTTTTTTTTATTAAGCTATATATACAACAAAAATAAAACAACTAAAAAAAAACTTCTATTTCTTCTTTTCTTTACTCTTCAACTTCCTTTCGGGTTTAATTTTACCTCTTAGAGCTCTCATCCGATCCATTTCATCGTTAAAATCAGCATGTTCATCCCGATATAAACCGTACTGTCGTAACATCATCATTAATTTCCCAGTCTCGACGTGCCGCGGATAATAAGCGTGAATCTCTTTTCTATGATCAACTGGTTCTTCGCTGAATAATTTCACCACTTTCATAGATTTCGAATTCGTTGGTCTTGCTACTTCTCCGAAGATCCTGCAGCTTAACCTATTCATTCGCCGGGCATATTCCGTTGATAATTTTATTAAATCGGAATATCTTGCATATTTACTCATAATAATGGTTTAATTTAATTAAATGTAAGAATTGTTTAAAATCTAACCTAAAATTGGAGTTATTTTTTTATAGGTTAGATTTATGTCAGAATATACAAGTTAACCAACATAAAAGAAATAAATATGCTTTCATGTATACAACGTGAGCAAAAATCGATGAGGGAGTGTTCAGCTGATTTGGTGTTAATTTATGTTAAAATTGAATATTTAAAAACTCGTTTTTCTCAAAATTTGTCGTTCTGTAGCAATATTTCGTTGATAACGATTAATTATTTGTTTATTATATTATATATGGTGATATGTATCGTAATAGATGCTTGCAACTAGGCTTATTATGTATACTTACATAAGAATGGTACAAAGATTAGAGAGAGTAAGCGAAATAAAAGTCGCATCAAAAATAGTAGTCACAGATCAGTAACAGCAACAGAAAACGTCGTGAAATGTCATAATATATAAAAGTTTCAAGTTCAGTATTCATCTTGAGAAGAAGTCTAATTTATTTGCAGTTGGACTAAATTACGATGTAACAAAGTATATGACTAAAATTTAGCTAGAAAGCAGGATTGACGTAAGTAGTGTGATCAACTCAAGACGCCCTCAGCTGATCAAAAAATTTACATTGGGAATACTGAGGAATTGGTAGCACAATGAACACCGTTGGGTTCACCCCTAATATTACTAATTTAGTGGCCTCTTATTTAGCGGATAGAACTTTTGCGATAAAGATGGGAAATGCTATCTCGTCCTCTCGACCTATAGCTGCTGGTGTCCTTCAGGGCTCTCTCTTAGTCCCAATTCTATTATTATTTTTATGCCCGATCTTCTGGAGGTGGCTGGCATCAAATCCGCGCTTTACACAGATGGCACCACGATTTTTAGAACTTCGCGATCGGATACCTTTGTCTGTTCGAGACTTCATGGGCCAATATGGACTGATTCTCAAAGTAACGCTTAGCGATCAACAAAAGTATCACGATCGGCAAACCACCCCCCACCCTTGGTCAGGATCAACACGATTACCACCACCACGGAAGCCATATGACCCCAACTTCGGACGACCCATTATTTGGTAAACCTCCACATATTTTTGGAACCGCCATCTTGGCTGTTACGAAATTTTTTATGTTTGAACCCCCACCCTTTCGCCTTAAAACCCGAATTTTGATTAGATTAAATTTGCAACCAATTTAATTCATAAATAACAACACAAATTAATATAATGAATACAATATATTGAATACTAACAAAATCATTTAAATAAGCTTAAAAATTAACAAGAATAAATACAAAAAAAAAATCATAATTATGTGTATTCCGTAAAGTCTTCCATCATTCCACGTCGAGCTTTCATCTCATCGTGTTCCTTCTTTGAATCCTGCAAGATTTTATTGCGAAACTGTTTGATCTTACGCAACCGTTCCAACCAATTCGAAGCGTAAGGGTTTTGATTGGCATTCTTTAACGAATTGCAAACTAGTGATGCCAACTAAAAACAATAAATTTTATAAAAATATAATTCTATATTAATAGAAACTTACATTTGCGTGCAAAGCAAGTTGTCGCGCTAGAATTGCGACGTTTTGATCGGATACAATTTTCGGTTCGGTTTGTCCGATTAATTCGTACAATTCCTCCTTGACCTTAACGGTGACTTTGTTTGTATAATGATCTAAAGGTTGGATTATAATGCATGCAAAATTAAATTGACCCTAAATTTAAAGAAAAATATATCAATAATAATTAATTTTAAAAGGGAAAATTTTATAATTTTACTTTAATAGTATTGATGTGATAATCATCTCCGCTTTCATTATACACAATAGTGACGTTATTATTTCCAATATGTCGTTTCTTCTCGTGACAATTCGGATCCGACTCCTTATTCGGCATCAACGTCGCAACATGGAACATCACTCGTATAACATCATCCTGCCATATATAAGAAAACTTCCCATCGTTCCCACCCTGTTCCAACCCCCCTAAGAAGATAACTTGAGGATCTACATCGCTGAGTTTAATCAGGGTTCCTAAATTTTGCAAGAACTCCACGTAACGAACCGAGCCGAATTTATTCTTTAAAATTTCAGTTTCGATATTGCATTGACCATGTCCTACGTATATAACACCAATCCTGTGCGTTTCATACGGCGGTATACAATCTAAGACGGTCAACGCCCTCTGTACGACATCGTTCGAATCGATTAGTAGAGGTTTCTCGCTAGGATTCTTGAAATGAGCCGCGTGATATAGTTGGAGAAATATGAAGCTAGGACTGATTCCGCTCTTAGGAGCTTCTTTCGATCTGGAACTTTGAGTGTGCCTCAATAAATCTGAGCGAGGTTTGCGAACGGGACTCATTACTGATATCGTGTGACCTCTACTGCGGATCTGGCTACTCAAATTTTGATCGGATTGTGTCAATTTCTCGGCTTCTATTCGTCTATCTTTGCTTTTCAAATATTGAATGTTAGGTTTTTCGAGGATTAACGAGGAACTTTTTTGAATCTCGTTACCTGCAAAAGAAAAACAAGTTTGTACGAAACATATAAAGTATCTATAATACAAACCTTCTTTATCGCGTGAGTGCCTCGATAATCTAGGAGAAGTTTGCGTCGGACTTTGAGGTGGTTTACTAGTCAAAGGCGCCAAATTCGTAAGCGTCGGTAAAGTAGACGGCCTCTCAGTACTCTTATCCGAACTCATACTATCAATTGAATCACTCTTCGTCGACTTCAATATACCAGATCGCGTTCCGTAAACGCCAGTTTGAACCCCCAACGGCGGCGAAGTTATCTGATTTATATTAGGGGACGCAGGTACAGTTTGATAATTCTTCGATATGTGCTCTTGTGTAGGGGGCGTAGTCCCTGGGAAACTCAACGAGCTCAAAAGCGACGGGTGAGTTTGATGCGCCGATTCGGTAGGTGGCGTTGTACCTAAATAAAATATAACATCAAATTTTTTCGTATTAAATTATCGTTTGGGTTGATTACCCATTCCTGCTATTTCTTCGGGGATAGCTTCGCAACTAACTCTCATATCTTTCTTCATCTTTTTAACGCACTCATCGTCTTGTATGCGCAATTCATCGCGTTCCTGTTTCTGCTGCAGGAACGGATTCTTCCAATTCGCCGACATTTCAGGGCTTGAATTCGATCTCCGCACAGGATTTCTAGATTTGGTACCATCTTCGTAGATGTTATCCAAGTCTTCATCGATGCTGTCTTTCGAGCTTTGCCGCGATGGTGAATGTTTGTTTGGTGAACCTGAAATTTTATTTTATTACGTTGGTATATCTACTCGATTAAAAAAATTAAATAAACAACCTGGGATACTTATAGGTACTGTTGTGGTACTATATTCTTCTTCTTGACTTGAATGACTTTGATGTCGTCCAAATTCTTTTTCGAAACTCACACTCACGCTATCGCTGGACATATGATGCAGCGATGGCGTGAATAGGATTGATATCTCATTTAATGGAAATTCATACATAGAATATTGGTATGAAATCTGGTTTTGAATCCGCATAACCCACGACATATCACCTAATTAATAAACAAGAAATTATAACGTTTATACTAATTAATAATATAGATTTACCAGTCGGTCTTCTGATATAAATCTCAGCCCAACCTTGACACCAACAAGCGCAATGAAGTTTCTCATTGATGTTACTCTCCCTAACCGTCAATTGTTGCAATTTCGACGGTAATTGTTCTAATTTGTCACTCAATCGTTTAGATTCATCGATAGGGCTGCTGGTAGACGTATTAGTGTTAGATTTATCGCCTGAATTTTGTCTCGTCACTCTATTACTGGAATCATCTTTATCCTTTTCGGTGCTGCCGCTACGCATCGACTTCAGTTTGGAATCGTCGGGAGTTCTGCCATCGATTTTGCAAGATGTATAGCATCTATCGCATAGGCCGAATTTCAATGCTTTTTGGGAGCAACCGCTGGTGGTTACTGTTACGAGTTTGTTCCCCAATAACCAACTCATTGATTGCCCGCCGCTAAGTAGAAATTCGGTAGTGGGTAGTCTAGAATGGTTTATAAAAAAAAAAAACTTAGTCATGCGCTATCTCAGCTTCACCCACGTCTAAATACTGACATTTTTCTTTAATATAAACAAGATTTTAAAACATATTTCTTTATTGTAGGTTCTATTAAGGCATTGAGGCACACCACAGTAGTATTCACCCCCTTCTTCCACCCCCGCCCCTCCAAAGAACAGGTGACTGATAAGAAGGTATTCTGTACCGGTGTTCTTCAACCGAATTATGACGGCCTGTTCTTCTGTAATGAAACCAAGTCTAGCTCCAATAAATGCTGTCGACTGCATACGGCTTATCACAATGCGCAGACAGGGCCGTTGCTTGCGGGCGTACACCGCACAAGGGCGGCATTTTCAAGGGAGCGGCATCGGCGACATAATCATCGAAAGCAAAACAAAACATTGTCATAATTTGCATGTCTACAATTGTACAAGGGGCGGAAGGGCGGCAATTTCAAGAGGGCGGCACCGGCGACAAAAACATATCGAAAGGAATATAAAACATTGTCATAATTTGCATGTCTAGAATTGTACAAGGGGCGGCCTAATCGGTATTGCACGCGGGCGTGCAAACAGCTAGCGGCGGGCATGTGCGCAGGCGCCAGGTTAGAGTGTCTGAAGAGTATTTAAAGCTGGGTTTCATTGTAGCTCTTGGCAATGAACTGTCGCCACTGCCTTTGTGTGTAGTATGTGCGGAAATTATGTCAAAAGAAGCTATGAAACCTTCCAAACTTGAATCTCGGGCCCTTCCCCTGGCTACGCCACTGGTCTGCTTAATAAAGTTAATATTTCTCTGCAGGGTTCAAATACAAATATGTTTACTTTAAGAAATAAAATAGATGCAATCAAAAAGAAGCTAGCTCTTTGGAATAGTCGCTTACAAGAGGAAAATGTAGAAATGTTTTCTCTTTTGGATTAATATTTTGATTGCTGCTGATATGAAAACGAAAGTTATATTTAACATAATAAAGCAACATTTAAGAGTATTAGCTGAAAATTTGAATGAGTATTTCCCAGAAAGTGAAGATCCTCTGGATTAATAATCCATTCTCGGAAGATATAAACTCATATGCACTTGAGAAAAGCTAATCGAGTTGTCTTCTGGTGTCACTCTGATCTCCAAACATAAAATGCATTAATTGCCTCAATTTTGGATAATAAATTGCAATATTTAACAAATTTAATAACTTACCGTCTAGGCACAGCACTGCATGGTGAAAAAGCATATCGTGCCATTAGATCGATACAAGTTTCAGTCAATTCCTCGTAAAATGTAGCAGTAGATTTATCGGTTGGAATTTTGAAATCTAATATCGGTTTAACATCTGCTAATCTTGCTCGGACAGGTCTTTTTGAACCTTGTTCTGTTAGACTTGAACTGCGTTTCCTATCGGAACTATCTTGATTTAATTTATTCAAATCAGCTGGTTTTATGTAAGTTGCTTCTCCGAAAGGTGTTAAGGCATTCGTTTGCAAACTCTACGAGGCATTCTCGATTAAAAACAAAAATTGGAGATAATTTTATAAAATTACTTACGTTGGTGATAAATCTAACGAAGTCTTTTCTGAAAGGTAAGCGACATTTCAAGAACCATACTGAAATAACATGATGGGCTAGTGATACGATGTAATGATTGTATTTAAAGGGGTTCGTGTAAGGTAAAGATATAGCGAATACAGCCATGTACTGGTCTGCGACGAAGTTTGCGAAAACCATCGGCAACACTGTTAGTGCTGCAAAAAATAAATTTTAATATAAATTATTAGGTTGCGCAAGTTTTAAACACCTTACTAGATAAAAACTCCAAAACTGGTATAGCTATCCTATCAGTAGCCGATATTTTAGACAAACTAAGTAAAACCTGAGGCAACATTTTCACCATAACTTCCCTCATCTCCAAGGTGCATATTGTCAACGCTGTAATGCATAATCTAGCGCACTGGAAGCTTAAATATTTATAAAGACAGCTTATCATTTCCTGCTGAGCCGGTTGATTCAAATAAGCGTGATATGACGCTAAATTTGCTAAAACTGATAAAATAGCGGCGTTGTATTGGGTCTTATTTATCTGAATTGTGTCGGGGAGAGCTTTTTCAGTGATCTAAAAATTTTAATACAAATATAAAAAAAATTTAAACGCATAAAATAATATTTACCATCGTTGAAAGTGCATCCACAATTAAATGCATATCAGGATTCCCTTGTTTAGTCAATATTAAACTCTTATTGCGTAAAACATGCGGTAATTGCATCAGAACATGATTTAAAACATCCCAATCTGTAATTGCGAACAGCGACAATTATAGTGGAAAACGAAAAGTTACTAAATTAGAATACCAACCTTTTTCCATTTTTAAACAGGTTATAAACATTTTGAACGCATATTTAACAGATACATAAGTGACGTAACATTGTATAGCCGGCGATGTAGGCGGCGGTGACGTCATAGGTCCTTTATCGTTAGAATACGTCACGCAAAGATAAGAGCTATGTTTGATATCGCCGTTAGCGTCTAAGCAACCTAAATGGTATAAGCTGTCAGCTCTCATGTTCAAGAAACAATCGAAAATCTAAAAATTAAATTAAATTAATCTGAAATTTAATTCCACTTAAAAAAATTACTTTATAACGTAATTGGTTGCAATTTTCGAATAGTTTCGGCTTGCTGTAATGCAACTCTAAGAAATTAACGAGCATTTTGTAGATTTTAACCGCATGACTCGATGGGAGTTTGTGTATTTTGATCGTAAATATCTTAATGAGACCCATTACTACGGTTTTGACGTCGAAAATTTCTACTTCGTTGATGGGTTGGTTATCGTGATGGGTGTCGAATGGACGAACTAAAAGCTGTAAATTAGAATTCAAACTTAATTTTTAGATTAATTTCGCGTTTATAAACAAGATTACCTTCTCTAAAATCTCTAACATTTCTAAACAACGCTTAGACTCACATTCGACACATAATTCGATAAGTAGTTCAGCGGAGAATGATCGTACTACAATATCTGGATCGTTTAAAATGTACGATAGATAATTTATGACTATTTTATCAATAAGCTCATCTTCGTATTCCATTCTAAAACACTCATTTTTAAAATCAGACTAAATATACATTTCTTACAAACTTACCTGTTCGAATTTACTACATTTGCTAGAACTTCAAGCACTTTTAAGCGAATATTAGTCCTCGTTTCTTGTTTAAAATATCTTTGTAATAAATTGTATAAATTATTCAACCATAAATGTTGAGTCGGTTTGATACTTTCCGACAAATGCGCTATCAACAAAGATACTGATTTCTCAGGTCTCGATTTTGAGCATTCCCCAATAATTTCAAAAAATCTATCAGTGGACCCATTAAAACGACCTGCTTCGACAAAGTTTTCAATAACAGTCAGCGTTTCATGTAGATTAATCTTAGTTTGCGGATTTGGTATGCGTTTCGGTTCATTCTCTACAAATACATATATATTTAAAAAAGTATCTACGAAAGGTACTACACAGTAGCAATCAACTTACCAACTTGTTGTATAATCACCGATAAAATATTCAGAATCGTATCCCAAGCTGCGTCTTGTAAATCGGTTCCATGTCGACTTATCAATAAACTGACACAGATCATAACTTCGTAACTTATTACTGGATGCAAGTATTGCACAGCCTAATGAGATAATATTTAAAATTGCAAGTTTAGAGTCTTTCGTATAATTTTACCTGATAAATAGAAGGTAAAATAGCGCAAACGGAGCATTTCAAATTCATTAACGGCTGTTTCCCCCACAAAGCCATACCGATACAGAAAACCGCCCCGCGTAATAGATTGACATCATTTTTTAAAGTATCCTGTCGTAATATGCTACACATCGTTAACAACGAAGAATGTCCCATGTGAGTTCCGAGCAATTTTCGCATTATCTATAAAAAAATATTCAACAGAATAATATTCCAGTCATAATAATCGATAATTACATTCCAACTTAGCTCACAATGTGCTTCAACAGTCACACTTCGACATAACGTCCCCACGAATAAGGGTAAGAAATCGGGAAGTAGATTACTATAAGCGATTATTGTTTCGAATATTTTTAAACACTCCCGCACCTCGGATTCTTGCGAATTACAACATAAATACGAAATATGCCTACAAAATTAAACGATATTAAACAATATAAAACACAAATGTTTAAATTTGTAAACACACCTGACTAATCCGGTAATTACATCTTCTTCGATATATCCAGCATTATATTTTATCATTGTATCTAACATACATAAATATTTATCGATAATTCCCGCATTTGCAATATCGGGTAACCAACCAAGTAAAAAATGAGCGATCTAATATTATAAAACGTTCGATTAATAAAAATATCGAATAAATATAATTTTTAGAGAAATTACCTCAAACTCAAGATTTCGAATATCTTTCCCGTTATCGGTTAGTGCTTGTAATAAATCAAATCTTTCAGGAATATCCCCGATATGCTCTTTAGCAATCTTAAATATATTAGTCCGTGTTAAATCCATCTTTTCCCTCTGACCCTTTGCTAAATGCTGCAGAAAAATGAAAGCAGAACGTCGCACTTCGTCCGGTTGATTTGTAAGCAAATCTTGAGTGTGATAAAATAGTTTCCCAATAATCTCCTATAACACAAACAAGTATGATAATACATTAAAAAAGAATCGACTTTATAAACTGCAAAACGTACTTGATCTAAACGATTCTCCGTAACTATCTTACACAACTCCTTCAGAGCTTTCATTCGTACATCTATAGGAGAATTATTACTTATTTCCTTCTGCATTTCTTCGGTGAATATAAATTCTCTACTTTTAAGCTGGTCTAATACAAGGAAATTTTGTATTTATTATCATCGTTTATTATAATAATTTAACGATAAATACTTACTATTTCCGCGATCTTTAGGCTTCTTAAACATATTTTTAAATTTCTCCCGGGTACTCATCTTTGTTTTCTCGGTAAATTCGGCTTAATTAAAGATGTGAAAAATTTATAACTTGTAAATAAGACCTAACCTAAATTCTTAAACCTACATCACTTTGACAACTGACAGATGTAATCAAATTAGGGCTAATTAAGTCTGTTCATTATATCTAGAACGGGCACATTACAACTAACATTTTCGCGTTTATTATAATTAAGATTATTACAGTAACATACATTGCAAGAAAATCGATAGTGTAATTTAAAACACTACATTACACCGCTGACACTACGCCAATAAATGATAACAAACAGACCTATTAAACTATCTGTGATCAATTGTGATATGAAATAATCATAACTGTAATTGTGATTTATAATCATATCGAATATTATAATAAATTTTGGATTCATTAAATTAGAAAATAATACAATAAAAGACTTTATCTGAAATTGTAATTATTTCATAGAAAAATTACTGATTAAATTATATTACGCTTAATAAATCCTGTCACATATAGTATAAATCATACAAATCACTGGTATTTCAGACTATTAACTACTAACATGGAGGTGTATTTATCAGTAAACTTATAATTAAGATAAGAATAATTACCAATAAACGTATAATCAGGTATAATGAATTGATATGATGGACATTAAATCTTAAATTTAATTACTCCTATTCAAAAGATATTAAATTAAAGATTGTTGAAGAATGATGTGATTAGTAACGTTTTTCAGATAATCAGACCATACAAGAGCCCAGCATAAATTTAAAATTGATTCCCACCCTATTAACAGAAGAATGATTAACAGAATAATAATGTATTCTAGTCAATTAAACTTTAGACCCTAACATAATTAGTTTGTAGATAACAATACGAATAGAAACACTAATAGATAGTTATTACTATTCTTGTACCAAATATATGGACAGTACAATTTTAGATAGACTGAATTGAAGATGACTTACGATGATATTATTTATCTCTCTTTATTATTCTCCTGTATCGGTTTAGGATATTTTTATCGAAATATTTCGAATATAAATAAAAAAAAATGGATTGGAACAATTGCGGGATTAGCAGTGATCTTAATCGTATCCGGAGTTCATATAATACATTCTCTCGTAACTTTCCTCATAAATACAGTAATAATTTTATTTATAAGTAAAAGGTATCTAATTTTAATGTGTTTTAAAGATACGAAGCTATCACGATTTTATGTTTTAGGAAATGTCATCTTGTAAGCTTTACGTTCTCATTTTTATATTTATTTTTCTTCCGATCAACGATTTACTTTGGAATACCGTATCCACCAGCTCACACAAACTTGGTGCAAATGATAATGACGCTAAAATTAGTCGGTTTAGCTTTTGAGGTGAATACGTCGTATCAATCGAAGAAAAGGCGTGATACCAGTCAAAAAACTGACGAGGAAAAATTGGAAGATGAATTAAACGAGATTGATCCGGGTTTTTTTGAAATTTTTCATTATACGTTTAATTATATCGGGGTATTAACAGGTGAAACATATTTTTATTTTGATGGGGTAAAATAATGTTTATCTTTATTTAATAGGACCTTATTATCGATACAGAACTTTTAAAGATTATTTTGAGTTACCGTTTTCTTTGGAATCGCCATGGATAGAAGCTACGATTCAAAAATTTATGTTCATTCCAATGTATGCGGTGTTATTCCTATTAAGTACAAGCATTTGGCCATTTTCCGTAAGTAAATTTTTTATTAAAAAAGGCATTTATCACATAATCTATTTTTAAGTATGCATTAACTGAAGAATTCGATACGGAAAGATCGTGGTTATATCGATTTTGGTATATTTGGCCAACATTCTTCATGTTTAGGATGCGGATTTATATCGGAATAGTGTTATCTGAAATTGTTTGCACCATGGCCGGTTTTGGAGCTTATCCAGAATGTGCGACTCCTTTACCTGGAATGGGGCCATCGACGAATTTCCAGCAATTAAAAGAATTGTTAGTATTAAATCCTTGTTAATGATTAATTTAAATCAAATTGGTTTTAGGGGTGAAAATCCAACGAAGCTTTCCCGAGTAACATTAAATTTCGAAACAATACGTAACGTTAACCCGTACGGATCAGATTTTTGCACGACGTTTAGAGAAGCGATGAAACACTGGAATATATGCATCCAATATTGGTTGGCGGTTAATGTTTATAAACGATTTCCAAGTAAAAAGTATCGTACATTTGTAACGATGTTAGTCTCAGCTGCATGGCATGGAATGTATATCGGATATTATATTTGTATCGGATGTGCTCCGTTATATTTGTTGATTGAAGATGTATGGTTTAAATTGATACTTAAAGATTATAAAGGACAGTTTTTAAAATTGTGGGAATGGATATTTTGGTTCTTTAAAATGGCTGCGTTTTCATATCTTGGAATCGCTTTCCATTTACTTTCTATCCGGAATGTAATTCATTATTACAACTCGATCTATCATGCGGGTGCTTTAATAGGTCTTAGCTTGTATTTAAGCGGATTATATCTTCTGAAAGCGAAGAAAGCTAAAGAAAAAAAGAAAACAGCGATAAAGGTGGATATTACATCACCAGTCGAAGAAAAGAAGGAATTATAGATGTTTGTATTGTCGTAGATGTTCAATTTCGTCGAATATTTTTATGTTGTTAATAGTAAACCTGTTGCTCCTCAAAAAAGATATTACCGAGATAATATTTAGAACTTGTGTTCATTTTATTGTCATGTTGTTTAGTACAAATCTAAATACATAAATAATGATATTAGTTTTACAAATTATATAATAATAGTAACTGATTTTATGAAATGTTTGTTAAACCTTTTTTTTTAATATCTACTGAAACAATATATTGATGTGGAAAATTGCGTTCTCTTTTATTAATAGTGCAGGATGGATTCTTAATTGTGCTATCACTTTAAATGCTACAGATATTTCTGTAGCGTTTTTGAGATTTTTCGATCTTTTCGAAAATATTTTTGAATTCACGTCCTATTTTTTCTTGAATAATAAAATAAAATAAAACAACATCAAATAAAACCGACAACAAAGATATATTTTAAATTTGATAACAAAAAAGAGCACCTAATTAATTTCTTTTCTCCTTAAAAACATCTATTATATATTACACCACATTTAATTCTAAAAAAAATCTAACAATTTTTAATAATATTTTGGGCTTTTGTCATGATATCTTTAGCACCATTTTCGATTAAACGATTCGCTAAATCTCTCCCTAACTTCTCAGCTTCCACAAAGACATCTAACGAAACATCAGGATGTGGCACTAATCCGCAGAATAAATCTTGATTGTTTTTATCCGTTTTAACTTCAGTTTCAAATATTATCGAACCGTGTTGTCTAAACGGACACTTATTCGCCTCGTTTATATTTACATTAATGACAGGATCACCGTCTAGCTCTTTACTCTCTAAATAAGGACATTTTCCCATAAAATCCGCACCGATTGGTAAATTGATCGGACAGGTTTCATCGTCTACTTTAATTTTTTTATTCGGAGGTTGTGATGTTTCTTCAGCTTCGTTTTCAATCGTGACCTTATTATTCTGCTTCGAACAGGTTTGAATGCATTCGATATCATTATCGGTGCAATTATTACCATTCGAACTGCAATTTTTATACGGACACACCGAACATTTATTCATTATAATTTCTAACTCGCATTCGTTCATTTCTTTCAATTCATCCTTCCCGTCTAGCGACCAAACGGCACCTGTCATCTGTAATTTATGTTTTACCCCCTTAACGTTTAATAAATTCGTTTTAACAGCGACAGGTGCGCTACAACCTCCACCTAGAGTTTTCAAAAAAGTCCTTTCTGCTACAATTTGAATTGCAGTTTGAATATCGTAAAGCGGCTTCAAAATATTAATCAGTTTCTCATCTTTTTCGCGACATTCGACCGCGATAGCTCCCTGTCCGACAGCATATAATAATTCTTCCTCGTCGATTATTTTTGATATCCGATTATGCCACCCCATCCTCTGCAAACCTGCGGTCGCCAAAACAATCGCTTGATATTTATTTAAATCGTCAAGTTTTTTCAGCCTCGTATTCAAATTTCCTCGTATATTTTCCACCTGTAAATGTGGGTAGTACCGATGAAGTTGCGCAGCTCTTCTCAAACTTGATGTTCCGATTGTACTATTCTTCGGTAACGATTCTAAACTGTAACTTTTATATTCCTCGTGTAAAACTAAGGCATCTCGTGGATCTTCCCGCTCTAACACAACACCTATTGCCATGTTCTCAGGTAAGCATGTAGGCAAATCCTTTAAGGAATGTACAACGAAATCTACCCCACCTGTTGCTAGAGCGGCTTCTAATTCTTTCGTGAAAAGTGATTTTTCACCAATTTTCGGTAAGGCAATATCCAGAACTTTATCACCCATAGTATTCATCGTGATGATTTCGAATTTCTTCTCTGGATAGATGTTTTTAAGTAACTTAATGACATGGTTAGTTTGGATTAGGGCTAATTCGCTTTTACGGGAACCAACACGTATTACACCGTTATTACTTTCACTCATGATTCTAACAAACACTTATTATACAAATGATGTGAGAATAATTTATCTATTATCGTCTTGTTACGTAAAAAACATGCTCAGTCATTTTTTCTTGAATATGAAGTAAATGAATATATTTAATATTAAACATTCTCGATTGGTACTTAGATGAAAGTGATCTTAATTCGGTATGGCTGAAGAAGGTTCATTAAACTTTCTCTTTGCTTCAGTTTCTTGGAATATAAATCATTTAAATGCAGAAAAGTGAGGTTATAACCCTATTCGCTTGCGTAAGCGAAATCTGTCATGTTTCCAAACAATTTTAGTTGCGTTCAGTCACGATCACATGAATAAGCAAAATTTTGAAAGTATAAATTATTAAAGTTGAAAATATTGTTTTTTTGAAGCTGATAACGTATACTCAATACACAAAAAATCACAATACTGATACGAAACGTTGCTTTTTATAATTCATAATGATACGGATGTTGCTATAAAAGTAGGTCAACCAAAAAAATAGATTATAAAAACGTGATATAAATTAACAATTATATCTTTTTTTGTCACTATTAATAATTCATTATCATAAAATATAAATCAAAAACGCATTACTGTTAGATTTATAATCATTATATCCAATCTTTTTTTGATTGAATGCACGTCTTTCATATCAGTTAACGTTCTATTGAATTAAATAAGTTGTTGTACTAATTAAGTTGTGCATACAATCTCTATATATCTCAATTTAGTTTTTATAGTAGTTTAGTTATTCAACAAAACTAATTTTAAAATAAATTCTAAATGAAAAAAACCTCAAAGGTAATGAGTGATACGCCTCCAAGATAGGCAACTTATTATTCATATTTGTAGTACGTATATTCGCCGCCGAGGGCTCTGCAAATCGTAACGCAAAAATTCAAAATGTGACTTCTTATTACATTTTTTAGTAAATTTTTAATCTACGTCGAAAACGGAAATTATTATGATTTTTTATTTGCTTTCTATAAGATATCCAAAATTAATGGTTTACCTATAAATTTAGTTTGACATATGTACTTGTATGATGGCAACTGCAAGTTGAAAACACTAAATTACGAAAAATATTCATAAATGGTGTACTTTTCTATCTGATCTATGATATATCCATAAGGAAATGTCATGTAATTATTTACATTCACGTATTTAAACTATCACAACGACTAGGACGTCAACTTTTGAACACCCCTGTACGTTTGACTATTTTGGACGAACCTATATAAATGGAAAAGATCGTTAATAACAATTGAAGATCACTATAACGTATTTTTCCGATCATGAAACAATTGAAAATCACCCAATATATAAGCGGGATGAATACCAACGGTCGTTCCTTTTTAAATTCCGATTCGTGCAGAGAGCGTGGTAAGTTGAAAAAAATTATTTTAAAACTATTTCTTGAGCAAAATTTAATAAATTTGAATGTTTTGAACTAAAATTTATCGCCATCTATAAGTCGAAACCAAAAATTAAGTGGAAAAACTATAGGATAACTGTATTTGTATCTATTTTTTTTGTATTAATTTTTATAAGGTAACAACAAAAATAATACTTTAGAAATCTATCATATTTTATTAAATCGAAATTATCACAGGTTTAAAATGACTTCTTTGGGTGCGACTTCCATTATCGTATCAAAAATTCTGCGTCTTGCATTTACATTATAGAGGACCAAAATCGATAACCTCTGGATAGCCCTCGATAGAATATTTTCATCATATTCTGTCCATTTTCAATTATTCAGGCATCAATGTAGTCCGATTTAAAGTGCTTGCATACAATCGCAACATCTGCAGTGCTTCCATCGTCGATTCGCTCAAACATGTACGAAATGGTGAAAACGTTTTACTATACTTCTTTGAAAAGGAACGTTCCACATCCAACGAAGTAATATTCGCATATTTAAATTCACTCACTACATCGCAATCCTCGTTCTCACTTAAACACTGATTTAAATACAATATTTTCTGGAAATCGGGATTTTTATCTAAAATCGAGTGAAATTTCTCCGCTGCGAGAAGTCCCACAGTATCCCTCATATTATCTAAAGCAACGTTGAAATGATGCACTATATTGAGCGATTCCGCTAATGATAATTTACTGTTTTGTAATTTGGAAATATCTTTGATGATAACAGAATATTTCTCTGATATTTCACGTATATCGATTTCAACTTCGACGTTTAAAAAGAGTTGTTGACTCGCTTCAATCGCTTGAGATTCGTGTAAATCTAATTTTAAAACAAACAATTTGATCTTATCGAAGTGTTTATTGTAATACTGCACCGCTTCAAGCCAAGTTCCCCATCTCATTAATGCAGGTAGTGGTGGTAGCGCAATATCCGGACAAACCATTTTGAATCCTCGAATACGTTTTGGTGATTTGACGAAAATTTTTCTAGTGCAGGTTATTAACCGATCTACTTTTGGGTAACAATTCCTTATATTTTCATCGACCGCATGAAACGCATGGAGTAAACAGGTAACGTGAAGAATATTCGGTAAATAATTTTTTAGTAATTTTCCGGCTTTAAGCATGGTGGAACTTCCATCGGTGACTAACATTACAATTAGATCTCGCTGTATTTCAAATTTTTCTACAGCGGATTCGATATTTTCCACAATCGCTTCAGTGTTAGTATTTTGAAGCCGTTTACTTGATAAAAGATAAGGGACGGAGGATTTATCGCTTTTTAAAACGCGCACTAAAATGTTAAGTACACAATTTTTCTTAGCATCCGTTGCTTTGTTTACCGACAACCATATTTTATTATTTTTTAAATCACATCGTATGGAATCTTCAATGATTGTTTTTACACGCGGGAAATTATTCCGCAGCTGTTTTTTAGTCGGTAATGTCCTAGAAGGCACTAATTTTTTCCAAAACAATCGAAAATTATCGTTATCTACTATATGCTGCGGAATATTGCATACACTCAACATAAATGTAAAATCGTGTAAAAATTTCCAATAAGGTACTTGATGCGTTGCATTCGCTATGTGGCGTTTACTCTTGATATGTCTTCGACAAGTTTGTATACCGTGAGGTGCAAAATTTAAGTTGCAAAATGTGCATCGGATGTAAGTTCCGACATATTCTAACCCGGGGAAATGATTTATAAATTTATTAACATCGGAAGCATATAATAACCCGCGTTTACGCAGCATGATTGAATTGGAATTGCTATCTTTAATTTCACTAAAAATATTATTATTAAATTATTATATCGCAACATTAAAATATTAAATACTTACTCGGTATCGTGATATATTTTGAAAAGAAACATCGAATACCATTTAATAGTATAGTACCTGGTTCATACCTGGTTTAAGCGGCTTTATTATTATTATTATTTTTTTTTAATATAGATCTTATTATTTAATTTGACATGTATGACATCTGTCAACTGTCATCTCAGTTGATAACAATTTTTTATAAATAATCCGTGTCGATAAAGTAGGATTTTATACCATTACGCACACTACCGATTTATATTTCAGCTATTTTCCGCGAGAGTACGCCACAATGTCAAATAATCAACCAACATCGATAACTTGTTTATTAGGATAAGAGGGGCCACTACTCCATTCTTTGGAACGCCTGTAGAGGAAATACGGCGGACTTTTTTCAACGTTACGCACCGTACGGTTGCAATAAAGTGTGGTCGTGATAGCAGAATCGTATCGATCAACCGGATAGAGAGTTAACCGAGAGAACAACGGAGAGCAATTCCGTGGAAGCGATTGGAATCGGTAAGTTTATCATACACACACACACACACACACAAAACAAACAAACTCTCACGCACACATGTACGATTTTCGCACGTATACAAATATGTGTACAAAGTGTGTTTTATGCATTATATCGGCGAGTAAAATCCAAACAGGTGATTACCACCGCGTGTATATGCAGAGAGATAGAAAAGTTTTTAGCGTAACAACGTCGGAATACGCATGAAATATAAATATCGCGTTCGATAAAATAGGAAAATTGGCAGGGTGATATTGAACGTGCAATAAAGTTTAATTAAACCGTTACAGAATTAATAATAACAATTTATATCGGTGGATATGTAGTAATTTTCCATTTATTTATCGATAATCGAATTGAAGGGGGAAAATTCGAAACGCCATCTATTAAATTAAAGCTTTCGTAACGTTTTTTTGTTAAGAATTAATACAACAAGGTTGACGTATGTAACATACAAGATGTTATTCAGGACAAAACGGGAGCGTATTTCTAAATGTGCCTCGTATACAATATTCTACAGCGTTTTACGAACAGGCAGACCTTGCTTGTTTTAGCTGCTTACTCGGCCACTTCGGCGAACTCTAGAAATATTACGTGCTGTTCGTAATACCACAGTAATATACCAAACAAGCGGAGACAGCGGCGACTCGTTGAAAATATCATTGGTGGGAATTCGTATTAAATATTTTTGAATCCTATTTATCTACTTAGATAGTATGTACCGTAGAATGGGGTGAATAGAAACAGAAAGTATGAAAGTTTTTCATAATTTGTTTACTTTTTTACTAATAAAAAAAAAGTGGTGTGGTTGTGTGAAAATGATGTAGAATGATGGCAACCAATTATACACTACAAAAAAAAATAAAAGAAGGTTGGCAACAGTCTTTTATACAGTTCAAGGTAAACGTCAAAATATAGGTTAGAAAATTTGTTTGTTTTGCCAACGAAAACTAAGGCAAGATTGTTTATATTTTAGCTGAAGTACTTCCATTGTATACTATTAATGTTGCTTAACTGTTCATGTTAATAATTTACTCCATTTCCGAGAAAAAAATTATTTTGTAAAAAATCACGCCTCAAGTATCTACTAAAATGCGATGAATAGAAACAACCACAAAAAGTGGCTGTTTTTTTCAAACAAACTGTATTTTTCTACTCCCATACTTTAATTGTATTACTAGATAATATGCTGAACCTGTACTTTAATGATGTCCATTACGATACAAGTTTGTTACACTCGTATTCATTACAATACTCGGCTACGCCTCGTATTGTAATTTTCATACTCGTGTCTTAATAGCTATCATTAAATGCTCGTTGCATAATATACTATTGCCTGTGTCTATAATGAGTTTTGCAAATTTTTAAATAAATCTCAAAATTTGATGCTTTTCTATTTATATAAAGTTTTTGGGAGTTTCTGATGTAAACAAATGTCCAAACAATTTTTTTTTGTGTTTCTTTTCACCCGAAAATGGGTTTAATAGCAATATACATAATTTTTAAACCGGTGTTTCTATTGACCCCAACTTTAGTGTAGATAGAAACAACCATAAAAAAAATTTTATAGGAAAAACGGTTTTTTTTTAAATTCTTTTTGCAAATACAGCATTCTTTAGTACAACCATAGACCGGACTTTCCCAATAGTTGTTAAAGTGATATTGTTTTTGTTATTAATTGTAGAGCCTTTGAATGTCGAGTTTTAATGAATTTAAGATCGAGTTTTTAATTTTTATTAACGATAAAAAAATCTAGGCAGGCTAGTCGTAGTTCTGTCAAAAAAAATGACGGATTGTTAACTGTCACCTGTCATCCTAAATATTGCAATGAAGATTACAATACAGAGCACTAAGGTGTCACCCACACATTGTTGCTATTAAAAAAAAGAACACGCCCTAGCGCCATCTTTAATAATTAAATATATCGCTAGTAATCGGCGGGGAGTGGAGGAGTGCGAGAGGGAAGGGAGGGTGCGAGGCAGTTTAGGCTGTATATTTAGTAACATAAAAAGAGAGCTTGTAAATAAAAATCTGACGTCATTTTCACGTCAATTTTAAGTCGCTCGTTACGTCAATGTGTCATAATGATTAAAAAATCATGTCATTATGTCACAGCTTCATAATGTCATTGTGGAACCTACGTTTGACGTCAAATTTAAACGAAAATATTACGTCATGAGACACTAATGTTTATGGTTTTTAAAATCTAGAACCTGTCCTCTCTGGCAAGTTTCAGGCAATTCTGTTTCGTCGCCATTGTATATCCATCACTAGCGTTAAAACCTGAGTGTTTGTTGTTTTGTTTTTGTTTTTAAATCCGTGACATCTTAGCGGATTAGTGTTTTTCTTTTTTATATTCTAATAGTAGGCTTTGATTTATCTTTTAAAATTATGAGGACTTCCAGCTCTTGACCCTACCCACACTTGTATTATTGTAGTCAAAAGCCGAAAGCCCTCATAATAAAGATTCGGATCGTGGAAGCCTTGGATATCATTTAATTTTTAAAATGTCACGTTTTTTTTTTTAATTTTTGATCGCATATAAACTACTTTTATTCTCCAAACCTTAAAAAATTTAAGATTTTTCGGTCAAACTTGGCGTTTTGCTCTTAATTTTTATTGTAAACACAACAACAAGAAAGTCTCGGTTATCCTGCAGTGGTAGAGCGGCCGTTCTGCGGTAGTGGCAGGCCAGAGTTCTGCGGATAGAATCTTGGCTATGGCGTTGTGGCGCGTATCGCTAAGATCGCACTAAAATACACACAAAAAGAGCTGTAGGGTGGTAGTCTCACAAGCAATACAACTTTGAAGCTATTACAGCTGCACCCACCACAAATAAACAAAAGAATAGAATTTGACAAAATTTTCGGCTCACTCTTTATATTGTAGACTCAGTTTCTAACATGCTGTTTTGAAAAATCTCATCGTATAAAGGTGTGCAACCATATGAGCCTCACCTATCTCTATTATGACCAACATTGTATAAAAATCATCTTCGTTTTGATCAAATATTCTAAGAACTATAATAGATTCATAATAATATTAATCTATTTAATATAACACGGATAGGTACCCCCCATCTCGATCGTGCGCCACTGTAACGGGCACAGCGATTTTGATGTGTCATGTTTTATCAGTTAGCTGTGACCGGAGGCGTGGCTTGCGCGCATGACGTCAACCAGTTTCGCTGTTTCACTCCCGTCCACTTGCGAAACGGATTTCGTCCCTCGCTCCCACCGACATTCTGCGGGCCCGTCCGCCTGGTTTCAACTGTTTTATTACAATAGGCGACTGCGACGGAAAGACCCCGTTTTTCGAAGTTGTTCTTCCCATCGTCCTGCCTGTACTTACCAGTCGATTTTGCCTAGCTCGGCTTTTCAAATTTTCGAGTGGACGTTGTATAATCGTCGTATTCACCGGTGAATACTTCGGAATAATACATAATTCGCGTTATTATTGTATACGTTTGATAAAATATACAGGGGGGGCTGTTACGTTGAGGTTCGGAAAATATGTAGATATATAGCGATAATTTCACGACATGCTGTTACTATTTTTTTTTAATTTAAATTTAACGATATAAACAAAGTTGTTTGAGCCAACACATCTGTTCGCTATTTAATTCCCAAATTTAAATTAACATGCTAGATTGCTTGTGATTTCAATGGATAAATCAACACTATAATTATGTACGAGAAACATACGTTGTATGTGCAATTACTGAAAACTTCCAACTGAAATTGTAGCGATTTCTTAGACTGTCAAGAGTTAAATTATAAATCGTACTAATTGGAAACTCTGGCAATGTTAGAAATGGTACAGTGTTGCCATGTTTATAGTATGCATATGTTACTTTGAATGATTTGTTGACATTTTCAACTTAGAATTTTATATAAAGAACTGTTGATATTGCTACTTGAACTGAAACTATTTCTAACCAGACAAAGCGTTTATTATTTTGATTTTTTATTCTTATGTATTCAACATTCATTTATAAAAATGAGAGCTGTCATTTATAATAATAATAATCGCCTTTTATGATGCCGCGCTTTAATAATAATAATAATATAATAATAATAATAATAATAGCAGTTTATTGGTAAATTCAAACAATACAATAGTTTATACAATAGTACCAAATTATAACTGTACCAAAAGGTTCAGAATCAGCTGCTTGCAGCAAGCAGCTGATCTTCCTTCTGAACCTGGCCAAAATAAGCACACGCATAAATCTAAACACAAATACAAGAAAGCAATTGCAGAACTAACTAAGTACTAATTGGGATAGTAAAGAAAAAAGAAACAAACAACACGGCACTCAGTAAGATGAGAAGTATTGCTTGCGTAGCTGACGCGCAAACGCAGAGGGATGCAAAGAACGCAACCCAGGTGAAATTGAATTTAGCGATTTAGTCACGTTGTATGAAAAAGATCTCTTGAAAATTTCTAGGTGGTGAACTGGAGGAGTTAGTAGGCCTTTATTTCTCACATTCACATTGTGCACGTCCGTTCTGAACAGAATCTTACGATGCAAGTAACTGGGCTTTCTATAGAAAACCACCTTATGATAAAAAATGGTGGAATGAAATTCAGCCCTCCTTGACATATTAATCCAACACGCCCATCCCAGTGTGTGGGATATCCTGTCGAATTTACGGATACCGTAAATGAAAAGCAGGCAGGAGTTTTGTAAACGCTGGATTCTGGCTCTATCAGTACTATCGAGACACGAATAGTAAACACTGACACAGAAATTAAAACGGGACAGAATCAAAGATTCACACAAGGCTCTTCTCAACCCAATATCCAAACAATCCTTGCTACCGTATAACATTTTCAAACTGGAATACCCCAACCTAATTAAATTAGATATATGATTTTTGAAACGAATGTTAGTGTCTAGAATAAGTCCCAGATCTCGTACGCTATCTGAAATAGGGACAACCTCATTGTTAATAGTAATTTTGATATCGCTTATTACTTCAGCCCTCGTCTTAGCACGGCCAAATACTAAAACTGAGGTTTTTTTAGTATTAATTTTCAGGCAATGTCTAGCGGATTCATTAATAAGAGATTCAAGATCATCATTTAAATGACTTACAGCTTCATGCACATTAGCAGCATAGAAGGTGTGATAAACTTGAGTGTCATCTGCATAAAGATGATAACGACAGTGTCGTAAACAGTTTATAAAGTTGGATGTGTAGACTATGTACAGAAGCGGGCCCAGAATACTGCCTTGAGGGACGCCTGAGATAATTGGATGTGGATCGGACAATAAACCGTTATAAAGAACCTGTTGAGTTCTATTTGATAAGTATGAAGAGAAGAACTGGATCGACCCGTTATCAAAACCACAGTATCTCAAAATTGAAAACAAAAGAAAATGATTAATGCTATCAAAAGCTTTAGAGTAATCCAGTAAGACTAACGCAGTTACCTGGTTGTTGTCGATACTTTGCAATATATCGTCAACAACATGTGCCATTGCAGTCTCACAGCTATAACCTGCTCGAAATCCTGATTGTTCACTAGGTAGAAGATCACTAGCATCCAGAAAACTGCGGATTTGGATACCAATTGCCTTCTCAAGTAGCATTTTTCGAAATATTTTGTGGAAGTCTTTTGTATGACCGAAACGGTTTCCTTTCATCGCCAATTTCAGTTTGGGAAATAACCGGAAGTCGCACGAAGCCAAATCAAGTGAATACGATAAATGATCTATAACAATGATGGATTTTTTTGATCAAGAATTCACGTACCACTATAGCTACAGATTTTTTGCTTTGTATATTTTATAAAATAATTTAATTTCTTCTTTTTTTTTCGAAAATTTATTGAGAATTGTTTCAGGTTTGTTTTAGATTGTACGAAAGTTTAACCTTTTTAGAGAATCAAGGGAGAGAGGGTGGGAGAGGGAGGAAGGAGAGAGGGGGGGGGGTGATATAACAAGATTACAACGTAACTTCCTTATTAAAACATCTTAGCTTTTGCCAAAATTTCAGCTGCTATCCCCGGTAGAGACCAGCTAATACTTTTTGAGAAGAAAACGAAATTTTGCTAGTCCACCACCCCACACTGGTCCCTCCTTTTGAAAATTGAACTTGCGAGTTGTTTAAGATGGTTTTAAATTTGTTTTGTGTTGTCCGCAAATTTGCCACCCCCACTGTAAGTACTGACTTGCTGAGGAGTAAGTCAGTTTCAGTCAGTTTTGGTAGTCCAATTCTCTTTTTCAAAATCGAACTTGTTTCGGTGTGTTGTTTCAAATTGTTTTAGATTTGTTTTATATCGTGCGAACGTTTCACCTTTTTTACGTCCTAAATTTTTTTCCGAAATACAGTACAATCTCGATTATTCGAATCGCGTTTATCCGAAACAAACTATTTAAAAACAAAAATCCCGATTAACCGAAAAAAATCGCATTATACGAAACGCGTCTGGGATTCACCTAGGCGTGAGTGCGGTTGCAGAATGGAGAAAAAATCGCGAAAAACTTGAAAAATGGTGTAGTGTTTTGTTATCGCCGACCTCGGTACGAAAAAGTATGAAAAGAGGTGAATACGAAAAAGTTGATGATTCTTTATTTTTATGGTTTACACAGAATCGAGAACGTGGAATACCAATTTCGGGGACCATTTTAAAACAAAAAGCAGTGAGTTTAAACGAAGAATTGCCGGTCATTGAAGGGCCTGAAAGTTTTTCTGCAAGTGATGGATGGCTAGACCGATGGAAAAAAAGACATGGTGTACGTCAACTGAAAGTTTGTGGGGAAAAGTTGTCCGCCGATCTATCTGCCGCAAAAAAATTTGCAGAGAATTTTATGGAGCTTATGAAAGAAAATGATTTACAACTAGACCAGGATCTACAATTGTGACGAAACCGGCTTGAACTACAAAATGTTGCCCTCAAGTACCTTGAACGGATCACTGTTGTTGCATGCGCTAATGCTTCTGGGAGACACAAACTTCCATTATGTATCGGTAAGTCAGCAAAACCACGAGCTTTCTAGAATATTCGTCCCAATGCTTTACCTGTTTTGTATAAAAAAAAAAAAAAGGCTGGATGAATGCAAATCTATTCAAAAATTGGTTTTTTGAAGATTTCGTACCAAAAGTAGAGTCTTCTTTAAAAGAGCACGGATACCCCAGAAAATGTGTTTTGTTACTAGACAATGCTGCCACTCACCCAAGTGCGGAGCAACTTGAAAGAGTGGGGAAATGAAAGCAATGTTTTTGCCTCCTGCTGTAACTTCTCTCATTCAGCCCATGGATCAGGGTGTGCTGGAAAATTTAAAACGAAATTACAGGCGTTTGCTATTGGAGCATATTTTGGAAGAAGTAGATGAGGGTGCCAATCTCACTGAATGTCTAAAGAAGTTAAACTTGAAAAATGTTGTATATTGGATAGCTTCAGCTTGGAATCAAGTAAAAGGTAGAACCCTGGAAAAATCTTGGTCAAAATTGGTTCAACACGAGGACAAGAATGAATTGAAAGTGTTTGCAAAAATGCTAAGGAAATAAGCAGTGATGACGATGACGAAGTAGAATGCACTGACTGACAATGGTCCACATTATTTCGGATAATCGAGATTGTACTGTAATTAGGAGCCAAGTTAAAGCGTAGCATTATAATATAGTGTTGTAACAAGAACCATTGAACACGGTTAACACACACAATTTCCACAGAAGGAGTTACCGCGGTCAGACAAGTAATACTGCTAAGAAGCCGCTGCAACTAGCAACAATTCGTACAATTTCATTGATAAATTACGGTACACTTGTGACTAATTAATTTCAGCGAGATTTAATATAACAGTCCAACGCCTTTGTTTGATTAGTATGACTTTAGTTTTACCTAAAGGACTTTGCTGCAGCGAATTTTATCAGTCACGCTTCATTAATTTTTTAATAATTCCATCCTATAGATGTACTTTTATTTTTACCCAGGCTTGTATACCTATACATGATAGAAAATCGTAATATTCCCTCTGCATACATTGATTAAATTTATCTAATCTACGGTATATATAAGTGTATATAACGATATTGCTCACTATAGGAGAGGCCTACAATTTTCCCCGTGTATAAATTTCCAAGCCGAGCACAGCTCGTATTACCCAACGTACCCAATCAAACAACGTTATATGTTGTAACTGCATACGTTCCATGTAATGAAGCTGAGTTGAGGAGGGACCTAATTCAGATGCCTGTAATAACATCTGAGCTCGCATAAGATCCGATAGCATAGGCACTATAGCGCACTAAGGCACAAGGGGGAACTGTTCTATTCATAAGCCCATCTGAAAAAAAAAACTTCCTACCGATTTGAAACCCTCTCCGTGCAGGGACCCTACAGCTTTTTCCTTTACGTATACCCTATCTAAGAGATGTTACAATTTAAATTTGTCGGTATGAAAAATAAAAATTATTGCGCTACAACAGAAAAAATACGTTTACTAGCGCTTCTTAAACACTCCATTATTCCTTGGTAGCATAAGGAGCAGGTGTTTGTGTTCGCTTAGCACCTGTAAACCGCCTTTTAGATACATTAATGGACTTTATTATTTGTGTAACGTTGCAAAGTACAAATATGGCAGCCTGTTTCACTAAAATGTATCAGAGATGTTAAATGAATCTCTACAGCTACAACGCAACTATTATTTAGAAATTATTAACTGATACAAAATATTGTAGACACAAAATTTTATAAACAAAATATATGTATGTATCCACGTTTATGGCTACATATTTTAAAAGGAAACACATCCTATAAAGGGGTAATTTGTTACCTGTTTACCTCGTTTGTAAAGGGAGTGGCATGACAGCTTGCAATCGGGTAGGAAAAACACCTCAAATCTTACATTTTAAGTATACAATAGCGTTCAAAAGTTGTATTTGCTTTATCTCTATAGTCTTTTGATTCAAAAGGGAATCCTTAAGAACCTACCAATGAATCACATCACCAGTCATACAAAAAAAAAAACCCTAGTAAGCTGCGCTTATATATCAGTAGCATGAAATGTAAACTTTGCTCGATGTCTAGAGAGTTTCTTAGTTTTTGTTTATCAACATCAACAAAAGTGTAACAATTGTGGAAGTCTTTTCTGACAATTAAAGTAGTATTAACGCTTGATACTCCAAATAATCTTAGGCAAGATGAAAAGGTCCAGTTATTGATTAAGTTCTTTATTGATTCGTTCGGGAATGCAAACTTCTTCAGGACAACTATTAAATAACAATAGAACATAAGAAATACAAAATAGAATGATAAGTGACATTACTTACACAATTGAACTTTTATATTAAATAATTAAAATTATTCGACGTTGTAATTTTGATGAACAAATACAACAATATTCAATAACATCCAAAAAAACAGTTCCGTGTAGAGATTTAAAACGAAACAAGTTACAGTCAATTGTAAAAAGAAAAATGCAAGTATAAATACAATCAACGGGTCGATGGCCGCAGTGGTTAGGCGGCTGACTATTGTTGTGAGAGGACGATAGGTGCCGGGGTTCAATTCTCTGGAGGGACGGTGACATTTTTTCAGAGATTTTAATCCCGGATCGACTTGCCATTCGCTGTTGGGAGCAAAGTGATTAACAGCGCGGCATCATAAAAGGCGATATGATGCTGTCATGAAAAGCCATTTAAACACAACTTACACACACCAAACTACACCGCAAGAGTTGCAGTGATAGCCAGACAAGTAATACAGCTTACGGAGTCACTGCAACTAAGCACCCACCACACATTAAAAAAAAAGTATCAAAAGAGAATGACAAATTTTAAATTGAATGAAATTACAAAAGAAGAATAAAGGTGAAGACAATCAAGAATTAAGTGATTAAATCAGAATAAAAATGGCCACTTATTTTTTCTCAACATCCTCCCTAAAAATTATGTTTGAAGTAATAGTGAGAATGTATTTAAAACACATTTCCAAGAAATTACATTTTAATTTATTACGTTCACAAATCCACAGACCTCAACATTGTCAAAATAAAAACGGACAATCATGGGGGCCGATAATCTCATTTCAGTAAAAACTTTTATCCCCAAAGGGCGGTGGATGTAGATTTCGAAATAGAGTTCATATCTATTGTCTTTGTCTTGCAGTTGATCCAACATAGTAATTATCGATGGCTTTTTCCCTGGTATAACTCATAGTTTACTAAATATCCAGACGTTGATTAAGTCTAAAAATCGCGTTTGTGTTTGGAGATGCGACGACTAAGTCTTTGAAGTGGTTTCCGGTTTGATCTATGTAACAATATCACAGTCACGACAGTTGATTCTATAAATAAGGTTAGATCAATGTTGTAGCCACCACCATTTTCTTGATATAGGTATGTTTACAAATTTGTATGTTTTCAACACAGTTGACGAATCAATTCACAATTTTTTCAGTGTAAGACCAGGAATGTATTGTAATTTTTGTAAATTTTAACTCAATGTTAAGGTCGTGGTTATTGTTATCGCTAATAGATTTATTTTTGAAAATAGGAAATGGGTTAAATTTTCATCAGGGTGGTAGATTTAGTCTAAACGGTTAAAGATTGGTATGATTTGAAAATCTATTGTCGCATTGTGAAATATTGAGAATTCATTTTTGTATTTATAAGAACAAGAATCAAATTAATTTGGTATTTTCGCAATAAAACATTTCATTTGGTTTGACGTAAACTTGAAGGATATTTTTCCAGAACTAGTAGATTTACAGTAGCATCATTTCATATCAAATGCAATTATTTTTTAGTCTTTGAATGAAAAAAATAGAAATCACTATGCTTATAATTTTATTTAAAATATTTAGTAATTAATACTAATAATCTTGATTACTTGCTCTTATTTCGGTTAAATGTGATTCATACCAGTAATTAATAATTCGGGTGGAGAAGCAGTTGACGCTGAAAGATTTGATCGCTCCAGAATCTTCATCGCAGAATCTTCATTATTACAATGGTTCGAAGTAAATTAGGAACTTGACGCAAAGATCAATGCTTCTTGAAACAGATACCACCTTGTCTGAAACGGGAAATTTATACGAATTTGATTATAATAATAATAAAGAATAGATGAGTTATAAAATGGTAACACCGATCAAAAATCACTTCTAGAAAAAAAGCAAAATAAATTGAAAAAGAGAATATCAAAAAGATATATATTTATCATGCATAGACCAACAAGAAAAATCAATAAGAAAGCGAAAATATACTTACTCAAAGAATCCATTTTGAAAATGAAATGACATTCACCAAATAAACAGACAGCAAAACATCACAGAACACGAGCAAAAATTTGTAACTAGAATTTATCTAGAATTAACACTGTATGCCAGTAATGTAATAATGGCGAAACAGCATCTTCAGACATAAAGGTTCCTCCCTAAAAAATTGATTAAAAGTCTTCTGTATAACAACAAGAGAACTTTTCACGATTATGGTAATGAACAAAAGTAAATTATATCGAAGGCTTCCATAAACGGTCTGAGTCTCTGTTTATGGTAACGCCAGTCTTTTATGGGTTTTAAATCAGAATAAATGGAACTTAGGTTCTCAACATACTCCCTAAAAATTAACTGAAGTAATAGTCTTCTGTATAAATAATTTCCAAGAAATTACGTTTTAATTTATTACGTTCAAAATCCAAGACCTCAACGTTGTCAAAATCAAAACATATCTCTTCAGTATGTACCCAAAGGGCGGTGGATGTACGATGAAGTCTAAAAATCGCGTTTGTGTTTGGAGATGCGACGACTAAGTCTCTGCACGGTTTGATCTATGTAACAACCCTCACAGTCACGACAGTTGATTCTATAAATAATGTTAGATTGTTGTAGCATTTTCTTGATAGAGTATGTACAAATTTTGTCAGTGAGACCAGAAATGCATTGTAATTTTCTGTAAATTTTAATGTTAAGGTCGTGGTTTTTGAAATCGCTAATAGATATATTATTGAAAATAGGATTAGTGAGTTACATGTTTATTTAAGAACAAGAATCAAATTAATTTTGTATTTTAATGGGTGGTTTGACGTAAAGTGAAGGAATCTTCCAGAACTAGTAGATTTACAGTACCAGTCAAGCTTGACTATGTTGTTAAGTCAAAATAATTGTATTAGTGACTTCAGTGCAATTTACAATAGGAAATGCATATTGTCCTAGATCATTATGAAATCAATAGTACATACATTATCAAGCTCTGCTTCAGGAAGAGACAGAAGTAGGTCGTCAAAGTACTGGTATATGAATGGAAAATGAAAATCAACATTGGATTGAACATGATGTAGAATACTGTTCATAACTATTTCTGCCAAGGAAGGGCTGATAGAACCTCCCATAGGGCAACCTTTGATAAACAGATCTTCTGATAATGTTAGCAACAATTAATGTCACAATTGCTACAATTCTACGAATGTGTTTCGAACAAAAGTATTTTCTGTCTATCCCAGATGCGATGAAACTGATTCCACCAAAGTTCTTAGCGCAGCGACATCTACGAGTGAATGATGGTAGGTGAATGTACTACTTAACCTCAAAATTTGAGCGAATTATTTCGCCGTGGTTTGAAATTTTATATAAAGTCAGTTTGTATACCTCATATCAGTCGAAAAACCAACATGGAACAAGGAGCAAATATTAAATTTTGTTTTAAATTAGGTCAAAGTTGTGCAGAAACGTACGAAACCCTAACCGAGATAAACGCATGTCCGGCGAACACAGGTTTTCCATTGGTTCTTCCGAATCCGTCATGGTCGTGAGTAAAAGTCAAAGAAATTCTTCGAAGCGACCGCTGTGTGTCTACGAGACTCATCGAATAGGAAGCTGCGATACCGAAAAGCACAGTCTATCGAATTTTAACCGAAGATTTGGGAAAACAAACAAAGGGTGTGGCACTCGTCGTGCCACATCCTCTGACAGACGACCAAAAAGATTCGAGAATTCAACGTTACAAAGATATGTTAAAAATGTCCTAAAGAAATCCGGCAAGCATGTCAACCATTGTAGCTGCTGATGAAACGTGGTATTTTCAATACGAGCCAAAAACAAAACGTTCGAGTGCGGTATGGAAGTCGTAAGAAGAGCCAAAACAGACAAGATATCTTTGCAAAACTGCTGAAGTATCCAAACTTTTTGGTCGTCTGTCAGAGGGTGACCTATTTGCTCAAATTTTCCCGGTCAAAATTTAATAGACTGTGCTTTTCATTATCCCAGTTTCCTCTTCCATGAGTCTCGTCCTCACAAGGGCCTCACGACCGTTACGGAATCGGCCAAACCTTCGGAAAATCCATGCTTTCATGCCCGCACATTTTTTAGCGTTTCGTATGTTTGTGCATCTACATAATTATGTATTAAATAAATATAAATGTGTAACAAAATCGTAAATAATATTTAAATTCCCTCTTGAACAGTAAACAAAATTTAAATAAACATCGAAATATATGTGTTAAGTTGCGAATGTGCTAACATAGTAACACGAATGGGTTTTGAAATAAAGTGCGGCTCTTATAATTCAGCGATAATTATGTGCGGTACGTGGTCGGACGCCAAAAGCAGGCCAATGCCAAAACACTGATATATATGTGTGTACATGTGTTGTACATACATTTTATTTTTCCACTGCGGCGATAATACATGTGAAGTTCGCGGTTAACTCGCTACGAATAATCTACAATTTTATTTTATTTTTATTTTATTTTTAAACTAAAATATTAATCTCGAGAACACACAATTCTTACGGAGGAATTTTAAAAATATTTTAAATTAAAGTGGAACGGCACTAGAATGCCCCAAAAAGATTAGGAACGGATACAACCGCAGTGTTAAAATGTTTTCTGAGTTGAGTTGGAAGTCGTATATTGGAAACACACGCGGTTCAGATTACGATTATGTAGAAAGTTGGCTGTGCGCATACGCGAGGCGAGCGTTAAGCCGACAGCCAACAAGAAACCGGATCACAGTTAGCGGACCCCGACGTTTGTTGCGTTATTTTAACAATATTCTAGGCCTACTTTTCATAAAACTGTATTTTACTTATTTTATGAACGCAGGATTGTATACAATGAAGTAAAAGGGCATCAACTTCGATTTTTTAAATAACATGCTATAAAATAAATTACAAATTCAGCTTCTATGATAAATTTTACACATATTTCATGTATCATACCCTATACCTAAATACCATTCCTTCTGAGTTATTCGCAATTAAAGAAAAAAGTGACAAATACCGATCTTACTTTATAGTGATATTACTTCACGTAGGAGTAAATGAGGCGAATGAAATTTTGCATACGCGCAGCTGATATTATGTAGTTATACAGCATTTGAAGTTTTTTTCTGTAACATTATACAGGGTGTTTAAAAACTTAGTTGCTTATAAATAAGTTCAATCCGCGGAAAGTACATTTTCTTAAATGGAAAGGTATATATTTTATTAGATATTATGATTCTACAAAATATTCTCTTTGAATCCATATTAGGTGTTCCTATACCTAAAATGTAAGGTTAATAAGTTATAACGATTTAATTAACCTCCGTACCTAAAATGCTCAAATATGTCAATTTACAGAAGCAAGTGTGCTTAGCTCATTTGTTTTACATACTTACTTGCCAGTTATTTTGACGTCTGTCATTTTAGTTAGTTGTTCTCGTGTACACTGTGGGAAATAGATCTGCACCAGTACAATAATTAGGGTAAACAATGCGAGGATTTACTTTACAACAACAAAAAGTTATTTTATTTGTTACAAAACATTGTTATCTTAGTATTTTTTACAATTTTTATTTTACCTCTGTAATAACATTGTTTTCGTTTCTGTGCAATACATTTTTCTCAGTATATTGTGTTAGAATGGATTAGCATTGAGAATAGACCAAATCAGGTAATCATGAATTTATTTATTATGTAAAGTGAATGTAATCAAATAGTGAAATAAATGTATCAAACGTTTAGTGAAAGATACTAACATTTACAACCAATGATCAGCAAAAATTTCTAAGAATGTTTAAGATATAAAAAGATTTGGCGACCGATATGTTCGTAGAACAATGATGAAAGAACAATACCTGTTAAGTAATAATAACAGTTATAATTATTTAAGAAGGCAGATATTTAAAAAAACAGTTGAAGTAGTGTGTCCAAAAGAAAATATTTTGTTAAACGTTTTTTTACTCAATGAAATATTAGTTGATTGAAGAGTCTTTTGTGTATCTAAAATAAAAGTAAAATCCAAAGTGTGAAGTAAAACCCAACGTGTAACAATATCAGTAAAAAATTTAGATTATCTAAGAATTCTCCTAGATATTCCCAACAATTGGTATTTGAATAATCAACATAAAGTAAATCTACATCAAAGATCTAAATAATTAGTAATAACAAATTAGGTAAAATAAAAAAAATATAAAAGATACAGTAGAAAAATTATAAGAACAACCATAATAATAACACAAATAAATAAGTTATCTAAATGGTTCGACATGGCAACCATTTCTATTGAGGCATTCTATATTTGGAGACGTATTCCAATAATTCTTGCTAATCATTTGGTGTTATTTGCGTAAAGGATCCCTTATATATATGTGTGTACATGTGTTGTACATACATTTTATTTTTCCACTGCGGCGATAATACATGTGAAGTTCGCGGTTAACTCGCTACGAATAATCTACAATTTTATTTTATTTTTATTTTATTTTTAAACTAAAATATTAATCTCGAGAACACACAATTCTTACGGAGGAATTTTAAAAATATTTTAAATTAAAGTGGAACGGCACTAGAATGCCCCAAAAAGATTAGGAACGGATACAACCGCAGTGTTAAAATGTTTTCTGAGTTGGAAGTCGTATATTGGAAACACACGCGGTTCAGATTACGATTATGTAGAAAGTTGGCTGTGCGCATACGCGAGGCGAGCGTTAAGCCGACAGCCAACAAGAAACCGGATCACAGTTAGCGGACCCCGACGTTTGTTGCGTTATTTTAACAATATTCTAGGCCTACTTTTCATAAAACTGTATTTTACTTATTTTATGAACTCAGGATTGTGTACAACTTATTTATATTAAATATACTCGTAATTTTAATAACATTATTTAAGATGTTTAATTTTTGTTAAATTTAATTTCAGAATACTAAGTAAAGATTCGAAACATCGATACACGATTAACTTTCGTCATTTTTTCGATGCTCTAGTCAGTCTAGTCCAAACGTAATTTTTAAATATTTTCTTGTTTATTACTAACCTCTCATATGAAAATACGTGTTTTGATATGAGAGGTTAGAGAGAGAGAGAGAGGCGAAGAAAAACAGTGTTTGCATCTCTTCTCGACGTACTACTTTAAAAATTATCTATTTCTGTTGGACCTTTTTTCAAACGGGGTGAGAGGAGAGGGGAGATGGAGAGGGTGGAAAAGCTGTATACAATGTAAAGATTTTTTTCTCGCACATTGAGGTAGCTATAATTAAATAAAATTATATAGACAACTGAAGATTAATTAAAATTAATTTAAAAAAAATAGTGGATGACCCCCTCGTGTAGAAGTTGTCACACTGTTTTTGCAACCGATTGTACAAATAACGTAATTTCAAACAACTGTCATATTATTGCCGAAGTATTGACACATTTTTTATAGGGTAGTCTTCTGGGTTGGACATGACAAATAGAAGGAATTCATTCATTACAGTAGCGACTATGATATTTTAGTCAGAGAAAAAATAGTCGAGACATTACCGTCTCATTCGCACACGAACACAATGTAAAACTCGGTAGAGGATGCGAATGAGAAGGTAAACTGCGCATAGGGTAAGTTTGTCTCGACTATTTTTTCTCTGACTGTACTGATACATCTTTACTTGTGAAAAAGTAACAAAATGTACTAGAAAAAAATCTTAAAATTGAGTCCCATTACGAAGATTAATAACATTTCTTTCTAGTATTTGAAAATATAATTTTTTTCTACAGAAAAAAACCACCCCCTCTTTTCTCTTTAAATTAAACTTCAGCTTTTTGCTTCGTATATTTTTCGAAATAATAGGGGAAAAAAGAAAATTTGGAGCCTCAGTTTTTCCCATTTTTTTGAAATTTTTGAAAATTTTTCTTCCATACGTTACGACCCTGAATATTGCCAATAAAAAAGCAGTTTTTATAATCTGACGTCTGTCACAAACATGTTGACAGTGAAAAGAGCTTTAGTTTTTAGAGTAGAATAGGGGCAATTTGATAACTGTCATTTTTTTAATCATTCATTAAACTATACACGACCTGAATAGAAGATAAGTTTTACAAATTGGAAGCTGTCAGATACCTACACGTATTTTGACAGTTAAAACGGGAAAAAAAAATATGATGGCTATCAGAAATTATTGATCTTTACTATCCTTAACCTTGTAAAAAAGAACATTTTGTTTTTGACAGTGAAAAGAAATTGATACCAGTCAGAAATAATATGACAGTTAAAACGTCAAAATGAGAAGATGTACTATTCCTTAGAATTTTGACAGCTATCAGAAATTATTGATCTTTACGACACTTGATATAGTTGAAAATAACAAGTTTTAAATATTGATACCAGTCTGAAATAATTTGACAGTTAAAACGTCGAAATGAGAAAAATTTCTCAGAATTTTGACAGCTATTGGTAATTTTTGGTCGTTACGATAGTCAACACTGTAAAAACTGATACTTTAACAATTTCATAGCTGTCGGAAATATTTTAATAGTTAAAATGAAAATATAATACATAGTTATTTACAATTTTGACAGCTGTCAGAAATATTTTGACAGTTGCAATTATCAGGACTGTAACAAACAGCTAATTTTGCAATTTTGTGGTTCTCAGATATATTTTGACATTTACAGTCACCAAATCTCCACAATGTATCACAACTGTTTCTATAGTTTGACAGCTGTTCAAAATTCTTGATTATTTCATCTACAAAAACAGTAACTGTAACTATAAAAAAAGTTTGACACCTTTAAGAAAAAATAAAAACGTCAAAATGAGCAATTTTATTGTCTGATTACATTTTGGCCCTAAAAGATCCATTTAAAAAAGAAAATGCATCTAAAAGCTCTAGGATGGTAGTTGCCAAAGCCTTAGCTTAAATTTTCATCTCGTATATTTGGCGAAATACGAGGGGAGGGGGGGAGGGGGTATGATAATTATGATAAGTGTTTGGCGACAGATGGTTCTTTATGTGAAAACCTGCATTACCGACTGTGAGTACTATTCTTTAGTTCACGTCTGTCAAAATTTCAGCGAGATTCATCGAGTACTTTAGATTTTAAAACGAACAATACCAGTCAGTGATTAGATTTTTTTTTGGATGGGAAAACGTGTGCAGAAATCTGTTATAATGATGACTATGACTACCATCAGATAGTGGTTCAATGAATTTAAACTGGCCAAACATCGGTCTTTGATGAGGAGACGGTTTTCTCCCTGAGATCACTACGGATGAAATTATGAATAAAGTGCATGATATAGTTAAGCTGAGCGCCCAATGAAGATAAGGACGATTGCTGAGATGGAAAACATCTCAATTGAACGTGTACAAAATATCCTGCACGCCAAATTGGGCATGAGAAAGCTATCGACGAGATGAGTGCCGTGACTTCTGACGATTGATCAGAATCGAAGGAGGGTTATCGCCCAAACAATAGGACAATGGTATTTTTAGTGGTTCCTCCAATTCGGCGAAGAAATCGAAGTTTTAAAGCTTGATTGGCCAATTTATTTTACTAACTCATCTTTTATCCCGTTTAACTAAACATTTAAAAATAACACGATTTAACGCGAATACATTAAAGAAACTTATTTTTAACCATGGAAATCTATCTTTAGACGGCGATATATTTAAACAGGCTTCACGATCTAAACATAGCACAGAAAAGACAACATCGACAAAAGAGATAAATCCTGACCAGTATTAACCTGATGTTATTTGAAAAGGTTCGGGATAAAGACGAGACGCACACAACGGATGGCGAAAGGTAGGGAGTATTTTCGGGGGGTCGGTCCCTTCTACGACCGAAAACCGGGGGGGTCCTACAAACGCACAGCCAGTATATACGAGTATAAGCTCAAATAGCACCTCATTACCATAATTCTACATTCGTATTGTAGAATGTGTAGAAACTGGCACCGGAATGCTGCGCGGACGAGGATAAAGATTCAGGACAGATTTTTTTATTTCTGACGAACCTACCAGAGGGAGTTTGCCGAGAACTGAGTATAGACGCGACAAAATCAGCGATAATGACGTGAAATTAAATTCATTACATCTACAATATAAGCGTATCGTTGTAAGTAAAAAAAAAAATAAATTACGTATATAACTGTTATCGCCTACTTAGATTTATGTGTGAACTATACACGTATACGCATCAATCAGCTGTTTCTTAGCATTCCACTGGCACGTAGATATATTTATAACATCAAAAGGAGGTGTAACCGTAAGGTCACGTGCATACACAGACATCAAAACAAAAACAATCCGTCAACGCACTCACACACGGACAGAAATCATCTGGGCCGTTCCCCATTTACGTTTGGAAAGACTGCGGATACGTCACAAACGTCACATATATTCACTGGATCGCGTACGGTCCATTTCATGATATAAGGAGAGATATACGTATCGATTGCAAGATATATTATTTTCTTTGGTAATTTATTAAGTTAATAAATTGGTTATTTTGTTGGAAAACCTGGTTAGAGCCGGTTAGTAGACCCCACGTTGGGCGCCAAATTTTTTTTTAGCTCTCAAAAGCCCCACGTTATCACAACAATAATATAAGCAACAATATTCACGATATTTGTGTAAAATTTCAAAATATTTGGTTAGATGGCGCGATAGTAGTGCACTTCAGATGTCCAGTTACCTATTTTGATAGCGTAAGAGAGGTCTATTGTGCCTCCGTGCCGTTTTAGTCCTCTCAACCAGGTCTTACACGAATAAAAAAGTCCACAACCTGGTCAAGACTTACTCCGGGAACAAGGAGATGGACTGGAGTTTGCTTCGCACTCCCACAGGCAAAATTTCTACCACATTCCCCTGCAGGCAGTTTAAAATGCCCTCCACGCAGATTTGGATGGCAATTATTTCGGTTTGGAAGATAGACTGGGAGCTCCTCAAGCTGGTGACTTCGTCATCGTGTTCTCCATCTCTCAAATTCTAATTTCTACGTGGTTCGGCGTTTTAGAAGCATCCACAAACCAGCGAAATGATCCCCGTCTCGATTTGCGAACGAGGATTTGCTGGAGATGTCTGCATTGTATCATGGACAGTGACGCAGTCTATACGATGTAGGTGAAGATGCTGCTCCGTTTTACCGGAGAAACTCCTGCACCCACTACATTTTGCTCTATGGGCCACTATGACCACAACACGAGCGGACGCAGCGGAGGAAGTCCAAGGATCGTCTTCATTCTCGAGATTTTGCTGGATGCACAAAAGATCGCAAGTTATAACTCTTAATAAATGTTAAATATGAACGTCGTATTGAGGTGAGTACAAACTTTGATGCGTCTTATAAATATTAGCTGTATTAATTAGAGAGCATAGGTTTTCACGACCGTCGTTTATTGCGTTGAAGTCCTCCAGTTCTTATCTCGTAGATAAGTTTGCAGTTGACGTTTCAGTGGTCCTGCTGTTAGCTTGATCAGCGAAACGTTAAGAGCAAACTTATCTACGCAACAGCACTCGGAAAACTAGGATTTTCTTGAGGATTATGGTTTTAATGTCACCCTGCTCGAGGTAGTGGTGCTTTTGCTTTGCCACCGCCTCGCAGTTACCAATGATTAAAGCTGTGATGGTGCTCAGGTCTCTTCTGTTAAGCTCCAGCAAAGATTCAACTTTGTTGGCTGCAAAAGTAATAAACTTTTTCTATTGTTTTAGTTTTGGAGTGTTGCGAGATTTTGTTCATTTTCCCATTATTGAAGATGAGCTCTTATATGGCTTTTGGTGAGATCACAGAATGGATGTCGTACAATACAGGGTGGTCAGGGCAACAAAACTGTTGATCGCTTTTTTTTGCAAGACCATCAACAGTTACGTTGCCTTCACGCCTCCAGTGACCTGGTGGCACCCCCACGTTCTGTATAATTGTCATATTTCAGAGAGAAAAAAAAAGAAATGGGACGACGTGTCAAGACCTACTATCTTACTCGTGTTAAATCTAAATAATTTGAAACGAACTATATTCGTACAATATAATTGTAAGATTGTAGTATATAGCAAAACCCGGGGCTTGTTGCTTTCAATTCTCGATTCACTTTCCGTTTCTCTTTATACAACACGGTACCTCTATTTCCATCTATCGCTATTCTCATCTCGTTCTGTCAACAGTGTAGATACCTCCGGTCGCCGCCGATATGAGGAAGAAGACCGCTCCACTATAGATTACAAAACGGAGGGAATTCCTGAAGATTCACCTATACACTACTACTACTACTACCACCACACACATCACCTATCTCCGCGAACGTATCAGTTGCATAACTCTTGCATTTCTTGCCAACGCCGGATGATGATACTCCTTGTTCTTCTTACGGTAGCGTAGAGAGAGGCACCTCTTCTTGAATGGTGTGTTACGTCGAGTCGAATGTGTACGCGTCGGGTCGTGCAAACTTGTATAGTACATACGTACACCAATACAGATGTAATTAAATTATTAAGCAAACGAGATTGTAATTTTACCGGAACGACCTTGGGCGACCTCGACCGAATCAGATGTATGTACTAGTTCAATTGAGTCGTGCCAGACTTGTAATCGTTGTGTTGTTTTATTTTCGGCGAACTAAACAGACCGACTGACTTATATTAAATTGAAATGTATAGACATATCTTCAATTGATGCGATATAAATATGGAACTGGATTTTGTTTTTATTGTCATATGCGATTTTAGGCTTAAAATCTAGATTTTTATCAATAAATTATCATCAAGGTTTCGGCTTCATGCAAAGAAGATCCTAGATTTTCGAAAGTAAATCGCAATAATGACAGGACATTCTTATATCCTTGCATCTTGCATTTTGTCAAGGAGTCCAGAAGAATTGACAAACGTCAGATTGAAGTATCAAATGAATACAGTTTACAATTGAATCGCTTATTATTAAAAAGAACTAAGTCATTTTAACAGGTTTTGAGAAAAAGAGAAAAAACATCCTAAGTTCAAAAAAATTTTTTTTTCGTTGAATTCAGTTACTGTTTCATTATTTAATTGGATAATAAGTATTGTTTTAAGTTTTGTTAGTATATATGTTTTTTGTTTTCTAGCTAAACATTACGTTTTAGTAAACTGACTTAGTCCCATTTAATAATAAAAAAGGAAATAGTCGATATTTTGCGTAATATCTTTATTAAATGTGTTTGAAACATGCGTAAATATTGTTGTTTGACTTGGGAAATATAACAAATTTCAAAATTATGTATTTAAGGGTCTTCATTTATTCCGCTTTTATCCTTTCTAGACTTCCTATCCCAGGTGTCGATCAAATTCTGGTAAAATGGAATATTATCTTCATCCACCCACTTAATCAGCTGCTTAAGGTGTTCAATTTTGGTGTCCAGTATTGGAATTTTATTTCCGGTGTAGGCTTTTCGTGAAGGCATGGATATGTTGTACCTTTTATTTGGTAGTGCTAAATCGAAATGATGAACAGTAAGCCCATTAATGAAATCGCGAGCTTCAACAATTCCAGGCATGTCCTTGTTGTGTAAAATATGGTGATATTTGGAAATTGTAAAGCTTACTTTCTGATTCCTAGGTAGATTTAAGGAGTCATTTGATATACCTGTCTTTTTATAGTAAGTGGGCCACCATTTTTTCCAATCTAAAATGTCATTCGTTAGCACCTCTTTTACAACAAATTTGCTGCTTTGACTGGAATGAATGATTTTTTCAGTATATTCGTGTACTGAATATATTCTGTCAAATTTTCTTAAATATCTTTTTATGACAGAGAAATCCTTGTCGCAGGGAAGAAAAGAATATCCCCGAATTGGAAAAAATTGTTGTACTTTTTCAAATCTTCCTGTCTGAATGAGTGGTAGTATGGTTTTTGTTCTGGCCGGGACAATTGTCTGAAAAAAGCCTAAATTCTTTTGAACATGGATCTGCGTAGTTATCAAGATAGTCCATCAAAAATGAACATACTTCGTCTGGTGTCTTCGCAGCTACACCTTCATGATAAACGTAATAGTAAACTTTTCCAGTTTTCAAGTCGTGGATTCCAAAAACACTAACGCTTAGTTGAGTTAAATAGAAAGAGTCTTGAACTGGAACGAGTGGTAGTTGCAGATTCTGCATAAAATCAAATGCTACAGCAGTAATCCTATCCGTTTCTTTTACTTCAGCAATAGTATTTTTCAATGAAGTGTAAAATTTCATAGCTCTACGTTGATGTATTATTTTTTCGGTAACGGCCACCCGTTTAGTAGCTTCACCTAACGATGGACTTTTAATTTTAAGAGAGAGCTCTTCACATTGACAACATGTGTCAATTTGGGGACGACCGAAGTGCAACGCAAAATTCTCATTAAAAAATTTAATATAGTAACTGTATTTAACATTGCTGCTAGGGTATTTTTCTTTGAACATGTTGTACATTATTTTGACATTCAGTCTGCTATCAAGATAGTGATAGTCTTTTCCAGAATAATGTGTCTCTTTGACAGGAAAAGAAGATATATGTAGACGAACTATCATGTGTTCTGCACCGGATATGGCATGAGTTTTTAAGCATTTTCCTCGTTTATCACGAGGAGTGGATTTATTTATCAGCAATGCTTTTAGTCTTTTAACTCTTTTAACACTAATCCCATGCAGACTTAAAAATGCATTCTGACATACTTTTACTTTGTCATTGTCAGACTGTGGAGCAAAATGAATAAAAGACCTTTCTCTTTCTTTCCCCTGTTTTAAACGTTTTCGTCGCTTAGCAACGTCAGTGACTACAATAAGTGATTGTAAGTATATATCCTGTTCATCTTTAGTTATGAAATGAGTATAAAACTTTTCGAATATGTACTTTCGTTGAGCGTCACTGAATTTTTCAAAGCACTTCATTGCGCATCTATACAGAAACAAAACAAACAAATAAAAACATTTTGTCACAGGTTTCCCAAATATAATTTCCTTACCTGCAAGGGGCGCCCTGTTTTCTTGCTAAAACTGTACGGCCTATTCTTAATAACGTTTTTCTTATAATTTTCATCATTTCGTATACCTTTGCGTCGCTTTTTTGGTATTTCATCAACACTCGCTCTATCGTCCTCACTCTCAATAAAATGTTCACTTTGTTTATTAGACATTCTTGTTTAAACAGCGTTATTAACCATAATAATATTAACAAACATGCTACAGAGCACACAACGTTTTATTGTCCATACTATTTTGAAAAATGTGTTATAGCAGGTTATTACTCAACTGTCAAAACCGACTGTAATTTCAAAAGCGATCAAGTCAAGCGACTTAGACCCTATCAAAAATAAACCTAAATAAACACATTTACATACCATAATATGGCATAGTGGCACTTAGTTCCTTTTACCATCAAACGATTCAGTTATATGGCTTTAGTAAAGAGCAATGTATATCTCGAAAAAGCCGAAAAGTGACTTAATCCCTTTTAATAACAAGCGATTCAATTAATTGTGTAACCGTAATACATATTTGCATGTCCGAGGCGAAGCCGAGAACAACATTTCGAAGCGAAATAATTTTTACGCAAATAGGACAACATTTATAAGTGCTAACGCAAAATAAGCGGTGCTATCGATACCATGGAATCCACTAGCATCGTATAAACGTGTCTTTTCATTCATAAATTTAACCTGGATCCTCATCTAGTGAACGAGTCCCTTACATACTTGACTTACGAGCATAAAAGGAAATACCTATGTACATAACACATATACGCACTTTTTTATTTAAACCCGAGGCAAAACAGATTTAACTTTATAAATAGATCCTTTCGATATCCCTCTTTCCTTCTCCCACACATCTTACTTGTATTTATTTATATGGGAATTGGCTATATATCGATTGATGAAGTGATACGTCTACACGTTCGTCACGGACAAGAAAAACTTCTGTTCTTGTTTGACGCGAGCTTTTAGCGGAGAGGATATTTGAAGGTATGAGGAGAGAATCTTGGTTGTCTCCCCGAGTTTGTGAATGAAGTGGATTTTATGAATTGAATCAAGGAAATAGCGACGGCCGGGGGTGCGACGGGAGATGTGCGAAGTGCGGCATGTTGTCGTCGCCCATTGTTCTTATATTCTCGCTGTAGTAAGATAAACCGGTACGTATAGGATTAATTAATTGTTTTTTTAATGTTAGGTGATTTCGTACCGATTGAGTGCCGATATAATTTGTTAACACGGAGACGTTTTCGTTGCGCGTTATCGAAAATACCTACAATAACATAACCGTTTTCGTAATTCTAGGCTATCTAATCTGAGTATTTTCACACAATGTATAATTTTTTTGGTATGTAGTTACATTAAATTCGATCTATATATACATATACAAGTTAATATTTTGAAATTGCGAAGAAAATTCACTAATAACCGTCCTTAATACATTACCTAATTGATTTAAATTTCGTACTGGATTGCATTCGATTTTATTTTAACTTTTTATCATTTTAAATAAGCAAAAATGTATTAAATTAGATCACTTTGTTGTTCACAGTGTTTGAGCGCACCAACTGGAAAATAAAGACTTAAACTTCCTGTTATTAATACCATCCAATCACGTCTTTAAGTACATCTGCAAATTTTGACAGCTGTCAAACTGTAAAAAATGTTATAGTTTTACGAAGTATTTTGACATTTTTGCAAGAAAAATAGCGACAATATAACTGCTATTATACATAATTTAACTGTTGTCTTTAACGACATCCCCTGCCGCCAAGAATTTATTCTTTAGTGCGTAGACAAGTCAAACTGTTAGAAGTAACCAGAAATTGCCAACTGTAATAGTAATAATTACAATTACATATCTGATTTTATAATTTTACTGTCTTCGTATGTACTTTGATTAAATGTCAAAGTACTATTAACTGTTGTAGAGAGGTATTGCAACGGTAGCCATTTTTTAAATCTAAAACAAAAATTTCTGTTACTAAAGATTTTACAGTTTTACGAAGTAATTTGGCACTTTTTACGATAAAAATAGTGATAATATAACCGCTATTATACATAATTTGACAGTTGTCAGCAATACTTTGACAATTACAGTTTCTAAAACTGAAATAATAAATTGTTTCATGTCTTTAACTACACCCCCTGCCGTCAAGAAATTATTCTAGTGCGTTTAGTTTTTGACAGCTGTCAAACTATTGCAAGTAATCAGAAATTGCTAACTGTAGGATATATTTCGATGCTTGGCAGTATGTACAAGCATACAATGAATAATTACGATTACATATTATCTGATTTTATAATTCTACTGTATTCGTATGTACTTTGACATTTCAAATTATTATAAATAAGGTAGCCATTTTTCTAATCTAAAATAAAAATTTTACACTTTTACGAAGTATTTTGGCACTTTTTTTCCGACAAAAATAGTGATAATATAAGTACTTTTATACATAATTTGACAGCTGTCAACTTTGGTAATTCCAGTTTCCAAAACTCAAACAATAAATTGTTTTTACAATTTTTCCAATTACAATTTTCAGTCACGTCTTTAAGTACACCCCCTGCTGTCAAGAATTTATTTTTTAATAGCTGTCAAATTTAAATGTAAACAGACCCTCCGCCGAACAACTTAAGCCGGACACGTTCAGATGCAGGTGGTGTTCGGGCGGTGACGACATCAAATATAAACAGAAATTGCAGTTTTTTTTTTTCAACTGATCGTTTCAACTATCTACGAAAATGTCCGATTTTGACGATTACAAACGTCAGAATGTAAGCTGTCAAAAGCATTTCAAATTGTGGTTACGAAAAATGATCGCTTTTACAATTTGCTGCGCTGTAAGAAATATTTCGATGCTTATACCTGGCAATACGAAAATTAATCACGAAATTTAATCAAAAATTTCTCCCTCTAACAATTTTGCAGTTTGTACGAAGTATTTTTTAACCCCAAAATTTGTGATAATATAACTGATATATTACACATAATTTGACAGCTGTCATACTGTACCTATGTATGATTTGACAGTTATTAAAAAAATACAACGTTTGAAGATGTTCAAATTGTGTGAAAAATTGGAAATATTTTGATTTGTGTTGAAATACAATTCAATATATGATAGGTAATTAATATTTTGACAATTACAATTGTGAAACGCATTTACACAACGAGAGCCGCAACGGTGGTAGCCTTGTCAAGCAATACCAGCTTAGGAAACCGTACCGTTAAATAATAAATGCACTCATCGCAAAAAAAAATCTTGAAATATAAGATAAATTGTTTTATAATTTGACAGCTCAAAGGGTGGGTTTATCAATGTGAGAATAAAAGAGTTAGGTAAGTAACTGACAGATATTGCTAACTGGCAGATAAAATTTTGCAACTTTATCTTGCAGATAACTTTTATTTAGCGCTCAATTAACATTTCATTGTAATTATCTTACGAATAAAATTTTATCTGCAAGTTAATTTATTTATCCTCACATTGATAAACCCACCCTAAGAAGTATTGTGACAGTGTTTTTTGTCTGTTTACAACAAAAATAGTTATAGAATAACTGTTATTATACATAGTTTAGGGTCGCATTTATAGTTCGTGTTCGAGATTATGTCGATGCTTGAGCACGATGATTTTGACACATGTGTAATGTAGGCACAACCGTAAGTATCAACTGTCATTATGCATGTGTCAAAATCGCGCGGTCAAGCTTCGCCACAACCTCAAGCACGAACTATGAATATGACCCTTGTTTATAGGGTTTTCTTTTATAATTTGACAGCTGTCACCAATACTTTGAACAATTACAGGTAGCAAAACTGTTACAAAGTAACTGTTTTTACAATTTCATACCTGTTAAATGTATTTTGCCAGCTGTGACTTTTAATTTGATAGTTTCTTAGATGTATTTTGACAATTACAATTGTCTAATCTAACAAAAATTTTTACTCTATAATTTAACAATTGCACGAGCAAAAATGGTGAGAAAATAAGTGCTATTGTGTATAGTTTGACAGGGAAAGCTTTTTATAATTTGACAGCTGTCATTTATAGTATGACATTTATAATGATCATAACTGTAATAAAATACTCTAGTAAGTATATCTTTATAGAGACAGAATTATTGTATATAACAAATAATGTTTTCGTAGAACAAATTTATTTTACAAATTAAAAAGCTCATTTATGAGCCGTACACGCAGAGTTACAAGTAATGAACGCTAAACACAATAAATTATTGCGACAGAGAAGTAATATTTCCAGAAATATGGTTTACCTTGCTACTTTATAACACTTGAATACCACATTCTCGTCGAACAGAGAATGCTTTGAATAGGCGAATAGGTTTTCAAGGATAGATTAAATGTTTCCTGACGTTATAGGTTATATATTATACATGTCCATAACGTGAATTGAATCGCTGTTTCATACAAGATCGACGCTAATCTTTATTTACGAGACAAAAAAAGCAAAATCGAAATTAACGTTAATTTAGAAATAGTTACAGTTTTCGAAATTTATATTTTCTAATGTGAGCGGTCTTTAAAATGCCATTGCTTTACTGAGCTGCGTAACCACTTACTGGTACATTGCTACCGACTCTCTAACTGTAAAATTCTCATTATAAAATGATTAGATACACGTTGTTCAATGATTTTACTGTTATGGGAATATGTGTGTGTATGAAAATTCTATACTATTTATCAGATTCATTTAAGATTTAAAATGATGTTTATTCTCTTATTGTATTATTGTTATACGAAAAAAAAAATTAAACAATTTAATGAAAATTATATTTCTATTATATTATAGAGACTATAATAATCGCAGTTATAAACCTGATCGGTTTCTCGTATCAGATAACGATTAGACGACTATAATAAAGGAAAGTAAGTCAATATCTCATAAACATTGAATTTACTGAAAATGTTTGCTGCTATATAACCTATTATCCGTCCTGATGCCGTTGAATAACTTATAAGACTGTTATTATTCGATTAAGCATGGAAAATGATACTAAATACCTCATAAATATCTCCAATCAATTCGTCGAATTAGAATAGGTAAAATATCTGTAATTGAGGGGAGTAAATTGCTACATTCCGTGGATTGATTGCGTTTTAACGATTATAATAGGATAATATGATAAAATAATTGCTGGGGATGGGAGTATACGCATACATAAGGGTGTTAAACACTAATTTAATTCCCGATCTAATTATTTCTATGATTGAGAGATTGTTTTGAATTACCTTGATGCATTGTATTTCCTGATTTATATATTTTTTTTACCCTATAGTGACAGTACAGATTCTCCATTTTGAGTCCATTGTTTTGACTCTTCCTTGGTCTCAAGTGTGAAGAAATTGCCTCTCGCATTTTGTTCTTTTTCCCCCAATTGTTGTCCCAATTTAAGTCTATTATATATTGTACTTGTACTGCATTCATTCGAACAAAATTACGAAATTGCTGAGCACCTTCTATCTTAAATTCTCTGGTAAGGGAAGAGCATGCTCCTAATTTAACCCAGAATTATAGTTTTCTTTTTTTCCGTTTTTGTAATAGTTTATATACCTACAACAATTGCAGCAGCAATTTTGCATATCCATTTCTTCTAAATTCACAACACTATTTGTCTACTGGAGACCCGGAGAGTTTTAAATTCTAAATACATTTCTTATTCTAGTGGACATAACTCTGAGAGCACTATCAGAAGTTCAAATTCTCCGCAAGCTTTTGTGAACTGTCAAGCGTTTATTTGGGAGTCAAAATTTCGAAATACACTCTCAAGTGGATTTGCACGTGAGAGTAACTATTGCGAGTAACTACTGCGAATAAATCTCATGTAGACATATAACATGAGAGCAACTCTTACTTTCGTGATCTTTGTCTCATACTAGAAATCACATGATCTGATGATACACAAAAAGCATTCAGTTTATTTAATTTTAACTAAACTCCAACATTTTTTATTGGGGGGAGGCGAAAATCTTTATGATCGATGCACGCTTGAGTCGATCACCAGCAACAGTCCGTTTTACCCACCAAAACATCTCTAACTTCGTCTTCGTGTAGTCAGAACCGTCTTGTTGGTATTTTTTTTTTTTTTAATGTGTGGTGGGTTGCAGTGACTCCGTAAGCTGTATTACTTGTCTGGCTATCACTGCAACTCTTGCGGTGTAGTTTTTTAGTGTGTGTAAGTTGAAATGGCTTTGTGACAGCATCATATCGCCCGCTGTTAATCACTTTGCTCCCAACAGCGAATGGCAAGTCGATCCGGGATTAAACTCTCTGAAAAAATGTCGTCCCTCCAGAGAATTGAACCCCGGCACCTATCGTCCTCTCACAACAATAGTCAGCCGCCTAACCACTGCGGCCATCGACCCGTTAAATTACTTCAGATAGCACGACCAGTCCCTCTCTGTCCTTAGCTTCTACGTTTGCTTTGTGTATTACCTGTACCTCAAGGAGTTGTTCGCTGTTCTCCTCTGCCCTTAAGCTCTCTCTCAATCTTTTCTCTGTCCAATAGGATTTTCTTAGTGAATCTAAGTACCCAGTTGCTCTCTGTCTTCTTCCTACCTCCTCCAGATTAATATTGCATGCTTCGGCGTATCAGTTGATTTATAATACGTGCAGAGATCTTCGATTGTTATCTTGAAGCTTTTGATGATAGATTGTAGTCCATCATTCTGTGCTTACGCTTCACCAGATCAGGGATAAGGCTCCTAGTCAAGTTCCTAGTAAGTCTCCTTCAAAGAGGTACCTATGTTTCTTGACTTGGAAAACGTCGTGAGCTTTCAAAATTCGGATCAAAAATTAACCGAGGAGCATACAAACGATAATTTTTGATTTTTGTGTGGTCTATAGACATGAAATAATAAGTTGCAAGATTTGCAGAGCTTGATCATCTCTTGAAGTTGATAAAAGGTGCCATGAACTTGAAAATTCCAGTATATGCAAGTTCAAGGTCGGATAAAAGTTAACTGGTGAGCGATCAAACAATGATTTTCGATTTTGTGTGGTCTAGTGACGTGAGGCAACAAGTTATATTATTTTGAGCGTTTGACCCCCTCTCACAGTTGGGAAAAAGCCATGAACATTGAAAATTAAAATAAATGCAACTTCAAGGTCGGATAAAAATTAACCAAGAGGGAGAGAGGTGGTTAAACGATGATCTTCAATTTGTTAAGATCTAGTGACGTGAGGCAACAAAGTATACCATTTTGAGCGTTCGACCCCCTCTTAAAGTTGGTAAAAACGCCATGAACTTTGAAAATTAAAATAAATGGAGTTTAGTAACATGAGGCAACAAGTTATACCATTTTAAGCGTTTGATCGTCTCTCAAATTTGGTGAACAGTGCCGTGAACTTTAAAAATTCGTGTAAATGTAACTTCAAAGTGGGATAATGGTTAACTGATGGCTGGTCAAACGATCATTTTCGATTTTTGGTGGTCTAAAGCTAGGAACTAACAAGTTGTACAATTTGCAGCATTTCACCATCTCTCAAACTTGCTGAACAATGTCATGATCTTTGAAAAATTTAAATAAGTTGAACTTCAAGGTCGGATGAAAATTAACCGAAGGGGAAGGGTGAGGGGCGGAGGGTGGTCAAATGATGATTATCAAGAAAAAATATTCTTAGCGTTTAACCGCTTCTCAAAATCACTGACTACTTTATAAGCCTTCAAAGAGGCACCTATGTCTCTTGACTTCTAATGCGCAAGACCAGGCCGGATTTGCGTATATCATCCCTCCACATTAGGGATTATTCTTGATAATCTAGCTAAGCTTAGATAAGTTGAACTTCAAGGTCGGATGAAAATTAACCGAAGGGGAAGGGTGAGGGGCGGAGGGTGGTCAAATGATGATTATCAAGAAAAAATATTCTTAGCGTTTCTTCTCAAAATCACTGTCCTTTCAAAGAGGATCGCCTTGACTTCTGTTTTATGGCCGGGCCAATCATCCCTCCACATTAGGGATTATTCTTGATAATCTAGCTAAGCAGCGCTCTCTTCCCGATTCTGTGATTCGTCGAGGGCTTCCAGTGATTCATCGGTAAAAAAAAAACCAGGTTTCTCCGGTCTTCAGCCTCCACAACAATAAGAAGGTCATCAGCGTACGCTATTGTTGTTACTCCCAACTCCAAGATATTGGGTTAATACATTGCACGATGATGAATGCTCTCTTCGGTGTTCGCAAGGTTTGAATAGCCTCGGCTTCGCCTCGGTCGTTCAAATACTTTCGCACACCGAATTACGAAGTAAACTCTCTTGTAGTGTCCTTTCTTATGACTTGTGATCTGGTCGGCTATGGAAGTTAATTCTGAAGCTGAGGGATAGTCTGTTTCAAAATTCCTTTTCATTCCTTTTGTTATTTTTGGTAAATCATATTTTAAACTACATTAAAGATGATTTTGACTCATCGAAAATGTTTACTTAAGAATAAAATTTATTGTACTCGTCTCTTAGTTCCTGCTAAATTCAAATTAGATTTTATTTGATTCAGATTACCAGTAGAGTTTAACCAAAATATTGATAACAAATTTTTTTATATGGACTCTTCCAACTCAACGTATTTTTAAAGATACAAACATATCTATATTCTACGCGAGTTTATTACATAAAATAAAGGACATAAAATACATTTAAGAGTTATATTACGTATATATATAAAGCAATTCCTAATTCGCCATCAAGCGTTTCGGGCTGGAGGGTTGATGGTATCAACGACCCCGTCGCATCGGTGATTAGCCGTTGTACGTCAGCCCGTGCCGCGCCGCAATTCGCGAAACTCCGAATCCGGGACGCCGACGCCAGGCATCGTCAGCCGCCGCCAACAGCCTGGGCCCGTTATCGGTGAGCGGAGGTGGTTGCTTCGTTCGTGCGCGCTCCACACACACAACATAGAAGCTCGGCGCTTATCGATTCGCTCGAAAGTGGAAAGTTTTCGGTCGGAATTTCGAAGGCGTAATGAAGTTGGTTGGCAGCGCCGAGAATACACGTAGGCGCTCTCTCCTCCACTACGTTACATATATTTCGTGTGGGGAAATATATATCTACGTGTGTAGGTTGTGCGTATGATATTATATCCTTTAATTCCTTCAAATTTTTAACTTTTTTTCTCCCCTACTTATAGGTCAATAAAACAGGAATTAATTGAAAATCGATTTATTCCAGAACACAATTAATTACATATGTTTTCGTAGAGGATTACGTCATCTGTGGAAGGAATTGACATTTAATATGTGCCACTTACTACAGTTCTGCTTAAGAACTAGTCAGAATGAACGAAAGCCGAAATTTTGAAGAGAATTATTGCAAGCAGCAATTCAGAATATGTCCAGTTTAAATATTGTGCTAAAATCGACCACGTCTACAGAATATAATTACAGAACATCCAATTAGGTACCAGTCAAAAGGCACTAAAACGTCTAAAATAATTTTAAAAAATCTGTAATTTCAAAACAGTTCTCTAATCTGGTCCATGACATAGTCCTGAAATCATTGTGACCAATCACTATGTAATTCATAGCTCAGAATTGTGGCTTTTCAATAAGTAGCACAGAAACCATTTTACATAAAGAATTAGGTATCAAAAAAGTGACTACACTATGAGTAGGTACCGAAAATGTTGACGCCAGAGCAACAGATCACTTCAAAGACGAATTTGCCCATCCTTAGTGAGATCCTGAACACTTCCTAGCAAGATTCGTTACTGTGGATGAATTCTAGGTTCACACAAGAGTTCACCACCCCCTCGTTTCGTGCAACAGCATCTCGGGGAAGATATCATGGCCACAGTTTTCTGGGATGTGGAAGGAATTGTTTACAGATTTTTTACCACGTGATCAGACTATAACTGGGCTGCTTTAATTTCAAAACTGCGTGATTTCTTCAAAGAAAAAATGAAGGGAGAAGTCAGAACAACGCTCTTGCCTACAGGAGCTGTGTTTGAATGGCTGCAATTCAAAATGCAGGCTTCGACATTTTCCAACAGTCGTCATATTCTCCAGATTTGGCTCCTTAGTGACTTCCACGTATTCCTCAAAGTCAAACAACACCTTCGTGGGATTCACTTTCGGGACGATGAGATACTGATGATAGAGTTTTCTGAGGACGTTAAAGATCTTAACCATCGTTGTATTAAGTGTGTCGACGTCTTAGGGGACTAACCATGTTGAGAAACAAAAAATCCACCTTTCCAAGTTGTTTCATTCTATGTCCAGGTCAATAATATGAATGATAATGAACTGCCCTTGTCAGAAAATCGAATTTCTGAAAGTCCCTGAAAGGCTAATAAACTTTAAAAAAAACTCTGTTACATGTAAGTTCAAGACTGGATAAAAATTAATTGGTGGTAGGCCAAACGATGATTGTCGAAGTTTTGTAATCTAGAGACATGGGACATCCAGTTTTACCAATTTCAGCGTTTGGCCATCTTTCAAAGTTCGTCAAACGTGTGATAAACTTAAAAAATTTTAGATACATATGTACATAAGTTCATGGTTGGATAAAAATTAACCAGTCTGGGGCCAAACGATGATTTTAGATTTTTTGCAGTCTAGTGACAAACGGCAGCTTAAGATGGCATCTTAAGAGTTAGAAAACCTCTCGAAGTTGGTTAAAAATGCCGTGAACTTTGAAAATTCGAATAAATGGAGTTTTTTTTTCAAGGTTGGATAAAAATTCACTGAGGAGGGGAGGGAAGAGTCGAATGATGATTTTCGTTTTTTTTTTTTTAATAACCTAGTGGCATGAAGCAACAAGTTGTACTATTTTGAGCGTTTGACCACCTCTCAAGGTTGGTGAAAAAAACTTTCAAAATTCGAATCAAAGTTGGATAAAAGTAATCGGGGTAATGTGGTCAAACGATGATTTTTGATTTTTTTGTGATCTAGAGACATGAAATAATAAGTTGCATGATTTGCAGAGTTCGAATAAATGGAGTTTCTTTTTCAAGGTCGGATAAAAATTAACCGGGGGGTGGTCGAATGATGATTTTCGATTTTTTTATAGTTTAGTGGCATGAGACCACAACTTGTCCTATTTTGAGCGTTTGACCACCTCTCAAAGTTGGTGAAAAACGTTGTGAGCTTTCAAAATTCGAATCGAAGTCGGATAAAAGTAACCGGGGTGTGGTCAAACGATGATTTTTGATTTTTTTTGTGATCTAGAGACATGAAATAATAAGTTGCATGATTTGCAGAGCCTGATCATCTATTGAAGTTGATAAATAGTGCCATGAACTTTGAAAGCAACAGAAAAATTTTGAATAGGTTCAAGGCCCATGAGATTATATCGAAAGACAAGAATAATTTTGAAGATTTAAAAAAAATCCAAAGAAAGCACTTTCTTAAGGTAACTACTTGTGTTAAATGTGCTGAAAATTCTTATTCCTCTATTGTTTCTTTAAGTAAGGAGAAAGTTTATCCATTTTCCAACGCCTGCTGCATAAAAGAGTTTGAGTTGCCGTCTGAACCACGTGCGTACAGCTTATTGAACATCTCTGCAGGAAGCCCTCTTCGAGGACGATTACAATGTCAACACTGCCTGCGTAACGTACACGACAACTGTCACTTGAGTGTGATAAAGCTGCATTGTGCTGACACGTAATGACAGATAGAGAAATAGCTCACTTGTCAGCTTTGAATTGAATCGGGATGTACAACGTCTACGTACTTCATTTGTCTTAAATAATTGATTTTTGACGTTTTCTCATTAAAAAAAGAATCAAAAGTGTTTAATTCGGAACTTCTTGGGTAATTTGGCTACTAGCAAATGGAGCACCGTCTTGTTGCCACCACAAATGTCTTATTACATTTAGACGAACATCATGTATTGTATCTTTCGGCTGTTGACTTGATCATGTCACATGCCAACTCAGATATTATATGATTGTCGTGCCTGATCTCGTATCTGTAGATTGCATTTTGAACACCTTGTTGTTGTTCAAATCAGACGAAACGTTGGAATAAAACAAAAAATAATTTTTATGAGGAATCGTTGAAAAATTATTAAAACGGAATACAAACAAAACAATTTAAAATATTAAAAGAGGAAAAAAAAACATTCAACATGCATGCAAGTTCTAATGTTTTTAATACACATGTCGTCCTCTCTCTTTAATTGAGATCGCATCGCATCATTGTAAACAAACGCGGCGTGTGCGCGTAAGAATAAATTGTTTTCACGGCCAACACGATTCGCACGAGCCCGTAACGTACACAATACCCGATCGTCGTCGTCCGTGTATGTTGTTTTTTTTTATGTTTTCGCTATTTTACCGCGACGGAGTACGTCGCGCTGCCACCACAACGCGTATGTATCAGTCATATGTTTTATTTTCACTGTTGCTTTCCGCAGGATTCGGTGTGCTAATGCTGTGTGTGTGTGTGTCTCGACATGCATTTTCTCCTTCTCTGTTTTAGCACTCAGTCAGTCAGTCAGTCAGCATCACTTCGTGGTGTGTACAAGAATTGGTACGCCCAGGGCGATGTTGTTGCCGCCTATTTTCCATTCTAATTTCACTTTCTATCTAGTAGCGATCTCTCCTGCACATCTGATTCTCCGCGATTTACTCTCGTATCCGTGCATTAGGCCACGTGAAGCACGACAGGATGCATCCAGCTGCAAATTCTCGTACGATTTGAAAGTTCGGCTAATACTGGCCGATGTGGTTTTTATAATTTTTTTTAATATAAATTTAAAATTAAAAAAGATATTGTAACAAGCTCGAGCATATTTGCGGCTATTTCGTGAATGGTGGCTGCAACTATAAAGGATACGACGTCACACATTCCCTAGAGAAGCAGAGAATTCTAATAAATTAGAAGCAGAATTTATGCCATTAACGAGTATAGCCTTCAACTGTCCAAAAACTGTCAAGAAAGTTCCCTTTTACGGATTCCAATACAAACAATAAAGTGTCAGTCACGGCTGCAAGACCTGAGCTAGAACCACGCCGAATCAACATTAAGCCGCCTCGACATTTTTTAGCACACTCCACTATTTTCCTTTCCACAACGCGGATGAGCGTTTTAGATGAGCTGATTTTCAATTCTTTGCGGTTTAGAGCTATGAGACAGCAAATCGTATCATTTTCAGTGTTAGACCACCTCCCAAAGATTGCAAAAAATGCGATGAATTTTGAAAACTGTTTTGTATGCAACTTCAACAACAAGTCTTATAACATTTTCAGCGTTTTGTCAACTCTGAAAGTCCCTGAAAGGATAATAAACTTTGAAAATTCTGCTACATGTAACTTCAAGACTGGATAAAAATTAATTGGTGATCGGCAAAACGATGATTGTCGAATTTTTGTAATCTAGAGACATGGAACAACAAATTTAACCAATTTCAGCGTTTGGCCATCTTTCGTTCATCAAACGTGTGATGAACTTAGAAAATTTTAGATACATATGTACATAAGTTCATGGTTGGATAAAAATTAACCAGTCGGTGGCCAAACGATGATTTTAGATTTTTTGCAGTCTAGTGACAAAAGGCGACAAATGATGCCATCTTCAGAGTTTGACAACCTCTCGACGTTGGTGAAAAGTGCCATGAACGTTGAAAATTCGAGTATGTGTAAGTTCAAGGTCGGATAAAAATTAATGGGTGGGTGGCGAAACGATGATTTTAGATTTTTTATGACTTAGAAACATGAGACAACAAGTCTTGATATTTTCAGGGCTTAACCACCTCTCAAAGTTGGTGAAAAAGCCATGAACTTTGAAAATTCGTATAAATTGAATTTTTTTCCATTTATAGGTCGGATAAAAATTAACCGGAGGGTGGTCGAATGATGATTTTTGATTTTTTTTATAGTCTAGTGGCATGAGGCCACAACTTGTCCTATTTTGAGCGTTTGACCACCTCTCAAGGTTGATGAAAAACGTCGTGAGCTTTCAAAATTCGAATCAAAGCCGGATAAAAGTAACCGAGGCGTGATCAAACGATGATTTCTGATTTTTTGTGATCTAGAGACATGAATTAATAAGTTGCATGATTTGCAGAGCTTGATCCTCTCTTGAAGTTGATAAAAAGTGCCATAAACTTTGAATATTCGAGTATTGCCAGGTGATAAAAAATGCCATAAACGATCAAACAATAATTTTCGAATGACGTGAGGAAACAAGTTATACCATTTTGAGCGTTTGGTTAAAGTTGGTAAAAATTAAACTTTGAAAATTAAAATAAATGCAACTTTAAGGTTGGATAAAAATTAACCAATGAGGAGAGGGGTGTGGTTAAACGATGATTTTCATTTATTTAAGATCTAGTAACATGAGGCAACAATTATACCATTTTAAGCGTTCGATCATCTCTCAAATTTGGTAAACAGTGCCATGAACTTTTGAAAATTTGGGTAAATGTAACTTCAAAGTGGGATAAAATTTGACTGGTGGCTGGTCAAACGATGATTTTCGATTTTTGGCAGTCTAGAGATATGAACTAACAAGCTGTACAATTTGCAGCATTTGACAATCTCTCAAACTTGGTGAACAATGCCATGATCTTTGAAAAATTTGAACAAACGAAACTGAAATGAAATCTAAAAAACATTTTGTTTATTAAAACTAGGAGCCGAGAATTGATTTTGTAGACATAGAGCCTTATTTAACAGTATTCTGATTTGGAAACTTCGTAGCGATCATCATTGTACAGATCATTTTTATTCGTGCACGGAATATAATCGCTTCACTTCACTCAACACCTGATACAGGATACGATTTGCGTTCGGCAAAGTCGATAGTTGCTCCGTTCGAAGTTCCAACTTTCCAACGCCAACGAAACCTGATACAACCCCGGCGTGGAGGTCTGACAGTTCGAACGGCTGTTGTTGTTACGATGACGAGTAGGAAAAACAGGATGCAGCTACGTTATTAGCTTTCGCTCATATATATTTATATACAGGTTGCTCAAAAATTAATCGCCTGCTAGGTGCACGTAATCGTGTTCGTTTGATATTTTGGCGAACCCTGTATGTATTGACACATAAACATTCCGAGCTCAATATGTACTCTAGTAATGCGGTTTGTAGATGATAATTTCTTATCAAATAATGCGCCAAGGTCTCTACAGGATATCGTTTTCTTACTGAATGCAATCTATAGCTTCGTTTTATATCAAGGTATCATAACAACCATGTCTAGGATACATTTAAAATGATGTTATTCAATTGAGATATTCTAAATTACCAGAAAAAAATGTATAATTTTACGAAGGAGCTTTGTTTATTTACTTATTTATATTTACTTTAATTTAATTTGATAATAATAAATAGATAAGATATATTAGATATACAAATTACAGCATATGGAAAAAAAAACAAACTTCCGTTTAATACAAACAATAATAAACGTAATTATTATCCTATCAGATTGCTGTTAAAATTGCAATCGAAATAGGCTTACGGACAAAAAAAAACTCGGTAGCGCATCATTATCGCCTTATAACATCATCGGCGCGAAACGGTTCAGCTTTTCGCGATAACCTGATTCATTCGACCTTTTTGTTTTGAGTAACTAATCTAAATGAATGCAATTGACGAGTATTACTATACAGCGATCGCGTAAAAATTAGAATATATTAAAACATAAGTTTAGTTTAGCATAGCTTAAGGTATTACTTAAGTGACTAAATGTTTTTGACACCAATATTAAAAATAGCTGTCAAATTGTTGAAACAAGATGTCAATTTTTGTCTACACTAACATTTGTTACAATGGTATGGTAACGAGCAACACATTATTTATAATTGAATAATTGTGAAAACAATTATTTTTATACAATATCGAGTGTGTTCTAAGGATAAACAAATTTCTGACAGCTGTCAATTTGTAAAAACAATTTTTAATAGAATACTGAGAAGTTTGTGCCAATGAAACAATTTTTGCCAACTATCAAATTGTGAAAACAACTTTTTTTATATAATATTATGCGTAATAAGAATCAAAAAAATTCTGACAGATGTCAAATTTCGAACAGTTATTTTTCAATGCTACATTGCGAAATGCCATTTTTGTAATAGAATTTCGAAAACTGTATCCCCTAGTTTAAACATTACTAAACATGTGAGGAGAAAATTTTGACATTTACAATTAATTTATTTGACATGTATGTCTGTCATCTAGACTTTATTGCAAAGTAATTAGCAATAGAGCAAATAAATTATAATGGTTGTAAAAGTCTAAAAAAGTACATTCTGAATGTAAAAGTGTACAAAAAAAAACTATCAATTTGACATTTAATAAATATAATGAAAAATCAACTATTAATGACAGTTATTTTTGCGACGACTAAAACGTTACTGATAAGAATATTGTGATAGCCGTCAAATTGTAAAACAGTTTTGTATTGAGTGTTGTTAACGATAAAACATTTTTTGACAGCTGTCAGATTGTAAAACCAATTTTCATACAATTTAAACAATGAAAAAATTTTGGACGGTGGTTAAATTGTAAAAACATTTATGTCTGTACAATAATGAGTTTTTGTAACGATCAAAAGTTTTGACAGGTGTCAATTCGTAAATCTAACTTTTGTATAATTCATATACCCGCTATAAATAAATTTGACCGTGTGTAACAATAGAGCAATTGCTAACAGCCGCCAACTTGTAAAAACCATTTTTACCTAAGATTAAACAAATTTCCGACAACTGTCAAACTATTAAAATAATCTTTGTATAAAGATGTTAAAGTGTAAAAATCATATTTACAATCAAATATTGTGTCTTTCTATGATCAGCAAATTTCTATTAACTGTTATTTTTTCTCGCAATATTTGAAAAAAGAACAATTTTTACTCTTTTCGAAAAATTCTGTCAACTGTCAGATTTTAAAAACAGTTATTTTCGTACAATATGAAGTGTCGCAACGTTAAAAAAAATTGATACGTGATTTTTTACTACTAATTTTTATACAATTTCTACGATAAAGCAATTTTTGACAGCTGTCAAATTCTAAAAACAAATATTTTTATACAATATCGAGTGTTGTATCGATCAAAAGCTGTCAAATGAAAACAACCATAAAGTTTGGTGGGTTTCATATTTAAAAACTAATTTTTATACAATTTATGCGGTCAAAAGGTTTTTGACAGCTGTAAAATCGTAGAAACACTTATTTTTATACAATAACGTATGTTTTTACTATCTAAAGTTTTTTTTTAAAGTTGTCAAATTGTAAAAATAGTTACTTTTGAATTTAGAGTGTGGTAACGATCAAATAAAATCTGACAGCTGTCAAATTGTAAAAGCAGTTATTTTATGTAATATTAACCGTAAGTGGGTTTTGACATTTGAAAAGTAATTTTTATAGAATTTATAAGATCAAAAGGCTTCTGACAGCTGTCAAATTGTAGAAACAGTTATTTTTATACAATGCTGCATGCTTTAACGATCTAGTTCTTTAAAAGTTGTTAGATTTTAAGAACGCAGTTATTTTTGAATATTGAGTGTGGTAGCGATTAAAACATTCTGACAGCTGTCAAATTAATTATAAAAACAATTATTTTAATACAATACTGACTGTTATAACGATTAAAAAAAGTTGGTGGATGTCAAACTGTTTGCTCAAACAGTTTTTATACAACGTTGTCTACGTAACTATCAAAACACTTTTGACAGCTGTCAAATTATAAAAGCCTTAAACTACTTAATGCTACTAAATGCTGCCTTAAATTTATTATACATAGTGTACAGTTAGTTAGTAATTAAATGTAAATTTTTCATCGTTTAGAAAATAGAGCAATTTTGCATAATTAATTAGGCTATATATGTAAAAGGAACTCCCTGTATAGATAACATTAATATTGGATGTATTGCGTTCAATTTAAACGATAATGCATCCAACATATTCTCGTATTATACAGCAAGTCTAAGTATACAGAAGTGCATTAACGACACAACAGGTATACGGGGACACGGTTGGCAGTTTCGTTGATCACCAAACGGTCTCCGGACTTCGTCGACCGAAGCCCCGACAAAAGTAAAAAGCCAAACACGTCGGCCAAGCCAAGCTGTGCTCGAACGAACAGCTCTAACGTATTATAACTATAGCGTAAGAGAAAAGAGCGCCTATATAGTAGTAGATAACTGCCAGCAGCACTATAAACCGAACACAACGTCGACTCAGCAAGGCAACGGCAACATAATACACATCGCGATTACAAGAAAGAAGGAAACGGTCGCGACGTTGCCACGTCTCCACGCAGTGTGTGTGTGTCTGTATGCTGGTTGTAATGTAGCCTTGCGTAGGGTATAGAATCGGGTTTTCTTCTTGTTCTGGTATTGCTGATATACCGCTGCGACTGTACCGGCCGAGTGCTTTGCTTTTATAAGCCTTCCCTGCTTCTACACGGTTCGAAGTCGTTCCGTTCTTTGGGAAATTTTGATTTCGAATCTTCGAGCGGTGTTTACGTGCTTACTAGTATAGTGTGGCTTTTTGTATATATAGAAGCGATTGTTACAGAGTGCGTGAGATAATTCAGGAAACGCCTGTGTGCACTATAGGTAGGATTGTGTTATTCGTTTATATATGGTATGTTTTCGTTTATGTATATTTAAAAGTTTGAGTTTGATCTAAACGGTACGCACGATGCTTTTCAAAAGTATTGAACGTCTACGTTTATATAATTTATTATTTCATCGTTATTATTTTGTTTGTGCTTTTTTTTTCAGGATGAAATTTGAGATAGTAATTGCTAGAATGTTTATTTAATTCGGTGGAATCCTATTATTGTTAGACCAAACAAAACACGCAACGTTTCGATCTATATTGGTTAAAATTTAAACTTAACGTATATACACTAGCGTCCAAAATAATTTCAACGAAAACAATTGCGTTAAAGCCGGTCAAATTTAAATCTTAAATTATCGTTAAGGACGTTTTGTTCGTAATACTAGAGGAAAAAAAAGGTTTAAAATTGTTGTATTTAATAGAAATGACGTTTCTCTCTGTTTAAACCATCTTCACACTTTCTATTTTGGCATATCATGGGTCAAAATGTCAATAGATATCGTTAGAAATTGCTTTCATCATATTGGTGTAATAAAAATGCAGAAGCAGAAGCCTTCGATGATAATTTTGATCGACGAGATGATCTTCCATTAATCCTTTGCGTCCGAGATTAACTCATTTTTAAAATATTTAATTTAAACTTAGAAAATAGGGAGGGAGAGATAGAATAGAGAAGACTTAGACCTCCTTTTCTTGCACCCATAACTAGAACCGATCATCACTGGGGCAACGTTAATCCTGAATTGTTTCAGATTGAGGGTCGACCCTCAACACTCAGCTCACTAAACCTGTTGAGATTTGTTGCAGTAGAGGAGACCGGTGTGAATTGTAACAAACTTTACTTAAGTATTAATTTTTCTTAAGTTTATCTTACCTTTTGAAAAGGTGAATTTACTTTCGTAAAATTGTGTTAAACGACTTTTTAGGAGTCTTCCACAACTGTTACAACGACACAGGTAATTAAGAAAGCTTCAAAAATATATGTCTTCTTTTACATAAAGCTATAAAAAGTAAAATAATAACAATATAATGATTAGTTATCATTCAGAATCAGAATTATAGTTTATGCAAATGTAGAATGGACTATCTGAAGAATCTGAGGAGTCATTTTCAACTGCTACTACTTTTATCAGTAGTCAAACCTGAGGATGTAAATATAATGAAAACTTAACTATTAATGACAGTTATTTTTTGCGACGACTAAAACGTTACTGATAGGAATATTATGATAGCTGTCAAATTGTAAATACAGTTTTGTATTGAGTGTTGTTAACGGTAAAACATTTTTTGACAGCTGTCAGATCATAAAACCAATTTTCATACAATTTAAACAATGAAAAAATTTTTGACGGTGGTTAAATTGTAAAAACATTTATTTCTATACAATAATGAGTTTTGTAACGATCAAAAATTTTGACAGGTGTCAATTCGTAAATCCAACTTTTGTATAATTCATATATCCGCTACAAATAAATTTGACCGTGTGTAACAATAGAGCAATTGCTAACAGCCGCCAACTTGTAAAAACCATTTTTACCTAAGATTAAACCAATTTCCGACAACTGTCAAACTATTAAAATAATCTTTGTATAAAGATGTTAAAGTGTAAAAATCATATTTACAGTCAAATATTGTGTCTTTCTATGATCAGCAAATTTCTATTAACTGTTATTTTTTCTCGCAATATTTGAAAAAAGAACAATTTTTACTCTTTTCGAAAAATTCTATCAACTGTCACATTTTAAAAACAGTTATTTTCGTACAATATGAAGTGTCGCAACGTTAAAAAAAATTGATAGGTGATTTTTTACTACTAATTTTTATACAATTCCTACGATAAAGCAATTTTTGACAGCTGTCAAATTCTAAAAACAATTATTTTTATACAATATCGAGTGTTGTATCGATCAAAAGCTGTCAAATAAAAACAGCCAATAATGTTTGGTGGGTTTCATATTTAAAAACTAATTTTTATACAATTTATGCGGTCAAAATGTTTTTGACAGCTGTTAAAGTTTTTTGAAAGTTGTCAAATTGTGAAAACAGTTACTTTTGAATTTAGAGTGTGGTAACGATCAAATAAAATCTGACAGTTGTCAAATTGTAAAAGCAGTTATTTTATGTAATATTAACCGTAAGTGGGTTTTGACATTTAAAAAGTAATTTTTATACAATTTATAAGATCAAAAGGCTTCTGACAGCTGTCAAATTGTAGAAACAGTTATTTTTATACAATGCTGCATGCTTGATCGATCTACAGTTATTTAAAAGTTGTTAGATTTAAAAAACGCAGTTATTTTTGAATATTGAGTGTGGTAGCGATTAAAAAATTCTGATAGCTGTCAAATTAATGATAAAAACAATTATTTTAATACAATACTGACTGTTATAACGATTAAAAAAAGTTGGTGGATGTCAAACTGTTTGCTGAAACAGTTTTTATACCACATTGTCTACGTAACTATCAAAACACTTTTGACAGCTGTCAAATTATAAAAACCTTAAACTACTTAATGCTACTAAATGCTGCCTTAAATTTATTATACAGCTGCTATTATTATATCAGCTGCTTTAACGATCTACAGTTCTTTAAAAGTTGTTAGAGGAGTCATTTTCAACTGCTACTACTTTTATCAGTAGTCAAACCTGAGGATGTTTTTGTGTTATCTCTGCCGATTTTGCGTTTTGTTGCAACTTTTTTTTTAATTTTGTTCTGCCCAACCCATCATTACCATCAAATAAAGCGGAGTTCATTTTTTTTGCAACAAATGGCGTTATATTGACGAAGCGGTTTAGGATTGAGCCAGCTAATTTTTAAATTGTTGGTTATGTGAACTAACCAGTCCGAAGCAAAGGGTTACCACTCCACCAATTGCCACTCAAGGATTAGTCGATGAAATAATGAAAAAACAAGTATTAAAAAAATATCAATAAATGAGACTTGAAACTTGATGTATTTAATCGAAGCAACGTTTCTTCCTGTTTAAACCATCTGCAGACCACAGACTTGGTTTACTGGCTTTCTATAATAAATAATAACTATTGTATTATACATTCAACGTTTCGATACATTTTTTTTGTACCTTTCTCAGTAGTATACCAACGATTATATGTTTACAACGTTAAAATTGATGCATTTAATTGAAACGACGTTTCTCTCTGCTTAAAACCATCTTCAGATTATAATCTAGGTGAAAATACTATAATAGATATCTATTATGTTGTTTATATTTGCGACGTTTCGATTAAATTCAATTGATTTTAAAAATAAATTTGTATTATTAATAAAACACTTCTGTTTTCTTCTTACAGGTCGGCAAAAATTGTGACCGGAAAACGTCTTAATTTAAACGTTTTGACATCATCGGGGAATTCAAAAATTTCCCCACCAAAAACAGAAAAAAAAACAACTTATACAGAGATCTTCGCTGTGAAGAGAAAACGTTTTTATAGAGCCCAGCCTATACACAATCCACGTTTCAAAACTTAATTGTTGACCAGCAGCACCGCGTGTATAAAACGAACATCTATATAGCGCGAGGGATAAGGATAGAGAGAACCGTATTATAGAAAGAAGACCAACAGTGTCGGGGGATAGACGTAGCGCATACAACGCACACATTTACAAAAAGTAGAAAGACAGAGAGAGCGAGTTATACGCGCACTATAACTCGGGTAAAAACGACTGAATACGAACGATACGAAAGATAAAGATAGAGAAAGCTTAGCGTGTGCTGTGTAGATTCAGAGACGTTTTTCGAAGTTATATAGAACGACGTCGGAGCCGGAGCTCTCTTCAAACATTCACATACACACACCGTGGAGATATAACAAGGAGAGAATTCAACGTATATACAGAGTTGGCTGTGGAAAAGATACCGTTTTCTCGAAGTTATATTTCGGTGTGTGTGGTGTGCCGTGGTAGAGGAACGTTATCGAAACGAACGTACACACGGAGAGACAAGCTGAGAGGAGATATCGGCGTGCGCGCGCGACTTGGCAACGTCGCAAGGGAATGTCAGACGTTGTTAGGCCGAGCTAGGGGGAACATCGAGGACACACTGAGTCGACTGTGCTGCCGCCTGTACGGTCGACAAGCGCACTAACAGTATACCAGCACGCCAGCGGATCAGTGCCAGTGTTACTAAAACGCCATGGCTTCAGCCAAAGATACGGCTACGTTCTTCCTGCAGGGCACCAGTACGCAATTTGAACAGGTCTTGAAGCTCTACCCGCAAGCATTGCGATTGAAAGCCGAACGTAAAACTAAGAAGCCGGAAGAATTGATAAAATTAGACAATTGGTAAGTCAGCGCCTACTTTAATATATCATTTTACGCTTATAATCGTTACTGTTTTGTTGTTTTTAAGCGATTTCCTTACACAACCTGATATCATTTTTTAAATCGTTTAAATCCTCATTCATTTAAACGTCTAAAATTACCGATTTTAACAATTAATTCCCGTCTCAATCTCCTGAATTAAATGTGTGTGTGTGTCAATGAACTCCTAACTCGAATAGCGCAATAAGTACTCTCTTATAGGTACGACTGTCTCCACTAAACTAAACTGCATACTCTCGAAATACCTACGGTCAACGTTAAATTCTAACCACCCTCTCATTAAAATCACGCGTCACGTGATTCTTAGTAAATTTCCCACACATTCATATTTCCATTATATGCATATAACAGGATCGTGAATAGCTTAGCGTGAGAGACGACGGGGTATTCGGAAATGGCTGGTTCTCTGCGACGCGTCATGGCCGCGTTCTAACTAAAAATCAACTGCGTTCGTATCCTGATCCCCCTGTATTTTGCCCACCGTGGGGATGTTTTAATTCCGTTTCGTAAATTCGACGCGTTCGCCAGCGATTTTCATCCGTTTCGAAACTTAAATTCGGCGCTTTCTACATCGCTACGTATTGCGGGTACACACGGACTCGTCTGTATCCTTTCAAAATGGTGTCTCTTGCGTTGCGGACGCGATTGTATTAACGAAAACCTGTTAGTTTTGCGTGGAAATTCGGGCCGTTTCGGTCGCGTTTCCTTCAGGTTTTTTTTTCGTCGACTTTCGTGGAATATATTCGATTCTTTTGATGCTATTTTAACCCGGTTTTTTCCATTTTTAAATTGATCGAATGATTATGAATTAGTCATGTTGTAGTATATCACCTTGAAGTGTGAGGAAAGTTGTTTTTATTTTTCTTTTCGATTAAGTATTGAAGGATTTTCGCTTTTTAAAATTCGATTTTTGGGCACATTTTATTGAATCTTACGTAACAAATTTGAGTCGACGAAATCAGGTTTACTAGGATCTTTGTTTTGTCATTTATTATTTTAATCCTGCTTCTAATGAATTCAATTAAAGCTTAATATCAAAAACTTTCGTCAACGTCTTATGCATTAATTTGAAAGTGTGACAGCTTAATATGGTTCCTATAATTTTGATGATGGCTAGAGAGAACCGAAACGTCGTAGACAATTTTGATGTACACCTTTTTCACTTCAATTTCAGTAAAAAAAAAAAAAAAATGCGGGTACCACTCTTATTATATTGTCAAATCTTCTCGCCACGTAGCAGACGGAGCGGGTTGACCACTATTGAGCGATTTCGACCGACCACGTTTTATTTAGGCTGCAGCCACTATACCCATACTTTGGTTTTCTTGAAATAGATGGACAACCACAGTATTATGTGTAGGAGCCCTGTCCTGGACCTGTGTTGCTAAGACGCATCTTAAGAGATTGAAGGGCTAAAATAAAACAATTGAGAACGATTGTCACAACTGGCCAGCCCAGGTAGCACGAAAACGTTTTTAAAAGGTTAAATAAAGGTTACTTGCAACGTTCAACGTTTATAGATAGACGTTAAAAAAAAACGTTGCCTAAACGTTACTCACTAAACGTTAATGTAACGTTAAAATATATCGTTATATTTGGTTACTTTAATGGTGAAAATATAACATGTTAGTACTTAAGCACTTTTTAATAAATAATGAATAAAGATACTCGGTTTACTTTGAAGAAATTACAAAATTAGTTTATAGCTTACCTTTTTACCTTCCTACTTTTTGATGTCATATTTTTCACTTTACTGCTATTCATTTAATTCGGATATGTTGCAAATTTTTGTAGTTTCATCTACTACATAATTGAATCCGTTTTTTACCTTCTACAACCTAGCGCTTTTTTGTTCTTGCTAGATATGAACATGTTTACTGAATTACGTGCGTTACTATATCAATAGATATCGGTTGTTTATCAATACAGGGTGGTTATTTTTAATGCTAAACAAAAATGGCCACTTTCCATTAAAAAAATGATTTTCGGTAATTTTTCCGATTTCATTTTCAGGGGTATATTTCGAACACTCTGTATGAATAATTGTTACAATTTTATACAAATAGTATTTAATTAGTTCATCTACTTGAGAAACCTTACTTCAAAATAAACAATAAACGAATCCTTATATGGAAAAAGTGCAATTGATTATCTGCCTGCAAACGTCAAATTTAGCATAAGAATGGAAATAAATCAAAAAGGGTTAGACTTAGATATATGACATTATACATGAAATATACAGCTATGTGCATATGTATTTAGCACCCTCTAATTTTACATAAAACTACAGAAAGTTGGCGACTGAAATAAAACAGTATATATATATTATGAAATACAATTGTTTACTATTAAATTTAGTATTTAATATTGCTTTAATTACGTTTTGGCATTGTTACTTTAACATAATTCTGATGTGATAGAGTTCCATTCTTCTAGTTTATTGTAATGAACAGCGGTTGGTAACGAGCAATATTCCGTTTCATGATGTACTACAAATTTTCGATTGGCGACAAGTCTGGGGACTACGGCCATAGTAAACGAACGCCATTTTCTCTAAACCAGCGCTTGGTTCCTTGTTGGCAAGGTGCGTTATTTTTAGATATACCAGTCCCCGTCATCATTTCGATAAGTTTAAGGATAGAGGGCTCTAATTCTTATCGAGACATACCGGCCACTCATGCGTCCCTTAACCACTTCGCCGACGTTGATGCTTTGATCTGCCACCCCCATGCTTTACAAAATGTTTACTTTACGAAGGTAAAAAACTACTAACTGAATTTTATTCTAAGGAAACTAAATAAATAAGACTGATAACCTCATAGGATTATGTGTTGATCTGAAAAAATACACGCTGCCAGTCTGCAATACTCCAATTAGCATATTTTTTAGCCCACGCGAGACGTTTTTTTTTTTCAGATATGGTTTTCGCCGAGCAAAATTGCCTTTAAGCGTCGTCTAACAGTACTTGCAGAAATTCTTCCATGGTGCATCCATAACTCGCTAATTTAAATCTTTAGATGATTTTCATTTTAAAGCAGGGTATATAATTTTAAAACTCTGTGTGAATAATTGTTACAACTTGGGAATACCCTTCCTTTTATACAAATACGATTTGTATTAAATTAGTTCATCAATTAAAGAAATCACTTTCTAGTCTTACACACTTAGCTTAATTTCAAACGATCTCCAAGAACACTGATATGTTAATACACAAATAAATAATAAAAAAAGTTCTTTGTAATCGTCTTTTTCTATCTTACTATAAATGCGAATATAAACATCTGTTAAAGCAATTTTATCTTGGAAACGTCAAATTTGGATAATAATGGAAATAAATACATAAATAGCTGTATTTTTAGCCTATCAAAACCTGTCATTTCACGATAAAAATCACTTTAAGCACGAGTGCGTTAAATACTTATGAACTTGATTAATTTAGTGACATTTTAACATTTAACTTTAATAATATATGGTCATAAACTATAACGTATTTAACAATAGTATTATTATTATAGTTCTCGTACAAAAAATAAAAACGTGTCAATATCACTCATTCGCGAAATATGATTTCACGCACTTGGGTCGTAAATAACTATTAGAATTTCACGTAGAATCTAAAAACGTGTCAATATACAGGATATTCTATTTAAAATAACGAAGTTGGTGCCTACTTCCGGTATATCCCGTTTTATTTTTATGACATTAACACGTTTCCGAAAAGTTACACCAACCTTTTTAGTAACGCTTCAGAGAACCATATTATAACGTTTTTAAAACGTTACCGGCTACCTGAGAGCAACACATTAAGTAGATTAGGAAATCCTCCAACTCAATTCTGGTGGCAACAGCCGATTTGGACCCGGACATTCTACCTCCCCGCACCGTCGTCAGGAGAACCCAACACCTGCTCCCCTATTTGGATCTGGATTAAACAATAAATTTATTCCCTGGAAGCTGATCTGTTAAACTATGTACAACTCAACCAACTCACAGCCAGTAAGGGCTGTGTCAATTGAGGAATAGACGACTCAGGAGCTTTGCTCTGCCCTGGGAAGTGAACGAAGTATCAACGATCGAGTATTATGTGTAAAAGAAACATTTTTTGGTGTTAAAGGTCTTGGAAAATCAGTAGTGGGGTGTCGTTTCTTTTTCTCCTATATTTTTTCCATTCAAACATAAATTTCGAATTCCAACAGTTAATTCTTCGTGAAACTAGCTAAGCATTAACCACAATGAGATCAAAATTTAAAAAGCTGTTTTGGTTTAGTTATTGGCTCCGCTCAATTATCTTACTCCATCAAAAATAGCGATTGTCTTCATATGAGATGTTCGACTTTTTTTCTTAATTCGTTTTCGTTTGAACCTTTGATCCTCGGAAATGATTTTTTTCTCACAGCAGCAACACTTTGAATTCGAAATTTCTCCAAATATGCGAGCAGATGTAAACTGGAAGAAAACCCTCGTTATAGTACATTTGGTAATTTAGATATTTTTGGAACTGGGTACGTAGGATGTGTTAATATGATATATTAATATGTGCAATGGTGCCACAACCCAGCATCGATGCAAAGGACACACTGTGAGAGGGTGATTCGGATTTGTGCCAGTCATGTCAGCCTCGATTCATTCGAATTTAAATAATTCAACTTATAATTTGTTTTACAAACTTCTTTAAAATGTCTATTTAGACAAACGAATAAGTATTATTAATGTGACCGGGAAGAGAATTTTATCCGAAATGTCTTGTTCATCGATGAATTCTCTTTTTTGCTTCATAGACCCCACAATCCGTCCATTGTCTGATATTGATCTCGGGAAAATACAGTTATTAGTATAGTATTAAAAACCATCCACTAGAAACTAAATGTTTGGGTTCGAATTCCTTTTAGAATTAAACTTGAATTATTTTTCTATAGAATTTGATATATTTTATGAAAAAAACGCAATCAATATTTTTGACGTATGCAAATTGTCAACATGTCACGGATACGAGAATACAAAATGCAATAATTCGACTTTATAACACCCTACATGGCCCGATGTTCGATTTTATTTGTCCCATGTCAACGCGTGAGCAGTTATGCAACCAACATTACTCCTGTATATTATTGGTTTCTACCACTTCTACATAAACATCTTATCGATAACTGTCAAAGTCGTGACAAGATAAAATAATCCATAAAATGTAATCTAAAGATGTAAAAATTGAAATTATAAATTGGTATTAAAAAGGAAACAGTATTAGAAATACACGATATCAGTTTGCTACAAAATATCCCGACAGACGTAGTATCAACGAGGCACTGGAAAAAGTACGGTTTTGAGACGCCCATTTGAATATTTTTTACACAAAAAAAGGTACTGTTGGTCATGCGCTTTAAAGTTGACCGTTTTCGAGAAAAATCAACTTTTATGTTGAAAAACATGGTAAATTTTTTGAAATACAAGTTTTATTTTACTAAAACATTAACAACATAAAAGTTGATTTTTTCCGAAAACGATCAAATTTAGAGCTCATGACCAACAGTACCTTTTTTTGTAGAAAACATTGACGATTCAAATGGGCGTTTCAAAACCGTACTTTTTCCAGAGGCGTAGACGTTGGGGAGAAAAACAACCACAACTCCTTCAAAATCTTCACCAATTATGACTTAAACCGTTTTTTTTTTTCTCGCACACAACTTAGCTTACTATAAGTAGAAAATGGTTACAAAAGCTGTTTTCTTTACGATAAACGGTTCCGGAGATATTTCCAAAAAACGATTTTTTTAAATTAAATTTCAACACCCTGTATCTCGAAAATGGTGCATTTTCACAGGTAAGTTGATAGAAACTTTTTTTCAAATTTTTTGACAAGTTATCAAGTCCTGCGCATATATTATGAAACACCCTGATGTATACGCCATCCGTTAGTCAAGTACTCAACAACGTAAAAACGCATGTTTACAATAGGAGTAATGTTGGTTGCATAACTGTTCATGCGTTGACATGGGACAAATAAAATCAAACATAGGGGCTATGTACTGGGTGTCCAATTTTCGATGGTTTTGGGGGGTATCTCACTTATTCGGAAAGATAGAGAGTTGCGGTTTTCGCATTACTGTGCTACTTTTTTGTGAAACGAAAGATGCCGTAAACAAAATTTTCATAGCTCACTTCGTTTTCGAGATACAGGGTGATTTTGAAAATATTGCATTTTGGAACCTTCCTCGTATCTCAGTTATCGTTTAACTTATCGAAAAGGTAAAAAATGTTTTTTATGCAGTTTTTTACGTAGACTCCAGTGGCGTAGATAGATTTCCACTGAAGACTGTAATTTCTTAGATATTAGACAAAGTTATGTTTATTTAAATGGGACACCCTATATATTTTTTGTCGGTTTGGTTAAGCTTTTTACAAGCTTTTCAAAAATATATAATACTTTAGATATATTTTATATATCTAATAATAATTTTATATATCTAATAATAATAAATTTATATATATAATTTTTTTGTTAGTAGGCCATGACGAATAAAAAAAACAACTGCGTCTTATGTCAATTTACGAGTTTTAGGTGGTTTATGTCAGAATAGTGTCAGAATGTAGTTATTAATTAGAATTTTCATTCAAATGCAAATATATCTAAAGTGTTATATATTTTTGAAAAGCTTGTAAAAAGCATAACCAAACAATCAAAAAATATATAGGATGTCTCATTTAAAAAAACTTAACTTTCATTAATATCTAAAAAATTACAGTCTTCAGCGGAAATCTATCTACGCCACTGGAGTCTACGTAAAAAACTGCATAAAAAACATTTTTTACCTTTTCGATAAGTTAAACGATAACTGAGATACGAGGGGGGTTCCAAAATGCAATATTTTCAAAATCACCCTGTATCTCGAAAACGAAGTGAGCTATGAAAATTTTGTTTACGGCATCTTTCGTTTCACAAAAAAGTAGCACAGTAATGCGAAAACCGCAACTCTCTATCTTTACGAATAAGTGAGATACCCCCCAAAACCATCGAAAATTGGACACCCGGTACGGTGTTATAAAAACCGCACTGTATATTTCTGGTGGATTTCCTTGCCATGTTACGACGGAGTGTCTGCGTCGTCGAGCAGTGTTTAGTGGGTCGTGTTGCTGCTTGTGAGGGTCTTTTAGAAACATTATCGGTTGAGCTTCCTCAAGAACTCGTTCAAGTCCTGGACGTCTACTGCTGTTAAATCTCGGAGGATAACCAGCGAGGTGGTTGATGACGTATTATATCCGATAGTGTATCTGGAATATTCTTGTTCGAGAATATTCTAGAGGTTTCAAGACACTGACGGTTCTCGAAGAAAAAAACTGCATCTTCAAAATTTAAATTTTAAAGTCGAGTCCATATTTTTTTGTATAATTTTTAATAAGGGATGCAATTACAACGTTATAGTTTTGTTTCTACAAAATCAGCTGTTAATTAAACTCAATCCCGAAGTTTCCATCGCCATTATCATTAATTTATAGTCATCGAATAAATTTATCGGCTACTAAAATCACTATCTTCATGCTGGATCTTTAAAAAAAATAGTTTCAACTCGTTATATATCGTTGAAATGCATTTATTAGTATTTATAATCCGACAAAAACTATCTATAGCTCGTAAACCTTGCGTTACATTACATTTTTTCATACAGTTCCTGTAATAAGCGACATCCCACAAGTAACGGTAACACCTTAAAGAGATAGGAAACGCTAATCACCTACAAAAATACAACATGAAAATTTCACATCCTCTCGCTGTATTACTAGCGGTAAACTAGATACCGAAGATGGAATGCCCTAATAACTCCATTCTGCGCTTACATATTTCTATTTGAAATTATACTTATAATACGTCGCGTTAAATAATCAAATATACTCGTTAAATGTCAATTAAACGTGGAAAGCAAAATTAAGAAAAATCAATACCACCACCTATATACTACTACACGCGGCGCTCGCGGAGAATTATCAATCAATTCTTTCTAATTCGATATCGCGGTGTCCCGATTGAGTCTTACTCGGACTACATAAATACACACGCTCGTTCTTCGTATATAATACCACAGTTATGTGTATGTGTATACATACATATATACGTCAGAACCTGTTGCAGTTAAACTAAATAAATAAATGTGCCACATTAGTCACGTTTTCTTGTATTCTCTCTCTCTCTCGTATAGCGCGATTGAACACAGGGACGGTCTCAAGTTCAAAGACCCGCTCGCGCATGAACTGTTGTTGTAGCTACCGTAAAATTCGTCCTGTGCTACCGTAATGCTATAGATTAATAACGAATCGAGTTTTAGTAATGTCAAATTATAATTTTTTTTAATGTAAAATATAGGGTGTCTCAAAAAATCGTTAACCTCCTCATTCCCAACTTTGGATTGGCAGTCCTAGGAACTAGTTGTTCAGAAGTTATATAACATCGCAAAACTAAAATAATTTTCGTGGAATTTAGAGAAGCAGTTTCTACTTGTTGAAAAACAGAGAAAAACATTGCAGGTTTTACACCTTACAAAAGTTAACATCTTACAGCCAGGGTATTTACATTTTGAACGTGTTTTCTGAGCTTCTGGAGCTACGATCTGGAAGTGACCTGACCTTATCCTTCTTCGTTTTCGAGGACGCACATCATCATCATTACTCTCAAAATCAGAATCAGAACTGCCACTGTCATTGGACGTACCAGCAGCAAGCAAATCTTTTTCAGCTGCATATTTGCGTCAGAAGCATCCTCACGATATTCAAGCCAACTAGCTGCACTGGCGAAATCGAAAAAATTAAAGATAGCCCGAACTAATATTGGCGTTGTAACTCTTCATAACTGCAGGTTGTTTCACTTCAATATATTCACGTTCAGCTTTAGACCACCGAATACAAGAGCCCAAAGGTTCTACTCCACATACAGAAGATGCAAAATGGACTGGTCTTGCATCAAACCATTTTATAACACATATATTTTTATCTTCTCTAATTAGGAAATCGAAGGGAACCTCTTCCAGCTTTTTTGAGTTTATCTTTCTTGAAAACAATTTCCTTCGGGATACGGTTGTTCATTATTGTCCCAGTTAACGTACCTAATAGAACGTAGAAGTGGTGTGTCAATGCGGTAGGGTATCTGTCAATTTTAGGACTATTCGACCGTCAATATCTAGTTTTTCCGGTGTGGGAATCAAAACAGACTCTATGGTATGTCCTTTGCCTTCATACAAATAAAAGTCGAGGGGTATTCCTCATGGAGTGGTTTGGGATTCGGTTTACAAAATATGTAATATCTAATCCAACTTATTTTAGTCCAAAAATTGATGATATCGAAAAAAAAGCTATGTCGTTTAAAATCTATGCAAAATACCATATGTAGATGGCGCTTTTTATAAGTAATGTGGAGTAAAAGTGGAGTCAAAGTGATATCTTCTACAGTTTCGAAAATGTTGAAAAATAATAAGCAATTTGTAACTTCAACAAGTAGGTAACTTCTTGGGCTAAATATGTTACAAATCCTTATTTGTTATTTCAACGTTTCGGAAACGCTGAACCATCTTCAAATTAATTTTTTCAATAGAAACCTATTTTGTCTATTATCTCTCTAAATAGTTGTTGTCTTTTGATTTGAACGCAACAACTGAGTGAAACAAAAATAGAAACCTTTGCTTAAAAAATCTATCACCCTGCAAACGAGTGCAATGAAAATAGATCAAAAGCATTAGAACCGGACACCACGTGGTTTCAATCTATCCAATATCGTCGACGATCCTCCAAACGCAAGATTTAATTTCATCGGTAAATGTTGGTTGTCTGGCCTCTTCTACAGGTAAACCCATCTTCCTCCAGCATCACTTCCTTTTCGGACGTCCTTCTGGCGGTCCTCGGGTGTTGACTTCTTGAAGTCTTTTGATGGATCTCCTTCGCTCTTTCGCAGAATTAGGTATTAATGATGTTCTATTACCGCGTCACGGTAGTCGAAGTGTCTCCCTCGTCCTGCGGTTGGCGCCTGTAAGTGCCTCCTCGAAGAAAAATGCACGACCCACTGCTCCTCAGACTTAACCGTATAATACCTGCGACAATGTACTAATTCCAACTTCATGCCCTCTAGTAGGCAAGATCGGAAGTAGAACATCGCAGGGTCGCTACAGCAGATACCGATCTAGCTCGGACAATGCGCGGATTGTCAGTTCCACTAGATGGCTCGATCTGTTAAGCAGTTAATGACGGTTCCATACGGATAACATCATAAACAGACAAATTTTGCTCAAGTTGGGGTGAGGGAAAGGAGAAATTCAATTTCAACTAATGGAAAATCATAGTCATAAAGTTTTTTGGCTTTTCAGGAGCACAATTCACGTAGGCCTTAGATCCAAGTCGTTTTTAGGCATTGTCTTTCATCGTTATCATCTAAAAATAATGGTGTGAGGTGGAGGATATCACACCTTATAAAATTATGAAAAAAAAAACGTCACACTATGTGCCAAGTATTTATTTAATTTAAAAAATAAAAAATGTTGAAGAGTGGCCCAACCTCCATATTGAGCTAAGATTGCCCCAACCTTTATGTCGAGCTAATCTTGTTCCAATATTTTGAGCGAACTTAACCTAAGAAAATTGAAACTGGATGTGCAAACAAAACTTGTGTGTGTGGCAAAAGATGGAACTAAGATTCTTGGTATTGGAGTTTAACCAGTGCTGTTACCTACCTATTGTTTATCGCAAGAACTAAGTCGATAGCCTTATTTAATTTAAATTTAATTTCAAACTCGTTGTAGTAATACAATTTTTTTCTGGTTAAACACAGGTATCAAAATGAATTACCGAAAAAGATCAAAAGTAGAGGAAAAGATGCCCACATGATACACGAAGAGTTAGTCCAAACGATGAAATGGAAACAAATCAGAGGCAAATTTTACCCGCAGTTATCCTACCTCGTTAAAGTAAATACCCCACGTGCCGTAATGCAAGAAACAAGGAAGGCCTTTCGCAAACTGCCCAATTTGGAGCAGGCTATCACTGCCCTATCGAATCTGAAGGGTGTCGGTACGACAATGGCTTCCGGTGAGTATATCAAACAAGAAAAACGTTAATTCCTACTACCTACAACATTTTATTTATTTATTTATTGCGTTACAGCGCTATTGGCAGCTGCTTGTCCGGAAAGTGCACCCTTCATGGCCGACGAATGTCTGATGGCGATCCCGGAGATCGAAGGTATAGATTACACAACCAAGGAGTACCTGAAATTCGTTAATCATATACAAACGGCGGTGGAAAGACTTAACAAAACGTCAGATAGTAAAATTAGTTGGTCGCCGCACAAGGTCGAATTAGCTATATGGACGCATTACATCGTCTCAGAACTGAAACCGGAATTATTATCGTGTAAGTATTGATTCTGTGGAGTGGGAGGAGGGTGTTCTGAAACGAATTAGGTTAACTTAAATGAATTATTTCCCCGTATATCTCGCCGGAGAAACGGATCTGGTAATCCCGCAGGGAGAATAATAAACTTCGTTCTAGATTTCTTGTTTTTTTATTTTATTTTGGTACGCCATCAAGCGACGAAATATGGAATTAGTACAGGCGCCTTAGTTTAAAATTAAAATACTTCAAGTTTATCCCATTTTTTTGTTCGTTGTTGTTTGATTGAGATGAAAGTCTGTAAAGCTTTGTTTCTAGACGGCAGTAATTTACTAGAAAAATAACTCAAGAAATATAGTCAGTTTCCTTTCCTTGAGTGTAATTTGAAACATTTATACCCCTAATTTACCGGTGAGAAAAATCTCGAAAGAGCGCCATTTATTGGAGCGCAAACGAACTAATTTCTTTTAATTCTAGCGATACCATTGGAGAACGGCAACTCCGTATCGTCGGTGGTGTTGCAGAACGGCGACTCGTTAGATAACACGACGTCGGACGATAGTAATCAGGGCCCGTTGAACGGTAAAACGGCGACGACCACGACCACGGTCATCGACGAAGACACCAACACCTCGTACACGGAGGATAGCTTAGATAAACCGTCGACGCCGATCATCATGGCCAACGAGGAGACGAACGACTCGATCGTCTCCGATTCCACGAACGATTCGTCGTCGAACACGGCCGGCGCTCACGACTTCAACAAGCGGCGAAGACGGTTAGAGGACGAGGACGACGATAGCAACTCGACGGAACAGCAACCGTCCAGCAAGAAAGTGAAAGACGACATAGGCGATAAGTGACGATCGGTTGCTGCAACACGCCAGCGTCTTTCTTATTAATTTTTTTTTTCTTTTTTTGTAAGTTTTAAACTATTGATGATGATGATGAATATAGGCTAAAACGAGATAAAGAAAAATTAATATGATAACATTATTATTATTATGATTATTAGAAAGGAGAACCGTGTGTGTGTATGTGTGCGTGTGCGTGTGAAATGTATGAAAGATTGAGATGCGAAGTTTGTGTGTTTATGTGTGTGTGTGAGATAAGGAAACAAGTTACACAGATAATATTAATATAATTATTCGTACATTACATGTAATATAACATTACACTGCAAATTGAGACAAAATAGAGAAAAAAATTAACATAATATGGGGGGAAAGCCTTCAGCGAAACCATTTCTGTTAATTTTAATCGTATCTTGATAAATAGGTATTTTAATTTTAAGTTTACGTGTATATTTTCCTTTCGTATGTATATTTCCGATCTAATAATACTTTCTTCGTTATTTCTAGTTTGAAAATGAAGAGCTACCCGAAACAAAACGTTTAAAAAAAATAATACACACGAACAATTTTACAAAGAAAATAAGCAAATGAATTATAGGGCGTGATTGACCTCACCGTGAAATTGTGAAAAATTATGATTAAAAAAATATACGTTGAAGAAATTCAAGAAGGAACAAATATATTACAAACACTGGAAAGTGCTTATTTATCAACTTACTTAGTTACCAATCAATTTTTTTTTAATATTTATAAATATGTACTTGACTTAAATGAATTATTAAAATATAATGATTTTAAACATTATTACGAGCTGTTAGGGAAATAGATAATCTTAACTTGTGTAGACTTCAATTAAAAGAATTTAAGGTGACCTTCGCTAGGTTAAATAGCAACGAATACAGATCAAACCTCTGCAACGATTCATAAATTAAAATTTGGTCGCCTTAGAAGAAATTTATAGGAGTTTCACCCGTATAAAGAATTGTTACCATTTTCATTAAAACGATCTTGTTATATTGCTTCCGAAAACGTTTTATAAATGTTATTCGTATACCTATACCAATTTCTTCCGTTTCCCTCATGATTTCCCTTAACAGTTCTTTAATAATTGAATAAAATAGCCACAAACAATGCAGAATAAAAGATAAATGTTCAGAATTTATCGTTGTTATTTTTAAATGTGTTTTATAGCTTGTAAGGATATATCGAGAAGAGAAAAAGCTGATCATTTTGATACAATTCTAGTTACGATGAAATAAATGAAATATATTAACACATTTTTTTTAATATATTATTAATATTATTATAATTATTATTATTACCACATACACGTCTTTATTATTTTCTATTTTTTATTTCTGTTCTTAGTGTTAGTAATCTAAATCTTAAGTAATTTATTTCATATAATTTTTTTTTTCACACAAAATACACGTTGAATATTTACTATTATATATTATTATCTATTCGATGCATATTACTGTAATATTATTCCTTTTTTTTTAAATAATCTATTATTATAATTATTATAATTCTTTAAAATATTTAGGCATTCATTTTCGTTGTATTGTACATTCCAATTTTTTGTTTTTTCATTTTATTTTCAACGATCATATTTGAATAATACTAATGTATATTAAATTTTTATTGCGATTAATTTATAATATAACAAAATATCAATAAAAGAGGAAACGATATGATTCCAGATGTTTCGTATTTAAAACGTTTAGATCGAAAATATATATTTATCGATAAAATGAGGTCTGCCGCTTTAATTTATTGTAAATAGTTCTTGTTTTTAATGTGTACATTCATATATTATTCCTTCATCGAATGTGTTTTTCGTTTTAAATATGAAACATCCACCGCTTCGAAAGAAAAATATTTTATATATTTTTGTTTCACTAAAATAAAATTAAAAAAACCTAAAAAATCTTTTATTTTGTAGAACAGCAAAAGATTTTTTTGAACAAAAAAAAATTAAGACGGAAGAAATATTTAAAAAAAATGATATAAAAATTAAACAACTCCATTTTAATTATAAATATTTATATGAAATATTATATATTATATATATTATAGTAAAACCACAAATAACTGAATGCCTTTATGAATAATACTGTAGTTGGTATACACTTTTACAAAAAAAAAATAAATAAAAATAAACAAAATAGTTAGTCAGATTGTTTTAAAAAAAAATAATATAACAATATAGTGAGGTGTTTTATTTAAAGACAAGAACTTATTATAATGAAGTAAAAAAGGAAAAAAAAACAAAATGAATACTATACTACTACTATTACTACGACTGGGATTGGAGATGTGTTTAAAAAAGTATGATCGTGTTGATATTGTGACATATAATGATAAATACTATAATGTTTGTATATGTATAAGAAAATAATGGAGAATATACATAGAAGATATAATAAATATAAATATATATTATATATTTTGAATTGCTTAGAATGTAATATCTATATTACTATTAACTATTATTACAATCGCTTCTAATTCTGTTCGGTTTTCTTTTTCTGTGTCCGACAAAATAAAAAAAGATCTACATTACGAAACATGTTTACAATCCCTTCGAGAAACTTATGTATTGTAAAGATATCAGTTGTAGAAATGAGTTTGAGGTTTTTGTAGGATATTTTCATAAATATAAATCTTTCACGGCTTTCTTGTTTTCTTTATTTTTATTGGAACATTTATACCTTTTACAAGAAGAAAAGAACTTGCTTATGAAGCTAAGTAATAAGGGACAATGGGCAGGACAATCCTCCCTGCTTTCAACAATATTGCTCATACCACTCGAAATTCGATTGTTGATGAAGGTCCACGAATCTTCGAAATACCTGTCCCGAATTAATTAGTTAAACGTTGCTGTTGCCGATTTTTTATCTATATCTCACGAACCCACAGTCCCTGAAATCGTACAGTATTAATCATGGCTTATTCTCTAGCCGCTAATGCGAGACTGAATAATGGTCCACCACATTCGCTAAAAATAGCTCTATCAAGATCCAGTTTTAAAGTCGAATCCACCAGAGGGTTCTTAAATTTCCCGAATAGCACACATAATTCTTGTATTATCTTTCTAATCGAGAAAATCACAACATAAATTGGTTTCTCTATAAAGATTAAATCTATACAGATTACCAATTTCCTGTCATGAATTTGAACCTCCCCTCTCCCTCTCAACGAATAAAACACCGTTATATTTGTAATAAAAATACTTTTATTTTCAAAAATTAAATTATTTACAACTTACTTATTCATATATCTAATACGTACAAAACATTATTGCATCGAAAAAATTAAAAATTGTACTTAACTTTTTTATTCTACTTCCATACCTTCACCTCTAGGAGGCCTGTCGTTATCAACTTTCAGATTCGGGTATAATTTGGCTACTTTTACATCGGCGTTCCTTCCAGCAAAATCAGGCCTCAACTTACCTTTATCTTGAGCTTGGAAAATATCTAACAAAGATCTGGGCGCCGAATAAATTCCACCGCCATTTCTAGAGACGGCTTGCCTGGATAAGGGCAGGGAGATACTTGTGAGAGGTGGTGGCGACATCGGTGAATCAGTTGTTGCTCGAATGACTGAAGCACGTTGGACGTCTTGTTCTAAAATTAATATATTTTTAGTTTTAATAAAGAGGATCGTGTGTATTGAGACCAACCCATGTGATCTGTTTCTTTAGTTGAGAGATGATCAGTTTCCATTTTTTCTTCGTCTAAATTAAATTTGTGACACTCTAAGAGAGCGTTATAGATCGACCTGTGATTTTCTGAATGTAAATTATTCTTTAATAAAGTTTCTAATTCGTTCCACATTACTTTATATTGTTCTTCTCGTTTCTGCCCCTTCATTCTTTGACCTAAATTCACTAAATTTAAAGGTTCGTGTTTTGTTTCCTGCGATATTAAATTGTATATCACTTGTTTGCATTGTAATACTTCATCTTCGGTGATTTTCTCTTTAGTTATAATCCTTGGAATCGGATCCACAGTCTATAATCAATACGTAATAATTTATAAATTAAAAAAAAACAATAATACGGACTTACTCCTTTTAGATTGAATATTAACGTCGAACTAATGGTTAAAGGCCAATATTTCGTCAACCGATTCAATCTAGCTTTCATTTTCTGTACAGGAATATCACTAGCGTAAATAGATTTGACCGGAAGTAATTTACTTTGTTGTATCAGGAGACCAAAATCAGGTATCCTATAATCGGTGACTCTACCACCACAACCTTCTGAAATCGAAGGTGGATCTTCTAACACAGATCTGAAATCAAGAAAATAAAAAAACGGGCCTAATCTTGCAGTTGCGGCACTTCAAAACATACCTGGCGGTACATAGAGTATGAATGAAGATTTCACCACCGTGAGAAGCTAATAAATGACTAGTAATCTTTCCACCTGTTTTTCTAGGCATTTCCAACATGACTGATCGACCGTTTAATAAAAAATTAATCAAACACAGCGATGGTCTGGAGTTAACATCGACAGGAGTTATCCTGTGCATCGCGGTGCAATTCTGCAATTCCGAGGCACTACAGCCTCTCGGCGTACACCATTTAAGTGTCACAGTTTCGTATTCGAAACCTTCTTTAACTGTTTTTATCGCTGCCGAGTCTGAAGGCGTTTCCTTTTAAAATCGCTGTATGGGCATCTCTAGCGTGGAATATTTCTACATCGTAGTTAGCCGAGGAACTAGCGTTTTGTTCTTCTTTCATGGGGATACCAGTCACTGTAGTGCTAGCTAGATCGTAGTGTTCGAGGATTAACGATGAAAGTTTGTGCGATATCAAAGGTGCTCTAATCGAATGTACTTCAGTTGTTAAGATTGCTGAATACTAAAAATCGGAACGATTATAAACTGCAACGGACTCAAATTAGTATCCTGTGGTACACTTACATTTTTCGTGGGATGGCTGTTAACTGGTGACTCTATATTTATAGGAAATGTATTTATAATAACTAAATGACAGTAATCAATTGTTAACAATCTGGAACATGTTCGTGTGAGAATATAATTAAAAAATATTTAAACAAGATACCGATCGGAATTTGCAGCCGTTTTATTCTGTTGTATTAAATTGTTATGAAAGATCTCCTCTAAACGCTTCATACTTTCATCGTCCCTTGCTGATGTGATACAAATCACTCGACATCTATTCTGCAATTTGCTTTGGTTATCGTTGCCATCACGTTTTTCCAACTGAATATTAGTAGGTTCACTCAAGACTTCAATCGCCGATCTTATCCCGTGTAAAACACTGTACTCCATATTTGTTTGGCTCGATCGTGACAGTGGAGGCGTACCGATTACAGCCATACCGTTCATTATCTAAAATGAAACGAAAGGAATCAGTATTGCAGTTCATTTTCACCGTATTTACAAATAATGCCTTACGTAATTTAAATTTTGTTGCGCTGGTGTCCATAAATTCAATATATGAGCATGTGTGTCACTAGCTATAAAAGTAACCAACTTTCCTGCGGGAAACAGATCCCAAACTATTCGGCAGTATTCAATTGATGATTCGACACTGCAAGTCCAAAGAGATTTGTGTATGGGACTAATAGGGATGAATCCAGGTCCGCGAGCTTTTAAAAAGTCGAATTCTATCGAACTTTCGCAAGAAATTCCGAAATATGGTGTATGATCGAGCACGAAAATAGTTTTATGGTTAGCAGGATACATTTTGTTTGTTGCTGTAAAGGCCATAATAATTTTATTAAATTAGGTGATTTTATCTTGATATCGTCATTGATATAAGGAATATGTTTAAGTTAAATGAAAGAAATCGGTTAAAAAAATATGGCATAAATTGAAGGTTATGTTTATATTATTTGTATAAAATTTGACGTTTATAAATTTTTTATGGAGTGAAATTAGATACAATTACCCAAAATAATTTTTAAATTATATTTATAAATCCTACTTTATTTTAATGAATTATAAAAGAATTTCAAATAAATACTACGTGTTTTTAATAATTTCATCTCTATTTATGTTAAATTTCAAATCCAATTTGAAACGCAGTTGACAATAAGTGGACAACTTCACTAGTTAAAATATTAAATGATGGCTGATCAATTGTCATGCGTTTGTATTGAGGTATTTATTTTATTTTCGCATAATATGCCTTCGTAAATAAAACTTGTGCGTTAAATAAGCAATCTTAAGACTACATCGATCGTGAATGTTGACGAAAGTGCAATAAACATGATTGACAAGGAGCAGAACGGTGAGGATTTAGAAGAACGCAAAAAAATCACGGACAGGGACTTACCCCTAGCATTCGCCGAAAACAGACATATAGAAGCTATCGAGGGGATTGATTGTATAACGCAGACATGGAGGACGAAGGAGCGGGTAAAATATTATTTTTTTTAACGCGAATTCCAGTTTTGTTTTGAGTGGTGTTGACATGTGCAATAACCTCAAATTTTTTTCGCCCATTAGATGAAAACTGTCAGCGTTGCTTTAGTTCTCTGCTTAAACGTTGGGGTGGATCCACCTGACGTTGTCAAAACACAACCTTGTGCTAGACTTGAATGTTGGATTGGTAATAAATTTGAATACAAGCAGGTTGTGACGATCTACATTTCTTTTTTAAATTTATGTTAAAGATCCACTATCGATGTCTCCGCAGAAAGCACTAGATGCAATTGGTGCGAATCTACAAAAGCAGTACGAAAGATGGCAGCCTCGGGCTAGGTATAAACATTCGTTAGATCCTACTTCCGAAGATGTAAAGAAATTATGCACGTCTTTGCGGAAGAACGCAAAGGAGGAAAGGGTTCTATTTCATTATAACGGTCATGGGGTTCCTAAACCTACAGTTAACGGTGAAATTTGGGTATTTAATAGAGTAAGTTTGTATAAAATGTTGTGCATCGAAGGTAAACGTTTGGATTTGTAGTCGTTTACGCAGTACATTCCTTTATCGATATACGATTTACAAAAGTGGATGGGTGCACCGTCGATATACGTTTATGATTGTTCGAATGCTGGTATAATTGTGGAATCGTTCAAACAATTTGCTATGCAACATGAAACGGAGGTTCGAAACATGTTTAATTTCGTTAAAATTGTATTAATTCATTTTTGTAGAAGAGGAATACTCCACCTTCGTCATCATTATTCACACACTGTATTCAACTGGCCGCTTGCAGTTCTGATCAGGTTTTACCAATGAATCCTGATTTACCAGCTGATTTGTTTACTTCATGTCTTACGACACCTATCAGGGTAGCTCTACGTTGGTATATTTTACAATCAACTTCGAAATTGGTTCCTAAAGTGAATATAACCCTCATCGATCGGTGAGTTAACGAAACTAGTTGCGGTACGTTTAGATATGTATATTGTTCAATTTTAATAGAATTCCTGGACAGATTACCGATCGAAAAACTATGTTAGGTGAATTAAATTGGATTTTTACAGCGATTACTGATACAATAGCTTGGAACACTTTACCGAAAGATCTTTTTCAAAAGCTGTTTAGACAAGATTTATTAGTCGCTAGCTTATTCCGCAACTTTCTCCTAGCTGAGCGTATCATGAGATCATGTGATTGTACTCCGATAAGTGATCCACCTCTTCCTGCCACTTACCAACATCCGATGTGGCAAGCTTGGGATTTAGCACTAGATTTAAGTCTGGGGCAGTTGTATAAGATACGAGAATGTGGAGAGCCTTTTGTGCATTTACCATTTTTCGAGGAACAATTAACTGCATTTGAAGTTTGGCTTAAATTAGGTAGGTGAAATTAAAAAGTGTTTATAATTATTCAATCTTAATTGCTGTTTTAGGTTCCGAGGAACGAAGTCCACCAGAACAACTGCCGATAGTGTTACAAGTCTTATTGAGTCAAGTCCATAGAATGCGTGCTTTAGAACTGTTGGGTCGATTCCTAGATCTAGGTCCATGGGCGGTCACGCTAGCGTTATCTGTCGGCATCTTTCCATACGTCCTTAAACTCTTACAGAGTTCCACGAAAGAACTTCGACCTCTGTTAGTTTTTATTTGGGCGAAGATTCTTGCTGTAGATAATGTATGTCGTCTCTTAAATTTAATCCTTTTTTATTATATATTTAATCGTTTAAAAATTTGCAGTCTTGTCAAGGAGATTTAGTAAGAGATAACGGCCACAAATATTTCTTGTCGGTACTGCAAGATCCTACAATATCAGTAAGTTTTAATCGATATTTTTAAATCGATTTATTTATTTATTCTTTTAACAATAAAATTAGTCGCAGTATCGAACCCAGGCAGCTTTCGTCTTAGCCTGTATCGTAAACGAATACCCAGATGGACAAGAGGCTGCTCTACAAGGATCTCTAGTCAGCATATGTTTAGAACAATTATCAGATCCGAGTCCGCAACTGAGGCAATGGGTAGCTATCTGTTTAGGCAGGTTGTGGGATCACTACGAAAAAGCTAGATGGACCGGAGTTAGAGATATAGCCCACGATAAATTATACAATCTATTACAAGATCCTTGTCCGGAAGTACGTGCTGCTGCGGTTTACGCTCTAGGCACGTTCATCAATTCAGTTCCCCGCCGATCCGAACACGCCAACACCATAGACCATTCGGTCGCAATGACTCTAGTTAACACGCTGAACGGTGATATGAGCAGTTTAGTTCGGAAAGAATTGGTCGCCGCTATGCAATGGGTCGTGTTAGCCTTCGAACATGCCTTCTTAAACGTCGCCATACAAGAGAATTTGGTACAGACGGCCCAGGAATATAATTCGCCGAGCGGTATAAAACGAATCAGCAGTAGGTAAGGATGTGGTACAATTTTAACCCGCTAGATGGATGGCGTCGAACATCGTTTAATTTCTGTTTAGGGATAAAATTATACGTATTATGTCGCCTGTAGCGCCTCATAGCAGTACGGATGTCGTTGATAGCTGCATGAAGAAAGTCTCTTCGAATTCCTCGATTAACCTTTTAAGTCATCACGGTAGTTTTTCGAGTTTGCCGGGTTCGGTGTACACGAAGTTGTGGGCGGGGCTTTGCTTGTTGGATACTGATCCCCATCCAGAGGTAGCTAAGATGGCGAATACTGTTACTGGTTATATACGGAGTCAAGTAACGGTAAGTTTTAATTTTTTTGCTCGCCCTGTATAATTGTGAGGAAACCTTTTCAATTTAGCACATAATAAAAATTTCCTCAACTTAGTTGTTCAACTTCTAATAAACTTCTGTTTAGAAAACCCAGATAAGGGAGTCTATAGATGGAAAACACGGTTCTAGTGTTAGTTTACCACCTAGTCCGAACAATAGGCCATCCTATTTAGCGGAAAGCCCTCCGACATTACACCCTCAAGCGGACCTTCAAAAAGCGAGGTATTATTGCTTTAAAAGTCATTTTCTCTCTCCTATAATAATAAATTAATTATATAGAAGTAGTACTCTTGGATATCCCGGCCGTAAATTTCATCCAAACACTATTAACGAAGAAAAAGAAGTTAGAGATTACGGGAAGAAGGTGCTGGTTTCGACGAATTTCGTCCTTTGGTCCTGTAAACAATTCGCTCGATCGGTAACGAAAGAGGTCTCGTGTAAAGACGTCGAATCGAAAACGCATTACGAGAAAGAATGGAGACTCATTAGGTTGGTAAATTTGATGTAAATCCTAAACGGTTGTAATTCTGCAATTAATGTTGTTGTATATAGGAATGAGTCGATAAGGAAGGAAGCTGCGGAAGATCAAAGAAGAGCGGCTAATTCGAAACTGGAATCTCAAACTTTCAACACAAGATGTGCAGCTCCTCCCTCTATAGTACAGTTTCATCCCTACGATCAACAGATTGCCGTGGCTGGCAGAGATAGTTTTGCGTGAGTATCTATGGAATGGGTATATATATGTACATGAGTCGATTATTTTGTTTAATTTAGAATATGGGATTGGGGTACTGGTGCGAAATTATCTTACTGTCAATGTAAATCGACCAAAAACGCATCGAGTCAAATAACTGCTTTAGAATGGGTTAACGCTTTCGATGTTGGTTTATTAATGGCAGGCTCCAATGATGGTACAATCAAGATTTGGCGGCCAAACAGTACAGGAAGTAGGGAGCCTGTTCTAGTGAGCGCCTGGCAGGCTCACAACGAGCTCGTACCACCTGCTAAAGGAAGAGCTGTTAATGGTCGGTTTTTTAATATCTGCTTTCATAAATTTTATTTTAAACGCATTTCTAGATCCGGTCGGCTTATTATTATCATGGGAGCAATGGACGCAAACCGTAATTTCAACCGGTGACACTAGAGTGTTGCGATTCTGGGATGCCGAAAAGGAGATGAAAGCTTACGACATCCAAACCGGCGCCGATTGTTCGATAACCTGTCTCGATTCGAGTTTCGCGCAATCTAGCGATAAAGAAACTATGTACTCGTCTAAATACGATTCTTACGATGATGGTTTGATAATGGGATGCATGGAGAAGGAATACAACGACGAAGCTACGGCTAAAACCGGTTTAGTCGTGGCCGGTTGCTCCGATGGCTCGGTTAGGGTCTTCGATAGGAGGAGAAGTCCCGCTGAAGCTAGGGTTAAAACATGGATGGAGCATAATTCCGCCGTGTTAGGGGTGCAAATGCGTGATAATACAGTGATCAGTGGGAGGTAAGTTTTTTTTAAAATTATTATTATTTTGATGGAATTGAGGTGGTTAATTTAAATTTCAGCGCTTCAGGTGACGTGAAGGTTTATGATATGAGAAAAGGTAACGCGATATCGTCTCAGCAACCCGTGCAAAGTTCGCGTATGACTGCGTTTGCTGTACATACAGCGGCTGACACTTACGCCTGGTTAGTACATAAGCGATAGTTTAGTATATTTTAAAACAATTATGTTTTAATTTGTTTTTTTTTACAGTGCCGCAAACCAAAGCGTAGGCATCTACAATCTCAACGGTAACTGCATAAATGTGATACGTTTCTATGAAGGTTTTATGGGTTACAGGATAGGGCCCGTAAACTGTCTCGCCTATCATCCTCACAAGGTGGCGCTGGCTATCGGTACAGCCGATTGCTCGATCTCCGTCTACTGCCTTGATCATCGCAGATGACACGGGTCACTGCCCTAGAATTTATTCTCGGGCATATTCTGCTCTTATATCAGATAGCCTAAATTGAACCCGGACGCTGACGACGGTTGAATTGCTTAGGAAAATAAAGTTGTTGACACGACAGATGGGAAATTATAACGGAGATTATACACAAAAAAATGTTACGTATACTTTTTCGAACTCCTCCTTTTTTTTAGATAAATTTTTTTATATCGATATTTGTTACATAGAAAAGAAACACTTATACTCGATAAGGGTCCTTTTCTCCATAATTTATAACCCCTTTTTACGAACGAAAAAAAAAGTTAGTTCAATTCATATCGAAATAAGTAAATTAATATAATTATAAGTGACTTGCAGCTACGTATCTTTTTTTTTTGTGATAGTTATAATTATTTTTAATTATTGTTGCCTCTTACTTTTTTCTTGTTGTTTAAAAACATAGCTTTCTCATGAGAATTGTTACTAAAGATAATATAAATGTATAATATTATAAACGACACAGAAACATAACACAAATTGTACAAATCGAATGCAAAAAAAAAACAAAATCCAACCCTTTTTCATTAGCATATATTTATAAAATTGTATAGTCAATATGCCTTCCATATTATTTATATATTATGCGTATATACAGGGTGTACCGTGATTAATGGGAAATATTTCTTATACATTTTTATAGCAAAATGTCCTTTTTTCATATATTTCTAGCCGCTGAAATATTTTCCTGGTATTTCGTAACACCCTAGTTAAGAAGAGAGTAAAACAAAATAGCCCAGATAACAAGATGTGTTCTATAAAAGTTCTCAATTTAAATTAATTGGGGTTGTCAATTCTGATTCGAGTTTATCCGACAAAATCTGAACGAATTAATCAGGATTGATAATTCTAACAGACCTGTATACTGCATAGTGTGTACACACAAATTTTAAACTCTGTAACAAATGTATATAAAATAAAAAAAACTTATTGTATATTATTATTCGAGATACTTTTAACAAATAAAAGAATTATAATCTGCTTTATTGGTGTTTCTTTTTTGTTGACTATCGTTGTGGCGGAGCGATCTGTAATTTCCGAATACCTAGACGAGACCACCACAATTCTTACTGTATAATTTAAATGCGTGTAAAGTGATTCATGGTTTTATAAATTCTATAGCGCTCTTAATTGTACTACAACAGTGAATGCGTCAATCCTCTTTGCGTGCTAAAGAATTAAGTCACATATAAAAAAACAAACATATTTATAACAAGAATATATATTTGCCAAGCATAAAAAAATTTAATCGATAGTCATCCTTTGAACCGTAATATCGGTACGTTGATTCAAAATAGTAACAGCCATCTTAGGAGTAAAATTAACCACGCCCACTTCCTTCAAAGCTGCACCTCTGCGATCTTCAACGCCGGTGGCGCCCTCTAACGCCACTAAAGTTTCCCTTAACAATAAAGCCGATCCTTTGCTGATCGTTAATAAATTGCACGATTCGTTTAATCTACGAGTCATTTTCATAAAATAAAATATCCTATTAAATAAATTCATAACTTACTGCGTGAAAAAATTATCCGGTTTCTCGCTAAATTGCGAAAATAAAGGATATAAGTTTCGAGTGATATCGAACTTGAATTGTAAAGCACCGCCTTCGTTAAATCTGCTATCTAGTACTAGATCTTCAAAGAGGTAAGTGTCTAATTGGCTGGCTATAAATTGCCATACGATTTTAAATAGTTTTCCTGTTAAATTTTTTTGTAATTGATGTAAGCGTGTGCCTAAAATTTCGAATAATGGACAAGCGGATGGTGTTAACGACATAGATCTCATTTCTTTATTCAATGGTATAGTCGACCACCTAAAATATTTTAAACGGAGTGATTTGAAATGTTTATTTTGTGTCGTATCTTACCTTTCTCGTCTATAATCTTTACTTCGAGTTTTTACTTCGATCAGTACAGTTTCAGCTAAAGTACATAAAATATCCTTCCGCATGTGACGATATAAAGATAAGGTGTCTGCGAATACTGTTTCAGTTTCCATTTCAAAGCCGGGAGTCCCATCGTATTCCAACAAGGGAACGTTTCTTGATTCCACATTTTCTAATTGGCTTTTATAATAGAATAAATTTAAAAAATGCTATAAATTAAAATTTATTTAATTAAGAATTTTTAAACAAGATTGTTTTAACATACTAGAGTATTCCCCCAATCGACTAAAACATTTTCGACATAATATAAAGTATTAGCAATCATTGGTAATTTCGATTCTACAACGTTGCCTGTTTCAGCGTTCACAAGCTGCAGCAATCTCACTCGAAAATCATCCAAAAGTTCTAATTGCAACTCCAAAAATTGTAATCGGTGCCCTGGTTGAGGTAATAATTCGTATCTTTCAGTGATAGTTTGTAATAAAGTCATGAAATTATCAGCGCAAGTTGTGATTTTCAAGTTATCATCGTCTGTAGATATCGGTTGGAATGTTTCGTAAATATTCGGTGATAACATAACATCCATTTTCTCAGTAGCATCTTTACGAATGATAGATTATTTTAAATAATCGATCAATTAATATTTACTTACATTTATGTTCCATTTTCATCCATTTCATAAACACGGAACCTTGCGTTAGCACTGCAAGTATACTCGATTGTGTCGATGGATAGTGATAAGTCTCGCGTAGTTCCCTATCGAAACCTAATGCCTCGTCAATACAATGAGAGAACACGAAATCATCGAATTGTAAATTTGGTATATCGGAATATAATTTTTCAACTGCTAATTGGACTAACCCGCGCATAAGTTCCATCTTCGCATCAATGTGATGCATACCAAGTCTATCGATTATAGGTTGTATCCATTTTGTTACAAAATCTTCGTGATCTCTTACCCAAGAGAGAATTTGCGTAAAATACCTACAAATCGGATTTTTAAACGAAATTAAATTAAATTAATCGTATTATACCATTCGGGTTTATCAATCCTATTCGTTTGGCGAGCTCCGTAAAAATGATATAGAAATCTTCGCTTTAACGGCACCAATAAATAATGAAGTGGTAAACATAATGGTGGAAAATTCGATAGTAAAGCTGAGGTTATCACAGGCGACGAACTCTCTTCAGGCATCTGGATTTGCAGCAAGTATTCAGCAATGATTTGCAATCGTTGTATATTCGATTGCGATGGGGTTTGTAAACTGAAATTTGTGTTTACAAACGGCCATTTTATAGCTTTAATTACCTCTTCAAAATCGCTACAATTAAATAAGTTTAATATCAAATTAAGTATAAATTAAAAGTGTATATTACCGAGCAAACTTTTCCTTTAAAATCGTATGCCAATGAAATAACGTTTCTTTTAGGTGATTTCTTAAATTTCTCGCATTAGAGTTCATTAGATTTCTACTAATTTCACATAAATTTGCAAAAAATTGTCGCACACTTTTCATCATCCCCATTTGAAATCTCCTTTTGTAAATCTAAACTATAAAATTAAATATATTATCGAATTATTATGGAAATATAATAATACCTTAAAAATTCGATTCGTTGAATCACTTTTAAATACTGCAGTAGACATTCTAGCTTATTAATATTGTCAACGTAATCCTGTATCGTCCTCCGAACTTCATCAACTTCGTCTAAATCGTTCTTTATATCAGCGATTACGGAATTAGATTTTGACAGATTTTCATCAATAAGATCGACATTCTTATCTATCTTATTAATTAGCTGAGCAATAGTGGAATTTTCATTAGTTAAATCGAGCTAAAATAAACACACCATTTCGAATTATACAACGTAAAAATTATAACAGATTTATACCTCAGATTCAATATATTTAATCCTATCGGAATATTGTTTTTGAATTTCTTTACATTTTTCCAAATCAAGTAAATCTTTCCCGTATTTATCATTAAATAATTGTATGATATTTTGTTGGTCGTCCTCTCCAGTTGTCATGTTTATATGGGGTTAAAGTTCTATCTGATGTGGCAGTGGAAATTCAATAATCGCTAAGTAATTTATATTTTAACACAATCTACAATCTATAGTGCTCGTTTATAATTACACTCATATCATTTTTAACTATTTAATGTCCCCATTTACAATCTCCTTAATATTTGCATAATATAACATAACCTCAAATTTTTTTCAACGTTATATTATTATTTGTGTTTCTTTGGTTTTCTTTTCTATATCATAATATGATTAAATACAATTAAATATAACGAGAAAATCGATCGCGATGTGCGTTTTAACTCAGAATAAAATATACCGCCGATTAAATCGATAAGATGTTCACCGTGGTTAAATATTTCTCTTTAGCTGCATTTTTTGTGGGCCTATTCGGTTTTACTTTTTACGCGTATTTGTGCAATTTCTGCGATAAATTATACGCTTATATCGAAAATATTCATTACAAATTAGATAAAGAATACGATTATATCGTAGGTAAGTGCAAAATTTTCAATTTAATCTTATTATAAATTATATAGTATGATGTAATAATATAAAAATCAGTTTTTCTCTTGATAATATGAAAAAAATCTGAAAATAATAATAAAACGAGTCGTTTTTATCATTATTACTATCTATGACAATAATAAATTATTTCAAATGTACCTAAAATTGGCGGGAAAATATTTGAATGAAATGTCATCATATACAGAGTGTCCAGATTTATTTTTTTAAATAGTGAATGATGAAAAAATCTGTGAAAATAATAATAAAACGAATCGTTTTTTTTATCTAATTATTACTAATGTACTACAAATGTACCTAAAATTGGCGAGAAAATATTTGAATGAAATGTCATCATATACAGAGCGTCTAGATTTATTTTTATTTTTTTTAATAGTGGGTGCTGGTACAGCCGGAAGCGTAATCGCATCCAGATTAGCAGAAGATCCCAATGTAACAGTCCTAGTTTTGGAAGCTGGGGGATTTGGTTGTAGTTTATTAGATATCCCAGCTATAGCTCCATTATTACACGGGACAATATTCGATTGGCAATACAAGACTCTACCTCAAAATTATGCATGCGGTGCTTTCGAAAATAACGTATTTATCGTAAATAAATCCTATTTTATCGACGAAATAACTTTTATTTTTAATCAGGTAATCCCCTGGCCAACGGGGAAACTTATCGGCGGTACAGGACGTTTAAATAACATGATGTACACTCGAGGACATCCAGAAGATTACAAATCATGGTATAAGGATCTAGAAGGTTTCGATTATGATCGCGATGTATTAACGTATTTTAAAAAGTCTGAAAATCAAGCTGGGATCTATTTGAATGATTGTAAGCTTTTTGATTTAAAACGCTAAAGTATTATTTTTTTAAATATATATTGTTGCAGCGAAATATCATTCATCAAACGGACCTTTAATGGCTAACGATTTAGTTTTTGTTTCGGAATTATACGAAGCAGTTGTTAGAACTGCAAGCGATATGGGATTTCCTGTTAGGGATCTAAACAGTCGATTTCCGACAGGTAGGTAATTAACTTACCAACTTAAATTGTGCCATCATTTTTGATCATACTGTAAAGATGAATCTTATTATCATTTTTAGGATTTTCTCAGCCTCAAGTTAATGTGAAAGGTGGTTCGAGATACTCAACAGGACATCATTTATTGCAACAATATTACAAACCGAATTTGAGTATTAAAACATTCTCTTATGTCGAAAAAATTATCTTTAAAGACGATTACGAAGCTTACGCTGTTAAGCACCGGTTATTTAATAAAATCCACGTGACCAAAGCACGAAAAGCTGTGATTTTAAGCGGGGGCGTTATAGGATCTGCAAAATTACTGATGCTGTCAGGTATTGGCGACGAAACGCATTTAACAGATGTCAATATTCGCCCAATTAAGAATCTACCTGTTGGGGATAATTTACAAGATCATGTTAGTACAGGGTTTGATTTGATTCTAATAGATCAACCTTTAAGCGTTAGTTTTTACGGTTTATCCTCTTTTATTAATATTTTGCAATATTTCCTTCAATCTCAGGGCCCTCTAACTACAGTTGGTTGTGACGCTTTCGCAATATTAAACAGTAATTGTTTGAATGACACGATTAAATACCAACAATGCGAAGAAAAATATTCCCAACCTGATTTAGAATTAATTTTTATGCCTCTAGGAATATCTGCCGATAACGGATTGCATTTTAAAAACGTTATAAACTTACGTAAAAATATTTGGGATGAATATTTTAGGAAAATATCCGACGATTACCCCTTAAATATTTTACCAATACTTTTACACCCGAAAAGCGTCGGAAATATCCGTTTAAGGGATGGAGCTCCGTCAAGTTTACCAATGATAAATCCGAACTATCTCTCAGATGAATCCGATGTTGAAACTCTCGTAAAAGGAATTAAATTTATTAAGGAATTCATCGAGGCACCTGCTTTTCTAAATTTAGGGATTAAATTTAATAAAATTCCATTTCCTGGTTGTTCTCATATCGAATTTGGTTCGGATGATTATTGGAGATGTTATATTAGACAAGTTAGCTTCACGTTATACCATCCTGTTGGGACTTGTAGAATGGGAGAGAAAGATAAGCCCGAGAATGTCGTGGATTATGATTTTAAAGTGATTGGAATGAATAAATTATTTGTTGCCGACGCGTCTGTAATGCCTAGTCTAGTTAGTGCTAATATTAACGCCGCTGTTGTTATGTTAGCCGAGAAAGCTGCCGATATTATTAAAAATTATAGCCGATTGAATAGTGGTTTTTGTCATGTTAGGGAAATATTTCTTAAAATAACAATATGTACAGTGTTATCATAAAGTAAATTATGATTATAGTATTAGATTTGTACAACCTAAAAAAGTCTAAGCCCTATTTATAATACCATTGTTCTTCATATCATTAAAGATTTTACGAATGAAATGTACTTACCTATGTCAATGTGATTATATTCCAAAGTTTTTAAGTTAATAAACTAAGGTAGTTAGTATTTGCCGATTCTAGCACACAGAATTGCCCCCTCCACTTTTGAAGTTCCAAACGTGATCGTAAGGACGATTTGTGGTTGCGAGCCGGGTGGAATGTGAAAAAGTTGCCTGAATATCAACTTTGTGTCGAATGTTATATCCAGGTAAGTAACAGGGGGTCTCCAAGGTAGACGTTTATCTTCTATGATGACAATGGCGGTGAGGGGTTGGTTTCGTTTACGCGAGAAACGTAAGGGGTCACATTTCGAAGGATTCATATTTAATCCCTATTTCGTTGACCATTCTACGAGCTCGTCAACTGTGCTCTGCAAACGCCAAGAATGCCAACATTGCTAAACAAACTTTTACTGGTAAGTTCAAGTTTGGAATTAAAAAAGCTGTTGAAGGGAGTGGAGGCAAATCTTAACTATTAAAAAATAGGAAGTTATAATAATTTTATTGTTTTTACAAAAAAGTTTTTTGATATAATATTCAACTATAACGGTATAATAAATAAATTTTTTAAACGTCAAATTTATTTTTCCCAAGCAACGCATAATTATTATTCAAAAACATTAACACCTTAACCTCATCACTATTCAAGCAACTCCTACGTAGATTTAGAGCAAACCCGCTCTTCGAGAACGTCCTATCGCTAGGCACAGCAGTTCCTAAAACGCACATTATCTCTTGTGCGATGACACTCATACAAGGATAGATCCCTTTAGATTCCTTCCACCATTCCAGGGGGTTCTTCTGTTGATCCGTCAATTCATCTTCGAGATATCGTTCAACTTCGATGACCGCTTTAGATTTGCTCGTTCCCGGTTGTTTACATTCGCTAACGCGTTTCTTAAACGATTGCCAGATCGAAAAGGACGAACTAGATTCGTGTTTGATCTCGTTAGAATCGACATTGATAGTTTGATCGGTGATTTTATTCGAAAGTAACTCGACGAGATGAAGTTTGGTGGCGTCGGCGACTTCCGAGCTTGAAAATCCTAAATTTTTAAATCTAGGATCTAAATAGGTGCAAAGAGCTAGAGTTTCGGCAGTTTCCACGTTGCCCAATTGATCTTGAAGGCTGGATTTTAATCTTAGGACGATCTCGTTAATCGGCTGGCTATAATTATTAAGACGCATCTCTTCTAGAGCATCGTCTAGTTCTTTAGTGAGTACAATCACTAAAGAGGCGTTGGTATATTTATCTGAACTGATGAAATTGGCTACAGTTTCGAAGGGTTTCAATACCTGACATAATTCGCGCGCCATCGTCCAATCTTCTTCAGATAATTGGGATAAATTCGTATCTTGATATAATAGGGATGTTTGTTTTATACTCTCTTCTAATTCTAAGAATCTTTCGAGCATGCGCAACTCGGAAATCCACCTCCCATCGTCTTGTATTAGCTTCTTTAAACCGAGATTATTTTCGCTGTTCTTCTGGGAAATTAATAATTTCGAGTTAGCTTCGGAATTCATCTTGAAATAAATAACGACAGATTTGATTTTTTCCAAGAGAAAATCTATAGATGTTAAAGCATCTTGTACCACGAAATTGATTGTGTGTGCGAAACAACCGAAATGATTCCATTGTAGTTCGGAAGCTGCGTTTTGGACGTTGCTGTCGTTATCGGAGACCACCAATAAGATTTTTTGTGTTATATCCCATTCTTCAGCGATTCTTTGCAATTCCTTAGTCACATCTGTGGTGGCGCAAATCTGAACGCACTCTAATAGTATCGATTTCATCGTAAATTCTTCGTCGATAAAATGTACTGTTATAGATAGGAAACTATCGTTAAATTCGGAAGTCCACGATTCGGTCGTTAAACAGCACTCTTTAATACTTTGGGCGTGTTCTTTCATGTCGCTCAAACATTTTCCGTAAGCCAACGATAAAGTTTTCAAAATTTGTTGTTTACTAGGGAGGACGTAAGACGAATTTAGCGATTTGACGAAAGATCTAAATCCAATATCGTCGACTATTCTGAGAGGTTGGTAATCCTTGACGAAAATATCCAAAAATTTATTGTCCATACGCGCTTTCGCGCTCAAACTTTGGGAGTCCCGTTTCCTCGAGTAGGTATGAAGAAAACTCGGATTATTTTCATCGTATATCGGTTCTGACTTAGCAGGTGAGATATCCATTTGTACATCAGACGTCGATGGTTCGTCATCATCATTGGCGTAAGCTATAAAGCTATTTTTGTGGATTATCTATGAGGGTGGGGAGAAAAAATAAGCACAAATTAAAATTTTAAAAATCAACTGAAATATTTTTGATATTACTTTACTAGATTGACAGGAAGGATAGTCGAAATTGTGCTTCCTCACCAAATGCTTCTTAATATTCGTAATCGATGTCCTATAGGAGAGAACAGCTTCGCAAGTATTACATTTGGCATACTCCTTATTGATAGGTGTACAATGTTGCCATACATCGCTAGTTTTCTGTTTTCTAGATTCCTTTTCCGGAAGATTTTGCGACGTTTCTGCATTTTTTTCGGTAGACTCATCCATATTCGCTTCCGCTATCGGTTTCGGTACAATCTGAAAATGAATTTCAATACAATAACGCCAGTGCTTAACTAAACAAACAGTGTGAAAACTTAAAGGAAAAAAAAACATTGCGAACCCATCACGAGTCGCCACTGCTACGCGGTACAGTTATTTTGGAACAACCTGTATGAAAATATAAATAAAAAAAATATTTTAAACGTGTATGTATACGTGCGAGTTCTGTATTAAACCTTAAAATATATCTAAATACGTACATGGAATCGAAATGTACCGCATGTCGTTGTCAGAATTTCTCCTGGTCCATCTAAATTATATTCATTTTCCGCCGGTTCGCTTTCGTCGTAAGCGCAAATTGCACCGTCCGAATCCGAAGTACCAGGTTTAATTTCGATCGTTTCGACATGGTACTGGTTGCTACCGGCCACGTATTGGCACACCTCCGGATGTTTCCTCGCCAAATGCCTCTTTATATTCGTAATGGAAGATTTGTACGATAACTTCTGTTTACAAATCGTGCATTTCGCGTGCGTCCTATCTAATACCGTACAATACTGCCAGATTTCGCTGGTTTTTCTATGCATATCGTCGAATTTCTATTTACATTTACTTCGTATTTTTAATTTGAGAATTGAAAATCATATGATTTTCACGTTACGTGAAGCTACTGTGATCACTATGGAGAATTAGCACGATAACGAGTAATAACCTAAAAAGGATGACAAACGGGCGCAGTGATGCCAGTGACTACCTCGACGTTATAATACCAACTGTTACAAATGATAATTAAATACCAATATACATAACTGTGGTGTTTAATTTGTATTAAAATTGTTAATTATAATAATAAACCTATTTACTAAGATAATAATTAATAATAATAATTAATTTCACGCTACTATATTTAAATTTCTCACCCATCAGTTTTGTTAAGGGAACGACACGAAGGTAGATAGATTTCTTAAATAAATACCGGAACGATTTTTAATTGATACTTTAAATATAAAAAATTAAATTAAAATTAAAAGGATTATATAAATTTTAGTTTTATAATATTATTTAAAATTAGAATTAATTCCTATTAAATTAAAATAAAATTGATGCGAGTGAAGTTGCTAACTTCACTTTAATTATTACGTTTGAATGGTTTGAATTTTTAACGGAAAACGTGTTGGGATCTATTTTGAAATATCTTCCTTATATAAAATACGATTCTCTGCGAAATTTTTCTAATTCGATTAGATTTCAATTATAATTATATTAAAGTATAAAAACACCAAATGGATTCTGAGGAAGGTATGTTTTAAAAATATTTACACGACAATTCTTTTTAATCATTTACTTCTCATACTTTTCTATAGATAATAGTGGAGTCTTCGACTCATCCAATTCAATTATAGATGGTAAATATGTGGAACTTGATTGTTATTTAATCCATATAATACATTTATTATAAATTGCAGAAAGCGTAGGAGCATCACCGGATAAAGGTTTAATCTCTAACGACAGCATATTAAGTGATACTGCATTAGACAAAAATGAGTCGCAACAAAACAATTCGAGAAATAGTGATAGCGAAAGTAACAGCGACAGCGCAATCGGTTATGGTCGACGTAAAATTATTAAGCCGTTAAATTTTGACAGTTCTACTCAAAGTTTGGAGGAGAGTATTACAAATAGTCCGGTTAATGAAAATAAATCTCGTAGTCGATCAGATTCTACAATGTATAATTCTGGTAATTTTAACAATAATGTGTATTGATTTATTCTATTGTTGTTTTCTATTTTAGAACGTAGAGTTAACGATAGTCCTGGTATTTTTAACACTCCTCGTAATCGTACGCAGAATTATGAGACCAGTTCCGAAAGTGAGAGCGATGACGATAGTGTAATTGGTGTTAGTAGCGGAGAAGAGGTAAGTTCTTGTACCGTTTAATTGAATTTGAACTTTATTTATCTTCGGAACATTTAGGAGTACATTCCTCATACACCAAGTCGGTCGAAGGTGCAAATTACGCTTCCTAAAATTTTGAGCCGGACAAGACAAACACCAGCTAAAACTAGCAATTCCGTATTACAAGAAATCCAACCGTTAAACAGCGTTAGCAAACAAGAATATGAGGCGCAGGAATCTAAAGTTAACGTTTTACAAAGTGAATTACTTCGAGTACAAAACTCTCTACGAACAGTAAATTTATCGGCATTACCCGATAAAGGTGCCCTATTGTATCAGAAAGTAGATAGTCTGAAGCAGGCGATTTCACAGGCCGAGCGGAAATTGCACACTATGGTGATCGATGAAGGTATTACGATTAAATCAAGAAAAATTATCAAATTTTTGTTTTAATTCTTGTTTCGTTGCAGCTATAAAACCTACAGGTCCTGCTCATCCTAAACTGATACCGCTAGAAGATCTGAAGCTAATGACGGAAAGTGTACAACCAAAAACCTTTGGGCAACAAGGTAATCTACATCAAAAACTAAAGCGATTATTTTATTAAGTTAATCCGACTTAATTAATAATTGCAGCTATGGCGACTTTAAACGCGCAAAAGGGAGTGATGTTAGAAACGCTGGAAGTACTTCATACTTCGCTGACCACCCGGCCTACAGAAGAAGTATTTGCCGAAGACCCAAAAGGACTGAAAGTGGAGTTAATGCCTCACCAAAAACATGCTTTAGCATGGTTAATGTGGAGGGAAACCCAAAAACCATCCGGAGGAATATTAGGTAAATAAAAACTACGAAGTGATAATATCGATTGAAGAGTTTATTTTATAGCTGACGATATGGGTCTTGGTAAAACGTTAACCATGATATCATTAATCCTTAAAACTAGAAAAACTGAAGATGATGACGAATCAGATCAAGAAAATCATCGCGAAAGATATTCTATGCCGAAAGGTGGTACCCTTGTAATCTGTCCTGCGAGTTTGCTAAAACAATGGGAAAGCGAGGTTGAAAAACATTGCAAACGTTATTTGTTATCAATAGAGCTGTTTCACGGGACTAAACGAGAGTCTAAAGCTAAAAAGTACTATTTCCTTAATTTTTTCTCTATTATTATATAATTATGTTTGATTATTTAGATTAGCTAGCCGAGACTTGGTGATAACGACTTACCAAATATGCTCTGTCGAACATCAGAAAACTGCTTCACCTCTTTTCGGGGTTAAATGGAGGCGTATTATACTCGACGAAGCACACCAGATTCGTAATCATAAAACCCGCAGTTCAATAGCCGTTGGTGGATTGTTAGGGAAATCACGATGGGCTTTAACTGGTACACCCGTGCATAATAGGGAATTAGATATGTACGCTTTGCTAAAATTTCTTCGCTGTAACCCTTTCGATGATCTTGCGGTAAGTTTTTCCTTCGACTCTTCATATGTATCGAATATAAATTTTTTGGTAGATATGGAAACGTTGGATATCAAAGACACAAACAGGTGGTCAAGATCGGATACACACTATAATATCCTCGATTATGTTAAGGCGGACTAAAGCAGAATTACAACAGAAAGGCGATTTAAAAAAGCTACCAGAAAAATTAATCGAAACCATCAACATTTCTTTAGAACCCGAGGAACAAGCCATTTACCAGAAGATTTTAATATTTTCAAGAACACTTTTCGCACAATACCTACATCAACATGCTGAAAAGCAGGGCGAATACAAGTCGTTATCGGAATATTCTAAACTAGCGAGTAATTTTTTCTAACTACAATCCTTAATGGTATTGGAGTATAAATTTTTTGTTTTTAGACGATGCCAACAACCCGTATCATCGAATGCATCAGAAATTATTGAAGTTAAACAACATGCAAGAGGTGAAACAACACGAAATCTTAGTGTTGCTTCTGCGATTAAGACAAATGTGCTGCCACCCTTCGCTTATTATAAACGTATGATGGGTTGAATATCATTATTTTATTCAGTTTAATTTTCGTATGCGTTACTTATTTAGATGTTACATGGAGATCAAGAGCTTGATGATGAAGATATCACAGGCCACGAGACTTGGAACGTATTAGAAGAGCTGCGACGATTAAAATTAGATGATGATTCTGCTATTGATACCGATGATTCTAATAATGATACAGATAAGGGAGTTGAAGGGTTCCACATGAACAATAAAGACTTAATGAATCCAGAAAATCCGATCTTCGCTGAGGAGAGGCAAAGTACGAAGGTATACAAGATTTATATCTAATTCTTTATTATCCGAAACATGATATAAATTTGTTTTTTTGCAGATAAAAGCAATTTTAAAACTCTTAAAAGAAAAGCTTCTCCCCACTAAAGAAAAAGATAATAATAGTCTCGCAATGGACCACATTGCTCAGATTACTTAGTATACATTTGAAAAATAACAATATCTCTTTTACCGAGTTGAATGGGAAAGTTGAAGTTATGAAGCGTACGAGTATTGTACAAAATTTTAATGATGCAAATAGTTCGACTAGAGTAAGTAGTCAAATTCACTAACAACTTCAATTATATTAAATTTCTTTTGCTTCGATAGGTCCTCTTACTTTCATTGACAGCAGGCGGTGTGGGTCTCAATTTAATCGGAGCTAATCACATGATAATCTTAGATTTACATTGGAATCCTCAGTTGGAACTTCAAGCCCACGATCGCATCTATAGAGTGGGTCAAACCAGAAACGTTCACATTTACAAGTATTACCTCTCTCACGATTCATCTCTTAATTATTTTGTTATTAATTTCTTTTTGTTACAGACTAATAACTACAAATACAATAGAGGAACGAATCAAAATTTTACAGGAACATAAATTGCAATTGGCAGATTCGATGTTAACTGGAGCACGAGTACAAAATTCGAAATTGACATTACAGGATTTGAGACTCCTTTTTAGCATGTAATTGTAGATTTTAATGAAGAATTTGTGATTGTGATAAGCAATGTTTAGTATGATTTTTATAAGTTATATATAAGCGTGTAATAGACACATAACTATATTTATCTGTATTATATTTTTATATATTTATTAGATCTTAATTTTCTAAATATTAAACTTAGTTTGTACTTTTTATTCATTACCAAAAATCAAACAATAATACAAAGATGGTCCTAGCAGGTTGCCCTGCGGAACGGTAAAGTATTGATGCGTTTTCTGAAACTTGTAAAAGTACTATTTCTGTAGGCAGCTGAGAATGATGAAATTTTGGACACTGAAAAGGTGCCTTTTAGTAATGAAATAAAACGAATTTGGTACGCATTTATTTTTAAAACCGCCTTTTGTGGAATTTTTTAATTTTTCTTGAATTTATTTGCGATTCATATAGATCATTGATATAACTCGTGCTGTTAATTCCGCAATAATTTCAGAACGAGGCAGGTAACAACATACAGGGTGAACAAAATCAAGTGAAGGGTGAATCATCTAAAATTTTCAGTTGGGAACACTGAGTAATTGGCAGCAATCATAGCGCGACTAACTTACATATAAATTGTTTTGAGAGATTCAATAAAGGTTATATATACTACATCAGTAATTTACAAATATGCCGAAAACCGCAGGTAAATAGCAGTATATAGACGGTAATAAAGGCTATAGAGATATAACAACAAAATGATAGCAAATGTAAACAATCAAATGACAGAAAGCACATATTGAGCGTAGCTAACTGTAGAATGTAAAAATCAAGCAAATCAGGGATTTTTATGCTACCACTACACTTCACTTGAGAATCCTCGCATTGTACTTTACTACTACATACAAATATGTCAGCAATTTTATTTGAAGTACATACATACATTTGCTTAAATTTATAATTACGTACCCAATTGTTAGTTGTGTGGTAACACTGATCTACATTTACTTCATATCATACCGTATAGTGATTTTTAAATATTTCTAATTAAATTTAATTTTCGTTAAGATAGCGACATTGTGTATTGGATACTGGATTGATCATAACCTTTATTTAGTTATTTTCTGTTTGTGGAATTTAAATAATGTCTCAACAAGACAAACCCGTGAAAATATCAAAAATTTTGCGAAATAAAGCCGAAGAATTTCTATCTGATCCTACACTTTCAAGTAATTTATCGGATATATTAAAGCATTTTCATACAGGGGCGGATACAAGTGCATGTTTATTGACATTAGAGTTTATTTTTTCAAACCTCTTGAGAAATGGAAAGATGCACATCGAGGTGGTCCCTTTGAAACCAATCGAACCCACTGTGGAACATCAGTATTGTCAATGGTTACGAAATCTATATGAGGAAACGTGGAATAAAATATTAACAGCGTTTGAAAATTCATCAGTAAAAATACAAACACAAGGTAGGATGTTCAATTTAATAAAGTATACATAACATTTTTCGTATTGTAGCTTTATCATCGTCGATGAATATTTTAACATGCGAAGGAAGATATCCTTTAGAACAGAAAGGCTTGTTAGAATGTTATATTCCGTTGAACCGCTTAAAATTAATTTTAATGAAGATACTTTCAAATAAACAACATAATTTACATTTGATTGTGAAATTTGAGGAATATTTATTGTACGATGATATTCTTTTTTATGTGTGGAAGGTGTTACCGAGTCTAACCGCAAAATCTAATCCAAACGATATTTATATAATGAATTATTTGCTTTTCCTGGAGAAGTTACAAGTTAAATGTAATAACGAAGCAAGGACACTTTGTACGTCAGGAGGTATGTATAGAAACTATTTTACTAACTAAATCGCCAATGGAATTTGTTTTTAATTATTTTAAATTATTAATTTACTTGTGACAGTAATTTTGATTCATTTGCCGACATTTCCTATTTTCGCACTCTAATTTGAATATTAGATGTCATCATTAAATTATCATTGTTTTCAATTAGTGCTGCACTATCAATAAAACTATAAGAGTGGTGATTGTTTGAGTAAATCGGGATTGGAAGGTGCATTGCAAAAAATTGGTAAGGAATAGGTCTCTGCACACTACCTTGCGGCACACCACATTGTAATGATATGGGAGGGAGGAGGTTGAAAACAGAGCCCGAAGTTACCCCTTTAAAACACACTTTTATGATGAAATGAAAACTGGTATATTTTACCCAAAAAGGATCTCTGATCAACCTACTAAAGAGCTATTTTGTCATTTTGCGTCTTATGTTACATATGCGAGAGGGTGTGGCATCTTCTTTAGGTTGGTCGTTTGTGACATTGCTGATTAATTTTTTCGAAAAATTATTTTAGTAAAAAATATCTAGAATAAAGTCATCTATGCAGCAAAAAAAAAATTGTTATACAGTGTGAGCCATAAAGTTTGCAACATATGGGAGTACAATGCTAGAGCGGATGCTCTGCCTAAGTTTGGTAGGTCTAGACTTGTGTTTAGGACTGCTGTCTCATTTAAAGATCTTATTTTTCTTTGGGAGCAGGGCCGCTGCGTGCGGGCGTGCAAGACGTGCATCGCGCAAGGGCTGCATTTTCAAGCGGGCAGCATCGGCGACAAAAACATATCGAAACGAAAATAAAACATTGTCATAATTTGCATGTCTACAATTGTACAAGGGGCGGCCTAATCGCTATTGCACGCAGGCGTTCAAACAGCTAGCGGCGGGCCTGCCTGGGAGAGGACTCGAGGAGGTTGTGGCAGGAGGTGTTGGCATGCGTTCTTCATGGAATGAAGGTCAGGAGATTGCGATGGCCACTACAATGTCTCGATGTCTTTTCTACTTTCCGCTGAGTGCAGAGCCGACTGTTCGGGTTATCGTCTCTTCTTGAAGAATCGAATGATCCACATTCGCCGCAACCTCCCTTTCCCCCTCCCCCTCCCACACATGAATCTTTACAGGATGTCTCACGTTGCGTTGAATGTTTGTACTTCCGCGTATTGTCCAACTTTTATTTCTAAGAAGCTGTGCCCAAAAAGATGATTAGATGTCTATGCGGCCTCTTGCTACCGCGACCTATAGGTCTATTATAGCTCCCTATTATCTAGACCACCTGGTCTAGATTAGCCCTTTTTATTACACTTTCTAGCCTTGCCTTGTTCGACAATACACTCTAACCTTATTCTGGCTAGTCCCTCGCGTTGGCACAGGATGTGCTGCAAGGTCTCTTCTTCTGTCTGACAGATTCTGCACATGGCGTCTTCTGCCAGACCAAGGTTGCTCACATGCTTATTGAGTCTGTTATGTCCTGTTGAAAGGCTTACTACCAGCCTGATCGTTCTCCTGCCTTTGTTCAGAACGTCATCAGTGTATTTAGGCATGTATTCTTTGATAAATTCTTTAGCCTGCCTTTATTTGCCGACCATTTCTCTATGGTTTTGGCTATTTTCATTTTCGTGGTTCCACACGATGGTATAGGTCCAATGAGTGGCCTAGATAGACAGATAGAAAGATGACTAGTCTGTAAAAACGATATTGTTCCAATATCGATCAATATTCGCCTGGACTCACTGAAGTCAAACAACTGGAGAGGGAGGGGAGGGGGTCTAATATTTACATCTTTTTTATGTAATCTGTCTTGCCCTTGTCTCAAAGTTAGGAATTCATTGTCTCTAAAAAGCTTTATCACAATGTTGTCCTCTTGATGTGTAGTCCTATGTGTTGAACCTTTATTCAGTAAATCATCGTCAGTTTTGATGGTGCAGCTCTTGCATACGTCATCTTTGTACCTTTTGGATGTGTTTACAGAAATACCACTTCAAAGCGTTTTACATAGGCTGTACTCATTGTGACCTTTCAGGTATCTTGTTTAGACGTGTTCAACGCGGTTTTCTTGTTGTACAGACTGTATGTAATACCTTTGTAAGCAAAACAGGCGTTATTGTCGCTATTTTAGACAAAAATTGTTACTTATACCACTGACCACAGCTGATCCTGTTTCTTAATCGCTTCATTTAATATGACGACTGTTTTAGGTATGAATACGGATTTTAACTTTGATGAAAATGCTGTAAAACGATATTTAAATAAAATTTGGAATTGCATAATTCTATGGGAACATACACCTTCAACGCATAAACAACTGCTCGTTGTATTATTGGAAAAAGTTTTACCTTACCTAGACAAACCATTATTACTAACCGACTTCTTAATGGACTCTTTAGACGTCGGCGGACCTGTTAGCCTTCTAGCTCTACAAGGAATATTTACCATGATACAAGTATATAACTTAGATTACCCGAATATTTTTGCAAAATTATATTCGATGTTTGAACCGGAAATATTCCATACCAAATTCAAGCCGAGGTTATTCTATCTAGCGGATCTATTTTTAAGTTCGACGCACCTTCCTGAAAATCTAGTTGCTGCATTTGCGAAACGTTTAGCGAGGCTTGCGCTAGTAGCACCATCGGAGGATATAATTATTATTTGTATGTTTATTGGTAATTTAATTTTAAGGTGCGTATTAATTATATAATGTAGAGGAAGATAATATTTTATAATTTATCGATTTCTATTATATTAGGCATCCAGGATTAAAATGCTTACTGAATCATTCAATTGGTGGGACGACGACTAACGATCCTTACATCATGGAGGAACGGGATCCGTTGAAATCGAATGCCATAAATAGTTCGTTGTGGGAGATACACACGCTGCAAAATCATGCCTTACCTAACGTTGCGACGGCGGCGACATTTATAAACAATCCGCTACCATCTATCGAATGGGATATGAGTAAAGTCTTAGAAAGCACCGGTGATAATATTTTCGATAAGGAACTTAAAAAGAATTGCAAAATAGTCGCTTTAGCATTTGATAAATCTAATAAGTTTGCACTGAGCAAATGTGAAAAAGTTTTTAATTATTGGAATTTCTATTAAGATTGTGTAATATAGTCAAAATGCAAAAGGTTTGTTTATATTTATGATTCGAATTATTTTTTATTATTTTCTCAACATATATTTCAAGTCATGTGAATTACAAAACGTTAATAACGTTAGTGTTGTTTTTTATCTTTAATATGCAGCGTTTTTTTATCTTATTTACCTATTTTGTATTAGTGGTTTATAACCTGAATATATTCAGCATTTTTGTATTTTATACGATGCACTTTATTGCTTTAGTTTGTATTTAGATTCATTTTATTACCCAAACTTTCTATTCTTATCGTGTTATAAGTAACAAATCATTGATCACTTGATTTTCAAGTTGGTGAAAACGTGAAAATTTGTGATAAATCTTTGCCGAATAGCCGTCTATAAGTAACAGTTTTGGCTACTAATTATTTACCACATTAAATTCCATTAGATTGTTGTCCAATCTTCCAAAAAGTATGTAAAAGCGTTTTTTTCGTTATCACTGAAGTTATCAAGTTCAAGAATTGATCGGAAGATGTGAGGTGGGTACAGAAATTGTCTTAAGCATTTTAAATGAAAAACAAATTTAAACACAACACAATCCTGTTGTAACGACGTCAACGGAAAAGTTATGAACCGGAGAGACAATTGTGCATGCAACTAATTGCGACAATAGCGCTGCGGTGGCGGACAACGAAATGGTAGTAACCTTCCGGACATGCCTCGTACATCCATTTTAGTATTACTATTTTTTTCTTAACTTTCCTTACGTTGGCATCTATGGCTCTTTTACTCTGTTGTTTCCATATCTGCACCACTTTACAACCCAAAAATTTAGGAATATCCCCCGTTTGGAACTGTACTTGACACTAGCCAAAAATATAACATCTTGGATAGCTACACATATTTTTTTTTGAAGGAAATTAATGTAATAATAGTTTTTAATGCTTTAAGATGTTCCTATTTATACGGGAGACAAAATTGACTCAATTTTTCGAGTGTTTCAGAATAATCTTTGTAAACAAATTAATCAATTTATTAACAAACATAAAAACACATATTCAGATCTAATAATTTAATTGTATGCTTAACTTGTATAGTATGCAAAGCTAGTCAAATGATACTACTCTCTTGAATAAGTATTCATAATAAATCTTCTGCATTTTGTATATGTATGTATGTATAAGTAAAATGTACTAAAAAATTACACGAGAATATATCCGCTGTATTCTATAACTCCTAGATCTATGTATATACTAAAATTGTGATTGTTGCTTATTGTAAGAGCCAACAGAACTTGGGGTATTCAAAACTTTATCAGCTCGAAAGATGCGTAATTTATTTTATAAATTAATTTTTTATGTGATCGCAATAAGCAACATAAATTTTTTCGTATTCTTTATTCAATATAAATCTTATTGTACTTCTGTAAGTTGTTATTTGTAATTTAAATGTTGGATGAAATAAAATGTTGCTTTTTTTAAATGTTCTATTTATAAAAGTTAAACCTCCAAAATTATTTCACTTATACAAAGAAATAAGTCCCAAATAAAAATCCAACGTTTCTTTAAATTAATAATAAAAGCGCATAAATATAAAATTATTTTGAGGAATTTTTAAATTTCGCGGGCATTTTAAGATACTGTGTTATTTCACAGTGAAATATCACAGAATTTAGTTACTTTTGCTGAGAGTACCATCTTCAAATTCTAAACTTATTTAATGAATGACATTTGTTTATTTATATTTTATTATATGATTATACAACAATTCTTCTATTTGAACCTTATTATTAATCTTAAATTATTTATCTCATACAATTGCATAGGATCTCGACACAAATTAAGTTGGTACTAACAAGTACTAACATAAAACATAACCTAACATTTCTCCATCCCAATTTAAATTATAACCTAAAAACATTCCTTTGGTGTTCTAATTTACAGAATCTAAATATGCAATCCTACAAAGTCTTGCAGCGAATTTCATTTAAACAATGGCGGTGTATACATAGAGGGTAAGTAAAGTATTTTTGCCCTTTATCTTGTCGTGAATATTACATATTTTAGTTCAACTTTGTATCAAACTACCACAACTCCTATCGGCCCTGACAAACTAACAATTCCACCACCTTCGAATGTAGATACTCCAGCTTCCCCTAAAATCGAAAAATTAGTCAGCGAAATATCGCAACTCAATTTAATTGAAGTATCAGAATTGAGCACGTTATTGAAGAAACGATTAAATTTACCTGATGCTCCGGCATTCCCAATGGGAAACTTTTCTGCGGTTGCACCGCAAGCCGAAGAAGAGGAAGAAGCTGCACCGCAGAAGGTTAAAACGCAATTTACGGTAAAATTAACAAAATACGATGAGAAGCAAAAGGTAGCGTTAATAAAAGAGATCAAAAGTTTATTGGAGGGTATGAATTTGGTTCAAGCAAAGAAGTTTGTCGAGAGTGCACCTACGATTGTGAAAGCCGATATAACTAAAGATGAAGCGGACAAATTGCAGGAAGCTTTAACGAAAGTTGGCGCAACTATTGAAGTAGAATAAGTGCTATTTTTTCTTTGTATGTTACGATTAGGAATATAATAAATTATTTTAAAACGAGAATTGAAGTCGTATAATTTTGAACTACATAAGTAATAATAGTTTTAGAGTATAAAAACTATTTTATTGCTACGTATAATTTATCTACAAGTTTATATATCGAGAATGCTTTTGAAACAGTAAACCTACATTTTGCCTTGCCTATTTACAGTAAAATAATTAAATAGTTCATAATTCTTTATTTACAGTGTAGGCAATAATTAAATAACAATATTTTTCACAAGCACAAAACTTAAACTTTTAACAATACTTTCATAATAAAAAGGTACAATTATAACGTACAAAACACGTTTTTATCTCTCAATTTTAATCGATCGACCTCACACCAATTACAAATTTAGAGTTATAAAAAGATTGGCTCTATATTTGTCGATTTTTCACAATTTTGTTCTGGCACAAGAGTCAGTTATACATTTTTAAAGGACATTCGACGGTAACTTTTGTTGATAAACATGATCAACAATAGAATACGTAGGTTCACAATAAGAACGGGCAAGAACTATTAGTAGTTTATTGTCTGTGTCCTATTTTACATACAGCATAAAAAATGCACATGTATAGGGTGCTAAATCTTATAGAGACGATTAAATTTGAATAATTTCCAGTAAATTAATTATCACCAGGACATACTGTAAATAAATTACAGAGTAAGTTACGCTAGAGAAAATGTTTTATATACACTTCATATATTATAGAACTTAATAATTGAATATATATATATACTTTATACAATATTTACAACTTATATTATAAAACTTTACAATATACAATTGTACATCATTCTATACAGATTAAACAGTAATTATAAATACAGACAAAATCAAAAAAGTTAACGTACTACGTTGAATTTCACATCTTCGGTAGTGATAAAACACATAAAAAATACCAGCACATCTGCCTATGGCATTAAGTTAGATAACTTTAGGCATAGGTGCAGAAACAATGTTCATAATATATTATTAAACATCATAATGTAATTGGATTTCTAATACAAAACAATTATATTATTAGAAATCAGAAGGTTCTTTATCGATTATTTTTAGAGTTATTTTAGAATGGGGACACTAATGCCTTTATAGGACTATACGACTATGTCAATTTTTGTGCCTACAAAACCCCATTCGCGAGAAGCTTTGCTTTGTTTGTTTTCATTCGAAGAAAAATGTAGCGGAAAGTCATCGCATGCTGTATGAGAGCCATGTCAAACTCTAAAGGAGCTTGCTTAATCTTTAGGATTAACTCGACAAGCCATTTCATTGCGTCTAAAGAACATGGCTATCATCCACAAAGTGCTGTTTCAACGGTACAAAGAGAAGTCTTTTCTGCATCGTATCGTTACTGTGGACGAAAAATGGATCCATTACGACAACCCTAAACGCAGGAAATCATATATGAACCCAGGCCAAGGCGGCACATCGACTTCAAAAACGAATATTCATAGTTCGAAGGTGATGTTGTGTTTTATGAGATCACAAGGGTGTGGTGTATTCTAAGCTGTTTTTTTTGTTCCATCTCCTCTAGCACTATAAAGTCGAAATGCCGCAACTAAGTTTCTTTTTCTTTTCGTTAATGCAACAATACAACTAAATAGAACGACGGTAATACAAAAGCAAGACGAAATTTGACAAGTTGACCAGTTTCACATCGATAGGTCAACACGAAATTTTTGCACAGTGTAATCCTACCTCTGAAGCAGCCAATCACCAATTTAAAATGCTCCTTTTAGTTTAAAAATAGACTATAATAATATATATAATAATTAACGGATTTTACGTTTCTCTCACAGCTAACGCGATGTACTGTGATAGATAACTGTGATTCAATTATGTGTTATGTTAGAAAAATTAGATTGTATAGGTGGCAGGATTTGGCAGCTTTGTGCGAGTGCAGCTGCAGTAGCGTCTAAGTCGCTTGTAATGCTGGTATTTTAAAAATCATATCTTTGTCTGGTAGGGCCTATTTCAACCGATCAATTGCGTATGATAGTCCAAATTTGCTGCTTCTATAGTTGTTATAAATAGATTTGACATTATTTTTAAAATATACAACGATTCTATCGGCTATCTATTCATGCTAAAGCATAAGCGTTGCATTTCCAAAGCATTTCCACATGACTTTTATAATCAAGCAATCTTCGCACGTACTTTTGATTGATTTTCTTTTTTAATTGTAATTCTAAATCCGCGTTGCTAGCGTGAAGTTCTAATTTAAGAATAAATATAACCACAGATCCGTTTTGTAAATGAGATTATTTCGCATGTACTTCCTGCTGGTCAGGCGCTCTTACCTCTGCGACTATCAAGCTATTTTGTTATTGCTATACATACATATTAACTTATTTGATTACATACTAATTTATGTCTTTCTAGTCTTAAAACTTGACACAATTTAATGACACTTCAAATGGCGTGTATAAAAACAACATTCAACAAATCTCTCACTTAAACCCTTTCTGACTGGTACAATATAAAATTGTTTTGATTAGAAATCAATACATAATACGATTGCATTGTAGTACAAAGATTCAAACAATTTCATTTCGATTCAATACTTTTAGTTTCAAAATTACTAAAGTTTTAAAATTCGAATAAAACAATTACTTTGTAATATTTACAATAGAGAACTCGCTTCTGCACGCCCTCACTGGCAAGTATCGCATTTTTTTTAATGTTGCAATTACTGTAAATATATCACTCGTGGTGTTCTTAGGAATGTCTACCATTAATTTACTATTTAAATTTCTATTGTTGGTTTGTTGTATAATCACTAATACCATTATTCGCCATCTCGTCCATTACTTCGGATACATAAGCGGCGACATCCACAACTTCGCTCTCCGACCTGGTTATAAACGGATCCTGAAGAAGCCTATTGTATTTGGGCCGTTGACTTTCCTCCTTTATTAAGCTTAAAAAGAAAAAGGTGTAAAATTTCGATTTGTTTTCTCTGTGCATCATTTTACTTACCAGGTATTCACAAAATTAATGAATTCCGCTGTAAAATCGTTTGCATTTTGACTGGTAAGTCTAGGCGGATCGCCGTTGACGACTTGATGTAACTGCTCGAAAACGCTGGACCATTTCGGATACGGGAAATGTCCTGTCGCTACTTCAAAGAGGGTTATCCCTAACGACCAAACATCGCTACGGACGTCGTATCCCTTAACTCCTTGAGGATCTATTCGTTCCGGCTAAATCGTATTTTTTAAATCTAGTATACACAAAATTTAAAATTAATACTCACAGCCATATACGGGCGACAACCCGCATCTTTTGTTCTAGCAATCGAATCGACCAATTGTCCGGATATCCCAAAATCGCACAATTTAATATTACCTTTACGATCTAATAAAATATTGCTCGGTTTAACATCCCTGTGAATTATCGCTAATTTTTCCTTAAGATAATTTAGAGCTTTTACAGTAGCGACGGTTATCTTTCCCAAGATCGCTTCCGGTATCCGTTTCTCTAATCGTTCGCAGATGAATTTATAAAACTTATCCAACGAAGTATCCATCAACTCCATACAGATCCAACAATCACCCTCCTTGAACAAGGCACCGTAGAATTGTACAATATAATTACAAGAATTGCTTTTCATGACGACCTCCAAGTCCATAAGTAGTTGATTCTGTTCTTTTTCGTCGACGGTGGATCGTATACGTTTAACGGCGAGCACGGTTTGCGATCGTTTATGCACCATCTTATTAACGGTACCGAATCCACCACGACCGATCTCACCGTAATCCTGTAAATCGTCTGAGGTAAATTCGTATTCTTGATCTTTTATTTTTAGTTTCCCCGTTGAATGTATAGATTGGCAAATCCTAAATCTTGTCTCCCTGAAAATAATTATGTTTACCTAGAAAACTATTCTCATTTGATCTTTTTTTTTAAATTTAATTTGATCAACTAAAATAATATTGGATGTTCGTAAAAATAATCAGAATGATAAGTTTACTGTTAAAGTATCTAAACTGCATAGCTAATCACTAATTAGGTGTTAAATAATAACTAATAGGAATGCAAATATGCACCATTTATTTTTAATCCAATTTGTGAACCTTTCTCCCCTAACCTCTCTCCCCTCCCCACCACACCAAAGCCTGATTTTTCAATATCCAGTTAAATGTGCCTGCTAGGTAACTGCATGTTAGCACTAACTAGTTCATGTAAGATCGATGTTTACGAGGCCTCATAAAGTGGGTAATCACGGACGAGAAAACTAATACCCTGCATGTTTTAACAGGTCTGCAGTGTATAAGAAAAAAATGCAGAGGAACGCGAACGGAGCCTTGCGGAACGCCCGAGGAAACAACTCCCGTTTTTTTTTTTTTGGGTGATCGAACTCCGCTTTGCTGAGGCTGGACCACAGGTACCCAAGCCCCTTTTTCTCCTCTATTGGAAAATTCTCTATGGTACGTTTATCTTCGGAGAGATGGTGGTAATTCTTCCTAATTTAGAACTATTCCGTCGTCGATGGCGACTGAGGTCTAGATCAACCAGCTCGCTCACTAATGGAATTCATTGAATTGTCTTCTGTCTGAACTTCTTAATTGGAGGCACCTTAAAGTCTTCTCTTAATTGACTGTTGCGCACAAAGCAAGAGGCATCAGCAATTAAGTGAAGTGGCGATTCTGTAGCATCTCTCCAGGCGCCTTACTTGTGTGTCGGACATGCTGGACAGCGAGAAGGAACCATATTTGATTATGGATCCCCAGACTCAACTCGATCTTCATCAACAACAAGCTCTTGCGGCACAAATCTAGACTCCAGAAGTAACCCGAGGCATCTAACTGAAGGGCTCTAGGGAAGCCGGAAGTTATTTATGTTGATGTTGTTCAAAGATGGCTGCGCATTTGCATCAATTGATGTTCAGCCTCCATTTGGACGACCATTCCAGGATTTCGTTGATAGTGGTCTGAAGTCTATGAGTTATAATATTCTCTCTCACAGATCGCAGTTTCAACCGAAGGAGTTTTTAGTAGATCGATCATGTAGATCAAAAATAAAGTGGGTGCCAGTAATGACCCCTGAGGGACGCCCACCGCCAGGGGCCTAATAGGCGAAATTTCGCTCTCAATGAAAAAGACCTGTCAGCAAGGTAAGGTGACATGGTGATTGTTTACTCCATATAGCTTTCGTTTTCTAGCTATGTATTCAATGAACACAGTTTCGATTAGATTAGTTATCAATTTAGCTGTTAGTTAAGTGTAAATGTGAAATTAAAATGCAGTTTAACTTCTATATTGCTCCTAGTTGCCGCTTAACTAGATTTAACTGAACATTGAAAAACCGAGGCTAATGAATGTTTCAATACAGACATGTGGAGATATTTTACAACTCCACTCTCTAAAATTGTTCGATTTAGTAGTAACACACTAGTGTGTAATAGTTTTTGATTCTAGGGTACAACCCTCTCCGAAGTGTGTATGATTTTTTTGGGTGTTATAAATGTCTCCGTTTAAGATAATTTGAAGCATATTACATAATTCCACAAATAACGTAATGAATGTTGAATGATGTTTTTCGTGAAGCAAACTATGTCTATTCAATTGCATCTAATCTACATCTTAAATTAGCAACATCGACACATGAACATAACTTATTAGCGATACAGAAAAAACATAACTTATAACAGATAACTCTTCATTCTAAAGATAAAACGCTACAGTAAATTTTAAGTTGTTTTTAGATGAAAACTAAAAGAACGTTAAGTTATAAATAAAAATTGAAAATAAAACACTTCAAATACAATTAATTTACCTCATTCTAGCTCTTTGATTTGTGAATCTGCGGAAAAATAAAGAAAAAATAAAAGTATTATAAACAACATTTATGAATAATCATCACCAATGATATATGTAACTTGCTAACAACATAATCGGCTTACCTTGGTCGATCTATAGTCGGTGTACTTTTCGGCAACATCATTTTTGGTCGATTTGTTGCATTAAATGACATATTCATCTTCGGTTGTAGTTTATGCACTACAACAATAAAAAAAAATCTGTTTAATCCAAGTTTAAAAAAAATAGATTTGGTTTAAAAGGATGCTTATCAGCTACAATCTGACAATATCTACATCTAAATTGTACTTGCCTGAATTTGGTGTATTTCCTGATGGATCTGCCATTTTGGCAATATTTCTAATAAGAAGCCAGTAAAGAACAATACACTAATAAAGTTTTGTTTTATGTTAAATGAGCACTAAGAATGTCCATTGCATTTTTAATCTGTTCTAGCTGGAATTATCGTAGATAAACATTGTAAATAAATAATTTTCCAAGAATTTATTTCTACAAAAAATACTGTTTACAGAGTTAAGTGTAGAAGTAGTTACCTGTAAAGGTTAATATACGATATATGCTGGAACGGCAGGTTGGCAGATAAATGCAAATAACCGATTGAGATTTAGTGTTCTGTTTTACCGACTACATAGAAATCAATCAAGGTGGGTCTTCTTGTTATGTGTATCGTGGAGTAAATTATCCCATTTAACATATAATAGCCTCTATAATTAGCGCTATTAGCGATATATTTAAAATAATAAAGCAGAAAAGTAAACATGTAGAAGGGAACTATTCCCACTGAAGAAATTTCCAAGTTCGCGGGCAATTTTAAAATGGTACAGTATTAGAAAGTAACTAAATACTGTGATATTTAACTGTGATTCACAGGGAAATAGCAGATAATTTAGTAAGTTTTGGTTACCTTAAATTCCCGCTAATTTGAAGTTTGCAATTTTAATTATATAATTCAACAAGGTTCGCAATATGTATATAAATAAATAATATAAACTTATAGTTTTAATACAAAACAATAGGAGAATCACATAAATACAAATTAACCGAGTAAATGTATTTCTCTTTCTAACACAAGATCCTTACCTGTTGTGGTACTTTTATGCATCTGTGATCTAGGGTTTTAGTGCCTATCATTCGGTAGTCTACCGGAAGATCCTTAATCGTTTACTAGGTAGTCATCTTTGACAGCTGTCAAGTTAAATTTGTCAAAATATGAACAAAGACCGCTTTCACACGTTGGTAACAATATAAAAATAAATTATTACATGCAAAATATCAATTATCACCTTGACAGCTCATACTTAAGATTTTAATGGTTCCATTCAGCGCAAGCCAACAGCCGCTATGCCTCAATTGATCGAAATTTAAATGATTACCAATCATAACAGAGTAATTAGTAAGCGCTTCCAAGTGTTGGCTTCTGCCGGGCACGGATAATGCTATTCAAAAAATCAGTCAGAAGGTAGTATAAATCAATCTATTTCGAATTAAGTGGAATTAGCGTTGGAAATTTTTAAATTAATATGCAATCTTTGTTCAGTATACAAAGTGATCATTTTGAAGTGTCTTGGGTTGGCAACAAAAAAGTCCCAGGGTAATTGAGAATTAGTATATATTTACTTCCGTGAATTGTCTCTACTGAATGTACCTAATGTCAAAGCCATCGTGTCAACATCTGTCAATTCTTATCTGTCTGTAAATAGTAAACCTACGCATCAAAATTTATACAATGTTACCATATTAAAGTTAGTGGTGCTAACTGAGGAGACTTCAAATATAATATTAAAAATGTAATAATCCTGGATGAATTAAATGTTAAAAGAAATTGAAGCATTCCTTTCAATTCCAAAAATATTTTCACTTGTAGGTCAATAAAACAACAATTAAATACCAATTTATTCCAGAACATCGTTAATATTATATGTTCTGGAATAAATTGGTATTTAATTAATTGTTGTTTTATTGACCTACAAGTGGAAATATTTCAGGAATTGAAAGATAAGTACATAAAGGCTACAAACTAGATATATTAATTCAATTTATTCTAAGATGAGGTTGCATACAATTCATAGTATATGTTATAAAATATATATCTTGCAATAATTGCGTCGCCCTTTTAAAATGTCTTTCGGTATAAGGTAACAATCCTTCTAAAGTACTATTAAGACCGGTTGGTCTAAATTTGCCAGATTGTAATTCGCTTAACAGAACGTTTAAAACAACTTGCGCTGGTTGACAATACTTGCTGTTAGTATTCCAATTAGCGGCTATTTTCAACAGTTGTTCTTTTTGGTCATCCCTTAATTCGGCAATCGTATCATTTAAACCAAACTCGCCTTTTTTAATAATATTCTGTACAATCTTTAATACGTGTAAAGGTTTATTAAGCCTCAAAGCCAACTTTAAAGCTTTTAAAAATTGATCACCTTGTAGATAATTATTTAGCTGTTGTTCTTGCAAAATATATTCCTCACGTTCTTCTAATTGTTGACGTATTTTTTCCTCGGTAACATCGCGCCATTTCACCAGTAGAGAATCGGAACCACCTGTAATAAATTGGCTTTCGTCCTTTTTTAAAGCCAAAGACCAAATTCGCCCTTCGTGTTCGCTGACTGTTGAAACACAATCGGATGTTTTAATATTAAAAAGTTTTACCAATCCATCACCGCCTGTACTTAAAAATTGCATTCCATTCGTTATGAATTCTATTCTCAAAACGCTGGCTTCGTGACTTTGGAATGTTTTTAAACAATTTAAATTTTCTACAGACCACAATTTTATTGTAGTATCCGCCGATGATGATAATATTACCTACAACAAAATAACGAATAAAATTGGATTTATTTATTATTATTAAATCTGTTTTACCTGATCGACAGGTGAAAACCTAACACACCATATACTACGTTTATGTCCTCGCAATACACCCAAAAGCTGAAGATCCTCGCTCCATAGCTTCAACGTTTTATCTTGCGATCCTGTAGCAATCATTTTGTTGTTGGGAGAAACACTAACTGTATTAATATCCTTATCGTGAGCTACTTGAGTATGTGAACAGTATAAGCTAGAATTTTCCTTGAATTTGCTAGGTAGTTCCCATTTTTTAATGCACATATCTTGAGATACTGATACTAAAAAACTGGATTGACCGAATGCGACCGATCCAACCGAACCAGTATGTCTCAAACCTACACCAACACATCGCATATCTCCATCGTCCATTAGCCATAATCTAATAGAGTTGTCTTTACTGGAAGATAACATTAATGTTGGTTTATCGGGAGATTTGCTTAAAGCCAGAACTATATCGGTATGACCTTTTAATAATTTGCAATTCATAGTGGAATCTTCGTATAATTTAATATCTGCTGAGTTAGTCGCAATTGCTAAATAACTATCATTTTTACCAACGTAAACTGCGTCTAAGATTTCATCGGAAAAACCAACGAATTGTTTAAGACATTTAAACGTTTTTAAATCATGTATAATTATAGTGTGTTCTTGACTTAGTACTGCGAATGCTTCTAATTCTACGTTAAATAATAATTTTGTAATTGCCAACCCTTCTTCTGCGGTGCATTTATTAATCAAGGAGTTTTCCTGTACATAAATTTCTTTACAATTAGCGATATCCCAGATGCGGATAACCCCTTTATTTCCAGCTGTTGCAATATAAATACTGTCACGTTTTATAGTCGTATGCGGTAACTCAAATATTTTTGGTAAAGAAATGACAGATTCGACAACTTCGTATACAGGAATAGTTTTTAACGCAGACTGATTCTCTATATTCCATAATATTAGAACTTTATCTCGACTTGAAGTAACAAAATGCTTGTTATCGTGATGAAAACATAACGATGTAACTTTACTATAGTGACCGGAAAATACTTTAAGTAATTTCCCTTTTTCGATTTCCCACATATTGATTTTACCATTATCTCCTGATCCAAATACCCATTTCTCAACCGGATGAAACTCAACTACGCTTACAACCCCCTCTACACCTTTCAAACAGAACAAACATGCTTGATGCTCTAAATCCCAACATCGTACTGTACTATCGGAACCTCCGCTAATTAAAGTGTAATTTCGAAGCGTTAATTTGGCAATCGGACCTTTATGAATGTATTTCCATTGTTTTATCAGTTCTCCGTTGTGATTCCATAGTTTTAATAAACCGCTTTTATGCGATGTAACAATGTTTTCGTCATTTTTAGTAAAAGTTTGGATATTATCGACATTTTCAGGATCGTCTCCAATAGTTATGGTAACACAACCGGTTTCAATATCGACAATATTGATTGCCGAGTTAGTTTGGCAAAATAAATTGTTATTTAACCATTCGACGTTACCACCTGTATAAAACGCTCCATACTTCGAAATTACTTCGAACCTGAAATAAAGTATTTGTAGTGTATAAATTATGTGTGCCGATAAGTAATAATATAATAATAGTGTTGTTATTTCCGATATCTATAAACGAAAAGTTTATAAGCTGTGCTACTACTTTATTTGAAGAAAATTTATATAATTCATAAGCGACCATAAATTATTAATCCAATTCTAATACGAGATTACATTTTTGGAGCGTTTCATTTCTTTGTATTGGCTAATAATAAACATCGTAAACAGTAACAAACAATTTCACTATTTTCTAAAAAATGGGGATTATATTCAAATATTATTATGTTTAAAAATAAAACTAATTGCATTTAATTCTTGTAGGTTACGAATAAGTTTAACTTAATTAATGATATAGAAAGAAATTTAACAGAAAAAGTTGATAATAAAACATAACCTATACGAGACACAACACAATTTCAAAAATATTGTAATTACCTTTAATTATATTACTGCATAGAAAAATAATATAAAATACATACGTTTGTTTCAGCTTCAAATTAGCTGACATTTTAGTTCGATTAATTTAAATTGATGAAATCCAAATCCAACAGCATATTTACATGCTTTTCATTTAGGTTATGTTTGCGTCGCGTTACTGACGTTACCATATCGGTAAGTTAGGTTACCTCGTTAAAATCTCAATTTCCTGAAAGAAAACATAACCTTTAAAATCTAGGGCGCAGTTTCGTAAAAATGAAAACAAATACAAAAATTAAGTAAACATGATAAATATTAGACGAAATTATGTGGCACACCGCGCTAGTGAGATTTATAAGACGTAGAATAGTATTAGGTATAATATTTACAGTTTCATTGGTATATTGCATTGTTAGCTTTGTTGGAAAGGTACAGCTATAAGATAAAATAAGGTACAAGTTATCCCTTTTGTTCTATTGAAGGTCGATTTTTTGGATAGTGACGATTCTCTTCCAATTAAAAGAACACAACCCTTTATTTGGAGGACGTTACAACAGCATAATATAAGTGGTGATAAAGACGTGAATTGTCGAAACTCTATTCAAGGAAAGGTATTGATTGTGGACGATAGAGGTAATTGTTGTACTAACACATCAAGTTACATCTATTTTGACTTCGTTCCCTCCTTTAAATACAATAATTTCTAGGGTTCGTTTGTCCACGACACGATATACTACATAATGGATGCTGTAACGACAATTTATCAACAATAAATCAATACTCCTGTGAAACCTGCATACCCAATGATTGTTGTGCAATATATGAGTATTGCATATCATGCTGCCTTCACCCCGATAAGGTAAATATCGTAATATCAATCGTATTATTTCATAATCGCTGTGAATTGATGTATTTTTAGAAAGATATGTTGGAAAATGTATTAGGTCAAGCGTCCGAACAGAATAACGTCTTGTTTGCTTCTGTAAGCGATCATTTCGAATTATGCTTGGCGAAATGTCGAACTAACTCTCAAAGCGTTCAACACGAGAATTCCTACAAAGATCCCAAAGCCAAACATTGTTACGGGGAAACAGCACCTAGCACTAACAATTTAGATAGTGGAGAATAAGTTTTGTTACTAGATTTTATTTTTTTATTATAAAACGAAAAGTAAATAAATGTATAAACGTTTTGTATGATAGCTTTTATTTTAATTTATCCTTTCATCGATTTCGAGGATGTTCATTTACTTTTTTTGGTATTATACTAATAAAATTAGAAATGAATATTAAAAAAAAATTATGTATTGGATGTGGTGGGGCATCTTTCTGGCTTTTCCGATTTTTTTATTGAAAAATGGTTTTAGGAAAACATATTTAGATGTGTAACTCCAACATGCTACAAAGTTCATGCCTCAAGTGTGGGAAGGACGATATTTCAAGCACGAGCAAGCGTAACAATTTTTACTTCCCACACGCAAATGTAATCGCGAAATTATATGTTTTGATAAGCGAGTATAAAAAAGTATTTAAGTCATCAAAAAGTTGATAAAGGATAAAGGTGAATTGGATAATAATAATAAAAAAACATACTGCCGAGCACAATTTTGCCGTTGCTTTTATTTTGTTACGTTTTTGATATTTTTCTCAATACTTGAATGGTTCAATAACACATAGAGAGCAAGAATTCATACTGGTAGAACAACCAACATCAGTTTGTTTCGTTTTTATTTTATTAAAGTTTTTTTTTTTATTGACACAACTGCCTATTTATACATGTGATCCTTTTCTATACCAAATTATCACAACGCAGTAATACTAATAAGTAAGCGTACTGCAAAAATAATATTGAAACTTCAAACAGATCAATATCGTATCAATTTAGAGAGTAGAAAAAAGATCACATTCACACTTTTATCGCTTTTTCTTTTATTTATTTATTTTTTTCTAAGCAGTAAGTAGTAGAGTCACCCAAAGTAGCTCCCAAACTCCATATATTTGAAATTACAAGCTCACAAAAATACTAATTCTTAAATGAAGAAACTATAATAAATATGTTTTCAAATTTCTTTTTTAAAGTTATAGCTATCAACGCAAAGAAAATATGGCAAAATTTATTCTGATATACGCAAAGAAAGATACTGTCGCCATGGCTGGATTACATCGAAAAGATGTTTTAACAAATTTTTTCCCCATCATTCAAAAATAAATAAAACTTAAGTACAGGCGTAAAATTAAACAATATTTTCTAATGAAATGTCACACAAAAGCCTTATTATTTAGTGTGTGTGTGTTTTCTTTTTAAGTACAATTATTTTTTAAACTTAAAAAAAATTAATACATACTCGTCAATTTTAACTTGGCTTGTAGGAAGAAATAAAACAAAATTCTGTAAAAATTATAAACTATTATGTTATTCTAAACAGTAGATCATCTATTGAATACTAATGAGCTTCAAACACGGGTCAATACCTTTTAGGATATATAATTTTGCAAACTTTTAGTAATATTGCTTTTATAGTTATAAGAAGCTTATTAGTGTTTCATGAGAGAATCCGTTCATTCTTTCAAAATAGAAGAATATCCTCATTACTCATTACATGGTAACCAAATGCATACTATATAGTAAAGTTAAGTTTGTGTAAAATAACAACGGTATTTTTAAATGGAGAAAAATTGCAAATTACAAACAGTTTTTTGTTTGTTTTCAATTTAAATTATGTTTGATATTGCCGCTATTATTTTACACATGATTATATGTACAACAAATATTTTTATATGTCGAATTTGCAGGACTGCAAAACTGAAAGAGTAGTTGCTTAATGCTAACCTTGTCTATATAAATACTGTAGATTAGAAACTTAATTAAGAGTAATTGAAAAATTCAGAAAAACTAGACATTAAAAATGTAACAAAGATATTATCTAAATCTAAATATTTTTTTTTTAATTAAATAAGCGAGAAAAATCAGAAAAAATATAAAATTTTGATAATATTACCTTTAGAATATTGATGATACGATGTGTATTGTAACAAAAACAGTATTTTTTTATAACTGAGTATCAACAACAGCCCCATAGCCCAAACAGTTTGGATGCTACATTAGTTATGAGCAAACAGTTTAACACCAAAATTGACTGCTTTTATTCAGAAAACATTAAATTAAATGATTTATTAAAAATGTAAATGAAGAAGAAAAAGTACGACTCGTTTCTTTTTCCGTAACTGTGAAAGATAGTCGATTAAAATAATAAATAACTTGAAAGTAAAGGATTATTGTTATGGCGCCATCCGATTATTGGATTTAGTCAGTTTAGTATCACAAGAATTGCAAAACTTGATATGTGTAACTTTTTTATAGAAAGGTCTTACTAAATTATTTTTATTCAAGTAATAAATTACAATATAGACATATTCTTACAACTCATGCATAAGTAAATACATATTGATGAATCATTACTTGGCGTGTGGCTGTAGAGAAAGAAAGACAAATAAAACCCAAATATCTCTCTTGCCTAATACAGATACCAATTTATTCCACAATAAAATTTACTGTCCTTTATTATATTTACATTTAGTATTTCACATACATACACTGTGATGGTTATAACGGAAATTTTAATAATAATTATCTATATAACATGTAGTCATATACATTATAGAATATACAGAAGCGTAACTTGTGTGGAGAAAGGTTTCCTGTCCAATCCTACTAATCTACTACAGCTGCGTGTGTGCAGCTTTCACTACATAAGCTGCTGAATCCTCTCGGGCAAAAAACACCCAAGGAATAATTGCCTTAATTTTGGAACCATTAAGTTTGTACAAATTATTTTTTCGGAGATCAATGAAAACCACAAAAAAGCCTTTTCCTGATAAGTGAATCTATAATATTTTTCTGAAAATCGGATCTTAATTTACCTGAAAATAAAATCTGGTTCTCTTCAAGGACAGTTTACACTAGAACTATGTACAATTATATACAAAATGTCTCGAAAATATTACAAAAACAAATATATAAAATATTCTTCCTTATTCACTAAAATAAATATCAACGAAAAAATAATCCAAAACTAACGAAACGATATTCTTACGATTCAAGCTAGTCGCTAAAAAAAAACAATGTCATTGAAGTCTAAATAGAATAAAGAAAAGTTATTGTTCGCGCAATACATTCAGTTCTAAATAAAATAGGTAAAACGTTTCAAGCGGATACCTTTCTTCAAACATTTTATAGAAGATAAAAGTATTACAAAAACTAGTGAACAAGCTTTATGTTTAAGTATTTCATTACTTTTTATTTTTCTAGAGATGATAACTTACGCCATCTAATTTTGAATATATTCGATAAAATGCAACATTTGAAACTTATTTAAAAGTGAAGGGTCCGGAAAAAGTATAATAATTTCTGTACAACAGTATCCTATTGAGGAAATAAGATTTTTAGTCGATTCGGTCCCGGTGAATGTTTTGGAATAGTAATCGCTCTAACGGTCAAGTGGGACAGATTATCGGAGACCGAAAAAATTCCTTTAAGTGGACAATATATTTCTAGAAAATCGGTAATTCCCCGAAATCTGTCTCCTCGCATATACAAAACTTATTTCCAATTAACACAAAATGTCTCGAAAATATTACAAACGTATTCTTACGATTCAAGAAAAAAAAACAATGTCATTGAAGTCTCAAATAAAGAAAAGTTGTGTTCGCGCTTTAGCCATAAAATAGGAAAAGCAAGCAAACATTATAAAAGATAAAGAAAAACTAGTGAACAAGTTTTATTTAAGTGATAACATTCAGCAATGACGAAACTTCTTTAAAAGTGAAGGGTGTATAATAATTTCTGCTCCCATTAATAAAGTTTCGGTCCCGTTTGGATAGTAATAACGTCAAGACCAGAGATTGTTGCTGAGATCCCAGTAAAGCAGAACCATCAACATTCATAAATCCAGATTTGATCTCGGTAATAAATGAAGAGAATTTCTTTAATGGGAAGACAATATTTCAGTGAGTGTGGTCTGTTTTCGTCATCAACATTTTGGTGTAATTCTTCAGAATAGATTGCACTCTTTGCTTATGTAATGATATATAAATGGGGGTTTTGATAGCTAGTAATATCAGATATAAATCAAATGATTGTAGAGTTTTTTCACCTTCTAGTAAGATTAATTATCAAGAATTTGTAGTTGACTTGAAAATTGTAGTACTTCAGTTACGTGACACAAAGTACTATTATTTCAACTGTTAGTGTGACAGCAGAGCTTGTTAACAGGATTTAAGTGAAGTCACGATTAAAGAGGGGATATTTGTGGGTTTATAGACGTACAGGCCCTTTAACAGTATACATTTCGATGGCGTATTATGTTATGTTCTCAATACGTCACCGTCAACAACTGTCGTTCTCTAAGCGACAAGCACGACTGAAACAATAATTTAGAAGTACTTAAATATTGATTCACCGAATTCCAGCTGGATTTAAGTCAAATATAATAACGTTAAATTGGAATAGTAATCCCTATTCTATACTGTAAAAAAATAATTTCTTCTGGTTAGGACTGATATAAAAACAAATAATATAGACAAGATTTTAACACACCAAAAACACATTAAACGAAAATAGTAATTTTTGAATTGTAAATCGTCCTAATTAAAAATATTCATATAAAATAATCTCCGAAAGCCCTTCATTCATAGGAACAACCGACATATAAAAATAGTTCGTGTACTTAAAAACAGTGTCCTGTTTGTATTTAACGTATTTAATTCAAATTAAAAATAAATATTTCTTTTAAAGTACATAATACATTTTCTAACAGGTTGCATCTTCAAAATTAGAAAAGTCATCTTAAAGTATGAAAAAAAGCTTATACATTTTTTTCCAAACAACGATAAAATAAAAGATTTCTTGTAAAGTAAATCTCAGTTTTCACCAGATCATCATTAATACGTGCGTTACGTAAATAAATAACATAAAATGCGAGAACTTAGGAACGATAAGCATTTACACTGCTATAAAAATACATTTCCAATACTAGCAATTAAAATCTCACCTTCTTCATAATATTTGCGCAGCTTCGGTAGAAGAATCAACAGTCAGTACGGAAATGCATTTTTATATTGTTATTGTAAATAAAACTGTATTTTATTGTAAGACACAGGTAACGTTTAGGATCTATCTAAATAAAATGCTTAAATGTGTTATTAAACAGAATGAAACACGATTAGAGATCAATAATCAGCCAATAGCGAGCCATCTCATGTATGAACAAAAAAATCAGTACCGTTGTGCCTTAACAAATATATATATATAAAAAAAATATAGGACTTTCCATGAAGGTACTGTTATAAATTATATATCACATTAAATAAGCTAACAATATAGACTATTTTTGTTAAATCATAAGTTACGCCACACACTTACCTATACTATTAAGTCATCGAAAATTTAAATCTTACGTATTTTAAAAAAAGGAAATAAATATGTTCAAGGAAAAAAGAATTGTTTACTGTAACCGAGGATACGTTTTTAAATAACTTTAGTTTTTTTTTCTTCTTCTTTGTTTGAGTATGTGATGTAACTTACACAGTTGAATTGTACAAGCACTTAGCACCGACGTACTAAGCCTCTGTGGAAGTAACAAGGGAGCTCTTAGGTGTGTAGGCCGTAGCGTTCGGGTCCAACGTTGAGCCGGGTGTGCTTTCGGATAGTCTCACTCGTGACATTGCACTTGAAGGTGTTGGCCCTCCAAATGTGTCGTTCGGCATTACTGCAAGTACCTGTGCGATTTTGCTCTTTAGTTCTTCGATCTCCTTTTCTTGTGCTCTGTTTGCCACTAAAAAAAAAAAAAAAATCAAAATTCAATAACGGGCGCGAATCAAGTCCGGCAATTAAACTTACAGTCTTTTATTTCGAGTTGTCGCTTAGCCTCTCCCAACGCGCTAAAGAGGTCTAATTTAATTCGTGTTTCCGCTGAAAGATTATTTTCTAGATGAGTGTTTTTGTCCTGTATACTTTCCAGCGCAGATCTGAGTATATCTGTTTCGTGAATTTTATCCATCAGTATGGAATTCTCCCGCTCTAGACTAGCTATTCTCTCTTCGGCCCAACGTTGGGCGGACCTGCATTCCTGCAATTCCGCATCCAGCTCTCTTCTTCGCGCTTTACACGCTTCTGTACATTCACCTCTACTCGACTGAGCCGCTACCTACACCAACATATATACTTTAATACCTTAATAATAGAAAGTATCGTAACGAAAATATGGAATGAATTCTACCTGAGCGGCTCTAGCCTCTTCTTGTTTGCGATTCTTTCGCTCTTGAGCTATTTGTGCTTCGCAATTGAGACGTGATCGTCGTTCATCTGCAACTCTGCGTTCTAGATTGCTAATGGTTTGGCGATCCGCCGCTCTTGAGCTTAGGATACTCTGCAGCTTGTTTTGAAGCTCCTCTACTGTGTGTTGTAATAGTAGCTGTTCACCTTTCGACACTTTTTCACTTGTCGTTAGAGCAGCAACCTAAAAATATTCGAGTTCAATATAAGTACAGTTTGATCGCGATAAATTGAATATGAAATATTAATATTATTGTAAGTTTGTCTAGACGTTCCCGAATTGTCGAGAATTAATTTCGCTACACCCTGTATACAGAAATAATCGGTTATAATATGCACGTATATTAAAATAATAATAAGGTACCTGCAATAAATAAGGCCCACTGGACAGAACTCTATTACCAAAGATACATACGAACCTTTATATAAGTTTATATACTATGTTTATCATTGGTGGGACAATACACAGTTTGTCACAAGAGCATACTCGATTGTGATTTTGTAATATTTATCGAAGAAATTAATTTAATTTTAAAAGTGTGCTTGTGTTTGGTAAGTAGATCTTCTGCAGACAAGATGTATGTAAAAAATTTATGAACTTTTTATTTGTATATTGTTTACTTCGATACAATCTGAAAAGCTGCATCTCGGAAATAAGGCCCAACGAAAAATTTGAATGGGTATTTGCTACCCGGTGGGCTTTATTGATGTTCAGAGATAAGAATCGTGTTTCTTGCTGGTAATGTTTTTTTTAACTCTAGAAGTTGCCCATTTTTTCTTTCTTTTTGTAGGACATGGGAAAAATTTGCACACTTAGAAATCATTTGGAAAGTGGGACCCTTCAGAGAGAGTATTAGGAATATTAAGCCAACAACAAGAAAAAGACTTAGTGAATCGCATTATTACATTAGCAGAAGTTGGTTACCCATATACCATTAGATGTGTTAGAAGACGAGTGTATCTGACGAAATGGTAGGGTGTGGTTGGACAAAATTATTTTTGAAACAGAACCTTGAGTTAGCGAAACGAAAGGCACAAATTATCAACCTAGCTAGAGCTCAGAAACTTAATCCGTTCGTAGTGGGTGACTATTTCACCAAACTTAGAAAAGTTCTGGATGAGCTGCACTTAAAAATAAACCTGAAAGAATATACAACATAAGAGAAAGGGTGTCGTCTCACACTTCACCGTCAGCAGTCGGTTTTGTTAAAAAAAATAACAAAAAGTGGAATGGGGCTGCTCCTATTTTGATTAGTAATGAAGTATTGAATATCACATTAAAATAAATGATTAAATTTATTTGGTATATGAATTTTATTGATATTATGATAATAGAGAATAAAAGTAAGGTAAAAGCTATTGTTTGAATAATAAAATATTTTAAAGCTTCTTCTGAGGCTATTATATTTTTAGAATCTCTAATAAGGAGGATTACCCGCTCTTTACTTGCAGGATGGGGTCGATAAACGACTTAGAGAAGAGGTCAGACAACAGTCACTGGAGGCATGGCAGACCCGGTGGAACTCAGAAAGTGTGAAAGCGTAATGGACGAAGCACCTGATAAAGAACATTAAAGCGTGGGTAATGTGCACACACCGCAGACTAGACTACTATCTGACCCAGGTCCTCACAGGGCACGGCGTCTTTAGGTCCTACGTCACCAGATTTGGAAAGGATACAGTGGAGGAATGCGTATACTGTCAACAGGTAGATACAGTAGATTTAGATTTAGATACACACAGTCTTCGAGTGCCCGAGATGGAATGACGCACGAATGATGACTTTCATAGAACTTGGAACCAGACTTAGTAGCCAAAACCTCATTGAACATATGACAGCAAGTGAAAAGAAATGGAACACCATACATAATATGTTAAGGACCATTATGAAAAGGAAAGAAGAGGAGGAGAGAGAGAGAGACAGAGGACGGTGGCACGGGAACAAGGACGCTGAGTGGAAAAGAAAGTGATCAGAGCAAAAGACACCCGAACTCCTAATCCTTAGTTAATCCAAGGGACGGGAGATGTAGTGGAAAAATAAAACAACGGTACGCAGAAAAGACAGCCCGTCACTCTTGATGCTATGTCCGCCCAGACAGTTCCAAGAATGACATGAGTAGGGCGGTTCAAAAGGGCCACTTGTGCCGACTGCGGTCGGCCTACGTCCTTAAAAAAAATAAAAAAAAATAAAATAAATAAGGAGGATTACAGAGAGTAAATTAATTTCTAGTCCTATTCACACGCCCATTCAAGAATAGGATGAAACGGTAATTAATGTTCCGATTATAAGGGAAATTGAAAATAATAATTTATAGTACATTAAAAAGAAAAGGATCTTAATTAGCTTATCTTTTTATAATTTAATATATAATGTACTACTAGTTTTTGAAGCTTAAAGAAATAGTTTAATTCTATTAATTATAATGAAGGTGAAAATTCACTTTTTTTACTCTATCAAAATAACTCTATAATCAAACACTTCATTAAAACTTAATACATCTTATTGCTCCAGAACATGCGGGAACGTAAAGCAGTTGGATGTGTTTCGGCTTCTGGATCATCTGTGCCTCCTACGATTCTTTTTAAGGGAAAACTTCTAAAACCGGAATTTGAAGGTGGTTTGCCAGCTGGCACTCTTGTGAAAATGGCACCAAATGGTTCAATGACCGCAGAACTTTTTGTTAAATTAATTCGTCGTCTTGCCAAGTTTAAAACAGCTGGAGCCAAGTGTCATTTGGATTTCACCATAGTAGATGAAGCAGAAAATCACGAAATTTCATTAATGTGTTTCCTTAGCAATACGACGCATAAATTGCAACCGCTAGACAAAGCAGTTTACAAATCCTTCGAGAGTCATTGGGACCAACAAGTCTTACTATATTGGGAACAATATCCAGAAAAAGGGATAACAAAATCTAGATTTAACCTGATTTTCTCAAAGGTGTGGTCACGTTCTACTCAAGAGAATATTGTCTCAACTCAAGAGAATATTGTCAGTCCTCAGCATTCGCTCAGCATAAGTTACAGTCTGTTAAGTAAGAGCGTATACGGGTTAATCTGTAGCAAAATATATTTCACAGAAGTTTCAAATATATTGATACATTGTACTCGATCCGGAGAAAGATGCAATGATATTAATAATGTGTCCAGTCACCACCGGCGTTGATAATTGCCTGACATCTCCGAGGCATGCTTTCGACTAAGTTGACGGCGTATTCATTCGGCAAGGACTTCCAAATGCGACGAATTTCGCGAGTTAACCGCTTCAGTGTGAATACTTTTTTTCCACGAAGCTTATGTTTGATATACGCCCATACATTCTCTATAGGATTTGCATCGGGCGACTGCGACGGCCAATCGAGTGTAACGATATCAGACTCCTCGTTCCATGCGGTGCAAAGCTTATCCTCCTGCAGGATCCAGTCTTCGTTTTTCTTGTTGAACCAACGTTCGGCAGTCGGTAACAAAGATTTCTTATATATTTCGAGCATCTTCTGAGCATTCAGGTTGGAAGTAAACAGATACCAATTTTCGAAACCCAGTCTTGAGAAGCAGCCCCAGACATGCACTTTTACTGGATGTTTTACGGTCCGCTGCACTAGTCTGTTGGTGGAGGTTGACGAGGCTCGTGGGACGTTAACATATCCCCAAACTGAAGCTTCGTCCGTAAAAATAACATTACTCCAATCGCGGGTCGATATTGTCCTTCGCCCAAATGAGTCGTTTCGTCACGTGATTTTCACCTAACAAAGGTTTCTTCATTGTACTGCGCCATTTGATATCATGAGCACGGAGATGGGTTCGGATAGCTATCGACAATATATCGACACCTTTCTGTTTCAATTTTGCAGCTCCTTGACGCAATGATAAGCCAGGGTTCCGCGAAAACAAGTTCACGATCTGTTTTTCGACTTTACGGTCCACTTTTCCTATCGAGCCGCGATCCGGCAAGTCATCGACAGTATTTGTCTCCTTATATCGCCGCACCCACTTACTGACGAATGACTTCGACTTTTTCATGTACTTAGCGGCCGCTGCATAAGACATTTTTGGACCTTTCGGATGGATACAGAGGAACACAGCCTCGTAACGCGACGCGTACGCGGTACTCATGGCGCTTCTCGTGTTTCTTTGGCAAACAGTCAATGCCAACTGCAGTTTTTGTGACAAAGCATCAACCTCACAGGTTCCCTCTATCAACTCACGAAAAAATGAGCGCGATACCTTTTACCGACTGCTAGTTATGCCGTATACGCTCTTACTTAACAGACTGTAAATTATTGTAACATATGGTTCTTTTTATGGAACACATATTTTGCGGTGTTACTTTGTTTTAAATATATTATTTTTAAAAATATTTTAGGTGGGCCTTATTTGACGCAGATACCTTATAAAAAATATTCCAACTATAATTGTTACATTATTGTAACTATTTATTGGAGAAAATAAGAAATCAAGGAAGGAATGTTACTTCTAAGCTGCACGAAAGTAATGTATCCATCTGTGAATAAAACATAAAGTTATAAATAATATTAACAAACGTATAACTTATCTAATGACGCATGAAAGAAGTATTGAGATAAGTTATCGAATAAATCCGATGTGCGACAACGTGGATACGAAATATTAAAAAGTTTTGTTAAACTAACATATTACGGTGATTTAGGTTTATTCTACACTGTTTCCGAGATTTATAAAATAATTTTGCCAATTGAAAAGTTAAGAAAAAAATAGGAGGATCTACAGTCAGTTGCAAAAGTTTTTTTACTTCGTATTTAACTGAAATTAAACGTGGATTTTTTTTTGCAATTAAATATTAATTTATTTATTATTAAATTAATGTTAATAAACAGTACCTGAAGTCTAAGCTCTTGCTCACTTGCCCTACTGCTTTGTAAGTCGGCTCGTAACCTTTTCGTATCCATTTCTAGCCTTTGTAGATACTCGGAAGCTTCTCTTTCTTTCTCCTGTTCTTTCTTCTCTCTTTTTCTCGGAGGTCGAACCTCTGGTTCAACTGTGGTAATTTCTTCTACACCAGCTCCCAGCGCTACGCCATTAGCATGCGGATGACTAACTTTCGGCCGATCTATGTGTTTCTCTATATGTCTGTGATCATGATCGCCATCTTTTATTTTATCGACTGATTTTCTATGTGATTTCTGGCTATTATTATTACTACTATTATTATGTACACCATTAGCTACGGTGCCGTTCGGCAGATGACCGTTCTTTTCATTAGATTGTCTGCTGTGTACTTTACTATTTTGTACATGATTTTGCGTTAAGGCCACCGCCGTATTACTAGGTTCTTCTACCTGCAAACTATTACCGTGATCGATGGGTAAGGCCTGTTGCATCAGTTGCAGGTAGAATTCGTTTTCTTTCGCCACACTTTTCTGCTTTTTCTGCCTCATCCGGAAGCCTATGTAAGATTTAAAACCGAAACCCAACGTCACGACCGGATACCCGATACAGTGCGCCGCAAACGGCCGACAGAGGTCGAGGTGACCGGGCATATGTTTGACATCTCTCAATCTGATGGCTGCCTCTAAATATACGAATAGCATCCACATCATGATCGTAGGCGCGCAGATGCCTTTGTCCGTATGCCAAACATACTGTACCCACACGTAAGTACTTGCCGCGAAAAACAACCAGTGCACTGGTATGAAAAAAAAACACAACATATCTGATGTGAGTGCTATACACACGAAAAACACCGAAAAGGCCAACCCCTGGTATTTAAACGAGTCGTACACTGAACGGAGTAATAAGTAGAATGGCCATAAGAATTCGAAACGGAATTCCAAAATAAAGTCTGCCAATATTACCAAGATCCACAACACTAGAAACTTAAGGTATAACAATGCACTGAAACAAGAAGAAAATAAAAATTTATTAATTTGAATGTATTCATAAGAAATGATTACATAAAACTGACAAAACTTTGAGGTTTAAGATCCTTATCTTTTCTTAATTTAAAAATGATTTGATTGATAGTTTCTCCACAAATAATTCAAACATTAATTTTAAATATTATTCTTAACTACAACTATTTACCATTGAACAATTTTTAAATTTCGCGGTCATTTTTAGATGCTATTCCATAAAAAGTAACTAAATACTGTGTTATTTCACAGCGATTCACAGTGAAATATCACATAATTTAGTTACTTTTGTTTACAGTACCATCTTAAAATGCCCGCGAAATTTAAAATTTGTTTAAAGAATTATTTAAATAAGGTGTATGTTATTTATAAGTTAAATAATAGAAATAATTTTTGTTTTGTGACTATGGTTAAATTGAGCGTAGTCAACAACAAAAAAATTCATAACAGACATCTATCGTATATATGCAGCAGTTTGTAAAATTATAAATCGAAGAACTTTTCCGTTTTAATAACAGAACTAAAACTACACATATTTCTTTCCGTGAATAACTATAGATAGTGTTGCTTGTGATTATAAAGCCAAAAAGCAAAAAAAAACAACAGCTAAAACATTCTGGTCAATTATTATTACATGCAACTAGCAACGAACATGTGAAATATACACGAAATTTAATATTGTTTTTAAAGATATCGAACACGTAAAACTAATCAAGAAAATATTAGATTAACCTAACATATAACCCTGACAGCTGTCACAAATAAAACAAATGAGTGTAATTACTGAATAACTGCAGGGCTTTTTCTAATCAATTTAACCTACTTGGGGAGCAACAAGAGGTATTCAAAATCTAGATCAAATTTTGAGATTCCTGCCATTTTGAGGCACATATGGTCGAGTAAACGTCCAGAATGTTTTTTGCGAATATATGTCATGAATAGATACGGTCACATTCACATCGCGATAGATACCTTCCATAAAATCCTTCAGTGATTTTGCTTCTCTTTATGGGTCTTCTCATTTTTCCGAGCTCAGCATTTCGTCTCTTCATAATTTATACAAAACCAATGCACCAAGTGATTACTTTGCTCACTCCGCGTACAAATTTTCCCAAAATCTCTTTTGTTTCATGGATTTTTCTGACAAAAACTTGACTTTTATGGTAAATGTCTTTTGTTGACAACTTGGTGTTTTCGCCGAATTTGCCGCCAGAGGGCGTAGGATACCCGCGATATTTAAAATATCTTTTTACTGGTTCATTTTTCGAATTAGCGCAATTAACGTTAATTTAATTGCATTTTATGTATTGATGATGATATGAAATAAATTTTAATTGAGTTTCACCTTCAACGTACCGATTCCTTTTAATATAATCTCATTTTAGAAGATTTGATTCTATAAGACACTACGCAAAAAAATAATCTTTGTTCAATTGTGAATGTATAGATGACATATTTAAGAGATTATCAATAAAAATTACAGCAAACTTTCATTTTTCAATGGTAAAAAATAAACAAACTATACCAGGGAAGTTTTAATCTGACATTTTTGCTCGAATAAATTTATTCAAATTTGTAGGAAAGTTTAAACTATTATATCTTGGAAATAGTAGTTAATTCGCCAATAGAACAACATTTTTATTTAACATTCTATTAGATTATTTTAAATTTCGTAGGCATTTTAAAGTAGATTTCTGTAAAATAAGGAACGCTGTTATTTCACTGTGATTTGCGGTGAAATAGGGGAATTTGGATTTTTAAAGTGCCCGCGAAATTGAAAAATTGTTGAAGGGGATGGAGATCGAAATATGTTTTGAAATTCAAATAATTCTACGGCATAATTCGCCAGCAGTTGTAAAAAACAAGTTAATAAATTTAATTTAAGGCGTTTTTTATTAGATATATTACATTTGGTTGCAAAAAAAGTAGGACAAGTCAATTTACAGAATGTTATCTTGATATATAAATATGTAATAAAATATTAATTGCTCAAATTTTAATTATACAGCTAAACCATTATAAAGTTCTCCAATGTTTTTTTAAAATTATTTGCAGCTGAGTGTACATACATACATGCCAATGTAGTATACAAGGGGTGCTTAAATAATCTATGCACGAAATATTTTTAGATACATCTGTGTATTGAAAGGATCTTAATACATTAAGTTTGTGGATATTGTCCGATGATGCTTGTTCATTTTTTAAGGGAAAGGCCCACATTATGCGGAAAAACTTCTCGATTATTTCGCGAGTCGGGATTATCATAAAAATGGCCCAGATGGTAGTTGGGGTGGTTCGAGTTTGTGCCGAGGTACTTCAGGTGTTGTTTTTTTTGTCATAGAGATGTCGTGGAGCTTGATTATGGTCTTCCTTGTCGTATATCTGAATTTTTTTATTGACACCATAAGTTCAAGCTCAGCAGGGTTGAAGTCTAATTCTTTTAGAGAGGTCTCTAGGGAAGAGGGGTGGTGGTTGAGTTTTTGGGAGAGTAGATTCGGATATGTTGTATGTGTTACTTCACCTGGAATTATCTACCTATTTGTGAGATAGCTGTGTGATATGTGTAAGAAGGAAGTGTACTCATTCCAATCCCAGTTATCTGGTTATATTGATATTAATTATAAAGATTCCTGTTTAAGTGATTAAGTACCTACCTGTAGTGTAATGAAGACTAATAATGCAGCTGTCTAGACCATGAAACAAAGTTAAGGGAAAGCTTGGCGCAATTTATTATCTTGTTTGAACAGTTTTGTAAAAAATTGTTCAATGTTGCACTTTTTTTTTAATCACAGATATATTGCGGGATAAAAATAGACTGGGTTTTTATCGACATTAAATAGATAGTGTATTTGCAGATAAAGTTAGTATATAATATAAAAAGTCCTTACCTGTAGTTAAAAAGTAACATAGAAATCTAGAATATAATGTTTATTATCTAGTTTTTTTTTCTTTAACTAAATCACATCGAATAAGTTAATTTACTGGTAAGATGATTGTAAATACATGACAAATAAATGGAAATTCTAATTTTACTTTGATCAGTTGCTGATTTATACAGACAAAACGGGGTCATCAATATATTACAATTCCAGTTTATATTTTTGTATAATGTATAATTAAATACAATATAATATGTATATAATAAATGTATTACTGTGTATATCAATCATGATAAAACAATTTTGTAATAGAATAGAACACATTAAAACATACCGATAGAGCAAAATTAATAACCAAATTTAAAAAATATATATCGTACACGTTATAGTAGTTAGGTATAAATCGAAAACGTTAATAAAAACTAAAAAATTCTTTCATAGAACAGAAGATAAGCTTGAGCATTCAACACTTTCGACTCTTGCACTTCCAGAACATGAGAGTCGCTAACGTAATACCATTTTCCCGGCGGAAGATCCGGTATACCTTGTGCCCCTCTCACACCTTCCGATGGTATCCTCTCCCTTTGATTTTTAGGTAGAAACTGCCATCTGTAGCTGTTCTCTTCTAATTTCGGTCTCACCTTGATGTACGCTACGTAATGGCCGCCGTGAATCGATCCGCTATGTTCGACTACGCCGTAAAGCGAATAGAGGACTTGAGTTTGGCCGGCTTCGAATGTTGGAAGGTTTTGAGATCGTTTCGAACAATAAGGCGCTAAATCCAACAACGTTGGAAAGGTTACATGTTTGGATACTTTTGTCGAACGAAAGTGATACACCTGTAAAAAAAAAGGTTTTTAGTACATTAGATTTAAAATTTAAACAATAATAAATGGCGTTAAAATAAGACCCGCCAAGTTGGCACTACAAAGTGGTCAAAAATCGACAAAAATGCTAGCAATGATTGACCACTATTGAACACCAGCGATTTCGATTGGCCATATATTGTTTATATTTGTTCATCGGATACGATTGACCATCGTTTGACCACATTTTCAAAAAAAATTTTTTTTCGAATTTTTTGTTTTACTACAAACACTAACATTTTGTTGCAGGATAGGATTGACCAACGTTTGACCATCAAGTAATTTTTTAAGGTTTATTAAGAACCAGGCTGATCATGTTCAGTTTCGTTGTTAGTGGATTTAATGACGTGTCAAGATTGTAGTGTCAGATGTAATATAAGATCCAATTAGACTGAATATTTATAACGATTTAATAACGAAGCTGCAAGTTCAGAAACTTAATGACTAAGAGTTTGTTGGGAAATTTAAGAGGTACATTGCAAATTAGAAATTCCTGTCTCAACAAGTCTTTAATTGTGACGAAGCAGGTCTCTTTTTGAAAAGAAAATGCAAAAAGTGCATGTCGAGAAACCATTGGCAGGACATAAGCGTTTCTTCACACTTGGGGGCAAATTAGGAAACAATCAAAAAGTTGGAAGACCAAAAAATTAGGAACAATCAATTAGAAACGATTAATTCAAAATATCAATCCGAAGGCTAAATTGTTCAAAACTCATTTCAGTGTAGATAGTGGCTATGGAGCTGTGGTCTAGGAGACACGAGACAATAAGTCCTATTATTTTCAGCGTTTGACCACCCCTCAAAATTTGTGAAAAATGGGATAAACTTTGACATTTTTATATGTAACTTTAAGATCGGATAAAATTTAACCGGAAGGTGGTCAAACGTTGATTTTCGATTTTTTTTAATTTAGAGACACAAGAGAATAAGTCCTATTATCGTCAGTGTTTGACTACCTCTCAAAATTTGTGAAAAATGGGACAAACTTTGAAACTTTTATATGTAATTTTAAGATCGGATAAAATTTAACCGCATGGTGGTCAAACGAAGATTTCCGATTTTTTGTGGTTTAGAGACATCATACAATAAGTTCTATTACTTTCAGTGTTTGACCACCTCTCAAAATTTGTGAAAAATGGGACAAACTTTGAAACTTTTATATGTAATTTGAAGATCAGATAAAATTTAACCGGAGGGTGGTCAAACGAAGATTTCCGATTTTTTGTGGTCTAGAGACACAAGATAATAAGTCCTATTATTTTCAGCGTTTGACCACCTCTCAAAATTTGTGAAAAATGGGATAAACTTTGAAACTTTTATATGTAATTTTAAGATCGGATAAAATTTAACCGGAGAGTGGTCAAACGATAATTTTCAATTTTTTTGTGGTTTAGAGACACCATACAATAAGTCCTATTATTTTCAGTGTTTGACCACCTCTCAAAATTTGTGAAAAATGGGACAAACTTTGAAACTTTTATATGTAATTTTAAGATCATAAAATTTAACCGGAAAGTTGTCAAACGAAGATTTCCGATTTTTTGTGGTCTAGAGACACAAGACAATAAGTCCTATTATTTTCAGCGTTTGACCACCTCTCAAAATTTGTGAAAAATGGGATAAACTTTGAAACTTTTATATGTAATTCGAAGATCGGATAAAATTTAACCGCAGGGTGGTCAAACGAAGATTTTCGATTTTTTGTTGTCTAGAGACACAAGACAATAAGTCCTATTATTTTCAGCGTTTGACCACCTCTCAAAATTTGTGAAAAATGAGATAAACTTTGAAATTTTTATATGAAGTTTTAATATCGGATAAAATTTAACCGGAGGGTGGTCAAACAATAATTTTCAATTTTCTGTGGTTTAGAGACATCATACAGTAAGTCCTATTATCTTCAGCGTTTGATCATCTGTCAAAATTTGTGAAAAATGCGATGCAAGATGGTGTGACATTTTCTGGGGTTGATGTCATTTCACTGAAGATATGAACTTGTTTTTTTCATTTTTTCGACTATTGTTAAGTTTTCAAAAAAATTACTTGATTATGGTCATGAATCATGATCAAACATTGGCCAATCCTATCCTGCAACAAAATTTTAATGTTTGTAGTAAAAAAAAAATCGAAATTTCTTTTAAAAATTTTGGGAAAGGTGGTCAAACATGATCAAACTAATTTTAGTATTTTTTCCATTAGACTCCAAAATATGGGTATATCGGCTGTAGCCTAAACAAAATGTAGTCAATCGAAATCGCTGTTGGTCAATAAATGGTTAATCCTTTCTAGAATTTTTGTCGATTTTTGACCACTTTGTGGTGCCAACTTCGCCGACCAGTTAAAATAACATACATATTACTAATTAAATACCTGAAATCTCTTCAAGTGAAGTATAAGTACAGCGGGGGGATTATATATTAATAATTGTTTCGTTGCAGTTGTATATACAGTTTTTTTCTCGTGACCGCCGTGCCGTTTAGTACATAATTCACAGCTAACTTTATTATTAGCCGTCATCAATTCGCACGCCGTGAACTGATTCAAACAAGATTGGACTGACAGTTCACCTTCCTCGCACTGATACCTTGGCGACATTGTACCAGTCCATAATTCGATATCATCATCTTCTTCCATCTATAAATAGGAATTTATTATCAATCATTAATTAAACGCTGCATTAATTAAACGCTACATTAATTAAACGCTTAATTAATAATACATAAAAATACCTTCTCTTCTTCCTCCTCCTCCTCTTCCATTTTACAAGCTTCGTCGTAAAGGCTTTTCCTATTAAATATATTATCAACTTTACTCATATCCCCATCATTTAATAACGATAATTTTTCTAAATCCTCCTTTAAATCACCATTTTTATTATTAACAAAAGATAATCGCGATTCGGGCCTTTCAAATTCTTCCGCCATTCTAAAAAACGATACACATAAATTATGATTGACAGATTAGATTTATTTCTGCTACATACTCTTCATTAGGACTGACGTGACCTCCCGTAGGACTACCAATATTAATTCCGCCCATTTCGCTAGAAGACGGACTAGTTTCTAAACTGCCCAATCCTAGAGGAGACACACATAACATCCCGACCGCAGGGCTAGGTACACCACTATCGTCAACGTGCATATCGGGCGAAGCTACCCTATTACTAACCGGGCTTTCATTGTCGACTTTATCTGAATTATATCCGGATTCTAAACCTTTAGATTTTTCATCGTTCGTTTGAATATGTCTGTTTTCCTATAATAAAAATGAGCACGTTTTGGAGTTTATCAAATTAAAATCGTTAACAAACCTCTAAATTATCTTCTACGTCCGCGTCCGATTCGGAACCCGAATTCGATTCGGATTTTCCTAACGGATCCGCAGGTTTCACTGCAATTATTACATTCTTATGTCCCTTCTGCTTTTTATTCTTTTTGGCGGCTCTTTTCTCCTTTTTAATCTGATGTTTCGATTTATCGTCGATTTCATCCGCTTTTCTTCTTAATAATGGTGGAATTGTTTTTTCAGTAATAGGTAGACTGTAAATAATAATAAGCATTGTCCATATTAATAACCCATTATACAGCCTTGCTCATAAGTATTGAGCAGGTTAATTTTAAGTTTTTTTGCACAGATTTATAATGTTTATTATTAATAAAAAACCAATATTTAGTTGGCCCACCCTTTGCTTTAATTACAGCAGTAATTCTTTTGGGTAGAGAGCTAACAATTTTCTTACATTCTTCTGGACTTTTGCACATAGTTATTACGCCTGACTTTTCGCTTAATAATATAATAATAAATCCTAACGCCGTCCTGGAGGAGAAAGGAAGGCTGACAAACTACTTCGCAAACAACAGGGTTTATGTTACTGTTATAGTTATCTCACACGTGTACAAAATTTGTAGGATGCTTAATACTTATGGACAAGGCTGTATTTACTGACAAATCTTACCTCAAATCAAGGAAAAATTCCTCTCTATGCGAAGCATGATAGCAATCCTCGCATTTTAACGTACTAACTAATACGCCTCGGAAAACTTGTTCAGTTGGGGATAACATCTCGGAAGCCTGTTGACCGTAGAAGCGGATCATCTTTTTCTTGTTGCCTTCAACACCTGCAGGATCGGTTTTTGTACTAAATCCTAAATCAAACAATAATTCGTGGAAAGTTGTGACAAGAAGTTTTATAATAATAATAATGCATTTTATTACCCAACGGAAACCAATTACAGGGTAAACTTAACAACACAATTATAAATGTATTACACATTAATAATAGTAACTTCATTAATTACAAATTCGAAGATAAACCAAAAACATAAAAATGAGCAAAGCTACAAAAAAATATCATCAAAATAAGAATTTGATAATTTCGGATGCATGAATCAAATTATAAAGTCAAACATATTACTGTAAGATACAGAAAAATTTGCCTATGTTAAAAAGAATTAGCAGAGCACCAATTTACTAAATTATTCAAATTTTTTTGTAGTAACTCAATATCATGGGGTGTATCAATAGTAGCTATAGGACAAAAATATCAATCAAAATAAGGTCCTAAATTTGAAACATAATTTACTCTCTTTCTTAGGAAGCTAGTAAGTTGTTAAATGATCAATCTGTTCAGCTCAAGTATCAAAATAGATGAGTATAAATTACATAATTGTTGTCAGATTATTGACAGTTGATCTTCCAGGAATAAAGCCATGTTGACATGGTGATAAGCACTGTTGAATTTTCATTATAAATTGCTGAATATATAAAATTCTCAAAGACTTTCGCAAAATTATAGAGTATCGATACTGGACTGTAATTTTTCAGTTGAGATTCATCACCTTTCTTGTAAACCGGAATAATTCTTGCTCTTTTCCATAAATTAGGAAACGTTTAAGTTTGAATTGACCTGTGTCTTGCTGACACTGGACCAGGTTAGCAAGCCATAGCTTCATTCTCAAATTCAGAGAGCTTCTGCCGGACAGGACCCAACCTGCATGCAAAAACTTAGCAGTCATGTTAGAAAAGTGATACCTAAAACTCAACCTCATCTCCAGAGTCATGCCAAGATACTGAATGTGTGTTTTCCACAGCAACCTCCCACCACACCATCAGTGAATGCAACTTTCGGCAGTTTTTAATATTATTTTAGAATTTTTTTAGTAAATTTTCTGATAAAATTGATTCTACTGAAGTGGTAGCTAAGATAATGTTGCACCGACTACTCAATGCAATGTTACAAAGCAATATTGTTCAATAAATTAAAGAAAAACAATTTTTTTTGACAAGTTATTATAAAATATTGGATATAATTTTTGGTATTTATATTTTTATATTTACCTAATCAAAAATACAAATATGAAGATTTAAGTACTGTACCTAATTTTTCCAAAATAACAGTCTGATATCTTCGTAAATCTTCTTCCCTTACAGCTTCTAGTAAATGACGTAATAACTCATGCGAATCATGTTGATTTCCACCACCAAAGTGCGGCATGCGTTGAATTAACTTATTTAATAGGCTACTAGGAGAATAGCATGAGAAACTACCACTTTGAAGAACGCGTAACGTTTCAGCCAAGACTTTCGGTAACAATCGCCACGATTCCAAACTCCCTATAAATAAGTTGCGTAAAAATTTGTTATAGTACAAAACAAGAATTTACCATCTAAAGGTTTTAAGATTACTGTATTCTCATCGTCGAAACTTAATTTTCCACCGGGCAACGTAAAATACTGTCCTGCAAGGCGTGTCTCTTCTAATAATTCTGCTAAATACGGAGTTTGTCCAAGGCATTGCAATACGGAGTTAAAGAAGCAGGTATTTCCTAAATTTTGTAGTCCGCACGCTTTCGGCAACATCGGTGATTTAATGTTGGATACCTTTGTACACGAATTTGTGTCTATAACACCTGACATCTACAATTAATACAACGTTAATAATAGAGATACAAATAATTAATTTTTAATCGAAATACAGCATTTAAATTAGACATTTTTACTCGTTCGTGTTTCCTATGATTTTTTTCCGCTACTTCAGCCAAGAAATCCGAAATCTCCCGTAATTTTTTCGAAGCATTTATATTAATTTGATTATCACAATCGTAACACCACACGCGTATTAGCGTGGTGTTCATACATAAAGCATGGCTCTCCGGATGCGGAGTATTATAATGTTTTAAAGCGTGCTTATTAGCAGCCCTACCACAACCCTGATTACCACACATTAAACACATCCAGAGAGAATCGTCAACTTCGAATTCACTTGGAAATTCAAATCCGTTAGTAACAGGACTATTTATACATTCTTCGCAGTCTTTTAAAATTCCCTTTTCTTGAATAGCCTGTTTTAATACATTGAGGGAAGTAGATTTACTAATATGCGGGCACGACGTTATTTCATCACAACTTTCTGTTGATTCATCAGAGTTTTGGTTGGGTTCAGTCTGATGCTTTTTCTTCCCCATCTTTATAGAATTAAAAAAAATCACACAACACAAAACCACATTACATAGGACTTTTTATATTCTGCACTATAGTATGTTTATATACAACTTTATTAATTTACGATCTACATAAAATAATAATTTGTATGTAAGTGCAAATTACAAAATGAATAAATCGAATTATAATGAATTAATCTGTACTTTTATCTGGAAACTTTATCACACGTTGCGAATGACAGTGAGAATTTTGAAGGGTTTATGGTTGGTTAACCTGATCGTGATCAAATTTCTACCAATTGGGCGTATATTGAATAAAATTCCCCTAGATTTGGATCGGTAAGTGTCAAAATTTAATACAAATAGCCATGAGCCGATCACTCTAATAAACTATTCTATTATGGCGGTAAAACGGTATTTTCAAAATTTTGTATATTTAATTACGCAGTTTAAACACAATTTGTACGTATAGATTAGATTATTATAGGTACGTATTAAATATCGTGAAATTAGCTTCAAATTCAACGACATCAGTGTTATGCGATTGTACCGCGAACTAAAATAGTGCACATCTTCGGACTACATCGTTAGACGCGCTTGAACCTAACCTATAACCTAACAAATTTGCGGACAATTTTAATGTAAAAGAAATTAGATTTCAACCTATAAAATGAGACATCCAAGTTTTATCGCAAGAACAGTATTTGTTCAAAATAATGATGTAGAAGCTGCTTGTAGGATATTAAACAGGATACTTGGAAGAGAAGGTATATTAGAACAGTTTAGGAGAACACGGTTTTTTGAAAAGCCCTACCAGGTAATGCTCGTAATACAAAATTGGATGAAAACTTAAAAAAGAATAAATTTATAGTTTCGCAGGCGTATAAACTTTGAAAAATGTAAAGCGATATATAACGAAGACATGGATAGACGAATTCAATTTATATTAAGGAAAAATCGTAAAGATCCGTTTCCTGGCTGTGCGTAATTGAATATAAAATCTAAAATGTATTATTGTAGTTGCGTTTATTAATAAAATGAGTTATAAAAATTATTACACCCTATCAAAATAATCAATTAGATCACCCGACTTATATTTTCCAGATTCGAGTATTTCAAACAGCTTTCCTATAGTTTGTTTCGTAGTTAAAACAGTTTCGTTATTTTTCATCTCCGTAAATTGTGTTTTTAATTCGATATTTTGTGCTTTTTCTATCACCTCGTTAAACATTGCCGTATCAACTGGTCCCGGACAATATTTCAATACGTTAATATTAGGTTCTTCGATTGCGAGAACGGAAAAATATAAATCTCTTGCCGCTTTTCCAGATCCATAAAGTGCCATATCCGCAAAGGGCTTATGACCGCATAGAGAGCTAATATTTATCACGTAAAGATTTGGAATGTTTTCTTTACATCTTTCCAAAAAAGTGGAATTCAATAATGCGACAGAAAACAAATTTAAATCGTAATAACTCCGCCAGGTTTCTAACTGATTTAATTTCACTGCATTTACCAACGCACCAACCTGACCTGCGTTATGGAAGATAATTGCGTTATCGTATGATTTACCGTCATTTAAGATTTCATCGATGAGGATTTTGTAATCTTCAATATCGGGTTTCGATAAATCTCGAACATATGTAGTGACAACCACATCATTATTAGAATCGATTATTTTATTACGAGATTCGTTTAGGCCTCCTTCTGAACGTGCTATTAAAATAATTTTCGAACCACTTTTACATATTTTCCCAACGAAGCAGCCAATTTCCCTTCCGATTCCTTGAGATGCTCCAGTAATTATTATAAGAGATTTTTTGTTGAAATCGATTGCGGTAACCATGTTAATGAGATTTAGAATTGAAACAAGTACTTGATAATAGTTGATTGTTCAAAGGTTTATACAATTTTTAAACATATTTTGATAGTAGAGAGGTCATGGCAAAACCACCTGTCATTGTGATAATTTACGCCATCTACAGCATTTTATTGAAAAGACTTCAGCAAGTAATTCAACAGTTTTTTAATAGAGGGCACTCTTCGAAATCCATTAAAAATATTTAAATTCAACAGGTTTTTATTTAAAACATCATATACATATTTACATGAATCTATACATTGACGAAATAGAAAAAACATATAAAAATTAATTATTTTCTAATGACTATATTAAACTATAGATTTAGAAAAGCTGAAAACACTTTTATTAGCTATAGCCAAAAATCAATAATGATGAAATTAATATTTCATTGTATAATCTGGTGTTTATACTATTTTAAACTAAAATGGATTATGTCGGGATAATAATACTTGTATATAATTTATTATAATTGTCTTTATAACTTAAATTTAACAATTTAAATGTTATAAACAAACTTTATCGTGATTAATTTGTGGTAGGTGCACGTTATATATTTAAGGCACATTAGAATTATGTATAAGTAAAATACAAAAAACTACCCCGTGCTAGTCACAATTTCATTTCGGGGATAAAGTTTACGCCAAAATTCATATCGTTCATCGAAAAGTTTTTCACTCAATACTAATTTATTACCAATATCCATATAAAACTGAGTTCCAGCCTTATAAGGATCCCATTTTACATTGTCCAATAATTCGCAAGGCTCCTTAATCGGCATCCTGTAAATGGAGATGCAATTAAAACGAAATTAATTGTATTTCATTGTTGTTTTTACCCGTATATAACGAAATTGGACCACATTTTCGTCATCTTTTCTACTAATGACGTCTCAGGATCAGTTTCTTTGAATAATGGAAATTTAGGCATATGGAAGAGATAGATTAGATCGTCTGAGTGAGAAGCACCTATAAATAATGGAGGCTTTTAAATATATATGCACTATGACAATTTAAAAGCGTATGTATGATGATGAGAGAAACCCATACTAGCCCACCCCAATCAAAATGACATCCAACGATTTGGTCAGACAGTTTGGACTCACAATAAGTCCAAAGCTATAACCGTTTAACATCGAGACCCAATCAGTCTCTTTCCCTGAGGTCGAAACTTCAAAATTGTGACACCCCCAATAGATCTGCAAAGCGGTTTCGCTACATTTCAATGCTATCTTTGTTTTGGAGACAGCAAGGACATCAATGGACACTGAAGCACGAGTGACAGGCCACGCTCACCGATCTGCTAATTGAACATGATCAATGTTAAATCGAAGCCACAGTTGGCACTCAAGGCCTTGGAAAGAGTTGAAAGATCATATAACTCGATCTTCGCCGAGACAGCTGGCTTGGACTCGGATCGGTAATCCCACGGACGTCATTCCACACCATTAACATCCTATAACTCCACAGCCAGCAGGAGCTGCATTCATAAAGACGAAGAAGAGGTTTAGGAGCTTCGCTCAGGCCTAGAAGGAGAAATGAGGACCATAGAAGAAGAAAAAATGGAAGCCATTGGTAGATTCCCCTGTAAGGTGCTGATACCATCATTGAACATAATGTTAGGACTTATTAAATAATTTATGAAAGTTCTAAGTTGGCAGATCTCAAGTACACCCTCAAGATTTATTCCTTAAGCTTTCTAAGGTAAAAATCAAAGTTGCTGTCTTCATTGGATCACAAATGAAGAAGAATGATCGCAATGACAGTTGTTTGGGAAATCACAAGAACGAAAATTATGAGTAGATCAAAGCTGACATGCTTCACATCAGATCATGATAGGAGACTACATATTCACAAAAGTTATTTGTAATAAAAATCGACCATGCAGTTTAAGAAATAGTTATAATTTCTATAGTATTGTGAAGTCCAGCAGCTGTCATTTGTCAAAGTGACAGCTAAACGTCAAACACTAAAGGAGGTTGGTTGCACCAAAATCCCTGCTTTGAGATAAAGTTTTGATCGAAAGTTTAAGACACTGTTTGAACACAAGTTTGAATTTGGCGATGGGTTGGTATTGAAATGAGCGATCTAAAAGTTAGTGTTTGCGTGATAATTACCATATGGAGATGAATTATTACTATCCGGTAGATAGAAAGAGCTATATCGCCCCTTATAATTAAAATTGTAATAAAACACTTTGTCGTTTTCTTGCGACATCACTTCCACAAATTTATTAACGTTAAATCCGACTAGCGAATCAGAAAATAATTGGGCTAAAGCTGGTAGGGAAGTTTTATCGATCCTTTTATCTTTAAAGTAAAAAGATTTTAACGATTTGCTTATAGTTTTCGACTTCTCTGTTCCTCTTTCGTAGATAAACGCTATTGGAGCATATTTTTCGAATTCCTTGTCTAAATCATTTAATAATGTTTCATTGCTAATTAGATCTGAAACATATGGAATTAACATCTTACGATTTTTTAATTTTTTTTGGAAAAACATACCAAATGCTCTTCCACCAAATTCATCCGCAGTAATGCCGGCTAAAATCGGCACTTTCTTCATTTTGCCTTTAAGAGCTAATTCGATGGGTGACGCTGTTAGAAATCTAGATTGACCAAAATCTTGTTCTATTACAGGACTCCACTGAATGATTGGTTCTTTCCCGAATTCCTAAAATTAGATACATATATAAGGTGGATTTATTTTAAAGTAAGGCGAAATGATAATTTACATACTTTTAATCCGGGGAGTGAATTTGCTATTTCTTCTGCTGATTTCTCTCTTAAGCATTTTACAATTCCAGCTGAAGTCTCATCAGTACAACCGACGAGTTTAGCTTGTCTTTTTGCTAAATCCAGTTGGTTTGAAGCCAATGGCCAATTACCATACACTGAACCACTCATTACTATTGCTTTATCGAATAAATCTAACATATAAAATTTAGTCAATTTAATTTAATAGTTACTCAAAGGTGAGATTTACCTTTCGAAAGCGGTGATACTAAATGTAAGCTGACGCTGGCAGCACCAGCACAATATCCAGCAATGGTAACAGCATCTGGATCACCTCCGAAAGCGGCAATGTTCTCTTTTACCCATTTTAATGCTTGAACTTGATCTTTCAGGCCATAATTTCCTGGAGCTTCTTTATCTCCTGTGCTGAGGAAACCTGTGGATACGTGAGATTGTATTAAAATTTTAAGTGAAAATATATTATTCCAACCTAATGCTCCAAGTCGATAATTGGGCGTTACCAGTACTATGTCTTGATCTAATAAGTATTGTGGTCCTATATCCGAGCTTTTCCCGGAATAGCTCTGAAATTCACCTTGGTGGAAATATACGAGTACTGGTCTCTTTGGATTATCGCTTCCTTTTGGAATCTAAAAGATTGGCAAAAAACAAGTTCAATTCATTTTTGTTTTTGATGAATTTTACGTTGAGTTTTATTGGGTCATTTAGAAGTAGTTTTGAGCAGAACTGTTGATTTTATTAGTAAAAAAATATTAGAAAAAATATCATACAATAAATCGTAAAATATCTTTATTTGGTACGAAACCATTCCTTTATCAAAACATGATACAGCATTTGAGCATATTAGTAAACCAATATCATGAACTGTGGGTCAAATCTAGCTGTTATAGCTTATTCTGTTGTTATCGTTGAATATGCCTTTTATTGATATCGTTATAAAAAAGTTGCACAAGTCTGTATCAAAGCAGCTTGAGAAACCAAAATAATTAACTAAAAAAACTAACAATAAAAATTGCATTTTGGCTTTAGTTTTTAAAGATGTCAAAAAAAATGTTTTTTTTTTGGCACCTAAGGTCATATTTATTTTGCTAGTTCGTGCTCGAGGTCGTGAAATATGACCCCTAATTTGGAAGGAAGGAACTCTTCTAGTTTGAAGAGCAATCGCTGTTGTTAACACTAATTAGAGATTGCTTCGTTTTGAGCTGGCTATAGCTGCTTGGGTTTCATCGTTTGTAAAGCCCGAAATTGTAAACATATCAAAAATGTTTTCGACGTAGTTTGCTCCAATTTATCAGTTATGAGTATATTCGTGGGTGGTTTTTTTTTTTGAGACAAAATGCCTCGAAAATGTTAGGAATTTTTGTTACATTTGTGGAGAATTCATGTTTGCTTCACAAAAGAGAAATATCATCAGCCTAAACTATACTTTGATTGTAAGCTTAAGCATATGCTGTAACCATTGTACAACAACTCTTCGACAGTGGTTAAAAAGCAAGAATTCCTTCATGAAATTTGATGTTTCTATGATGTGAAGGGAGCCCATGGATCATGTAAATAATTGCTGTTTTTGTCTGATACTTCCATTAAGTAGATAAAAAAGATTGATTATGATAATAAACGATCCCGATAATTGAATCTGCTCATCAATTTGTTGACAATGAAGATATTCCAGTTACTTAGCCACCAGAAGCATATTCGCTTGACATTATAGAATTTAGAAGAAGAAATTGAAACATCACAGATCTAGATTTTATTCTAATTACAACTATAAAATAAAAACCATTAAACAACAATGGGGAATGAAAAAAAATGGACTGACGTTATATCTTTATTATTTATTGAGATATAAACGTTTTTTCGTTTTTCAGCGCCTTTGATTGCTAAATTTACAAAGATGACGTATATTTATTTTTATATATTTTTTTGTTATTGGCTACCATGAAAATATATATGACATGACAATCGATGATGTCAATCCTAACGGTATTTATCTAATTTTCGACCAGTTCTGAAGCAACTTTCGATTACAAACTTTTTATGTTGGAACTCCAACATATTGAATAAATAATCAAATGTAAGCTTCTCTAATTTAGGTTTGTCACTGACATCTGTCACAATTTGAAGTATAATTTAGCAGTGTCGTCAATCTTGCTAAAGAAAATACTTTAAAATTTTATGTTGACATGCCTGATTTTTAAATTCAAATGTGTCAAAAATTTGACAGGGCAAAAGTCATTAATATTAATTCATTTAAACAATTCTAACCCAAAAATTTTGCAGGTTTGCCAAACTAAATATTAACGTCAAACCTTTATAGTTATTCGGTAGCTAATAGCAATATAGCTAACCTACCACACTGTCCTCAACTGTTACTAATAAAATATTCCCATGGTTTTAGACTAGTGACGTAATAATGGCGCGATTAATTTTCCGTTTGAAATTGTGAAAAATTTTAATCGAACAGTTTTGTGAAATGACATAACGGAGAAATACAATTTACGGATCGTGATAAGTGATAAGGTATTGCCTATAATTCACGATGGTTTTATCACATTTTGATTTTGCAACATGTGTCCTGTTCCCTATTCAGAGTGAACCAAGGAGTCTAAAGACGATTTAATGCTGCTAAAATTCAGGTGACAGCAATGGAATCCCCTGGTAGATAACGTTTCAGTGAGTGTATTCCCTTTTTGTCATCCACATTTGCAGTAATAATTTTTCAAAATGGTTGACATTCTTATCTTCGGCAACCATGTAAATTGATTTTTGACAGTTATTAATGTCAGTTACAATCAAATTGAATCGAGACTTTTTTAAGACGAATCTGAAAGCAGTTTTATTACATAATGACCAAAACCCACAATCACCCACAACATGAAAGCATCTTCTTAGAAATCAAGTATAAAGACGATAAATGCTAGATTTGTGGCTATTTGAAAACTGAAGGCCATAGAGCTTACACTCCAGCTAGGATTATAAGTAAGTGGGATAGCAGAGACATTTTAAAAGAAGAGAATGATCACAAACGATTAATTATGTTTGAATTATTTTATGAGTATTACTAAATATTACCTTCGTCGTATATACATTTAAGAATAAACAGTCTTCGGAAGTATGTTCCATATTAGGCTGAGGACATGCCGCGCCATCTATTGTTGCGTTGAAAATATTATCCCATTTTTCAGCAGGTACTGGCGGCTAAAAGCAAACAATGTATTATATAGTTAGCAAAATAAATAGCCTTATTGACAAAAATCACCAGTTCTGAACAATTCTGTTCTTTAGGGACTTTACAGATTAACTATTATTACTACTAAATTGTGCAGAACTGGAATGTGAGTTTCGTAAGTTTCCAAACCTTGAATCTTAATTCTTTTATCGGAGCTTTCGCATATCTTAGCCCCTGGAAAGCGTGTATTGTTTTGCCCAAACGCGTAGTAGAAAGTGTACCTTTGACTTCTCCTAGAGTAGTTGTAATACTTAGTGCGTGGAGGCTATGTTGACTAGTCGTTTTGCTGACTGGATCTGGATCTGGGTATGGATAGGCTAGTACCGTCCCCAAAAATAGTGTTAGCGATGTTATAGTTAATATACTCTGTTGAATGAAGAAGAAACTTAATAAATACATTTAATTTTTTAATTATGTTTCATTCAAATCCAAATTAGTATTAATGTACATTTTTTAAATCATTTATTTTGAATCTACATGAGGAACAAATGTATAGCACTCGTATGAATAAATTGCTTTTTAAATATTTAGGAGAATAGCCAAATTACTATTATGGTTAAATATCACTTTAAGGTTAATAAAAAATTGGAGTTTCCAAGAGCTTAGTGAGTAAATTATTAAAAAAAAAAATTGGCTTCACTCTTACCACTATAACTATTACATTGTATATTGTGATACAAGATACAAGGGTTGAAAGTACGCTTTAGCAACACGAAAACACAACTGTTTTTTGTCGACCATTTGTTCATTCAAACTTCGAGTTAAATAGATGTTTAATTAAAGATTAAAAGTGAAGCGAAGTGTCAAAATAAGCGTTTCTACCGAGCATTTCTTTAAATTGCGTCATAATCCGGGACTTTACCATATTTTCTAGACTTTATATGAACTGAGATCTAGATCCGTTGGAGGGATGGGATCCCCTGATAAACCAGGTAAAGTGTCAAAGAAACGGTCCACATCGATGTTAAAATCTTCGAATTCAACATCACCATCAATTCCCGAAAAAACACAGATTCAAGATGCTCAGCAAAGACCTCAGACTTGCCTTCGTCATCATAGACCCGTCCCACAGGCCCATAAACAGGACCACCAACTGAAGAAGTTCTACGTTAATAATCAAAACTCCTGATGTGGAGCAATTTTTTGATTAAACGTTTAAGACACTGCACGGTAACTAAGCCCAATTGTTTGACAGCCAGGTGTTAGTACCAACTACTCAGTGCTACTAACTGAAGATTTGTTCCGTCAATCTTCTGCTTCGTTTGAAATTGTTCATCCAGTATTATAAGACATGTAATTGAGTTTGTAATATCATGCGAGGAATTTTAAAACTGAAAAAGGTTGGTTAGTATGCAAATCTAAAATGCAGTACATAATCTGTTTGTGTACCTAATTAAAAAAAAAATTAAGTTAGAGATGAGTTATTAGAGTATCAAATGTATGTGGCGAGGTATTTTAATGAGTACTATACAAAAAGTACGATTTTTTTCATGTCCATTCGAAATAAATAATAAAAAATATGGCTTATATAGTACCGCCAAAATTTAATGCAACTTTTCTATTATTGTGATATCATATCTTAATAAGACCTTTTATGCTACAATAGGAATATGGGGTGTACTTACTTTGGCTCTGACTTATTTTTTATACCGACACATATACACTTATTGAGATCATTCCAACCCACAACTGGTTGCTGACATGACATCACCCCTTATATATAGACGAGCGTGCATTAGGGCATATTTGACCAGTAGCCGTTTAAACGGAGGAATCAAAGTCAATTTGCATAAACGAATTGTGTAAATGTAAGTAGTGCAGGATGTGTACCAGTGTATGGCGTGGAATGTTTTATCGACCTATATGTATTATGTGCTTTAATATATATTATGTATGTATAGGATCGTTTCGAAATCGAATCTAAGAAGTTAAATGGGATCATCTTCATGTCAAAATTTACAAGTCACTTCTTCTCCGTAAAAGAATACAATTTTTCGTTTTTAATATGTTTGTCCAAGAATTATTTATGGGAGTGTACTGTTTATGATACTTATAATAGTCTGACAAGGTCATTATCAAGTTCAAGGAGGCGCATATTAAGCCCGTTTTACATTATCATATTTTGTTTGACAAGTTGGACAAACTTTGTTCGAGAATATTTTTTGATTCTAATTTCAATTCTGAGTGATACCAACAACATGTCAAAGTAGACATATACACTTAACATGACATTTTTTTAAATTTATTAGAAATTTGAAGTTGGCCAAACTGTATACTCACACACTGTGCATGTTTTTGGTTAAACTTTGATGAAAAATAGGTCAGAAGTACCTAATTTTGTTTAATGTTTGTTTGTTCTTACTTTCACCAAATTTTATGTTTTACATTATGCAATTTTGTTTGACGTAAAATTGTCAAATGAGGCCTAACAAAAGCCTTCTGAAAAAATGATATACTTAATAAATCCATCAATTTTTATTGAGTCATTATTAAGACCTAGATCAGCTGTCAAGTTTAAAGACATTTGTCTTTGGGCAAAAGCAAGACTAAACATATATGTAAAAAATGCCATGTTGCCATGTTTTTTTTGATAATTGTTCTTATATACTACCAATTTGAATAGAAAATAATTTTTGTTTTGTTGTTTTATTTCATTTTTAAATAATTATGTATAAGAAGATTAAATAACATTAGATATTCTATCTGGGTAGAATTTTTTCGTATTTTACGTATTAGTAACTTTATTTGTAGTGAGTGAATAGGTTCATATTTACATACATAGTGAGATTAAAGAACGTTCTAGAGTTTAAACGTGACTATACAGAAAGCCCTGGCGTAGTTAACCGCCATTTAAGTGCAATTTGTAAATGGACCATTTTCTAATTGATAAATTGAAGGCAGGAAAATTACCAGCGTTGTTACGAACGTCTGATATGAAGGATATACAGTTTTACTTTTCTTTTTTTCTACATTAAAACAACCGTACAGGAATGGGCATTAACAAAGGATTAATTATACATTATTATAACACTCTAATATGATTGGTAATTTTGATTAATTTTGACGAATTATAGCAGAGTGGAATTCGATTCTATTGTCATGGTATCTTCGAGAAACTAGAGATTTTGTCCAATGATTTTGGCGTTTAAGAGGCCCGACTACCGTTTGACAGTTGGCGATGTTGCCACAGTTAAATTTTTTCATAATATAATTTTTTTATAATTTATTTAAAACGTATTTTAAAATCAGGCTTCATACACGCATGTGTAGAGGTATTTTGGATGCTCATAGCAAATTTCAGTAATTAAATCTAAAAATTAATAGAGTAATCTCGATTCCCGTATCAAGATAACGGCCTGTAACGGGAAAAGAGATTGTGAAGTTAATACCGAATATTAATAGACAAAATTGTATATGTAGATGTAAAACATTTGTACAAATATGTGTATGAAGCCCAATTTTCAAATTATATTGAAATAAAATCAAATAAACGATTTATAGAATTATGTAGATATGGCACCGCTGTAAAATAATCAACTGGTAGACGACCCTCTTAAGGAAATTTTAACTAAATTGGCACAATGTAAATGAGTTTCTAACATTTGGCGGTTATTTTGATGCAACTATTCCAATGTATATTAACTGTCAATGACACGGCGATGATTGACAATACATATGACAGATCGAGAACAGAGAATCATTTTACAATGCAAAAAATGAGTAGGACGGTGTTTTTGACGACGAATTTATTTTCTGTCGAATTTAATTGTTCTCATTTACGTTTTTAAGGCTTCATTCAGAAGAAAGAAACAGTTAGGGTCATATTTATAGTCCGTGCTTGAGGTTGTGCCGATGCTTGAGCTCGTGATTTTGACGTAAATGTCATTAAAAATACATATGTCAAATAAAGGAGTAATAAAGGTCCTAATTCTCACAAATATGTGTGAAAATTCGGACCTTTATTACTCCTTTATCTAATATGAACTCACACAGAGTCTACTCCGACAACTGCATTATGTCAAAATCGCGTGCTGAGGCATCGGCACAACCTTAAGCACGAACTATAAATATGACCCTAAGGTAAGTGATGGATCGGTGACATTCTGCTGCAATTGATCGAAATTTAAATGTCAATCAATGCAACCAACATAAGGGCAAAAGTCTACTACTGACATTTGACGTAAATTGTGTAACTAAATTCATTCTATTTCTATTATACACATGCTTGTTTTGCCTTTTACAATCTCCATCTCTTTCTATAGATACCTTGACTCTCGCAAATGTCCTATCGATAAAACGCTATCATGTTAATGCAATTTGTATTGAAATTAAACAAGTTGTAATTACGCATATCTACACTTAACTTGTCCAAGATTTTCTTTTGCAACCGAGTTTAAACTTGCTGGAAAAAAAAACTGTCCTAATTTTTTGCATTGTAAAATGGTTCTCGATCTGTCATAATATAGATTATCAATCTTTGCTGTCATTCAGTCTTTGTCTTGTGCTACTGGTGATCCCATTCCGCCAGCTACTGTTGACGAGATAAAATTCCACATAAAAAGTCGCAAAAGTGGTAAAGCCCCTGGGTACGATGCAATTTCGAACACCGCGTTGAAAAAGTTGCCGGATAGGGTCGTTCTGGTCCTCTTGAATATTATCAACGCCATGATACGTTTAAGATATTTCCCGTCCATCTGGAAACATGCCCGCGTCCGGGTAATACAAAAGAAGGGCAAGGACAGTCACTTCCCTCCCTCACAACAAAATAGACCAATAAGTTTGCTCTCCAATGTCTCAAAAATCGCGGAGGCTATCCTTCTGAATCGCCTTAGAGCTGAAATAATCGAAACCAACATCTAGCAGGATGAGCAGTTTGGTTTTAGGGAGGGACTGTCAACAGAATTCCAACTCCTCAGAGTTACCGAGGAAATTAGAAACGCCCTTGAAAGACGCGAGTCTACCGGCGCAGTTTTTGTGGACGTCAGGAGTGCCTTCGACTCTGTTTGGCACGCTGGGCTTCTCTTTAAAATGCATTCTGCCGGGATCAATCCAAATATTATAGGCCTTTGACGGGACGATCGTTTGACGTGGCTTCTGTCTCCTCCAACAAGCCCATCCTAGCTGAGGTCCCACAGGGGTCTCTTCTCGGCCCGGAGTTGTTCCTGGTTTTTATGTCTGACATACCAAAGGCGGCAGGTACCAAGTTGGCCATATATGCGGACGACACCGCGATTTACACGTCGTCGAGATCGGATGCCCTGATCTGCACTAGGTTGCAGGGTGCTATCGACGACCTTCTTTCCTGGTCTACGAAATGGCGATTAGCCATAAACCATGAAAAATGCGTAGCCATTCGATTCTCGAGGAAAAGAACTGCCCCTCCAGAAAATATCTTTATCGAGGATGTCCGCCTACCATGGAGCTCCACCGTTAAATACCTTGGTATGACGCTGGACTCCAGGCTTACCCTAAAGCACCATTTTACAAATACCGTGGCTAAATTTATAGCAGCGAGGTCCGCTGTATCTCAGTTTCTGTGCAGCAAAAGCCAACTTAGTATAAAAGTAAAACTTTTAGTTTACACAACTTTTTTGAGGCCAATTCTAACGTACGGCTCCTTAGTTTGGTCCAGTGCTGCAATTACTCATCGTAAGAGATTCAATGTCCTACAAAACAAGATCCTCAGATATATCATTGGCGCGCCTTGGTATGTCAGAAATGTACAAATCCACCAGGACTTAAAGATTCCAACTCTTCTCCAACACGCTGCTCTAATGGCCGAGAAAACCTTTACAAGGGTATCTCGATCCGACAACCCCTTGGTTAGGGAATTGTCTCACCTCGATCCCGACAGGCCTCCCCCTCGGGTGAGGGTGCCCCGTATATCTACCACCACCGAGGCTTAGCCCGATTTGCTTTTTCAGGCTGTTTCGGCTGGATCTGCTGTCTTGGCATTTTTTTTTTCTTGTCTGTGTGAGGTCCCATTTACACTTTTGCCATGCTTGTTTTTATCTTTACATTATTAAACTCGTTTTATTTCTACACTGATTGTTTTGTATTGCCTGATCGATTTTGCCCTCCTGGCTCTCTCGCTAGCCCCGAATTTAGTTTTTTTTTTTTTTTTTTGCCTCTACTGACGACATTTCAGCATAATTTGTTAAAATCAACGGGGGATGGTCCCGTACTAAGTAGATGACAAAAGGGTTTAAGGGCCAACGTCCAACCCTAGCAATGAGATGGAAGACCTTCGTCGTCTTTGCTGTCACATTGACAGATACTTACGTCATTCGAATGATGGAACACCGTTATCAAGGTCATTGGAATCCTTCTATGACAGGTCCTGCTAAGGTCCTGTTAGGGAGACCGATGAAAGGGAGAAACAGAACAGGGTATTAATTGTGGTCACATTTTCCGATTACCTAAGAAGATGGGGGTTGAAAATCTGTATTTCTTGCTTGTTTTAAGTCTGTCAATGTTTGTTTTTAATTTTTTTTATCTGGGAAATGTGATGTGATAGAGAAAAATCAATTCAACACAAGGTCTAAAATCGAATACTATAATAATAAGTACTAATTATTCAAAATATTCGATAAATACTAATTTAATTTATGATTGCAAAAAAATGTACATATAGGTGATACAATAATTGAAAAAGTGTAACCATTTCCTGGCGATAATGTTTGTCAACAATAACTAGAACTGTAAATAAGTAGTAATTGTAGTAGCATGGATGCGTTGTGCTCATTTTCTTGCGGCTTTTCCAGCTATGATATTTTTGTGGTGATCATGACTTAGATTAGCTTGAAACCAAAGTTATATGGGTTAGTTTTTTTCCACTCTGTATAGTTGTACATACCAACCTATAAGTATATATAAAAGATCGTTTCAAATAATCTTTATCAGTTAAACCGAGTTCATTACCATGCATTCTTCGAAGTGCAATAATCTACTTATCATCGGTTTTCTATTATATATTTGTCACAATATAGAATGTAAACGACAACCTCTAGTAGATACTTTATCAGGGAAAATTAAAGGTTTTACATTAACAAGTCGTTTAGGTAAAACTATTTATTCTTTTACAAGCATTCGTTATGCTAAAGCTCCTGTCGATGAGTTACGATTTCAGGTAAGATTTGCAAATTAATCGCGATAATTGTCTTGGCAAAAAATGATTCCTATTTTGAGTGCAGTAATCATTAGTACTTTTATTATTATATTATAGCCCCCAGTACCTGTCGATAAATGGAATGGCATTTACGATGCAACAAAACCAGGTCCTGTGTGTCCTCAACCTAATAATCAGAATTCATCCGAAGATTGTTTAATGTTGAATGTTTACACAAATAAGGTAAGAAGCATCGTTTATTTTTATGCGAGATCTAAACAGCTTCAATATAAAATTTATGTTATCGAAAATAACCACCTTAACTATCTTTAATTCAACTATGTACTGTATTGTGTTAATATGTCCTTGTACTAAATGCATCAGTTGGCAGGACTAATAAATCAAGTGGAAATGATGTCGCTCTAGATACTTGAAATGGATTCAACGTGTAAAAATTTGCTTTTATTTATTCTTTTACTTGTTAAGTTGTGTGTGTGCATATATGTATGCATCTACTTCTTTAGGAAGCTGTGTCGGATGCGGTTACATATGTATACCTACATACCTAATGCAACCGCAAATCTGCTTAATCTAATCGTAATGTTAATTTGCAAAGTTTTAATTGTATTTATTAACTGATATAATTATAAAAAGTTTATTTATGAAAATGAAATATTTAAGAAGATTCTTATAATTCTTGAATTCAATCTATTCAACCCACATCCCAGCTTTGGTAGTCTCAGCTTGTTGATGCCTTCTCGTAATAAATATGTCCTCAAATTTTTCAACTCCTATGTAGACGTTTGCGGACTTCTAAATTTCTTTCGAAACACACTAGCTAGTCTTTCCATCCTTAAGTCTTTAACTACACAGTTGATAGGACGATAAACTTTACGTCCATCTCATCCATGGTTGGATATATAATTTTTCTCTTCCGGAGATGTTACAAATCTGGACATTTTATTCATTTTGCATCCTATTTTCCAAGAAATGGTACCAGATGGTTGAATAGCCAAATAAAATCTTCTAGTAGGTATCTGCTTTCGTCTACCTTACTAGCTCTTACTGTGTTATGGATTTCATCCATTGAATTGGCTTGAAACCGATCTTCACATCGCATAGCAATCGCAGCACACCACCACAAGCTATGTTGATCTGGTTTTCACCAGCAGTTTCATGGTTACAGTTTTGGGATGCAACTGATTTTGTTTTTGATCGGAATGCAATTCCAATGGCAGGCCAAATCAAGTAGCACATTTTTTAAGCAATGTTTCAGCAACTGGTGGTGGCTTTCTGGTTGGGCAATGCAAAGGCTTCTACCTATTTGCTAAAGTAGACCATTGCAATGAACATAGTAAATGGGTGTTTCATTGGTGCCCCTCTTCTTCGATGAGGCTTATGGGTGGTGGCACAAGTTATGCCCTTCTTGCAACATATATTGACGTCTTTTTTACAATATATCTAATAGAAACGGTTTTGACTCTTTTTCCAGAGTTTTTTGAGTTGTTAAGTGTTCTCTTAATGTGATACGTTGACAGTTATTATCTCAAACGAAATTTCTCCCATCTTCAGTAAATTTTGTTAATGGCTTGTCGATTTTAGAAAATCTTGAAACTAACTGACAGTAATAAGAGCTTAAACCGATGAAGTTTGTGACTTCGATGGCAATAAAATGAGTTCTCAAGCACGCAAGGTGTATCAAGTAAATTTTAAACGACAGTTCTATTAAGACTGTTTTCCATGAGCCTTTCAAACATTGCTGGGGTATTGCATAATCCAAATTTATAACATTGAACTGCTAAAGTACAGTCCCAATAAAAGGGATCGAAGGAAACGAAAAGGCAGATAAGCTTGCCAAAGAAGCAGCGAAAATTGGACCTTATCCCTGTTGTGGACTGCAAAAGAGCCATCTAAAACAACCAATTAACAAATGAGAGGTGTCAACAGAAAGGCTTCCCACTGGCAGGATCCGCCAGGACGAAAGCTGGAGAAGGCGCTGTTATCAGGATCGCCTAAGATAGCACAGGTGTTGCTATCTTTCAGTATTGGGGGCCTTAGACTGCTGGCAGGGTTTCTGACTGGTCATATGGTTCTGAAGTACCACTTAACCACATAAACTCGGAAAAGCTGAAGATCAAATCTGTCGTTTATGTCAAGAAGATCTAGAAATGACAGAACACATTTTGTGTATTTGCATTCTAAGTCAATTTTTAAGATTCAGCAGGCCAGAGGATGTAATGTTATTGTTGAGATGGATAGTCTCTTTCTTTATCATGTTAATTTTTGATCTATACAATTGTTTTAGTTACCTGTTCATGGTGAGGATGTCAGTAGACCTGTACTAGTGTTCTTCCATCCTGGAGGCTTCTACATTTTTACAGGAGCTATCTATATGTTTGGTCCTCAATATCTATTAGATGAAGATATAGTCTTGGTTACTGCAAACTATAGATTAGGTTCTTTAGGTTAGACACTCTTCTTACATTGTGTTTTATAACTTAGCTTATTTTGATATTTTAGGATTTTTAAGCACAGGAACTAAAGAAGCTCCTGGAAATAACGGCTTCAAGGATCAAGTCGTTGTGCTGAAATGGATCCGCGACCACATCAAGGCATTCGGTGGTAATCCCAACATGGTAACATTATCAGGTTACAGTGCAGGTGCTTTAAGCACAAATTTGCACATGATTTCTCCAATGTCCAGAGGTAATTGCGGAGCAAATTTAACTCTAAATATTACTAATCGAAATTTTTCTGATTTTAGGTTTATTTCATCGCGCTATCATCATGAGCGCTTCAAGTTTGGGCCAATCAGTAATACCTACGAATCAATTCGATTTAGCACAAAAACAAGCTAGATTAGTGAATTGTACAGATGACACCCCAGTTAATATAATCAACTGCCTGAAGACGAAGACGGCTCAGGAAATTGCTGATACATTACCCGGATTTGCCGTAATAATTAATTAGCTATAATAAAGTTTTGATACATATAAGTACGAACATGTTTATAGGAGGTCGGAGGTGATCCGATTTTGATTTGGAGAGGTGTAATCGAACCGGATTTTGGACAAGAACGATTCCTCGTGGAACATCCGATAACTTCTGCTATTCATGGTAGATATGCAAAAATTCCTGTTATGTTGGGGATCACCGAAATCGAATTCGGTTATGTCACCTATAGTAAGTAGCTTTAAAGGATGTAGGTATTATCAAATATGCTCCGATTTTTTTTTTCAGTTGCTGTTCAATACCAGGAATTCCTAGATCTTCTTAGTAATGACTATAAACGAGTACTACCTATAATATTCTTCTACGAAAGAGATACTAAACGTTCAAACAAGATAAGTACCGGATTAAAAGAGTTTTATTTTGGTAAAGGTAATCTCGAGAATACTACAGCTACTAAAGATGGCATCGAATATATCTATGCTGATGGTGTAACCGGATTCCAAGTTAATAGAGCAGCGAAATTGATTTCAGCCAAAAATACAGAAAAAACTTATTATTACTGCTTCACCTACAGAGGTAGATACAGTTTCTTTTATTTACCTGGTAGCAATGGGACGCAGACTGCTGGTGAGTTAATTTAATTTAATATTCTTTAATGTTAACTTGTTTACACATATTTCAATCTTTAGGAGCTGGGCATCATGATGATTTGATGTATCTCTTCTATATATCGACTATGTTTCCGTACTTCACCAGAGATGATCCGGAATGGGAGACTGTCAATAGGATGGTGAAAATGTGGGCAGATTTCGTCAAAACAGGGTTTGTTTATTGTTAATTCTATACCTTAACACATCAGTAAATAGAAATATTGTTTTGTTTTTGCAGAAACCCCACACCTGGTCATTCTGCGGTTTTAAATAATGTTCATTGGACGCCATTTTCGAATAAAAACCCTAAATATATGGAAATTGGTAACGACTTGGTAATGAAAGAGAATCTTTTTAAGGAGAGGTATCGTAAATGGGAGAAATTATTTCCATTAAACGAATATGCATAATAGAATGCACAGCATAGATAATAATTATATTATATGTATTATATTTTAATATACCAATAAAATTTGATACCATTTAAGTCGTATATTTATGTGTCTTGCATTTGATAACACCTTATTTGAATCTCTAATAAGAGCTGTCAAAATCCGTGGAGTAGAAAACACTATTTGTGAGTGGATGAAAGCCATGCTCCACAATAGGCAGGTAGAAGCAGCATTGGTGGGAGATAAAATGCAGGTGTCAGTTTTCAGAGGATGCCCACAGGGAGTTGTACCATCCCCTCTATTGTGGGACATGGTAATTGACGAACTGCTCGTTATGCTAAACAATGCTGATGACATAATGATACTCATCATTGGTAGGAGTATCAGCATAATCTCAGAACTTATGCAGAGAGCACTAAAGATGGTAGAAGGGTGATGGAAGAAGGAGAACCTTGGAGTAAATCCGGAAAAAATTGCACTTGTCCCCTTCACCAAAAGGAGGAGATTGGATGGCCTGACAGCACCGACTCTAAAGACAATAAAGTTATACCGATTAGTCAGGAGGCCAAGTTCCTAGGAGTGATCTTGGACTCTAAACTAACTACTTAGCTGACCGAGTTCAATACGTATATTATAATTCTTATGCTTCTAAAAGTTATATCTCTACTTCAGGGGTTCTTCAAGGCTCAAACTTGGGACCGCTTATTTTCAATATTTTTATCAACAATGGTACAACAACAGTGGTAAAAGATTTGCCAAAAATGTAGAGATAGAATCTGCGATTGATGGCTATTTTGAGGAGTTCAACGTTTCTCACTATAAACAGGGTAGAGAAGCTATTGAATATCGCTGGGAAAAGTGTATTGAACTGAAAGGAGACTATTTGAAGAAATAAAGGAACTTTTTCTCAACTTTTTTGTAAGTATACATAAACTTTATAACATTATGAATATGTACGAGAGAGAATTGAATTAATTAAAGAAAAAGTTGATTTCGGAAATTATCATTTCATTAGTAAACACAACAATTTCTGAAAAGCAATACATTGTTTGTAAATAATTCATAAAAACGTAAATCAATTGTGGTGGACGCTTCTGAATAAGTATTTCATATAAATACTTTCGGATTTTCCAGTGCCAGTGGTGACATCATATATTACCTTAATAATAAAAAGACTATGCTTTATACAGTTTGCACTAGTTGCATTGAGATCGCCACAATGCACTCTTTACCGCGGGTTATACTTGTTTCAGTTTTATTATTGCATATTTGGACAGTAAAATGTGAAAAGAAACCTATCGTGAATACTTCTTTGGGTAAACTGGAAGGTTTCACATTAACAAGTCGTTTAGGCAGGCCTATTTATTCGTTTACAGGCATTCGCTATGCGAAAGCACCGGTAAACGAGTTACGTTTTCAGGTAAGTATTAATTAAAAAATAAATAGATTAAACTTGAAAAAAATTGATTGTTGTGGTTACAATATACATTTTTAATAATTATATTTGAATCGTCAAAATGCATTAAGTTCCTTGTGCTATTTATCAACAATAGCAATCAAAATATTATTGTGGAAATGTAAACTGGCAGTCAAAAAATTTGTCCAATCATTTCGACGCTTAACGAAACTTTGACTAAATTGACACATCGTAAACAAGTTATTAATATTAATAATTTTTTGAGGTTATTGTGATGCAAATGTCAATACAGTATTATCTGGCAATGTGGCAGCGATGAATGACAATCCACTTGACAGATCGAGAACCATTTTACAATGCAAAAAATTAAAACTACAGTTTTTTTTATTATATTCTTTTTTTGCTGTAGTCTCTATTGCTTTAGATCCGAATTTCTTGTATTTCAAATGCTTTCACCCATATTTCTGTATATTTGTTGGAACTTTTTTTAGTCATGTTTTACGATAAGTTAGTCTAAAGTACAGTCATGACCAGATAAACTGTAATACAACGTTAAATTTCATATACGTCAGAAATTTTAAATTTCATTATTTTACGACGACCTTCAGCTTAAGCTGCTTATCATAAAAATTTATTGTTTCTCAACCTTCATCACAATGGTTTTATTTAACAGCATTTCTTGTGTAATTTCTTTCCTGCTTGTAAATGAATTAATATATGAACTTTATCAGCTGCTGTAAGCTTTCGTGCTATCATAGAAATGTATTTAATTGACGTTTTAAACTTTAAAATAATTTGACGTTCAAATGTCAAAATATACACCATAAAAATTCTTTAATTCGTTATTTTCCAAAAATATGTTTGATTGATACGAATTTTATTCTGATTTTGTGTATTGTATAGCCTCCAGTACCCGTAGATAAGTGGAATGGGGTGTACGATGCGACACAACCTGGACCTGTGTGTCCTCAACGCAATAACCCGAATTCATCCGAAGATTGTTTAATGCTGAACGTTTACACAAATAAGGTAAGAAAAATAAAATTATAAATATTTTGATAAGGGTTGGACAGTATGGTGGGTATCGTTTGGGTTAAGTATCAGGTTGTGTGTGTGTCTAAACCTGGCTTTATTTAGAAATGTCATTAGTGTCAATGACTACCTGTCAATTTTGACAGGTAAGTAAATATTGACAGATAAAGTATTTTTTAGTCGAATTTTTTGTATTATTGTTGGTATTGATTTTACTGATCTTTGAATTATATTAATGTAGCTACCCACCAATGGAGATAGACCAAATAGGCCAGTCATGGTATTCTTTCATCCTGGCGGTTTCTATGGTTACACGGGAGCCGTCTATGTTTTTGGTCCACAATACTTACTAGATGAAGATATAGTATTGATTACTGCAAACTATAGATTAGGTTCTTTAGGTAGATTGTGAACAATTCTAAATTCTCTCAATGCACGTATTAATTTTGATCTTCCTATTTTCTAGGATTCTTAAGCACGGGAACAAAAGAAGCTCCAGGTAATAACGGCTTAAAAGATCAGGTCGTTGTGTTAAGATGGATTTGCGACCATATCCAAGCATTCGGCGGCGATCCAAATATGGTAACTATATCAGGTTATAGCGCAGGAGCTTTCAGTACCAATTTGCACCTGATATCTCCAATGTCTAGAGGTGTTTATCAATATAAATTTGTCAAATATCAAATTTAACATTTAAATTTCAGGTTTATTTCATCGTGCAATAATTATGAGCTCATCTGTATTGGGGCATGCTATCACACCTACGAATCAATTTGATTTAGCGCAGAAACAAGCTAGATTAGTGAATTGCACGGATGATACACCAGTTAATATAATAAACTGCTTAAAAACGAAGACCGCTCAAGAAATTGCCGATACATTACCGGGATTTAGGGTACCTAAATATTTTTGGATTGTTTTTTTCCGCTAAATGAGTTGCATCTGCAGGAATTGGGAGGTGACCCAGTTTTAATATGGAGACCCGTTATCGAACCAGATTTTGGCCAAGAACGATTCCTCACCGAACATCCGATAACATCGGTTCTACATGGAAGATTCGCCAAAGTTCCGGTGATGATTGGAATTACGGAAATTGAATTTGGTTTCGTCGCCAATAGTGAGTTAATTGAATGAATTTGACAAGGTTAATTTATGAACATAGAAGAGTTGTGTAGTAATAATTCGACGTACTTACAACTAATGATTTATTTGATTTCAGCTGCTATTAAACATCAAGAATTCTTAGATCGTATCAGTAATGATTACAAGAGAGCTTTGCCAATAATATTTTCATATGAGCGAGATACTAAGAGATCTAACGAGGTAAGTACTGGTTTGAAACGATTTTATTTCGGTGATGGTAATCTTGAGAATACAACACGAACTAAGGAAGGTATCGAGCATTTATATGCCGATGGGATAACAGGATTTAGAGTTAATAGAGCAACAAAACTGATCTCTGCAAAAAATACTGAAAACACATTCTATTATTGTTTTACCTATAGAGGTAGATACAGTTATTACTATTTACCTGATACTAATGATACAGACTCTGTGGGTAAGTTGGTTAAATTAAAAAAAAAAATTATTTTTAATGTCGAAAATGTTCGCTTGTAGGACCTGTACACCACGACGATTTGATCTATTTGTTCTACATATCTAACAGATTCCCCTATTTTAATAGCAACGATCCGGAATGGCAAACTGTCAATAAAATGGTTAACATGTGGACTAACTTCGTTAAATCAGGGTATGTTTGATTTATCAAAATTTTACGACATTAAACATATTTATTTGATATTACATTATTACAGCAATCCTACTCCTGGCCAGTCCGACGAGTTATTAAATAATGTGCGTTGGGTGCCATATTCGCAAAAGCTTTCTAACTACTTGGAAATTGGTAATAATTTGGTTATGAAAGAGAAATTGTTTGAGGAGCGCTATCAAGAATGGGAAAAATTATTTCCACTAGATGAATATGCCTAATTATTTATATGATATGATATGATATATAATATGTAATACAGTTTTAATAAAATAATCTCGATGAATGATTTTTAATTCATGGCTATTTTGAGGAGTTCGACGTTTCTCACTATAAACAGGGCATCGAAGCTATTGAATATCGTTGGGAAAAGTCTATTCAGCTGAAAGGAGACTATTTAAAGAAATAAAGGCACTTCTTCTCTTTTTTTTTGTGAATATATGTGCGAGAGAGAATTGAATTAATTAAAAAAAAAAGTTTATTTCGGAAATTATCATTTGATTAGTAAAAATAATAATGAATAATTCATAAATAATGTAAATCAATTGTGGTGGACGCTTCTGAATAAATATTTCATATAAATACTTTCGGATTTTCCAGTGCCAGTGGTGACATCATATATTACCTTAATAATAAAAATACTCTGCTTTATACAGTTTGCACTAGTTGCATTGAGATCGCCATCATGCACACTTTGCCGTGGGTTATACTGGTTTCAGTTTTATTATTACATATTTGGATAGTAAAATGTGAAAAGAAACCTATCGTGAATACTTCTTTGGGTAAACTGGAGGGTTTCACATTAACAAGTCGTTTAGGCAGGCCTATTTATTCGTTTACAGGCATTCGCTATGCGAAAGCACCGGTAAACGAGTTACGTTTTCAGGTGAGTATTAATTAAAAAATAAATAGATTAAACTGAAAACCTCAATTGATATTAGTTGAAAAAATGTGATTGCTATGGTTACAATATTCATTTTTAATAATTATATTTGAATCGTTAAAATGCATTAAGTTCCTTGTACTATTTATTAACAATAGCAATCAAAATATTACTGTGGAAATGTAAACTGGCAGTCAAAAAATTTGTCCAATCATTTTGACGATTAACGAAGCTTTGACTAAATTGACACATCGTAAACAGGCTATAAAAATTAATAATTTTTTGAGGTTATTGTGATGCAAATGTCAATACAGTATTATCTGTCAATGTGGCAGCGATGAATGACAATCCACTTGACAGATCGAGAACCATTTTACAATGCAAAAAATTAGAACGACAGTTTTTTTTTTATTATTTCCTTTTTTTCTGTAGTCTATTGCTTTAGATCCGAATTTCATGTATTTCCAATGCTTTCACCCATATTTCTGTATATTTGTTGGAACTTTTTTTAGTCACGTTTTACGATAAGTTAGTCTAAAGTACAGTCATGACCAGATAAACTGTAATACAACGTTAAATTTCATATACGTCAGAAATTTTAAATTTCATTATTTTACGACGACCTTCAGCTTAAGCTGCTTATCATAAAAATTTATTGTTTCTCAACCTTCATCACAATGGTTTTATTTAACCGCACTTCTTGTGTAATTTCTTTCCTGCTTGTAAATGAATTAATATATGAACTTTATCAGCTGCTGTAAGCTTTCGTGCTATCATAGAAATGTATTTAATTGACGTTTTAAACTTTAAAATAATTTGACGTTTAAATGTCAAAATATACACCATAAAAATTCTTTAATTCGTTATTTTCCAAAAATATGTTTGATTGATACGAATTTTATTCTTATTTTGTGTATTGTATAGCCTCCAGTACCCGTAGATAAGTGGAATGAGGTGTACGATGCGACACAACCTGGACCTGTGTGTCCTCAACGCAATAACCCGAATTCATCTGAAGATTGTTTAATGCTGAACGTTTACACAAATAAGGTAAGAAAAATAAAATATAAATATTTTGGTAAGGGTTGGACAGTATGGTGGGTATCGTTTGGGTTAAGTATCAGGTTGTGTGTGTGTCTAAACCTGGCTTTATTTAGAAATGTCATTAGTGTCAATGACTACCTGTCAATTTTGACAGGTAAGCAAATATTGACAGGTAAAGTCTTTTTTAGTCGAATTTTTTGTATTATGGTTGGTATTGATTTTATTGATCTTTGAATTACATTAATGTAGCTACCCACCAATGGAGATAGACCAAACAGGCCAGTCATGGTATTCTTCCATCCTGGAGGATTCTATGGTTACACGGGAGCCGTCTATGTTTTTGGTCCACAATACTTACTAGATGAAGATATAGTATTGGTTACTGCAAACTATAGATTAGGTTCTTTAGGTAGATTGTGAACAATTCTAAATTCTCTCAATGCACGTATTAATTTTGATCTTCCTATTTTCTAGGATTCTTAAGCACGGGAACAAAAGAAGCTCCAGGTAATAACGGCTTCAAAGATCAGGTCGTTGTGTTAAAATGGATTTCCGACCATATCCAAGCATTCGGCGGCGATCCAAATATGGTAACTATATCAGGTTATAGCGCAGGAGCTACCAGCACCAATTTGCACTTGATATCTCCAATGTCTAGAGGTGTTTATCAATATAGATTTGTCAAATATAAAATGTAATATTTAAGTTTCAGGTTTATTTCATCGTGCAATAATCATGAGCGCATCTGTATTGGGTCAAGCTATCACACCTACGAATCAATTTGATTTAGCGCAGAAACAAGCTAGATTAGTGAATTGCACGGATGATACACCAGTTAATATAATAAATTGCTTAAAAACGAAGACCGCTCAAGAAATTGCCGATACATTACCGGGATTTAGGGTACCTAAATATTTTTGGATTGTTTTTTTCCGCTAACTGAGTTGCATCTGCAGGAATTGGGAGGTGATCCAGTTATAATATGGAGAGCCGTCATCGAACCAGATTTTGGCCAAGAACGATTCCTCACTGAACATCCGATAACATCGGTTCTACATGGTAGATTCGCCAAAGTTCCGGTGATGATTGGAATTACGGAAATTGAATTTGGTTTCGTCGCCAATAGTGAGTTAATTGAATGAATTTGACGAGGTTAATTTATTATTATTATACTAATGATTTATTTGATTTCAGATGTTATTAGACGTCAAGAATTCTTAGATCGTATCAGTAATGATTACAAGAGAGCTTTACCAATAATATTTTCATATGAGCGAGATACTAAGAGATCTAACGATGTAAGTACTGGTTTGAAACGATTTTATTTCGGTGATGGTAATCTTGAGAATACAACAGCAACTAAGGAAGGCATCGAGCATTTATATGCCGATGGGATAGAAGGATTTAGAGTTAATAGAGCAACGAAACTAATCTCTGCGAAAAATATTGAAAACACATATTACTATTGTTTTACCTATAGAGGTAGATACAGTTATTATTATTTACCTGATACTAATGATACAGAAACTGTGGGTAAGTTGGTTTAATTTTCAAACAAATTTTATTTTGAATATCGTAAATGTTCGTTTTTAGGACCTGTACACCACGACGATTTGATCTATTTGTTCTACATATCTAACAGATTCCCCTATTTTAATAGCAACGATCCGGAATGGCAAACTGTCAATAAAATGGTTAAAATGTGGACTAACTTCGTTAAATCAGGGTATGTTTGATTTATCAAAATTTTACGATATTAAACATATTTATTTGATATTACATTATTACAGGAATCCTACTCCTGGCCAGTCCGATGAGTTATTAGATAATGTGCGTTGGGTGCCATATTCGCAAAAGCTTTCTAACTACTTGGAAATTGGTAATAATTTGGTTATGAAAGAGAAATTGTTCGAGGAGCGTTATCAAGAATGGGAAAAATTATTTCCACTAGATGAATATGCCTAATTATTTATATGATATGATATGATATATAATATGTAATACAGTTTTAATAAAATAATCTCGATGAATGATTTTTAAAGTTAGCGTGACCTTTTGCTCTTGAAGAATCCACTTACATTAGTGGCGAAACGTTGAGTATTAGTAAGTTAAGAATAGTTACAGTAGAATGTAACATATCTTATTTTCTTTTCATTTTTTTTTGACGAAGGAAAACCCTTAACGGACATCGACCTAGGTGTCATTGGCCGATACTGTGGGATTTTCCAAGCTTGGCATACTCACTAAAAAAATTGAGAGTTTTAGTCCAGTTGGCTGTAGACTCTAAGCTAACCCACTTTCTTTGCCATCTCTTTATTGTCAGGTCTCGTTCCTGATGTTTGGGTTCAGTTGACGTTTCACTTTTGAGGAACAATCTTCTCTGCTCCTCTGCTAGAAGGATATCAGGGATCTGCTTTGTACTTTCTCAAGAATGTCTTTATGTTTCAAACTGAACCCTGCAATACCTCAGCGTCCACTTGTATACTAGTCTTGGAAGAGAATAAAACTTTCCTAGAGCTAAAATAACTCTCGACGATGTTTGTGACGTATTTTGGGATATTTCTTCTCTTCAAAATTTGCTAATTATTTTGCTCCATGAAGCAAAATTAAAAACATTTCTTATGTCATGGGTTATGAGAGCTACCCATTTTTTCCCGGAGATGCTAACCGTTCTAATTACTTCTTTGAGTGCGTGCACTAAAGCTAAACTGCGTTTGCGACAATCCACCAGATTTGTTTATCTCCTTATCCAGTCTATGAACCGCTCATATATTTTGCCGATGATAGCAGATAGGCCTAAAAGAGGGAAGATTGGTCGTTGGTTCCTCCTTTAGCATTTTTTTTCTTATTGAATGACTGCTGATTCTGAAACTGATTTCAAATTTGGTCCAATCACGTCAGGATTTTGAGAAATATTTGCAAATAGTTTGATCAAAAAGTACCTACATTCAATTTTACAGAATTTCACTTAATTGACCTTTATATAAGAAAGATATTACAAAATATATTGCAGTGCCGAGAATTGAGTAGACATGTCTGGACATGTCTTTGCCTGTTTCCTACGTCACAGCATTTAAACCACGCCCATTTGTTCTCTGAGGCGAATGAAAGTAGGAATTTGTAGATTTGCGGCTGTTGGTATCTAAGGAACTACGCACGGCTCGTTAGATTCAATTTAAGTCTGTTATTGGGATAGCTGAACGTCTTTCTATTTCATAATATTCCGTGTGGCGTGTACAAATAATCCCAACAGCTTCTGTTATGTTTGTGGAGAATTCATTCAGAACGAAATTTATGGAGAATTTATATTTTCACTATTTTGGTCTAAAAATTAAATATCAGGACAAGGAATGGGCTCCTCACATTTGCTGTGTACGGGGTGCTATTACTCTGAGGGGCTGGTCAAACGGTAACAAACAATAACGTTATGCCATTTGCAAGACCTACGATTTGGCGTGAACGTTGTAAGTTAAATTTAGCTTTGATGTAACGAGATGTAACTTAGAATGAGTAGCACGTTTACAGCTTTCAGATTTTGAGTGGGTGCTCTAATGGCATAGTTCCGCTGACACCACATACTCTCTCCCCCTCCCCGGGGGTCTATCAACCAATTAGAGAGGTTGACGTCCGTGAGAGCCTCAAAGGGATAATCTCAATCTGATTTATATCTCGTTTGAATTAATTAATGGCCGCAGAATCCGAAAAAGCATTCATATTGGAATTGTTTTTATTGTTGATGGTTTGGTGTGTGATATTTTATGGAAGATTTGGACTTATTACAAATTGTCAGGATCTTATGTTAATGTATCTCTATTTTAAGTTAATTTCTTACACGTAATAGTAGATTCTATCAGTTTTAACAGTGTTGCAATGAAGCTAATCGCCTGTATACACGAGTTAATGTAATAATTAATGCATATTATCTATATACTGATAAATAAATCTGATATTGAGTTTTGATTACGTTTGGTTTTTCTAAGAAGTGCAATAATAAGGTCAGATTTGTAAACAAAACATGTTTAAGGGGATTCCTAATACAATCTACACTACATACATATATATACTTATACATATATATGTATAACTATATTTAGAATGCGGTTAGTATTGACGATGAACGTATAAAGTGGTTTTTGCACACTGGCATAACAAACTTGATCAGCAGAAAGGAGAGGTGTTTTAATTCTAATAATCAGTGTATTATTTAATTTAAAAATGAAGTTGAATATTCTGTATACTACAATTTTTTTTATATGCACGATGTGTATTGCAAAATCTTATGGAAACAACAAAGATGACATTGAACCGCATGTACGAACGCCACTAGGTCAAATAAAAGGGTCGATATTAATGAGCAGGCAGGGAAAAACGATTTACTCGTTCAAAGGCGTCAGATATGCTGAAGCACCCGTTGGTAACTTGAGGTTCAAGGTAAGTCTAATTTTTTATTAATTACTACGAAATTTTTGTCGTCCTAGTTCTTTTTTTTATGAAACTAACTTTAACTTACTAACCAATGTAACTTTGTTTTTATAATTCGCATTTAGACCCCATATATTAAGTGTGATTTAGTGCTGAGTAGGAATGAAAAATCATAAATAATCTGTTTAAACTCTTCTGGTTAGTGCCAGAGAGCTTGTTTTGAACTAGAAAGCAATTTAACTTGTTGAAGTCTGGTACTGATCTGGTTTTGAAATCAGCTCTTCTGGTTGAGGGCTCCGTTTGAGCTGACGTCAGAAACTCTCAACCAGAAACACTGGTTTCAAAATCAAAACCAATTCTCACGCAATAGAGCTGTTTTCAAAACCAGCCCTCAATCATCAGCTAAACTGCTTTCAAAACCATCTTATAGCCAGTTCCTTAGCGGCTTCCTTAGATGTATTTTAATTTTTAGAAATGAGCGTGGCCTAATTTTCCTAAGTTCTTCAGAATTTTCCTGTGCTCAAGTGCCCCAATACCTACTCTGACACACGAAAAAGACTTCCTCCAGTTGAAATTTTTCCGCGTCTCCATACCCATACATCATCAATATTTCAATGCATTATCTTCTCTGTATTTCGAGTGAATTAAGTGTGTTCAATTTCAGCCTCCTGTTCCTGCAAGAAGCTGGATTGGCATTTACAATGCTACTGAAGACCCACCAGCTTGTCCACAGCCAGGCAAGGATAATATATCTGAAGATTGCCTTTTCTTAAATGTGTACACAACAAAGGTAAGACCTCTTTGAGCTGTGTTTTTTTTTCTGTATCATCATTTCTACTATTTTCAAATTTTTAGCTAAAATGTAGCACAAAAATTAAAGCACCTGTAATGGTCTTCTTCCATCCTGGAGGATTTTACGAAGGCTCTTGCAATAGTCTGGTGTATGGGCCAGAGTACTTGCTCGACAAAGATGTCGTTCTAGTAGTTCCTAATTATCGATTGGGATCACTAGGTATGTTGTATACACAGATTCTGATCATTCTAGAACATAATTATGCTTCTTGCAGGTTTTCTAAGTACTGGTACTAAAGATGCACCTGGTAACAATGGAATGAAAGATCAAGTAACAGTACTGAGATGGGTGAAAGATAATATCGCTTCATTTTGTGGGGATCCAAATCTGGTAACTATTTTTGGATATAGTGCTGGTGGATTAAGTGTGACAGCTCATGTAATGTCACCTATGTCGCGAGGTAAATAAATAGGAGTATTTTTTTATGATTTTTATTGCAACTTTCTGTGATTTTCCTTCCAAGTAAGTTTTGGATTATGGAGGAGAAGCAAGTTTTGAATTATGATTTTGGAGGTACAGTACAAGAACTGTATAATTAATTAGTATGTGTTGGTTTTGATTTAGTGGTTCAAACAGCACATCTTCTGATGCTAGGTTCCTGTTTTGATGTTCCAGATCCAGGGTTTAGTTCTTTTATTTGGATTTGTGAGGTGGAAACCAACTTTTTTCTTGATTCAAAAATTAAAGCAAGAGTCTCAAGTCCCATAACAGTTCTTCTAAAATTTTTGGGCGTAAGCTTTCCAGAGGAGAGAGGGGTTGATTAATCTTAATCAGACTATTTATATTGGAATTATCATCAATTAGAGCTGTTGGGCAGGAAACTTGCAGTTCTTCCTTTCTTATCATTACAAATTTATTGTGGTAAAGTCTTCTGGCTTGTGGTAGTTTTTAGATTTTAAATTTGATCATAACTTTGATCAAAATTTAAGTTTAAGATGATTCAGCAATAGATGCGCTTTATATAATTTATCAAAATGTGCTGAGACCTAATTGGGTATTTTACTGAATTTTTATTTAGATCAAAATGGCTCAATAACCACCTAAATCGTTTCTAACTCGTTAATGAACTGATAAATGCATCATGGGGGGTTGGAGCAGTAAATCAATTTTATTATTTATTTCGTAAATGAAAACTAAATGATCGATAATTGTTGGTCAAAAAAAAAATAAAGAAACGAGTAAATATGGTGGTGTGTGGTGGTTTGTGTACTATTATATTCTTCTAGGTCTCTTCCATAGAGCAATAGCCATGAGTGGATCAATTTTTGGGCCTCTACCTATATACACCAATCAATTGGATTTGGCTAAAAAACAAGCTAGAATACTAAATTGCCCAGACTCAACGCCAGAAGAAATAATCTCATGTTTAAACACGAAAACTGCCAAGGAAATGGGCGATAGTTTATCAGGTTTTGATGTAAGTATTGTTCCCTTTATGATTCTGTGACATAATTGATACATTTCATTCAGGAATTCTTAGGAGACCCAATCTGGATTTGGACTCCAGTTATCGAGCAGGATTTCGGCCAGGAGAGATTCCTAATCGAGCATCCTATTGTTTCGGTGCAAAAAAAGATTTTGCTAACGTTCCTGTGATGATTGGAATAACAACTGATGAATTTGGTTCAAGATCATTTGGTAACATTAATTTACAACATCCTTTTGTAATTAATTTGTAAATTTGGTTTTTTTTGAAGATGTTGTGGATAATAGTACCGTTCTAGAAGAGTATGATAAAGATTTCTTAAGAATTTGGCCGATTATATATTGTTACGAGAGGAAACCACCTTTATCCCATGTTATAAGTAAAGGATTAAGAAAATTTTATTTTCCTAATGGAATTAATAGTTCCACAAGGAAAGGTGTAACTGATTTATACGCGGATGGTGTTATTGGATTTAGTGCTAACAGAGGAAGTAAACTTTTATCGCAATATAGTTCGGAGAAAGTGTTTTATTACCTATTTAATTATCATGGCAAAATTACCCATGCCTATTACCCAAATACCAATAATACAATCCCTTATGGTAAATCAATTAATTAACCTCAAGTTTATTCAAAGAATTAATTTTATTTTTGACATTTCAGGTGTGTCACATCACGATGATCTGTTATATCTCTTCTATGTATCTGTGATGACACCTTTGTTTAATAATGGAACGGAAAGTGAAATAGTTGACAAGATGATAACGATGTGGTCTAATTTTGCAAGATTAGGGTACGTTCAATCTTCCACATGAATACAATTATTACTTCTAACTTCCACAGATATCCAATTTCCAAAGAAGGCTCAATATCGTGGAATCCTTTCAACTCAAAATCAGAATTTTATATGGAGATTGATACCGAATTGAATTTACGCCAGAAATTGTACGAAGATCGTTATAGAACTTGGGATGAGTTAATTCCTTTCAGCAATTAAATAAATATTTTATTTGTATCAAATTAGTATAAATATATATATGTATAGAGTTACACTTAATTGTATAATATACCTAAATAAATTAAATTTTATTTGATTAAATATTCCTTTCTCTGTTGTTCCAGCATACTTTCTAGATAAACACATTTTTCCTGCAACGCAGCATGATCTCTAGTTAACTCAGATAGAACTTCATCTTTCTTAGCAACCGCTAATTTGACTCTACAGCAAAAAGTAATATAGAAATCTTATCTATTAGATTAACGCTAAAATAGAGCTTACCTAGAGTATACTTGTTGCAGTTCTTTATCTTTCTCCTCTTTAAGTCGAGCTACTTCCTTTTCTAAAGATGACAAATCCTGTTTCATTTCTTTACGTACGATTTCCTTGAGTTGACCCCTTTCCTCTGTCATCTTGTTCAAAACCTAGAAAGGAATGAGGAAACAATGTCTCTTTCGACGATAATTTTCAATCATCAATCAATGATTATTTTTGACGATCTTGACAAAGATTATCTATGGAAACATTTTTTTTTGAAAGGTTGTACCGAACAGTTTGACAGTTGTAGCGGCGTGAAGTTAGCAACACTTCATACTTCGCATTATTCCTTTGACAGATGTCAAATTTTGACAAGTTATAAAACGTCAATAACGAATAATTACCTAAATAAACACTTACGAGTGACGTCAACTTGTTTTGTTGAGTCTGAGGTGCTTATTCTCACGAAGTATATTAAACTTACCTCTCGATTTTCTTTCAATTGGATCTCTAACAGCTTCACGTTAGATCTTAGCTCTATTATTGCGTCTTCGGACTCAAGTAACTTGCTTTTAGTTTCAGTGTATTTTGCTTTAGTTTGTTTCTCCGATTGTTCCAAATCGCGTACCTCATTTTCAAACTTCTCTCTAATACGCCTAATAGGAATGAAAAGAAACAGTTAATATCGTTAATGTATTGTTTTATTTGAAGTATGTACAGTTATGGTCATATATGCAATTAAATGTAAACTCGCTGTCAAAAAAAAAAAAACTGTCCTTTAAATTTTTTGCATCGTAAAATGGTTCTTTCTTGTTTGTTTGTCAATCGTGGTAATCACGTAATGTAATATGTCTGATAATAACCTCTAAAACTTAAAGACTGATGCACGATGTGTACCTAAATTTAGTTACAATTTTCGTTAACTGTCAAATTTTAAATTTTTGTTTGGTGTAATAAGTATAGTGGCTTTTATAAGATTATAATTTATTGCGTATTGTAAGTTAGAATTGCTTTTGACACGAATTATATTCAACCAAAATATACTGTCTTACTATACTTTATTTCAAAAAGAGAGAGACACAATTCTGAACAAACCTAAATAACAGTTTTTTCTTATTGGCTGAATGCAGGGCAAAATCACATTATGCAACGTTCTGTTATTGTTGTTCATTGTCAAATATCCTGATATTGAAAAGTTTTATTATAAATAAAGTTTAAAGTAGATTAGTTGACTTTTTCAGAATGAGTTTGTCTAAATGACAGCTGCCACGTCAATGTCAATATTCTATCAGATCTATCAAAATTGTCAACCATACATTTGTGTCCCAGTAGATAAGAAGAAGTTTTAAATAAGTACAGATTTATAACCAAATATTGTTTATCTTTAATTATTAATATATCTATTTTGTAACCTTTATGTATTTACTTCCATGGAATAAATTGGTATTTAATTAATTGTTGTTTTATTGACCTACAAGTGGAAATATCTCAGGAACTGAAAGATCTTTAATTTTGTTTTAGAATTAGTCTTCTCTCTCTAGTTCATATTGAGCAAATACAAGACCTGTTTCTGATTTGATATTTAATATAATAATGACATTGACACTAATGACATTTCTAAATAAAGCAAAGTTTAAAAAATATTGTCCCCATCAAAATAATCAACATTTTTCAATTTATTGCCAACTTCAAGTTAGTATGATGCAACAGATAAAGAAAATGTCCCTTTTTTGACACGGATAGTATGAAATTTTTGTATTTTTTTTTGCTTTCGACCATATTGACAATATTAACAGGACAATTATGCGTTGAAATATGAAATGAAAAATATGAAAAATATGTTGGTTTATTTTTTTTCATTGTGAAATGGTTCTCGATCTGTCACTAATGACATTTCTAAGGGCCATATTTATAGTTCATGCTTGAGATTGTGCTGATGTTTGAGCACGCGATTTTGACATTTTTGTAATGACATTTACGTCAAAATCGCGTGCTCAAATATTGATACAATCTCAAGTATAAACTAACGTGCCATCAAAAAAAAACATAATTGGTGTAGGCTATGTAAATGTTTTTGATAGTTGCTTTAGCCACTATCACATAATGACATTTATTATTTGACATTTTATTATAACCAAAGTTTATAACGTCAAATTAAATGTCAAAGAATAAATGTCATTATGTGACAGTGGCTAAAGTAACAATCCATTCACATAGCCTACTCTAATTATGATTTTTTTTGATGTATCTGTATAAATATGACCCTAGATAAAAAAGGGTCTTACTATGATTTTGACATTAATTTAGTTTTGTAATTAAACCTTAAGCCATGAATATAAGGTCAAACCTCTGTCATTAATGTCATTTTGTTTTTTTCAAATTGACAATCACAATTTTTCATTTATTATAGCCAACTTCAAGTTAGTGTGATGCAATAAAGTACTGTCATAATAGGTAAATGAAAGTGTCCCGTTTTTTTGACACGGATAGTATGAAATTTTTGTCTTTTTTTTGCTTTCGACTACAGGTTGCAATATCAACAGGACAATTATGCGTCCTCGATTTGTCATAATGACATTTCTAAGGGCTATATTTACAGTTCATGTTTGAGGTTGTGCTAATGTTTGAGCACGCGATTTTGACATATTTGTAATGACATTTACGTCAAAATCGCGTTCTCACAATCTCAAGCACAAACTATAAATATGACCCTAGATAAAAAAGGGACATGTCTTACTGTGATTTTGACATTAATTTAGTTTTGTAACTCAGCCTTAATAATAATAGCGATGAATATAAGATTAAGCCTCCGTCATTAATGTCATTTTGTTTCTTTCAAATTGACAATCAAAATTTTTTCATTTATTATAGCCAACTTCAAGTTAGTATGATGTAATAAAGTACTGTCACAATAGGTAAAAAAAAGTGGCCCGTTTTTTTTGACATAGACAGTACGAAATTTTTGTCTTTTTTTGCTTTCAACCATTTGCAATATTGAAATATGAAATCATTCTGTGTTTTTCGCGTTGTGAAATGGTCCTCGATCTGTCATATAAATTGTTAATCATCACTGTCACATTGACAGATGACAGATGTATATTGGATAATCTAAAAAACCTTACAATCTGAAAGGTTGATTCACAATGTGTAAATTGAGTTAAAATTTCGTTAAATGTCAAAATATGTTAACTTGACAAGCAAAGTATGTATTACAAGTTAAAAAAAAAAAAAAAAAATTACTTGTCGATTTATGGATAGGGTAGGTAGTAATACCTTATTCGACTTTCAGTTGCTTGCTCCATCTGCATTCTAGTCTCATTTGCTTCACTCTCTAATCGATCTATTACCTCCTCGATTTCCCTGTCTCGCTCCTTCTTAAATTGCTCACGCATTTTCGCTTCTTTTTCTATGATCTGTATAGCCTGCTGCTTGCGATAATTATTCTTCCAAGCTTCAGTTTCCATTGTAATAGTTTCTTTCAGCAGTTTTATCTCATTATTATGTCTTCTAATAACAGTCTGCGTAAAAGAGTGAAATTAATTAATCAATTTTTTCCGATTATAAAAAGATAAATTACCTGAAGCTTGTCCTCAAATTCATCTTGAGCTTGCTTTATAGCTCTATCCCTCTCAGCAGTAGCGGAATTTTGTTTTTCTTCCAATTCCATCAAACGATTAGCATGTTCTTGTTGTAAACGACGTCTTTGCTCTTGATAACCTTTCTCTTCAGTTTCCACTAATTTTTCGTATCTAGAAAAGGAATTAATTAATTAAAAAATTATTATTTTTAATAAACGATAACGAAGCACCTTTGCCTAACAATTTCCCTTTCGTGAGCTAACGCTTTCTCTCGTTCTTCAGTTAATTGTTGTCGCAAAGCTTCGCATTGTTGTTGAGTCTTACGCGCAGCTTTAAGCTCGAGATCTTCCAATTCTTTTGTGTGCAAAGCTCTTAAATCTGTAATTTCCTGTTGGTGTCGTACAGTCATACTTTGTAATTCTGGTTCTAAACTCTTCACAGTTAACTCCTATAAATTTCTAATTAATTGACGTTGATAACAAGTTATGTACCTATTTATTACCTTAATTTTTTGAGTTTTGGTATCAATCCATCTTTCCCTCCTTATTTTCTCTCCAGCCATATGCATCTCTTTCACTTTCTTCAATTCTACTTGATGTTTGTGCTCTAAAGCCTTCATATTGGAATTGTATCGATCCTCCAGCATTTTAATTTCGGCGATAAGACTTTCGCATTGTTGATTAAGCGTCTTCTTATCATTTATAAGCTGGTCAATAAATTTTTGATGCCTCTTCACTACTGCTTCATGTTCATCTTTTTGAACTTTCATCTTTTGTTTAGCAATATCTTCAGATTGTTTCGTCAAATTTAAAACTTGATCTCTAGCTGCAGATAATTCCTCCTGCAATAATTTTATAGACGAGGATTTATCCTTCAATCTTAAATTTAGATCTATAATTTGATCGCAGAGCTCGCGATTGCCTAACGGCATCAAATCTTCGTGTTTGGGAATCGTGTCTAAGCATATTGCGTTTTGTACGACTTTAGCCACCTGTTGGACGCGTTCTTTTGCGCAGGATAACGTCTGTAATGAGTTCCTGTCTACTTCATCCAGAAACGATAGAATTTCCCTGAAACATTTTAATTGATGTTAAAATTTTGGTTATAAATTTTTAATTTTTTTTTGCAGATACTTGTAATTCGATGCGTAGGAACTTAGGGACGATGTCGATCCGAGACCTTGATCGCTGGATCTGCTGACAGCTGAACTCGTCCTGCTACTTGTGTCTGTTATTATAATCTGTGGGATATTTTGAGTATTGTGTTTGGTTTCGTTTTGATTTTCTTGCGGACGTAGTTCTTGGTTTACCATATCTTTTATGGATTCCATTTTCATGTCTGTTTATATGAAATTAATGAATGAATAAGACTAATAAAATTGTCAGTGAGTTTGGTGTGATTATACACTTAATAGGGTGCAGCGTTTCGATTTTTGGCCTTTTTTTGGAAGAAGAAACCATATTTCTAAATACAAATAGCGGATTCTGATTATACTGGATTAATTTACTCAGCCTAGCAATTTGCCTGACGATCTGGCAATAATTAGTGTGTCGAGAAATTTTGGAATTTAGGAATTCACGTACCACCTCCAGGAGAGGTGGGAGGGGGCACTTTTGCCCCCTCGTATGCGCTCTAATACAGCATCCGTGCAGAGTTTAGATTTTTGGAATTTTTTGGGCAGAAGAAGCCTCATTTCTAAATATAAACTATACATATTCTGAAAGCGGAGGAAATTTGCTTTCGAACAAAGGATGGGAGGTTGGGGAGTTTTGGCCGTTTCTGTCTTGAAATGGCGCTCAAAACTTGAATCGAGGTAAGAAATGGTGCAAAAACAGATCATCAACTTCTGAGGCCCATCTCAAGGGTAAAACGGCCGAAATCCCGCGACAATTCCTCTATCTGGTAGAAAATTTCCTCAGCTTTCAGAATATGTATACTTTGTATTTAGAAATATGGCTCATTCGGTCCGAAAAATGCCAAAAACCGGAACACTACAGGGATATTGTATTAGAGTCTTTGGCTCCTAAACCTGCTTAAGCTTGAGAACGCGTCATCCACAAGTACAATGTCCACATGTAATTAGTACTTGCATGTATGCGTTAAAACTGAAAAAAACGACTCTTTTCCTAATTTGACAGCTGTCAGAATTATATGTGATAGGTGTTAATTATGTGTCCAAACTGAAAAATGGATTTTTACAATTTGGTTCAAAGAAATTCTAACTTCTGTATGCGTTGAAACTGTCAAAAATGACTACTTCCACAATTTGACAGCTGTCGAAAATATTTTGTGACTCATTTCAAAAGAGAGACACAAAATTCAGAACAGACCTCCAACTCAAATTCCAATAACAAATAATTGGCAAAATGAATTTTTAACTGTCACACAAATCTGCAGATGCATTTTAGTTAACAGCCCGCAACTGTCAAATCTGAAAAACTATTTTTTTTTGGGTCATAATATTTCAACCTATTACAATCATAAATATATTAACAAAATAATAAATGCTGTCATAGTTTGAGAGCTTTAAAAAAATTAGAATACCTTGAATTTGTTGGAACTGTCAAAAATGATTACTTCCACAATTTGACAGCTGTCACAGATATTTTGACAGTCAACGAGAGAAGTGACAAAATTGAACTAGAAGGAAGTAATGGTTTTTACGACTTTAAGGTTTAATTTGACAGCAGTCAAAAATAATGTTGACAATAACAAATTATCACAACTCAACAGAAATAATTGGCTGCGTTTAGCAGAATAGCTGACAGTTGAGAACGGTTCCGAAGAACTTTGTGCTACAATTGGTAAAACTTTAAACTGAGAGTACTTGTAACTGTTGCAAAACAGAGAGTTACTGATGGATTGGTGGCAATCTGGTATGATTGGTCGAAATTTAAACTGCAACCAATCAACTTACGCGATTTCCTATCTACCGCTTCAAGAACCTTCAATATCTGCACAATATCATCGTAGGTGTTGCTCTCTGTTAATCCAGTTTTGGCTTCATTATTCTGGTGTGGTAATTCCAGTATCTCTTGATCGGCCACCCTAGTAACCGCATCTAAATCTTCAACATTTTCTAAAATATCCAGGAAATTCGTATTTCTCCCGTTAGATTTTATATCATCTTGGAGCCATTGGGTTACTTTAGTGCTGTTATCATTCATTTGAGGATTAATTGCTGTAGAATTAAAGTTGGGCGACCCTAAGCTTTCCTTGCTAACATCGCATTCTTCTTTGTCATCGCAAGCAAATTTCGACATCCACGATTCTTCCTCGTGACATTCAGTAGCTGCATCATTTTTACAAGTATTATCAAATTTTTCTATATAAGTCAATTTATTCTTTCTAGTTTCGTTTATACTATTGAGTTTATCCTTCTTCTTCTGATTAGAACAGCTTTTATTTACTTTAGCATCGCTACAATTCGAATTATGATTCTTTAGAATCGTCTTGGGCGCTTTATGGATGTTATGTGGAGGTTCCTGAAAAAATTTCTCGAATTTAAGATCAAGATCATCCTTCTCCTCTTGAATGGTTTCATCTGAATTTGTTGTGGGCTTGGCGTTGAATCGCTTAGTTTTATCTAAAATTTGCTGCGCTTTATTAATGCATTTATCAATCTCCCCATGTTGACTTTTTAAATTCTTCAGGAAGCTATCAGTTCTTTCTTCTGATTTCGACACGTTTTTTTCGACATGTTCCTCTTCACACAGCCAATTTTTAAATTGGAAATCTTTATTTTCAGTAGTGAGTATCTCGCTATCGCTTTTAGACGTTAGTATATCGGGTGATTTCATCTCATTGCTTTCTTCTCGATGACTAAGCACTTCATACCTTGTTTTTGAATTATTTAAATTATCTCCTACTTTGCTTATTAATTTCATGTCCTCATCTTCTTCTGGATAATTCGCGTTAAATTGTGCGCTAACGCTCTTCTCGATATCATTTTGTCTGCGTTCTAAGAAAGTATTAAAATCCTTTTCCGATTTTATATCTTCCAATTTAAATATGACCTCGTCATTTAAATCGTTCCTTTCGTATTTTTTTAATGAATCTTCTTCGAATTTCAACGTTTTCAAGCGAATCAATTCTATTTCATCATTGTTGAGTAGATTATTATCCTTCGAACCTATTTTATTCCTACATTTATTATCTGGTTTTTTAGGTAGAGGAGGTTTTGATGTTAAACCAGGTGTTAAAGGACAGTCGGCGTATTGCTCATTTTTTTGTGTAATAGTAGGCTGTAATGAGTCGCAATAATTGAAAGAGTTAACTTCATTGTGTCGTTCTGATAGAGGTTTGTACGGTTGTATGGGTTCTGATATCAAGTCCTTGAAAATTTGTGAAGATGGTAAGCTTTTTCTTCGTCTAAAAAAAAGAAACGATGTTAAAATTTATAAATGTGATGGACACTACGATTTTGTCAACAAAGTTAAGAGTAATTAATTGGTTGTTCAGAAGTTGAAATCTACTACTGGCAAGCTTTTTAAATATTTTAGTGAAAGTTGATAGTATTGGAGTGGATTGTGCCTTCTCTTAAACCTGATCTCAAGCTCATCACAGCATTTATAGAAAGCAAGCGATTAAAAGAAGAGATTGGCTTCATTCGGCAGAAGCACTCAGTTAGCGATGGATTGGTAGCATTCGGGTATGATTGGTTGAAATTCAAACTACGACCAATTACATCAGAGGACTACCAGTTCATCATTAACTGTTTGCTTCAGCTGAATGCGCCCAAAATTTGTAATTCCAAAATCCAAATTTAGAAAACAAGAAACTTTTGTTCCCTTTGTTTGCTTTCAACACTAGATAAAATGACGTTTGATGTTAGGAAATTACTGTCAAAAAAATGAAATTTTTTGACACGCAATAACTGTCAAATTCATTTTATCCAAGGACATCTTACAGAAAATTGTTATAGGAGCTCTTAAGCCATGTCTTATCAAGAGTATCCATCTCATTTTGGTAATCAAGTTATTAATTTTCTAAACCAAAATTTGGACTTCTGTTTTGGGATTTTTAAAGCTGGTTTTTTTCTTTCATCGATATCTCAAAAAATGGACAGAAATGTTAGTTAGGCTTCTTTCTACTCAACTGCTAGGAGGAAAGGTGTTAGTCGAAGCATTATGAAGTGCAGCATCTCGAGGACTTGAATGATTAAAATCTTGTTCAAGACCATTCATTAACAAACGAATTTCAAAGATCTAAATGTTTTTTTTTTGGTAATATGAAGTGTTTGAAACATATAATACGTACCTAGACTTTCTAAACTTGTTGCTTCCCCTGATACAAATTCATCTTCTTTGGTGGTAGATTTATATAATAATTCGCCTGCAGAATAAGGTCGACGTGACTGCACGTTGAAATTATAGCTATCCTGGAGTAAATAAAATATTTTTATGAGTTTAATAAATAATATGAAACTGAATTAGGTATCAAACCTTGCTATACAATGATAACGATGGTATGGCCGACAAAGGTCTCGAATGATCTTGAGACAAGATCTTCACATCTGGTCTAGTTTCCAATTTAATCTGAAGCAAATGTACAAGTTAACATGGATGAACAACCATCGTGTGATCGATGGGTACAAAAATGGGGTCAAAACTAAGATTCCTGTCTTTCTAGAAAGACTACATTTTGCATATTTGAGACATTTTGTGTCATTTATTGTCCCACCCCATCGCACGATTGGCGTTCTTAGTTTTTATGAAATCAAATTCAATACAATTAAATCTAAACTTAATTGAAAGTTTAAAGTCCTAGTCGTGTATCAAGACCACTTACCAAAAAGTTTGTAATTTTGACATCTTTATTTCCATCACAACGAACGGATGAGGTAGTCTCTTGGACAGTTTGAAAGAAATGTGGCCAGAATTAAAGGGGAGGGCAAGTTTTGGAAAGGGCCAATCAACAAATCAAGAATATGCTTACCACTTCGCTGCTTGATAAATAAGATTGAAAAGTGCAGCGGCAATGAAACCTAAATCTAATTGAAAGTTCAAGGTCATCGTCGTGTATCAAGACCACTTACCACAAAGTTTGTAATTTTGAAATCTTTGCCATCACAATGAGCAGATGATGTAGTCTTTTGGACAGCTAGAAAGAAATGTGGCCAGAAGTATAATGATTCACAATAAACTTAGATGCAGTCAAAAGAGGCTGGAAGAGGAGCCATGGAGAGGGGAGGAGGAGGGGGTGGAAAAGGGTTGATAAATAAGATTGAAGAGTGCAACGAGGGCGTACGGGGGGGTGGAAAGGGGTTGATAAATAAGATTGAAGAGTGCAGCGAGGGCGTACGTCTTGTACAATGTGTGAAGAATTATCTTCATCATTTTGAAGTCCTTACGAAGCCATCGCCACATATTCCAGAAGATGAAAGCAACTTGAAGATGAACGATGTATAGGATCTGTAGAAACTAATTCTACCAAAATAAACAACAAGACGCTGCCAAGAAACAAATTTTGATAATACAAGCTAACAAGAATGTTAGGCAATTCCTGATGCTTTGCCAAAAATGGATAGAGCTAAAACTGATCCCTGTTTAGATTTAGTAGTGGTTCTTAGTATTAAAACTGTATGCCACATCTCAATTTAGCGTTTGCCAAGAAATATTTCTTAGGGATGATATCTTTACGTCATATTGCAACAAGACAGTCTCTTATTTCAGGTTAACGCTTGAAAAAATGTGATTCTATATCAACATGTGTTACAAATTGGTGTCCTTGTCACAAAAATAAATTTCTATGCTACTGAAAATATCGTCTAGTCTTTAGCTCAAATTAAATTGATGATATCCTCAAGTAATGATAGTTTGTTTGATCTATTTCTCCTATTACGAAAAGCTATTTTATTAAAAAAAAAAACAACATACCTTGTCTCCATTTAATTTTAAATCCAAGATATTTACACGATTCTCTTTCTTGTCAATGTCTTTTTTTGACATCTTTCCGTCTTGCCAGAAAATAAAAATAATTCGGAAAGAATAAACGAGGTAGTCACATATCACTGTCAGCACCAGTCAACACGTTAAATAGAATATATTATAATGTAGAATCGATGGAACTTTGTTCATATAACACGTGTATAGTTGCCATAGTAATAGACGTGGTAAATACTATAATACAACAGATGCAATGTTAAAGCATATAAGGGACATGCTGATCACTGTAGCATAACAATATTGTGGTGAGTTAGGGAGGGTTTGCGACAGTTGCTCAATCAAGAATATAGTATGTTTTTTACACGGTTTCACAAAAAAATAATTTTATTAAACAAAAATACAATCACAAATCTTTCAGACATCTACATTTTTGTTGCAAGTGTTTGTTCTTCTTCATAGGTCGGTTATTTTGCCTTTGGAAGTGGAAAGATGTCAGAAACAGAAATCATAAAATCTTGTTGTTCAGGTTCCCTTTCATATTTGTTTTCTTATCTGGAGTCCTTATTTCATCACTTTTATCCTGCTGATTCAAGTTGTCTTCAGTATGAGCATTGCATAATAAACATATCTGGATTAAACTCGTGTTATTGTCTATGCTTGTTGCTCTTTTAAGTTGCTGTACTAGAAAACATACGACTCCTTTATTCTTTTGCCAGGTATTATTAACTATTCATACGTCCACGTCTAAATTTAACCCTTTAAAGGAACAAAACACAGGTCTAATAGTAAATGCATCCGATTCGTAATGTGAACCTACTGACAAAGCTACTCCATTAATCCTCGGATATTGCTCCATTTCGCAACTGTCAATTCTTTCGGACTAATTTGTAAATCATATCAGCTGAAGGAATAACTGATCCATAGATATTAATAGTGTTGCTTGGTTTTTACTTCATTCATATTTGTGACATTTTGGAGTTCCGATTTAAAGTAGTTTTCACCTGAAATCATCTTATCTTTGGGCATCAATGTGTGTAGGATTCTTTGTTTCTGTGATATGTCCGTTACTTTTTGAATAAAACACAGGTTTTTGGATAAGAAATTATTTTATTTTTCAACATACTAGTCTCCTTTGAGCTCTATATACTTTGTCCAACATTTCTACAATTTTTTTATCCCTTCCAAAAACATAAGATTTCATCGTTGCAGTCAAATCCGAGCCATTTCTAGGTTTGGACACAAGAAGTAGTCACTCGAGGCTAAATCCGGAGAATAGGGCGGATGAGGATGGATTTTTGCCATGGAAACTGCACATGTGTGGACCCTTGCGTTGTCCTGGTGAACAACTAAAATGCGATCGTTTTTTTTTTCAAAATCCTCATTAAATCGACCCAATAAGTTGGCATAATTTTCACCATTAATTGTTTTACCCTTTTGAAGGTAATCAATGTGAATTACATCGTGCGCATCCCCAAAAACGGTCGCCATGACTTTATTGGCTGACAAACCCACCTTGGCCTTCTTCGGCGCCGATTCACTCCGAGAAACCCACCGTTTTGACTGCTGTTTTGTCTCTGGTATGTTGTTGTGGATCCACGTTTCGTCCACGGTTACGAAACGGCGCAAAAACTGGTCCATACCGCTGTTAAACTATAGAATTGTAAATAAAAATACGTTTTAGTTTTGACAGTTTAACTGTCATAATATTTTTACTGTCACATTATGTACAGTTGTAATTATGATCCCTGCGTCATCAATTAGATTTGTATGAATCAAATCAACTTCGGCGTCATGTTAAATTTGTAAATATCAAAATGAAACGCCAAACACTCCTGCGAAGTTGTCACATGATTGCCTTTGTGGTCGATTGTGAGCAAATTGCAACCACTCAGCCAACAGTTACAAAGATTAACATTACAAAACTTCTATAGAATTGTAAATAAAAATTACGTTTTGACGTTTTAGTTTTGACAATTTAACTGTCATAATATTTTTGACAACTGTCACATTATGAGAGCATGTATTTTCTTGCAGTTTTGGCAGATGTAGTCGTTTTTTACAGTTACGTTTTTCCGATTTTGACAGTTCACCTGCCAAATTATTACTGACAGCTATCAAGTTGGAAAAATAGAGTTGTCAAATTCTGTCAAACTGTAAATAACAGCTACTTTTTCTAATTTTGACAGGCTAACTACTAAAATATTAGCCGTCAAATTGTAAAAAGACTATTAATTTTCACAGTTTCAAGACTTGCACCTCTTATACGTTCTGTATCGCTGTCAAACTGTAAAAGCACTTCTTTGTCCTCATCAGTCTATATTGCGAGAGCTTGAACTTGATGGTCATTTTGTCGAGACATTGTTCAACACATTTCAGAAATTGGAGTCATTTCTAGACAAAATGGGTCATTGGGAAATATTCGTTAGTTCAAGATCCTGTATCACACACTGATGAGGGCAAGGAAGTCCGAAACACGTGTCTATGTGTCAGGATTGAACTTTCAAACGTTTTCTTTATGCCCTGTTCTGTTTGATGTGTGTGGTATCGCCAAATCGTATGCTGTGTAGCAGGTTTATTCTTGTTGTATGGCAAAGTTGTTTAACTCGATTGTTTGATTAAAGATAAGAGTTAGTATCCATAAAATACGGGGAGTACCACCGAGGTATTCTGCTACGAACTCATTATTCTTCATTTCCTTTTCATAAATAATCCTGAAAGCGATCTATCATCTATCCGTTGACAAGGTATTTAGTAGAAATTTACCAGATGTCCAGATATATTCTGAAAATTAAAACCGACTGTCCTACTTGTCGTCAACATCTTCGCCTAACCGTTACACCAATAAATCTTCTCATATTTGAATCATCCTCCTACTTTGCATCTCGTCTCTTTTACATTTGTCCACAATCTCTCGCACTTTCAATCTCCGATCGGCCAACACCATATCGTGAATTTTTTTAATTGTTTCGGGTGTAGAGACCTCAACTGGGCGTCCAGAACGTTCGGCATCTTCCGTGCTTGTACGGCCACAACGAAATTCAGTAAACCACTTTTTTATCAATGAAATTGATGGTGCAGGGTTTGAGTGATGGTTTTTTTTTCTGCAAAAAGTAGTGCTTAATGAGCACATGGAATTCAATTTTTTCCATTTTCTCCTTAAATCATGCTGTAGTCTGCTATCAATAGCTGTAAAACACACACTAATTGACGCAGCTTGTTCAAATTTTAACAGGAGCAATGTTGCCCTTTCAGGGAATCACGGACATATTGACCCATCCTCGTACTTGTAGGTTTTGATGTACAAATTGATAAACCACCAACATTCAAATATAAAGACTGGTTGTAGGTTTCTATAGTTCACTATCAATTTTGCAGCACTCTTCTGAGACTCATTCTTCTACTTCTCAGAGGTTTCCACACCCTTTCTCGTGGTATTGTGTCGTGTGTTTGTTAAGAGGATGTACATGGAGGTTTCATCCTCTTCCTTGCAGAAACGACATTCTGCTAGCCAGCAAGCGAAGTTTGTCTTTGCTCATGGTGATAAGTTCATTGTCTCATTCCACGTTGATCAAACAAGTGCTTGATTTTCCTTTTGATCAGCTTCTTTGTTTAATTCCACTAGTATTGTGCTGTGACTGATCCCGCAAAAAGGTTCAGGCCAAAAAAGATGTTTCTGTATTAAGACATAATTTGTCTCGTCCATCTTTATCAGGTGATTGTGATCAGATAAGGGAGAAAAAAACAAAGCTTACATCACTGAGTCAAATTACATTGTCACTACTGTCATCTCTAACTGATCACTGTCATTGTGATTATATTATATTACCTACTATATCAAGCTTGTTTAAATAGGAATCCGTTTTAAAACTAACAACAAACATGAAGAGATCAATGACCTCCAGGCACTTCAAACGCCTGAAAAGCGAAATAATGCGTCACGATTGCATGCTAAACCCTGAAGAACCACCAATCATAGGTTTCATCAACAGTGGATACTGCGTTTATTTTCGCCGATTCTTTAGAAATTCTCTCTTGATTAATGAATTGAATCCAAGAAGCGCTACCGTATTTCATTCTAAAGCTGCGATCAGAAGAGAAACTGAGCGACATCTTCAGTATTTCTACAACGTGATACATCCTTTCAGCAACGCAATGTAAGATATAAGTATATACTACATATATGGACAGTAATTATTTATTATTTTACAGGTATTTCTGGGAAATATTTTTAACGTACATGAATTGTTTAGCCATGTTTATCTATCCATTGTTAAGTTACGAGTACGGAGAACATTTACGTGTTTTGGTTTATGTAAAATTGTGTTTAGATATAATTTTTTTTGTGGATATACTGCGTACATTCAATTGTGGTTATGTAAATACTAACACAAATAGAGTCCATCTGTATAGGAAGGAAGTAGCAATGTAAGTCCCAAAAAAAATGAAAATATTGCACCACACTCCATGTTATGCTTTCCCACCTTTTCTCTTAGTCTTGATTTTTGATTTCTTGCCTAAGCACTCTAAAGATAGACAAAGAAGAAAAATAATTATAAAAAAGATTAATTAAAGCCAAAAAGCAAACAACGCCGTCAATTTTGGAACCGATATTAATAATTTAGGTGTAATTTTTCTGTCATGTTTGTTCTACCACCGTCTCTGATAAGATCAGAGCTCAAAAGAAATTTTTTGTCCATTAAGAAACAGAAACTAATGGGGGATCATAGAATTCGACATTTTTCTTTGATGTGAACGACCACATCACAGGCAAGCTATGGTTTCATAGCGATTGATTGATTGATTGATTGCTATCAAGGCAGGGCAGTCTCTAATTATCCCTAACACTGCGGCCCACTTAGCCTATTGTGTTATTCCTGCCTTGATTCCGTTTTACTCAAACAGGTTAGTTCCCTCGATCAGGTTTAGAAGCCTATTTGGTAAATCTTTCTCCACTGGTAGATCAAATGCGCTTTGCAAAGTAGCCCTACGTTGACTTAGTGCCACGCATTCGAAGATGATATGAAAGGCTGTTTCCTCCTCCTCATTACAGAGTCTGCATAGGGGTTCATCTTTATAGATCCCCACCTTGTGCAGATGACCTCTTAGACAGCCGTGTCCTGTTAATAGACATGTCACTGCCCTAAGCTGAGTCCTGTTTAATGCAAGTAAGCCGTTGTGACGGTCGTTCTCATTAATTGCAACACGTACTGCAATTTTTGTGATAACCCAGACCTGGCTCCGGCCCGGTTGGTTTCATAGCTTACATAGCTTTTGATAATTTTGTTTGCCCTTGAACACTAGATGGTCTAACTGGTTTGCATCCCACTGACACTAATGGATCTTCCATATGTCTAAACCCTTCGTCAGCCATAATGGACGTCCCAGTACGTGAAATCTGTAAGAAATCACATTCCTGTTTCACTGGCTCTGAAGGTTTCCCATTTTCTATATCCAAAGCATGCACCATAACCCTACAATATGGTTGTAAGTATGCGTTTCGGGGTGATATTTTCCCTGCGACCTAGAAAGTCTATTGTGTCTCCCATTTCCTGTTGTGTGGCTGAGGATATCTCGACTTCATAGCTGACATGCTAAGCCTATCGGCTTTAGACATTTGACTGATACCGCAAAAAGGTTCAGGCCCCAGAAAAAGATGTTTCCACCCCTTTTTTGCGAGTTTGTCTGCTTTCTTATTTCTATCTATTTCTGTGTGTCCAAATGAGGATAATTTTTTTTATCTTGCTTAGCTCGTTTATTTTGGACAAGCATTCCCAAGCTATTTTTGAATTGACTATATTGGAGCTCAGGATGATAATCTCCTGTTTCTGGTAGAAGCATCTTTCTATAGCATGCATTTCCGCCTAAAAAATACTCAGGAATTTCCTCTTCAGTTTCGTGATGGTGTTTTGATTCTATCCAGACCTGAAGCTTAGCCTTGTGATAAAGTTTTTTGCAAGATTGAATTTCTTCGTCATCTCATCGTGGGAGCACATCTCTTGTTTACATTTGGGTGCTCTTCTCCAGTTTCTGGTCGGTACTTAACTGATTGTAATATCAATTAATAGTTCTTAAAAGTATTTTTGCAATTTTTTTTTCAATTATATTTTCTATTTTTATTTTTTATACGAGGCAAAAGACGAGGATGTAATGCTATGTTCACTCTGCACATTAATGGCTTCTTGGCTGTCGATCACAATGATAATCTCCTGTTTCCGGTAATTTCTTGCAAGATTAAGATGGACGCATCTTTCTATAGGGTGTATTCGACTCCTGAAGCCTAGCCTCGTGATAAAGTTTTTTGCAATTTCTTTAGCATCCCACAACGGGTCGTCTCCAAGTAGGATTTTCGATTTCTGCCTGATGATGTCTTCTCCCATCAATTTGTATGTGGTTTATCTGGCCACACTCTCCATTAAGATGTGAAGAAGTGTGAGATTTAGTACCAGTTCTAAAATGGCCGTTGGAGATGTTTTTATTGCACTGAAGTGAATCCTCCTTGAGATTGAATTGGTTCGTTTACTCCAAGCTACTGACTCGTCAGTTATGATTGGTCTCATCATTCCTGTGTACTACATCCAATACAGGACACCACCAATTTTTCCTTGCAAAGTTTCTACAGACCAGCAGGAGTCTTTTAAGCTTTGTTGGTTACTTCCAATTAATAATTGTTATTACCTAGAGTAAGACTTAGATATTTAGTCTCTGTCTTCCATTCAATACTCTGCCCATCTAATCTGATGGTTTTGAGATTGAGTTTCTTTTACCTTCTGGAGATTATTATTGTAGTTTCGGTGTGGGTACCGATTGGGCGTCAATCCCTTTGTGCCAGACAGGATGCAGAGGAGCTCATCCACCGTTAGGCTCCATATGATGACTGATTCGTTTACTCCAAGCAACTGCCTCGTAAGTGATGATTGGTCTCACTATTCCTGTGTACATCCAGTACAGGATTTTTGGGTTACATCTCCAATTTTTCCTTGCAAAGTTTTTATAATCCATCAGGGCTCTGTTAGGTTTTGTTGGTTACTTCCTTCTAATTTGTGCTTGTTTCAGAGGAATTTATTATCTAGTGTAAGAACCTAGATATTTAGTCTCTGTCTTCCATTCAATGCTCTGCCCATCTAATTTGATGGCTTTGAGATTGAGTTTCTTTTTCTTTCTGGAGACTATTAGTGTGACACCATCTTTTTGTAAAGGTAAGTTCTTTTTGGACAATGTCGCAGAGGATACTTTGAAATCCTCCCTTTGCGATTGTGGTTATATCATCGGCATACTCCTGACAGGATATGCCAATACCAGCCAGGCCGCAGAGGAGCTCATCCACCGTTAGGCTCCACATGATGACTGGTTTGTTTACTCCAAACTGCTGCCTCGTAAGTGATGATTGGTCTCACTATCTTTTAGGCTTTGTTAGTTACTTCCAATTCAGGCTTGTTCCAGAGGAGTTTATTATCTAGTGTAAGATCTAGATATTTAGTCTCTGTCTTCCATTCAATGCTCTGCCCAGCTAATTTAATGGCTTTAATATTGAGTTTCGTTTTCCTCTTTGTCCTCTTTGGTCAATGTCGCAGAGGATACTTTCAAATCCTTCCCCAAATACCCTTGACAGGATTTGCCAATGCCAATGCACATGATGCAACTTCGCCTCATGGTTATATCGATGTTTGAAACTTATTGGCAAATTTTTGACAAGCTTATCTTTCTCTGGTCAAAAAATTAAGTATTTCCTATGCTGGCAGTTTCACTGCAATGTTAGATAAAAGAGATTGCATCTCGAAACTTATCCATTACCAAACTCATTACATGCTCACGCTTAAAATTTTCAGTTACTATTTAAAAGGTTGGTTCTGTGTGGATTTAATATGTACATTCAACATCGATTTGTTTCTACTACGTTACGGACAAATGAGGGCTTTAAAATACTACAATTTCGTTCGAATATTGAGGATAACCTGCCTACTGAAGTATCTAACCATATACAGGCAGGTATTCTCTTTAAACACCACTACCTACTGTACATACTTATCAATATACTGATTTGGTTTTTAGTTTCATAGCTTCAGCTTGTACAAATACAACTTCTTCAAGATAGTATTGTTAATGTTAATTCTCCTGCTATGGTTAACTAGTTTTTTGTACGTAATGAATATGGAGATTCGCGAGAAGTGGATGGACAATATCGGGCATAGGGAGCAAATCGTTTCCTGCCTTTACCGCGTAGCCTATTTAGTCTTTTTAGTAGGTTTCGGTGAAGGCTATTCAGAACATAATTACACCTTAATCTTTGAAATGATATGCTGGATGGTTGGTATTATCATGAGATTATTCATAATTGGTAATTTCTTCAATCGACTATCTACTTTATATAAATCTATAAAGTAACTCTAATATTTCTAGCTGAAATTGTGCAGATCGTCAACAAATATAATGCTGCAAGTAATAAATATTACCAGAGAATCCAACGGCTAAGAGATTTTATGAGCAGCAAAGGATTACCTTCGGCAACATGCACTCGTATACTCCAATATTTCGATTTCCGTTTCCAAAAAACTTTTTACAAGGAAGAAGAGATATTATCGACATTATCGACACCTCTTCAGAAAGAGATCAAGTATGAAACGTGCAAACGTCTCATCGAAAACGTGACGATCTTTAAGGATCTACCCACAGCTGTAGTTCTGAAACTTGTTGATTGTCTGAGGCCCGTTATTGTTCTACCTAACGATGTAATAGTCCAGGCTGGAACTGTTGGAGACAACATGTATTTCATACATAATGGAACCGTTGCTGTTTATACTTCTGCTGGATTTGAAGTATAATAAGTTAATTTGTATTATTTTTAATCAGTTTTGATATTTGGATTGACGCAGGTTTGCCATCTAACTGATGGGAGTAATTTTGGTGAAGTTTCTCTAGTGATGAAGAAAGAAAAGAGGATAGCTACGGTCGTAGCAGTTGATTCGAGCGAATTGTATATTCTCCCCAGAGCAGCTTTCGAGAAAGTGATCAGTCCGTATCCGGATTTGTATAATAGGATGTGTAAAATAGCGAATGATCGTTTTATGAAGACGATGGCACGAGACACGTCCTTAAGGGACCTCACCTCAAGTTAAAACCTGACACACAGTTCACAATTCCATTGGTGGAGGGTTGAATTGGTTAATTGAACATTTTTTTTTTACCTAATGTTTATTATTGAAATAATAAAATGTTTTTTTAAAGCAATCCTTATATATGAGATATACAGAGTGATTTTAAAAGATTGACAATTGACGATACAAAATATCACCTACCAAACCATTAACAAGTGGAACAGTTCCAATATGAACGCATTTTTTGGCTTTCTGCAGCCATTAATTAATCCAAACGAGATATAAATTAGATTGAGACTGACCTCTTGAGACTCTCATAGACGTCAACCTCTCTAATCGGTCGATAGACCCTCACGAGGGTTTGTGGCGTCAGTGGAACTATGCCATTAGAGCATCCACCCGGACAGAATCCGAGTGTCAACACAAAAAGAGAGAATCTGACGAATACAAGAGGTGTAGAGGTACAACTCGCACTAAAGTATACCTCGTTGCATCGAAACAAAATTTGAGTTCGAACTAGCGTTCATATCAGGTAGATCCTATTGTTAAATTGGATAAAAAAAACTAGTAGAATGTATCGATTTGTCAGGAGAACTATGTTGTTGAAAATGAAACTTAGCGTTAGCTAACTTCATTGCAATAAAGTTAAAATCGATAGATTCTACCATTACATCTAAGAAAATAATTTAAAATTAAGATGCTGACAATTTGTCGCAAGCTCGAATCTTCTGTAGAGATCCATCTACCGAAGCATCAACAGCAAGATCGCAGACGAAACAAACGTAGCTGTCATCGCGGACAAATCACAGTATGCGACCAAAATATCTGGTCGTTTGCAAGACGGTAGTAGTAGATACCTACACAAAAAACGATTAATACCAAAATAACCCAAACCACCTCTATGTAGATTAGACCAAACATACCATTCCGAGCAGTAGTCAACACGAAACGACTTACCAAACCATCAACATATAAGACAAAGATCTCCTTAAGTAGCTTAACACTTATCTCAAGACATGGACCAACATTCAAGGCAATACCCAAACTTTCGATATCAACCGACCTACCAAACTATCAACAATAAGAACAGTTCTAATATGAACGCTTTTTTTTGCATTCTACAGCCATTAATTAATCCAAACGGGATATAAATTAGATTGAGACTGTCCCTTTTGAGACTCTCACGGACGTCAAACCTCTCTAATCGGTTGCTAGACCCTCACGAGGGTATGTGGCGTCAGTGGAACTATGCCATTAGAGCACCCAAAACAAACAGAGAGAATCTGACGAACAAAAGAGCTGTAGAGGGACAACTCGCACTAACGTACACCTCGTTGCATCAAAGCAAAATTTGAGTTCGAACTAGCGTTCATATTAGGTAGTTCCTTCATTTAACGCAATACTCAAACCTTCTAGAGCAACCAACATACCAAACCATCAACAGTAAGACAAAGATCTCTTTAAGTAGCTTAACACTTATCTCAAGACGTGGACCAACATTCAACGCAATACCCAAACGATCAACAGTAAGACAAATATCTCCTTAAGAAGCTTAATACTTATCTCAAGACTTGGACCAACATTCAAGGCAATACCCAAACTTTCGATATCAACCAACCTACCAAACCATCAACAATAAGAACAGTTCTAATATGAACGCTTTTTTTGCATTCTACAGCCATTAATTAATCCAAACGGGATATAAATTAGATTGAGACTGTCCCTTTTGAGACTCTCACGGACGTCAAACCTCTCTAATCGGTTGCTAGACCCTCACGAGGGTATGTGGCGTCAGTGGAACTATGCCATTAGAGCACCCAAAACAAAGAGAGAGAATCTGACGAACAAAAGAGCTGTAGAGGGACAACTCGCACTAAAGTATACCTCGTTGAATCAAAGCAAAATTTGAGTTCGAACTAGCGTTCATATTAGGTAGTCCTTACTGTTACACCGCAGCCATCATCTCCAATAATAATGTGATTCGAAAATTAATTAATTCAACCTATCTTTCGATAACCTCCATTCGTAATTTCACGAGAAACCATTCTCAAAATTTCAGTAAAACTACAAGAATTCAATTCGTCCGATGTACAATAACACAACCGTCTCTATAGATGTTACCTCTACCGTTGTCGACGGTCAACTGAACTGAGTTTGTCGACCTTATGTCGTTAAAATGTTATTGTGACGTCAATGTGACGTCAACCGGAAGTTATAAAAATGTCATTAAGTCAATATTGTTGTTACTCCGTAATTACGTCATTTTATAATGTATCGGGTAATTAAAAGTAAATAGAAAGAATAAATAATGTTCTATTCTAGAGAAAGGGAGCGATATACAGGGTGTTTCAATAGTGTGGTGTCGGTCGGTATCTCGATACTTGTTGAAGATAAAAAAAAACTTTTAAAATGAAAGTGTTTTCACACTTAAAGGGAGCGATAGCTTAAAATGGCTTTCGTTTATACAGGGTGTTTCGTTTATACAGCCTTTACAATGCAAAAATGCATATGACAGGAATGTCAGTGATTCTTTAGTTGCAATTAATATACATACAATGCAATTTCGGTTTTCCCATAACATAAACTTTCTTTAGCACATTCTACACATTTCTATTTATAACAAATTACAAACTTAAATACAAGACGTACAATAAACTTTATATTTCGTGCATCTTCACAATAAAGTCCGCGATACCTTCTGGTGTTGAAAAATCAAAATACTCATCAGGTCTATTACGATAATGCTCAGCGAGCATAACATTCTTCATTCTCTGCTTAGCGAGCTTCATTGTTCGTTGCAGGAGATCAGGATACGGTTCTATGGCTATTCGAAAATCTTTCCTAGACAACGAAAATAAATCACAATAATCTACAGCGACTATTGTGGCGACTCTAGTCGCATGCTCCATAATTAATGAAATTTCACCGAAATTACTACCATCCGTAAGGTGACACACCTATAAAATGATAACGATAACATTAGAAATATTAACTAACTAATCCCTATTAAGCTTTTACCTCTTTTCCAGACGGCGTGTACACAGCTACAGTCCCAGATGAAATGAAGTACATACAATCGCCTTGCGTATTAGCTAGAATGATAATATCATTTGGTAGGAATATTTCCTGCTTCATCACACCAGTCATCTTTAACACGACCGATGTGGGCATACTTTTGAAGATATTTACATTTGCTATTAGACTTTCGCAACTGTGGATGTTGATCTCTTCGATCAGCTTCTGCGATAGGGTGCCCAATATTTCCTCTTCTTTGAAATAGTTTTTTTGGAAACGGAAATCGAAATACTGGGTGACTCGCTGCATCATCTTCCACGGTAGATCTTTCGTTTGCATGTAGTCACGTAACTGTTGCACTATCTCGTGATATTTATTTGTGGCAGCGTTGTGTTTTGTCACAGTTTGTAGAAGTTGAGCTTAAATCATATATAATCATGTCAAAACCATCAAAGGTTAAATGAAGACGTGCAATGAATGTAGAAAGCTTGTCATCAATTATAAAGGCAAAGGTTACTGCAATCAAAGTGATCAAAACATGGCTAACAAGTACGCTAAGAGGTATAGTCACCACATGATTAATAGATATATGTTTTCGGAATCGGCAAGAGATTGCGAACATCGAATTTCGTGCAGTGATAAAACACTTCTGGATGTCTGAAGAAATGGCCACGCAAATTCGAAATATGCGGATTTACTCCATCATTTTCGACCATCAGCTTCTGGGTGAGCGAGTTCAAATATGGCCGCACAAGCATAAGTGACGAACCTCTAAAAACCGCTACCAACGATGAAATGGTCGAAAAGATTCACGATGTTGAGTTAGGCGATTTTGGGCATGAAAAAGCTTCGGGCGCGATGGGTATCGCGTTTGTTCACACCGGAGCAAAAACAAAATCGGGTGACCGTTTCGGAGGAGTGTCTGGCAAGGATTCAACGTGATTTCTTCATGCGTGGATGAGACTTGGATCCACGATCACATACCGAAGACCAAGAAACAGTCGAAGCAGTGGACTTTTCTGGGCGAATAAGCTCCGAAGAAAGGAAAGAAAGTTGTATCGGCCGGAAAGGACATGGCAACAGTTTTTTGGGATTCCCAAGGTGTGATCCTCATCGATTATCTGTAGAAGAGAAGGACGATCAAGGGGCACAATACTACAGCGATTTATTAACCCGATTAGATGCAGTATTGGAGGAGAAACGGCTTCGGTTGCTGTTTGTGGAAAAAAAGTGCTTTTCCACCACGACAATGATTGGGAGGGTGGGGGGTGGAGAGGGAAGAGGGGCTCAGTTAAATCAGGGAGTTCAGGAGGACGTCCGAGTGTCAAATTTTTAGAAACGCTTCAAGCGCCGTAAAACAGAGAAACTAAAGTCAGAAGGCAGTACTGCTGAATTGGCATATGCAGTCCAAATAAGTCTTCGAGCAGAAGGATATATGTGTTGAAAGAAATAAGTTTTTCAACTCCGATACGTAGCGCGTACAGAGTAAGTCAAAAACACAGAAATCAACTTTCCGGTGCGGAAGTTCTGTCTGTATTAGTTGAGGCCAAACTCACACGACATCAATACAACATAATCAGGCAGAGTGACAATAAAGAAAAGTTTCCTTCTTATAGAAAGGTTCAGGAAGCAAAACTAAGTTGTTATCCCAATCAGAGAGACATAAAAATAACAGAAATTATCGTGGAGGTTACATTACAATCTGCATTGGATCACACGGTTGGACGTATTATGCAACTGCAAAAAGATGTTTTGGAAGTGATAAAACCGGAAAACTTAAATGATGTAGTGCTATTGTCAAAGTGGGGATGTGATGTTGTGTGTGGTGATCTAGAATCGCCAGATAAAATTATTGTGTGGCAAAATCCACGGCCCTCTTCTCCACGTTTCTGCCGACCAATTAGACTACAGGTAACAAGTAGATAATTTGACACTCCCTCTTGCATCGAGATCGAAAGGGAGACGAATTTTTATCGAGCATATTTTGATGTTTACCATGGTTGATGGCAAAATATGCAATGCAGCATCCTCGACAACATTAACGCAGAACTGTTATATTTGTGGCACCACTACAAAAAATTTCAATGAAATAGATTTAATGCTGATACAGAAAACTATAGTAGATCGAATACGTTTTTTCGAGTGCCTTCTACATGTGGCGTACAGATTACCTTTTGGAAATAAAAGAGTGGATACGACCAATAAAATATTGTTTGAAGCAACAAAGAAGAGGATACAGGATGAATTCAAATCCAGAATGGGTCTCTTAGTTAGTAGATCAGCCAAAACCAGGTTTTGGTAACACGAAAACACAATTACTGGATTTCATGTGATTAAGAAAAATTATAATAATATAATAATAAATTACTAACATTTTGCTATTTTTAGATCATTTATAACATTTTTATTAAATTTTAAGTACCAAAAATAAACTCCGGAGTTTTTGCCCCACTGTGCGACGGCAGGAAAAAGATTTGCCTCAAATAAGAAGGTTATCACCGCTACAGATGATTATTTTGAAGACCTCGACCTGACCTTACTTGTACAAGAAACATTGCCTTTGGATTCTGCTGAATTAATAAGATCATTACTGGAAAAAAATCAGTAGCCAGAAGTGATTCGGAAAATCTGCCACAGTATCGTTCAACGCCTCTAATTCAGATAATCAGTGATGACAATGATACAGGGTGAAAGAGGTGGTTCAATTTTAATAATCAATCATTAATCTTACCAAAAAAGAATAACTGTAGTGTGACGCCAGTACATAAGCACACCATTTCGAAACAAATTATGTGAAGCCGTGGATCATCGCTACGGGAAATGAGGAAGAAGAGATTCGTAACTTCGTAGAAACACAACAGATACGTCGTTCCTTTCACCATAAACAGGACACTGGTAGTCCAGACGAGCAATATTAAAAATATCAATACCATTTTGACCATTTCAAATTTGTATAAACTATATTGTTTATTCTGAAACGAAAAACAAAATTCTGATAGATAAAATAAATTATTTAAAAAGTACTTACATCCCTGTACTTATTCAGGTATCTCATGATCATTACAATTCTACCCAGCTTACAAATGATTGGTAATCTTACAGTAGGACTGTTTGGGCGAACACTCCCCCGAAAAATCAAAATAATAAGTTCTGGATTAAAGCATGTCATTAAATCTAACGCGAACCATTTCGTTATATAATTACTGCAACAAAAAGATTAATTAAATTTGTACAAAATCAACATGTACTGGTGGAGATTCTGTGACGGTCGTAAGAACCTTGTGAGGATGATTACCTAGTAGCAATGCCACAAACATCGAGAAAGTTAAAGAAATTCTTCGAAGCGACTGCTGTGTGTCTGCGAGATTCATCGAAGACGAAACTAGGATACCAAAAAAAGTCTATCGAATTTTGACGGAAGATTTCTATCGAATTTTGACCATTGCAAAGACATGTTAAAAATGAAGATTTGTAACAACCTTGTGAGGATGATTACCTAGTAGCGATGCCACAAACATCGAGAAAAAAAGAAGGTGTGTCTGCGAGATTCATCGAAGAGGAAACTAGGATACCAAAAAGCACAGTCTATCACGCCACACCCTGTAACAGATGACCAAAAAAAAAAAAAAGATTGAAGACACCAAAGACATGTTAAAAATGTCAACAACAGATGCCACAAACATCGAGAAAGTTAAAGAAATTCTTCGAAGCGACTGCTGTGTGTCTGCGAGATTCATCGAAGACGAAAAAAAAGATTGAAGACGGAAGATTTGGGCAAACAGAAGGTGTGTCCACGCTTCGTGCCACACCCTGTAACAGATGCAAAAAAAAAAAAGATTGAAGACTTAAGCATTGCAAAGACATGTTAAAAAAACACATGTTAAAAATGTCAACATCAACTGGTGGAGATTCTGTGACGGTCGTAAGAACCTTGTGAGGATGATTACCTAGTAGCGATGCCACAAACATCGAGAAAGTTAAAGAAATTCTTCGAAGCGACTGCTGTGTGTCTGCGAGATTCATCGAAGACGAAACTAGGATACCAAAAAGCACAGTCTATCGAATTTTGACCCGGAAGATTTGGGCAAACAGAAGGTGTGTCCACGCGGTTAAGAACCTTGTGAGGATGCCACACCCTGTAACAGATGACCGAAAAAAAAAAAGATTGAAGACTTAAGCATTGCAAAGACATGTTAAAAATGTCCCAAAGGAATTCGGCAAGCATGTCAGCCATTGTAACTCGTGATGATGAAAGGTGGTGTTTTCAATACCAGCCAAAAATAAAACCTCAGAGTGTGGCATGGAAATCATCAGAAGAGCCAAAAGAGAAGAGCAAAATCAAGAAAATACTGAACGTTTTTTTTCGATCTAGTGCGTTAACAATCCACCATCGCACAAAGCCATGATGGTACGTGAATTCTTGGCTAAAAAAGGCATCATTGTTACCGACCATCCACCGTATTCACCTGATTTGGCTACGTGCGACTTTCCCAAACTGAAATTGGCCCCAATCTCATTGTGTCTGAGACAAACTATGTAATTACTGGTATATTTATCAACTTACACAGCGACTTTATACCTATCCATTACAATTTTTTTTGTGTAGGTATTCTGATAGCCGGTATTGAAGGTAATGATCATATCAACTAGAAAGATGATGTCTAAAAATAAACGAACTACACTCTGTGCACCGTAATCCGGGAAAGCCATATGGATCGGTATTATCAGTAATCCGCTGAGGAGTGATATTATCATAAATACTTCCCAACAATACCTGAAATTTAAAGGCAAAACATGTTTGTGAGCTGCAAATACAAGCGAAGTAAACTTACCTCATTTTACTAAAAGGGTGAATCATGAAGTAATGGTCTTGCATATGCTTCTCCTTTTCTTTTCGTATGGCACAGGACGACTTCAGATACATTTTGCTCCTAGGATTTGTATCGCTCACCATTAACCAACATCTGAATTTCCTTCGGAGATCTACGAAGTATCCGCTAGCAATGTATTTAACAAGTATGTCTTCTTGTATCGGTAGTTTGCAGTCATGTCTCATTTCGTTGAGTAGTTTTTTCAATACTTTTTTTTCATTAACTTTATCATTATTGTTTGTATAACCAGACATTCTGAAGGTTGTATTAAACGCTTTTTATGAATATTTCGGGTAATGGGGTGTGGTTTGTCAAAAATTGACGTTTATTTAAATTCTCGATCTGTCATAATTATGAATTGTCAATCATCGCTGTCACATTGGCACTCAATCTAATGTCATAATAATCTCCAATCAGATGGGAGAAGTAATAAACAGTTTTTGTTTAAGAAAATAAACCTTTTAATAATAATAAAGTACAAACTTGAATTAAAATCAAAATTATTAAAATACAATCAATATTATATTTCGTACATCTTTGCGATAAAATCTGCGATACCTTCGGGCGTAGAGAAATCGAAATACTCATCAGGTCTATTACGGTAATGCTCGGAGAGCATAATATCTTTCATTCTTTGTCTAGCAATCCTCATAGTTCGCTGTAGGAGCTCAGGATACGGCTCTATAGCTACACGGAAATCTTTTCTCGATAACAACAATAAATCGCAATAATCAACAGCAACTACTGTGGCTACCCTAGTTGCATGTTCCATAATTAAAGACACTTCACCAAAATTAGTACCATCCGTAAGGTGACACACCTATAAAATCATATTAACTAACTATGTAACTAATTTCTATTAAGCTTACTTCTTTTCCGGACGGTGTGTAGACCGCTACCGTACCAGAAGAAATGAAATACATGCAATCACCAATGGTGTTAGCTTGAACAATAACATCATTCGGTAGAAATATCTCCTGCTTCATCACGCTGGTCATCTTCAGGACGACCGATGTGGGCATATTTTTGAAAATATTTACGTTCGCTATGAGACTTTCGCAGCTGTGGATGTTGATTTCTTGAATGAGCTTCTGCGATAGCGTGCCTAGAATCTCTTCCTCTTTAAAATAATTCTTTTGGAAGCGAAAATCGAAATATTGCATGACTCGTTGCACCATTTTTGCCGGCAGATCTTTCGTATTCATGTAATCGCGTAGTTGCTGCACCATTTCGTGGTACTTGTTCGTCGAAGCGTTATATCTCGACATCGTTTGTAAAAGTTGTGCTTGAATCATAAATGGTAATTAATATAATGTACACTAACGAATGAGTCTCCTTAGAAAGGATTTAATTATGACCACCACCTCGATTTTAATGCCATGCCCAAATAAAGGCCCAAATAATGTTGTGTATTCTAAAGAAATTTATAATTTTGAACATGGATTAATTTGATTTTTAAAACCTAATTTACTTAATTATATCGAACGAGCCACCTATGAGTAAATGGAAACATTTACTGTTGTGAACTTTGCATGAATAGAGTGGAACTTTGGGTCTACGGACGATATCTCTCATTCAAGTATTGATCTCTTGAACTTTTGTTAACATTTACTTGCAAACTATTCTAAAAGAGGTCGCTACTATATCTTTTTAATATTCTAATTCTAAAGGGACTATCCTGTTTAAACTAGTCCTCTTGCAATGAATGCAAGGCTGTGTTGCAAGAAATGATCCAGTCGTGGAAATAATTTTGATATTATTTGAAGTTTTTATTGCAGGAAAAAATAAGTTTTATCTATCAATTTTTATTCATGTTTCCGTAAAAAAATTACATCCAAAATTTTGATTCCCATATCCTCTTCACTGGTTTATTACTACTCATACGTACTAAGTGTCCGAACCATCTCAACTGACCTCTTTCTATTGTTTTAATATGCCTCCGTTTTCAACTCTTCCCTTACTGTTGTATTCCGAATTCTATCTTTCCTCGTCACCCCTAGTACACCTCTCAGATACTTCATCTCCATGCTTTGAATATTCTACATTCTTTTCGTGAGTACCCAACTTTCAGAATCATGCGTTAAGACCTGAAGAAACTTTGTATACATTCATCTTTGTTAGTCTAGATTTTTTTTTCATAGGAAGGGTGGTAGGGAAATATGAGCTTGAACACTGCCTCCTTTTATGAATCCGCTTTGTAATGCCTCTATGTCTTGTCCTATTTCGTCTGTTAATCTTTGTTCCAATAATCATACATTGGCTCTTGTTTCTCTTCTTGAAAATTGGGATAATAATACCTATTTTCCATTCCTACGAGGTCCTACCTTCATTTAAACAACGATTACAAAGCCTTGTTAGAAATTCGATACCAGTCGTTCCCATATATGTATTTTAACATTTCTGCCGATATTTGATCAATACCTGCTGATTTTAATTTCTTTATTGCCTCCTTTACTTCTTCTATCCCTATTGCTTGGTTTTCAGTACTCTCTTCTTCTTCCTCAAAACAATATGGAACCTCTCGCTTGTTCTCTACATTCTATGGATCTTCGAAGTATTCCCTCCATCTCTCTATTACTTAGCTCTTTCTGTTAATAGCATCCCTTGCCCTTGATCGTCCTTTCTTAGGGTTTTCAACACTTTATAAAATAATTTTTGGTTACTGTGATAATCTTCTTCTAACTTTTTACCAAACTCTTCCCACGCTTCTTTCTTAGCTGCTTTAACTGATTTCTTTACTATATTGTTTTGTTCTCTATACTGCTCAAAATTCTCCCTATTGCCATCTTTTAGATAAATTTTCCATCTATTTTTCTTTGGTTTTACCTGTTTTTTTTTATTTCTTCATTCCACCAAGCTGTTTGCCTTTTATTCTTAATCACTTTTATTGTACCACAAGATTTCTTAGGTGCATCAATTAAAGTTGTTTTAAAAATTTCCCACATTTTCTCCAAACTCATGATCTCAATTTCATAAGCTTTTAATCGTCTATCTACTATTCTTCCAAACTCTTGTGCAATTCCATATTCATTCAATCTATACAGTTTAATAGTTTCCTTCTCTGGAATCTGAATTCCCACTCTCTTTCCCCCCATCATATTTTCTTGCATAATTTTGGTCTTTACTTCTAATAAGTAGTGGTCACTATTTATTTCCGATCCTCTTCTAACTCGTACATCCTCAATATCTTTCCTGCAGACCCTGTTAATAAGAGCATAGTCGATTATAGACTTCTCTCCTCTGTTTTCCATGCAAAAGTCTATAATCCTTCTTCCATTATTTCTGACTTCTACCCCATATTGACCAATCACTTCTTCTGCTTCGTTCTTTCTCTTGCCCATTCTTCAATTCAGATCACCCAGTATCATTATTTTTCCTCTCATATCTTCCACAGTCTGGGATACTTCAATCCAGAATTCATCCTTCAGTTTTGTTTCCTCATTTTCGTCAAGCCCATGTAACACTAATAGATATATTATTTGTTTACCCCTACATCCAAATTCAATTTTCAAAAAACTTTCTGAAATGCTGCTCTTGCACGATCTTCCAATTTTACACCACTGAATATCATCAGATGCCCATTTCTCTGTTCTAAATTCCTTAACTTTTTGTTTCTGTCATGGCAATAAAATGGAGCTTTTAGGTTTAACGTTATCTAGGAAGGTTTACAGTTTTTTCTCTGCTTTTTCACTACTTGTTTTTGTTTTTCTTTTAATTTCTTTTGCTTTTCTCCTTCTTTCCTATCCTTTATCTCTTTCGAGGGACTAGAAGTAATAATATATGGCATTCTTTCTGTATTTTTTGTCCCTTTCGGTTCTGGTGAGTCATAATAAAATAGGTAGTCCTCGATTTACTGTTTAAGTCTCTTATTTTTTGAATTAGTTAGAACGAAAAAGATGTTGCTGAAATATTGAAGTATGTTTTTTTTCCATCTGTCTCTACTAACAATAAGATGGGTAAATTGGCAATGTCTAGATTTGTCTTTACTCCCAACATTTGTATTGGAAAAACTTACGTTTTGATTTTCAGAGAGAATATCAGCGTTTGCTTCTCATCTAATCATCAAGTTTGGATGCAAAAACCTTTTTATTTTGGAGGCACAGCTGAAAACTTGTCTCATCTCCATTGAAACTGCGTTCAGGAGAATGGAGAATAGTGTCGTAATATTTTTCTTTTAGGTAACAATTAATATATCTTGAAACCATTTTCTGATCTCTGATGGATGATGCTGATGTTATGGCTTTAGATTTGATACCAACCATCACCAGGGTAATGATTGGTAAATGGATTTTCACAGGGATTATCATCAAGGAATTGCTTAACTGAGATTTGGACCACGAGGAAATTCCTTTTATTTTGGCAATCTATTATCCAGTCTGCCAAGTCTTTTTCTGGGGTGGTGTTGAGAATTGGAGGTGGTCCAAAGGATATCTTAACAAACTTTTACTGGAGGCTCGAAATTGAAGTGTGGACCTTGAGATATTGGGATATTTTTGGCAGATTGTCCTAACAGGAACTGGAACTCCCATTCTTTCTATTGTCTCTTTTTGTAGTGTTTTCGGCATTCTCTAATAAATATATTGTTGATCCAAAGGTGTTAATTTATAGCGAAAGTAAAGGAAGAATTAGCGGATGAATAAACACCCGAAAGAGTTAAGCATTCAAACATAACAAATTCCTTACCGAAGAAGAACAGCTGTAGTACAACACCCATAAGTGTACAAACTATTTCGAAGCAGAGTACACGAACGTTAGCGCTCTGTGAAGTATATCCGTGGGAGATGAGGAAAAACAGCTGCGTTATTTCGTAGCAACAATGTAAAAATGTCACTCCATCTTCGATTTTCACGAGATAGAGGGCGCTAGTAGCCCATACCAGTATAATGAAATATATTAGCGCCATTGAAAACATTTTGAACTTGTAGAGACTAAACTGTCTATACTGCAAAATGATACGACTTATTTACAATGATCAATGTGCTATCTTAAAGATTTAAAAGTTACTCACGTCTCTGTATCTATTCATATATTTTAGAAGCGTGATAATTCTACCAAGTTTAAAAACCGTCGGCATCCTTATTGTGAAACTCACTTGTTTCGATGATCTGTATATAAAATACACGATCACTTCCATATTAAGACAAGTCAATAGATCGAGGGCGAACCAGGATGACATGTAATTGCTGTAATGGATACTTCTGTATTATCACATTTTAAGGAATTGTTTAACTTACGTAGCGACCTGCTTCCTGTTCATAACAATTTTCTTCGTACTGGTATTCTGATACCCAGTATTCAATGTGATGATAATATCAATTACATAGATCATGTCGAAAATTAGACGAACTACAACTTGGTTGTCGTAATCTTTCTTAGACATGTGAATTGGTATTATCAACAGTGCGAAGAAGAGAGTTATTATCATCATTCCTTCCCAACAAAATCTACAAGTAGGCTATCTATCTATCGCCACATAAATACCGGTTATACTCACCTCATTTGACTAAAAGGATGGATCATATAATAATGTTCTTGAAGATGTAGCTCCTTTTCTCTTCGTATAGCAAAGGAAGACTTTAAATACATCTTACTACGCGGATTTGATTCGCTGACCATTAACCAACGTCTAATGCTTCTTCTTATGTCTACGCAGTATCCGCTATCGATGTATTTAACGAGTATGTCCTCTTCTTGTGGTAATTTGCAAGTGTGTTTCATGTCGTTTAATAATTTTTTTGTTACTTTCTTTTTATCCGTTTTATCACCGGTGTTTGCCATTGCGTTTATTGTTTTTTAAAGAAGTTGCTTATAATTAACAATTCGATTAATTGTGAACTGTGACAGAAGTTGACGTTTGATTGGAATTAGGAAGCCGTCACTCTGGTATTTAATGTAAACATAGCCACTTGGGATTTTGATGATTTGTGGGTGTAAAAGTTAAAACTTTAGTATCAAAGCAAATCCTAGCGAAATCAGAAACAAACACTCTTTAATCGAATCAAAATTATGGAAATTTTTCAGGTTTTCTACAACAGCTACCATTCAAAAGGATTTTGTATCAACCACACGAGAATATAAGAGCTGGTTGATGATATGAAAAGTTTGTCCTACCATTTTGACATTTCATGAAATTTTCTTCTTTTCAACGTAAGGAGAGACCTTATTTTCGAAACAATCTGTATATTATTGAAGCCAAAGATAATTTTGATATAACTTTGATAAAATTGATTTTAAATATAAAAGAAAACTCACAGACAACGTTGTAATAGTTTATTTTCTATCTAATTTGCTTCCTAATTTTTATAAGTATTGTTATTTGTTTCAAACTAAATTAGAATAGTCTGAAGAAGAAATAATTACCATTTGCCTGAGTCGATGAGCAATCATGTTCTAAAGTTCGAGCTTTTTTTTTGATATATGTATAATCGGTTGTGTTATCTCTGTAATTTTATTTAAGACTGTATAAGTAAGTACATCAGTACATACATACGCTTTAGATGTCAGTCTCTGTTTTGTGTAGTTGCTAGTAATCTTATTGAGAATATTATTTTATTTATTAACCGTAAGTAACTTTTTTTTAATATTCCTAATTCATGTGAGTGATAAATTCAATGCTGTTGGAGCTGTTGCAAAGCGTTGAAGTTTTTTGTTGTTGTTTCCGATGTTCTTCTTTATGTTTCGTTGATTTGCGTTAATGAAAATATTAAAAAATATGCCATATTGAAAAATTAACAATGGTAGACACTTAAAATGTATACAGGGTGTGGCTAGTATCGCACCAACTGGATTTAGATTTATATTTGGAATTTAGATTTTATATTTGGTAGTGTTAAACTGTATATTATAGCCAAGATTTTGACATAAATTTCACTAGTTTTGTGCAAATGATGTGGGCAAGACGACGCCATCTTGCTTTTTTTAACCAGGAACAAGGGCTTAACTTTAGAGCATTTGAGAGCTACTTACTTCCACTTCACTTCTTGACACAAATAAAGTCGTCTTACAAAAGCATCTTATGAATGCTGCAGGTGTTCTGCATTTTGTTTATTTATCTATATTTCTATTTCATTATTAATTTTTCACGATTTTTTAAAATTATTTCTCAATAAACTACTTTATAATGTATGTCTTTGTATTTTGGGAGTAAGTAGCTCTAAAATGCTCTAAAGTTAAACTCTTCTTCCTGTTTTAAAAAAGCAAGATGGCGTCGTCTTGCCTAGATCATTTGCACGAAACAAGTGAAGTTTATGTCAAAATCTTGGCTATAATATACAGTTTAACGCTACCAAATATCAAATCTAAATTTCTAAGCGTTTGCCTGTTATTCCACTTGGTGCAATACTTTAGCCGCACCCAGTATATTTAATTTGAGATTACTGTTTACTTAATTTCTTTTTTGCAATATATATCAGAATTTACCTTTTTTGTACCTTTTGCTAAGTCAGTCGTTAATAACACTATAATGATCTGTGACATTTGTTGCCATAACACAAGAAATGTAATAAACAAAATATATAAGTCAATACACGTGCTAGTTTCATTTATCTCTTGCATTTTTTCTTATCTAATCGTTGCACATATATGTGTGTACATCTGCTTTGTATGTATGTCAATTAAACAAGAAACCAAAAACAACCATGCCAGTGCTCGTGCAATATTTTTATCATCTAACTTTGATGTAACTTCTCTTTAACGATCACGTGTATGTTTTGAAAGAACCAATAACATTATAACCTATATGTATATCTTTAATTATTTCAGATGTTGATTACTTGATAATTGACATTATTTCGTAAGCTGATATGAACTATTAATGATTATGGATTAGTGTTTTCTTTTTCATGTAAAAATGGAATGCAATTAGCATAAATCATATCTTTATTAAATTATGATTTCAAAACTACTTTTGTTGGTGATATAAGATGTAAATAAAAACGGTTTGAAATAATAATAACAATTGATTAAATGTATGAAATTGGTATGTAGTATGACTTCAATCATTAAAATGGTAATAAATATATAGTTCATCCAAAGTTTATTTGGACTTTCTTCATTAATACGAGCGACATGTTCCAGCACCAATGCCAAATGTGTTTTAATATAAATATATGCATACTTATTTTGAGAGCTACAAGATGTCAAATTGACTGATAATGACTGATGATAATTGACTGTAATCGAAAACACGCTGACAGCAACGCTTAATTAAACAACCTATAGTGACATTAAAAACCACTAAATTACCCTTAAAGAACTTTCTATTTGACTAAATTTATTGAGGTACGAATGTGACGTCACAAATGACGTAAGTCCAAATAAACTTTGGATGAACTATACATACTTAGATAAATATTTGCGGAAACCGGTTTTTATCTTCCGACAATCATTTTCCTGTAATAGAGGACATCAAACAAACGTTTACGTACTACAACAGCAAGTAATATAAACATTGGCCAAAGACGAACTAAAGAGATTAATTTTAGTTGTTTTTTCCATTCTTTAATCATAAATAGATATATCAATACACACTATCGCAGACAGTTATTTTTAGAGTAAACGAATAAACAACATTTACGTCCTACTTAATGATAAATGTTTCATTGTTAAAGAAAAAATATTTGTGAATTACTAAATATTAACAAGTAAAATTCGAGTTTGTTACGCCAATGCAATCATTAAATAGAAGCATTTCTTTCCCCGAATTTTATACTACTATATAAGAACAAGTTATTTTTAACAATAAACAGCTTGATAGTCGCAGCGGTAAGAGTGATTAACGATGCTTCAAATAGTGCCTACAATCCAGACTCTAGCTGTGATTTAGTGTTGGAACAGAATCAACAGCGTCGCCTTATTATACAGTTGGGTATAGCAAGGAAAAAGATGGTAGAGGAAATGTTAAACTACTTTGCAGAAGATTGCAGAATTTGAGTAAAGATAAAACGGAGAAATTAAAATATATAGAACACATATATTGAAAAGAAATCTAAGAAGATGCTGGTTGTGTGTACGTCACTAAAGGTTTCAGAGTAGAGGAAGGATAACGGATACTGAACGGATCAGTGTAGAATGGTAGAATGAAATTTGCGCCAATACCATCAGAGCGGCAAGCTCTAGATTTCATCCAAAATATATTCAGTTGTTCAAAGAATTAGTCTCTGCACTCTGCTGCTAATGATGATGCCAATTCTTTTGCCGAATTGGCATCATCTGAATAAAACTTGGAGATCTTAAACTCTTTTATAGTTAGGATATGTATATTTTTAGCCTAGATAATGCCACCAAACGCAGATGCTATACAATGTCAAGGATCTCGAGGATTCCAGAAGCCTCTAAGTGGAATAACAGTAAGCAGAAGAGATGGACAAGTTTGGCTAGACGGTAAAAGATTAGATGATGGAGCTGAAGGTTACTGGAGAATACATGATGATCTATATGACGTTAGCGACTTCATCAAAAACCATCCAGGGGGTCCAGATTGGTTGGAAATGACTAAGGTAAGGTAACATTATTAATTACACTGGTCAACAGGTTTTTTTTTTTTTCTTACACTCTGATATGTGTACGTTATGGACATTTTCATTGTAATTCTGAAAATAATATTAGTTTAACGTTTTTAAATTCGCAATGTCCTGTAAGTGTGTAAACAATTCTAACAGTTTTTGTTATGTATGTGGAGAATTCACCGTTCAACAGCATATACGAAATATTACACCGTTAATAGAAAAATCGTATTAAACCTTTATTTTCAATTAAAAATTACAAATCAAGATAAGTTGTAGACCTCTCACAATGTTTGTGCACGATGTGCTGTTACTTAGAGGAGCTGGATAAAAGGTGCCATTTGGTAGGCCTATGATTTGGCGAGAACTAAAGGATCATTCGCCAGACTGCTACTTTTGCTGTACAAAGACCTTTGGGTTTTCCAGTAAAAATAAGAATAAAATTGCCTATCCTAATTTACCTTCTGTCGCTCGTCCAGTTCCTCATTCGGAAGCTTTGCCAGTACCAAGTCCTATTGATGTTTCGAATCAAGAACATGTTGAAATCCAGATAGAAGAATACATTTCGGAGTTGTCGGACACATGTGAAGAATATTTTCCACCTCCTGGTTCAAGATCTGAATTTATCAAAAACTCAGGCAGAAATATTAGGATCAAGACTGCAAGGGAGGATCAAGACTTTCTAAATACGTTCCAGAATAGCATATACATACAATTAGTTAGTATTAGTATTGTATGATCAATATGAATTTCATTTGTTTATAATACCAGACGTGATAGAAGATATTTGTTTTTATAATAATTATTAGGAATATAAAACAAAATAAGTTTGTATGTAATTCATAAAGAAAAATTTAAAAAAAATGAAAATTTGTTGCTCTGTGTTATTAATAGTATTTATTTATTAATAACAGGGTACGGACATCACTGAAGCATTTGAAGTACATCACATAAGAGGAGTAGCAGAAACTTTATTAAATAAATATCGTGTTAGAAAGGCGAAAGCTCCGCGTTTGTCACCGTATACTTTCAAAGATGATGGATTTTATAGAACGTTAAAGAGGAATGTTAGAGAACAACTGAAAAATATTCCGAAGAAAGCAGTAACAATGTCTGCTTTATATACGGATTCCCTATTATTGGGAGCTTTTTTATTTTCAATATTGGCGTGTCGATTTTGGAATTACTGGTATGCTGCGGCGGCTGCCTACTTTTTAGCATCACTAACTGTTGCTGCCCACAATTATTTTCACCAAAAGGACAACATCAGAATGTATTACTTTAATTTTAGCTTAATGAGTTATAAGTAAGTGTTTTATCAACTACATATGTTTATGCTGTTATATTAAAAAGGAACATTATAGAGATTGGAGGATTAGTCACTCATTAAGTCACCATCTCTATACTAACACAGTCATTGATCTTGAAATGATATTCTATGAGCCGTTAATTGGTTATTACCCTGTTACTAAATCTTTCACAAAGAAGTATCTACCTTGGTTATATTCTCCAATTTTATGGTTTCTTACTTTTCATTTATCCTTGATTACAAGGTAAGTAAGTACATATTGAGTTTGCAATTTTAATTTTTAGTAATACTTTGCTTTTCCAGAATAAAAAATGCTGTGGCATTTAACGATAGCCGTTCATTTTCTAAAGTCGACCTAATACCTTATATTTTGCCTTTAACCATGTATTTCCTTGCCAATCAAACATTACTGCATACATTAGGAATGTGGACTGTTGTAATCGTTTTCTCAAGTTTCGTCTTCAGCTTCATTGGTATCAACGCGGCTCACCACCATCCAGAAATCTTCCATGATGGTGATACTCCAAGGTAAGATTGTCACTACCATTATTAAGGAGTTGGATTAAATATTTTTGTTTCTTCAGCAAAGACACTGATTGGGGTGTAAATCAAATCGACGCAGTTGCTGATAGAAACGAAATTACCGGCTCCCATTACTTAGTTCTAACGAACTTTGGAGATCACGCTTTACACCACATGTTTCCGACTTTAGATCAAGGCTTATTGCAGTACATCTACCCAACGTTCAAGAAAACTTTGGAACAATTCAATATAGATATAAGAATGACATCTCAATTGGAAATGGTTAAGGGACAATTCCTGCAGATGGCAAGGTGTCAACCCAATCCAAATCCTCCTTCGGCAAAATGGACTAAGCATGGAAGATGATTATTTCATGAAGATATTTAGCTTCATTACTATTTAAGGGAGATTAGATTCAGAGATTAAATTAAACAATAAATTGATATTTTGATTGATAATCTTTATGTAAATGAATATTAATAAATTATATTTCGATCATATCATAATTTTTTATATTGCGCACCAAATTGGCAATGTTAGATTTAATTTGGTAAGACTGTAATGTTGCCTACATTAACTACCTAACTTCATTATCAATTAGTATATCTAATTATACCTTATTTCAAAAAGAGAGAGACAAAATTCTGAACAGATCCCCAGCCTAAATTACAATATATAATTTGCAAAATAAATTTTATATGACATTCTGTGATAAGTAAAGTAAAAGAGAACTAATCTACATCAAACAAATAGATAAACTAATATAATAATTATAGTAAAACTTTAAATGCAACCGTAGTATAAACAATATCAGAATGTTTGTCTGTCATTCGGGTCTGTTCAGAATGTTGTCTTTTCTCTTTTTGAAATAAGGTATAATTGTCAAAAATTGACATATAATTATATGTCATCCTGGTGCGCTCTTGGCGATGTGCCATAATATTTCTGTTTCTATAATATCATGCTTATTATTCGAAATACAAGATGTTCAAGGTCATGCCCACACTAACTACGCGTATAACTGGAAAAGATAGATATAATTATATGCCATCCATTTTGGAACGCATCTGATACATTCATAACCTCAAATCCACTGCAAACTGGGAATTTTATCGATGGGACGTTTAAACCACCAGGATCCAGGAAATAATAATAGCGTACATTTTTTAACGCAATACAACATGTACTGACTTGTTGATACATTAAGCGGCTGAATCGTCCCAATTTTCGTAAACATCTAAAGTTGGCAACGTTGTATTTAATTAGGTAAGACTGTAATGTTGCCTAAATTGACTGCCTAACTTCATTATCTATTGTTAGTGTAATTAGTTGTCAAAAATTGACATCTACTATGTAAGTCAAAGGTCTGTTTGTTCTGTTTGTATTATATAACTTTAAATTTAATGAAATAGAGGCAGGTAAAGATAATAATCAAACGTGTATATACAATAAATGTCAAATGATAATGACAACTAGATGGGTATGATAGCAATTTGGAGGAACTTGGGAGGAAAAATGAAATATTTTCCTTTTCAAAGCAGGGATTATGTTGCCAACCTGAAACATTTGCCACTCAGTTTGAAGCTTACTTCATAGAAATCAATCACATTTTGAATAAAGGCGCGAAAGTTTTATATGAATAGATTATAAAGATGCAAATTAATAATAAAAGACGTTAACAATAAAGTGCTTTTTCAATTTTATTATTTATAAACAAATTTTATTTTAGATAGAAAAATATGAAGACTAAGAATTTAATGGAATTTATAATCTTATCTTGCTCCCGTTCTCTTTCAGTCTCTACGTTTGAATTTCTTTCAACCTTATCGAAACTTCAATCCTAGTATTTAATCATTCTTTTTATTTTTTATTTAGCTGTATCATTGCCATTACTAGTTCCAGGGACTTTACTAGTTGTTGTTAAGTTGTTAAGCTTTACTTTTGCTTCAATATGTTCCTTCTTGTCTTACATTCTTCTAGTTTTTATACGTCAGTAGGTCAAATTTGTCTTTGGTCTTCGGTCTTGTCTCTTGCCAAGTATCTCTAAACAATTCAGAGAAGATTCTTTCGATTATTTTCTTTTAGGGATTTGCTCGTTACCATTTAATTAGTTTAGGATCTTATATCTGGCGACAGAGAGAGATGACTCGAGTGTGATGGCAATATTGCAGAATTCTGAACATTTTCGGCAGCACTTCCTTGAAATAATTCTTTATTTTTAATACACCAGTACTAATATAAAAAACAGAAATTAATATGATGATGCATGATCTCCTTAGATGGCCGGCATGGCTTGACATCGTGTTGGAATGGAGTGAACTAAATTATCAAATAATTCTTGGGGAATGTTTCCCCACTCTTCCCCGAAGAGTAGTTTGAAGTTTTGCAACTGAACGAGGTCCAAATGCATCCCAAGCATGTTGGATAGGATTACTGTCCGGAGAATCGACTGGCCAGTTCATCCTATCAATTCCTATCTCTCTGATGTGAACGAATCATTTTGATTGAAATATAGTTGGGTATGGCCAGAAATATTGCCACACTTCTGTTATCTGGGTACAGACTAAATTTTGACTATTGGCCTTCGGACATAGAGATCCACGTCATGGAGACAATTTCTTCTTGGTTGAAGATAGAAACCGGACTTCAATTCTCCGGAAAGACTCCGGAAAGCTGTATCGCTTGTATGGCTATCAATACAAGCGATACAGCTTACGGGGTCACTGCAACTAAGCACCCACCACACAAAAAAAAAATTAGAAGTTGGAGATAGTAGAGTCGGGAAATTACATTTTGGTTACTCCGGATAGTTGAGCGATACCTTGCTGTGAAAGGAATCTGTCAAGTTCAATTAAAATTTAGTTTTGTTTGAAAGCTATGGCTGAAGTTTTGCGATAATAGGAATTAAACTTTATTCAAAAGAAACGAAATTAAAAAAGAAACAAAAATGCTTCGCTACTCATCTCTGATATAAATTATCTCCGATAGTTATCAGAATATGCTCTTCATGAACTAAACTTTAAAGGTCTCCTTCAGACTTAATTTATTATTTTCCAAATCGTTGACATTAACTGGTACCTCCCAGATTAAGAATTATTTCACCTTTCCCATCAATTGATTAAGTACCACGTTTTACTGTATTATTAAAGTTACGGAGAAGTCGTTTTATAAATTTTTAAATTAATCAATTTATTTCTATACTTCCTAGCGCACGAACTTTATATTTTCTTAACTTGCCATGTGCGTTAATGCGATGTATATAATGGACGCGCAACCCAAAGCTCGCAGTTGCACTGGAAACGTGTTACTGTCGCGTTCACAGGCGCACGCTACTGATGTTTTTTTTCCGGGTTTCGTATTCCGGTTTCGTCGCTACGATAGATCTTTATACAAATAAAGGGTGACTTTAAATAAATATTGTAAATATAGTGTTGATACCTTCAAGATTATTTTCGAATTTGTTCGTAAAGTTTTTCACTTTTCTTTTTCGTTTTTTTCCCCCTCTTTGGTTTTGTCAATGCGGTGGTAGAAATTTCAACGTTTCTAATTCACGGACAAGGTAAAGTTTAATATTAGACATTTATCGATTATAGTGCTCTAATTAGAATGTATGTTTAGCGTTAATATTTCGTTTAGTCTTGGTCTATTAGTATTAACAACTTTATAAATATTTAGTATAGTCTGTTGCACAATATAAGATAATAATTTTAATCCAGCGTTTAGAATTAGCTCATGATAAATTCTTCTAAGCAGTAACCCTTTCTATTTTATTTCATAATTAAGCCCGGATCTTCATTTTAGGCAGAATATAATTCGTATTTCTCGAGGGATTTTATCGAGTTAGTTACATAACTGTAATTGGATTTAATAAATGCTAAATTGCTTTCTAATTCTATAGGGTTGCTCCTCTAACTTGTTGCTGAAAATTCTTGTGACATTACAGTTAGACACTTAGGGACGATTAACGATATCTCAATTTCGTATAATTTATGTTTCTCTTCAATATACGTAAATACTACTGAAGTGTAAGAAAATTATATTAAATGCCAATATCAATCATAATGTCGGAAACACCATTTTTTTTGAGTGCTCTAAAATAAAACCAGCGTATTGCTAATGCAAAGGTATTTGTCATTGTCTGCCTGAACGTCTTATTTCGTCTAAAACTTCCTCGTTTTGTTATAACAGTCTCTCGCTTACGATTAAAACCCTTCTGGAAACTTGTACGATTCACTGTAATGGAAATGTAGTCCAAGCAAATTAATTCTAAAAACCTTTTACTTGTGTAATTGCACAAACGTATGCAGATAATGTAAATGGTAGGAAGTAGGGGAGAGGAGGGAAATCGTACGCACCTAAGCAATATCTGATCTAAGTCAAGCGATTTAATTACTGTAGACTGCAGATTTGTCACACTTGTTCACTTATATGTTCCCTTTAACAACACTATCTTAAATTTTATTTTAGGTTGAAAGTGTTTTTATTTTAAGTTTGTTGTCTTTGAAATGTGCCCACAGTCCACAACTAACACATCTTTATCCATCTTTTCCAAAATCTTCACATACCAAGCATTGCTCTTTCTCTTTTGAATCCACATCCAGTTGACCATGTCGTCGAGTCATCATTGACATTTTGTCAATTTTGTCGTCTTCGGAACTGTCTGAGTCTAATTCCATATTTCTCTTTCTCTTACATATTTCTCGGTTTTTTGCGTACAGCAACCTTCTCCCTAATATCTTTAATCTTACTTTGTCGAACTCAATTAACTTTATTCATTTTTTGTTGCTTCTTTTCGAGAATCCATTTTAACGGCGTAGCAGTTAATATCTCCGACTTTCCCTTGTTACTTTTTTTAGTTCTGCAATGGTAACGTTTTCTTTCGGTAAAGCACTTGTCTTTGATTTCCCTTTAAAACGCGACTGATGTTTAGCTGGAACGTGAGAAGTTGACGGGCCAGGATCAATCTCATTTGTGGAGTCCAAATCATCAGATACCGTAGGTAGATATTGACTAGCAGCTTCAAAATCCTCTTTTGTAAATTTATCGGGATTGAATGGATAGATCCCAGTTGCGTTAAAACCTGATAAAGCCTTTTCCATAGTCGCAATTTTAACGTAGGCGTTATTAAGTATTTCTGCTAAATCGGGGAAAGTTATTTTCTCTTGCTTGCCAGTTTTTAAAAAAAGATCACACTCCTTATTAAACGCGCACTTAAATGGTCCAAAAAATGAGGCTGCAAGCGGTGGGAGGTATGTGGCGGTATAGACAACATTACGATTCCATTATCTTTACAATAATTATAAATCAAAAGAGATATGTGGCTATAATGGTTGTCGAGCAACAATAAATCAGGGTTTTCTAGAGTTGATTTTACGTGACATTTAAAATGCTGCAACCACTGAAAGAGACATTTCTCGTTGCTCCAGCCATTCTCGGTAACTGCAAAAATATCCTCGACTGGTCCATGTTTCGTCAATGTGGGCGACATTCGCTTCCTGGGAAATATAAGGAGCGGTGGAATAAAGCTTCCAGAAGCACTCATTGCGCATATAGCCGTGACATTCTTTCCACGTTCCCAAGATATTTTTGATCCAAATTGTTTAACGCCTCTGGGTCCAAGTTACTTAGTAGGCTTCTGAACAGTTGAAATCCCAGTCTGCTTGGTGAAAATTTATATTTGTCTAAGAGAGTTGCCAAGTTTGAATAAAAAAGTTTAACAGATTCTTCATTGAAAGCAGTTATTTTTCACACTTGTTCCTACAGGTTTTCTTAGGCTGATTTGGGGATTTCTTTTAAGAAATGATTGCAACCAATCCTTGCCTGCTTCCTGGCGGTTTTTATTAAATTCATGACGTATGCCATTAGACTCTGCATATTGAAAAGCGAGTTTTCGTAACTCCATGAAACAATTTAGCTAACTTGAGAACATGATTAGCCATTTGTGTCTCAGTCTCAGCTGAGAATGTAGAACGTCTTCCTAATCTTGGGCCAGATCTGTCGTTAGTTCGTCTACGAGCTCTCAATGTTGCTTCGTGAATGTTGAATGACCTAGGAACTTCTCAAATTTTTCTGCCAGAATCTATTGCCTCTTGAGCTTTCTGTAAAGTCTCCTCGGTCCAATGAGCGATATTCGTTTTCCTAACGTACTTGTTAGGCATCTGGAAAAAGAATAATAGCATTTTAATGTAGCAAACACAAGTGCTCCTTCAATTTTGGATACCTTGGGTAATAGTACGCAGATGGAGGGTAATCGTACGCATTCGCGTATCATTACCAGATTGGACTCTGTTATGCTTATGAGCTTCTCAAACAAACACAGGATAATATTCCCACAATAAATATACGTCATTTACTTCAATAGAGGATTGTCTTTTTACTATAAAAATTAGAGCGACTTCCAAATAGATCTACACAACTTACCTTTATTTTAATCAGGCACAAATATTATACGAAAAATACCGAAAAGTCAATATGGTCGACTACTAACAAACACCAGAGTGGAACTGAAATGTATCGCAACAAAGTTGTTGAGACATGTAGCAGCCACAAGCTTATGCGATTAATGGCGATATCTAACGATTGCTTGATCGTACAGGTGGATGCGTATAATTGCCCGCTGCCTATGATTGCCCGCCTCTCCCCTAATCCTATAAAAGTACAGCCGAAAACAAAAAAAAACAACAGATTTACAAAGATATGATAATATCCTTGACGATCATTGTCCTTCGTAAACGAACGTGAAAATTGGATTGCAAACTTCAAAATGGAACTGATTCGTTGTACTCCACAGATAGAAGATCAAATTTTGAATATTATTGATGAAAATCCCGAAACTAGTGTTAGAAGAATTTCGACTCAGGTGTGGCTGTAAGCAGCAACCTTGTTTGGAGAACTCTTCAGGAGGAACTCCTTAATATAAGCCCTTACTGCGAATAACTGGTGATCAGCTAAATTTCACTGATAACATCCTTTTCACTGATGAAGCTGGTTTTACTAAAAATGGAACAATCACGTTTGATTGGACGAGAATCCTCATGTTACCACTGTTGAAGCCACACACCAGCAACGTTTCTTTCTAAAAATCTGGTTAAGCATGACAGGGAACCGATTGTTTTGCCAAAACGCTTAACAAGTCATGCATACTTCGAGTACTTGGAAAATACTTTACCTGAACTTTTTGGAAGATTTACCTACAAATCTGAGACTGAACCTCTGGTTTATGCAATATGGAGCTCCACCACACTTTACGCGTGCTGTTAGGGAACATCTTAAGAATGAATTTCCTGGGAGATGGATTGGGCGAGGAGATCCCATTGCTTGGCCTCCAAGGTCCTCCGATCTAACCCTGTTGGACTTTAATATCTGGGGTTATTTGAAAAGTTTAGTGTACTCAACACTGGTAAACGATCTGTTTGTTAAATTCGAGAAAAACTCATGAAACTTTGAAAGAAGATGTAGATCCTGTGTCGAAATGGAAGGATGTCGTTTTAAACATCTTCTTTAGTTATAATCTATTTTATGTTTCAAAACACCCTGTATATACACAATTATACAACAAATGAGATCAAGATATTATTATAGTCGAATAGCAAATAAGAACTTTAATTATACAATGCACCATAATACAGGAGGTACTGCATCAATAACTCCTTCAATATCTCATCTAAGCCATGAAAAGTCCTTAGGATAAAGCTAGGGGGAATCAAGCCACAAGATCGATCACGGTAACCAGTTATGTAAATGCCTACTGTGATTAAATCCACAAACAATCGGAATTGAAACAATAATATTAAACACTCGAGCAAGACAGATTGTATTTGTGTGTACAATTATACGAGGGCGTATTTCTATGTTATCTATCTAGCCATGAGAAAAAGCACATAAGAGAAAAAAATTTTTTCTACATAACTCCCTTCAACGCTAATACATTTAATTCCATTTTTTTCCAATTGCCCCATACCCTCAGAAAAAAATTGCTTCGGTAACCCCACAAAATATTCTTCAACAGCTTCTTCGAGTTTTTTTTTTGTGGATAAGAATGCGAGGGTTTTTCCTCTAGAGCAGTTTTTAAATTTTTTAATTCTGTTCTCCATTTATGGTAAGCCCTCCTGGAATATATTTAATAAGCAAGACCCCTTCAACATCCCAGAAAACAGTTTTTTTCCTGAAAATTGTTTCTTGGCCTTTTTTGGTGGTGGAGAGCCCTTATGAACCCACTGCATGGATTCTTGTTTTATAGGAGGGTCCCAATGATGTACCCAAGTCTCATCTCCGGTGATAATTCGAGATAAAAATGTTTTGTCCCTCTCCAACTCGACAAAATTTTCTTGAGAAACTTATTTTCTGTACAGTTTTTGTTCAGGTGTAAGCAATCTGGGTAGACACCTTCTTCATACCCAAATCGTCATGCAAAATTTTGAGGACATTTGCTTCGGATATACAGACTTCATTGGCAATGACAGCTATCTTTACACGACGATCTTTCAGTATCAAATTTTCAATTTTGCACAATGTCTTCAGTTCGAGCTTCAACAGGTCGTCCGGAAGGTCATCATTGATTGACTCTCGGCCCCATCGAGAGAGTTTAGACCAACATTTTACTGTTTCACTTATTTTATCGAGAACTAGACCGTCTCAAATCTCTGTAAACAACAGAAATTAAACACACAGTGATAGCAATTTTTCAATAATTTGTTTGACATCGTCACTTTTTTGTTTCATAGCTAGGTAGATAACATAAAAATACGCCCTCGTATTGTGTGATTTAAATATGTCAATTCATCAGTTCACAATTCTTCCATTTTAAAATATTTTGTGCGAAATAGAATATTACAAATTTTACTGTACTTGCTCTACTGAATCGATAAATGATATTCTTGTTAAAATATGTCTTCATATAGCATAGTATAGCCCACGATAAATTATACGAACCATGCTTCCTGCAGCGCCATTTGCCAAACTCCGGGAACATCTCTAATTCAACCTCATGGGAGATTTATCTGAACTGAAGACAATACAAATCTGTTACAATATACAATTATGTACAAACTATAGTAAAAGACCTGAAAGAATCTTTGAAATTAGAATTAACATCTAAAAAATATTAAATAAAAAGCGACAAGAATGTTTATGGGGCAATCGCTACAACTTTTTCCCCTCTTTGAGGGAGTACAATTGAATGAATTCCAGCCCAATAAAACTGCTCATCTTTTGAAGCCAAGAATGTGTCGATCAAATTTTTGATACCGCCAACTAAAGTGAAGCTTATTCCAGACAAGGCATTCTGCATTGTTCGAAACAAATGGGAGTCAACAAGAGGTATCTCGGCTATACAACGGGTGAGGTTAGACTTTCCATCCGCTATTTTTCTTTTTCTTCTTCTTATTGGCACCCCGTGATCCATAAGAGATTCGCTCAGCCATATCCGAGCACATGAGGATTGAGCGATAAAGCTCTTGACATCTTGCATTCCACTGAAGTATCTTCATTAAGAAATAATTCTTTGGATAAGTCTTCCTTTGATGCCACGAAGTAGAGCTGCTATTTCCAGTTCCTGTTCGCTTGTTTTGCGTAAACTTTTTACTACCTGGGTCAAACTTTCAATTTGTTGGGTTATGTTCTCCGGCTGACCCTTTGATGTCCTAGAAACCGATTGGTCTTTTGACATCGTTGACAAATTAGGGTTTTTGCTCTGGTTGATATTATTTCCTTGACTTGATTGGGATAGCTTCCGGGCTTATCAGATTTTTATGATTCTGTCTAATATATCCTGGGGTTAATTGCATCATTGATCTTTTGGATCTCTCTCTTCTTAATGAAGTAGCTATTAGTAGCAGTTCGCTCTCTTTCCACACTCGAAGCCCTGGTAAATAGTGGGGGAAAATGTTGCAGCATCTCATTAGTATTGAATGACGTTTCATTTCTTTCATTAGCAGTCACCTTTTTCTTCGCTTCCCAAAATGTGATATTATCAAAGGCCTTCACTTTCCTTATGGGAAGGAAGGTGATTTTTTTCACAATTGGCACTCTTTATTTCTTTGTCACATTCTTGCTCCTCACTATCATGCATTTTTCTGCAACGAAAGCACTTTTGGTTTCCCTTACACTGGTTTCTAGTATGTCCATATCCACTGTATTAACATAACACTGTATTACATTTTACCTAAATGTACTTCTTTATGTACTTCTCTTTCTCCACATTTCAAATTACTTTTAATTTCTTCCGCTGGTAGGTCTTCATCCACACCTCTTAGCACACCCTCAGCAGGTCAGCAGGTGAGAGGGAATAAATGATGCCCAGTTATTTTTATTACATACATCACTGTTAGCTTGATTAAATTTCTCAAATTCCAAAGCTATTCTTGACCTCCCTTTGTTAACTATGTTCAGTATCCCTTCGATGTTCTCTTTATGAGCTATCCGACCAATTTTCAAAGTTTTGATACCTGTACGATCACCATCATTCTTATGTTGAACGTGGACTACAAATGGACCTAGGCTACTGTCCTTGTATCCGTACTGCATAATATACCACACCCTTCTGATCTCACCAAATTCACAGCATCACCTTCGAACTGGGATATTCGACTTTAGAGTGGATTTTCCATGTTGGTCGGGCCTCACATATAATTTCGTGGGTTTAGGATTGTCATTTCAGACATGAAAAATTTCCTTTCAATGTCTCTTGGTTTCACTTCATATAGAACCCAATTTTCCATTTTCTGGGTCACACTTATGTTCTTTAGGTGCAATGAATGAAATGGCTTGTCGATTGAACAAGCTCCTTTTGAGTTTGACACTAGTCTTCATCCAATTCAGCGTCTTCAAACGTTGTAATCATTGATGCATATAGAATTAAATTCGTCTGTGTACAAAATACAAACATCCATGAATGTTTTATATCATCCCACCTCTAAAAAACATATGAAATAAGAAGCAACCAAACTAAACTGAAGGTATAAAGAAAGAACCCCCCCATTCACGATCCTAATTTGTTACATTTTTTTTTACGCCAAGCACGGACGGTTGGCAATCCTAAACGAAAAATTATACTCCATTAGTCTTATTGTTCCACGGCTCCGAAACGATCTAAAATATTTTGTTTTTTCGCAGGCTCATAACACAAAGAGTCCCGGTAAAATACTTTATAAATTCCACGTAATTTTTTACTGTCAAAGAGCCTTGCATTTTAGTTATGGAAATGTGTTTTTTTTTGTTTTATTTCTACTTGTAAGGATCACTATAATACACTATAATACGAGGGTAGAAACTTGTATACATTAGTATGATTGCTGACGAAACAAAAATTGAATTGAAAAGGTTTATACATGCTGTGACTGTTTTTTTTTTTTTAAATTTATTCGATGTGAGACTTGAATGGGGATTAGTAGTATTGAATTGTATTGGATAATGTGGGAACTATCTTCATGTTAAAGCTATTGCACTTAGGAACTTTAGGAATGACTCGACAAGCCATTTCATTGCGTCTAAAGAACATGGGTATGATCAAGAAAATGGGAAATTGGGTTCCATATGAATTGAAACTAAGACACATCGAAATGAAATGAAATGCTGCTTCAATGATATAATCGGCATCGTATCGTTACTGAGGACGAAAAATTGATCCATTATGACAACCCTAAACGCAGGAAATCATATGTGAAGCAAGGCCAACCCAGCACATCAAATCCAAAGCCGAATATCCATGGTTTGAAGGAGAGAAACCATTAATGGGGAACACTACCAACAACAACTCTTCAAATTAAAGCGAGCATTGAAGCAAAAGCGACCAAAATGGGTGATCAGAAACGAGTCTTCAAAAGTTATATTTTAAGAAGCATATCATCATAATTGATCCTTTTCAAAGAACTCCAAATGGACTTCAGAAAGAATTCTACTGGAACTGATATGGGGTGGAGGAGAAGGTGTCAACTCCTTGGTACATCACTTGATCACAAAATTGAAATTAAATCTGATGGAACTAAGTTGGATAGAGTAGAATATAATCCCATATTTAGTAAGACCTGCCAAGGAGGAAACCATAAATGCGCGGACAGTAAATGGTTGCCCTAAATATTCAAAATTCAAATCGTTATCCAGTCAGAATTTTTAAAACATTAGTTGGGAAACGTGGGCCTAATTTTACCTGCGATCGGTTGTTTTTGACGCCTAATCCATTTTGGAAGAAGGAAAATTCTTTCTGGTACAAAAACTCGCTTAGTGGGAAGAACAAAATTTCGAAATGGACCAAACAAAGAGAACTGTGTCACAATTAGCCAAATTGGGAGTTGGTCATGCCAATTTTGCTTCGATTCAGCCCTATTTACAGATGGACCAACAACATCACCAACAAATTTTGAATCAGTTACGAGGGATACAAAACCAGGGACAGGAAGCAAAATTTTCCACCTCGTCAGAGACGATGGTGAGAAAAACAGAGTTTGTAACATCATCAACAACACCAGGAAATATAACTTACAATAATTGTGTGTTTAATTTTGGTTCAAAATAATTTATTGTTCTCTTTTCTTAACAGATAATAAAATATGCTTAATTTGCTCATTTTTTACTATGAAACTTGGTTTAGGAAATAATCTTAACAAATATAGCTCAAGCTTGATAAGTAGTCGACTATTACATTGTTTCAATTTTTCTCGTGTGCTTCCTAATTTGACTTGACCAAAATTGGCATTAATAAAAGCCGTAAGCCCTAAAGCCCTCGTGCTCTAGTCAAATTACTTAATCGACTATTTATCAAGATCTCGTTATATTATCTTTGATTAATGCAGAATGCCTTGTTCAGAATACGCTTGGCCGATGCATTCTTGGCCTCCAAAGATGAACGATTCTACTGGGATGAAATTCATTCAATTGTGCTTCCTCAAAGATGGAAATTTTTTAAAATAATATCTACAGGATATACCATATACAATAACCTGCAACGGACATTGATCTCCCAACTAAACTAATTCAATTAAGTTTTCAAGTTCCACAACGTTGGTAAACGCTACGAAAATACATAGAAAGGGAAAATAAAAACGTGACGCTTTCTACACGCCACACATCGGTGGTGGTCGAGTGAATATTAAAGAAAATTCACTGCGTCTAATGTAGCGTGAACAGTTTCACTCCCTATCTTTATCTCACTAAAGTGTACACGTATTGAAAATTAAAGCGAGAAAGACACTGGATCGTTCCGCTTAGAGGGATAATAATTTTCTGCTGCTGGTGGTGGTTGTGGCGGTCTCTTGATAATTCAATTAGGAAGATGCGCCCATATAAAATGGCAATAAAATAAACAACTCGCAAGCGATTTAAAAAAAATTGAATTAAGGTAAATTTATCTTCTCCGAGAATATAATTTTTTATTATTTTATTACAACAATAAAATAAAAAATTCTGGTTAAACCTCCTCACTTTCCAGATGAAGGAAGACGACAGTAACGGTTGTCGTTCGATTGGCATGTTTCTCTGCGGTCGAACTGGTCTATTCCTACTTGTAATCGGATACGCGTTTCTTGGAGCTCTCATATTCAAGACACTAGAAGGTGGAAACGTCGACAACGTTCCAGTTCATATCCAGCGAAGCCGAGAGGATTGTCTCCGGGAGCTTTGGCTTATTACAGGTAAGATTTTTTTTTATCAATAATGTCATCACTCTCACAAGGGAAGTATGTCATCAGTTTGTAGACTACACCTAGTGTTTCTCAATGGCGCCCTTCGTTGCTGCAGAGATGCTTATCTAGGGGGCGTAACCTACCCTTGAAAATCACCTCAAATTTTGTTTTACGTAAATAATGTTTAAACGGTTAAAGATAGAAAAAAGTCTTAATGATAGACTGACACTATTTACGGAGTACCACTTTACTGCTAGATTCTTGAGGTGGTCACTGCCCTGCGACTTTCCAGACGTCTGTACCAGCTGACAAACCAGCAACAACCCCAACCTTTCGACGTGTCGGGCTTTCGTCTGTGGAAAGGAACACAACGAAGGGGGCCATTGACCAACACTTTGTCAGTAAGTCTCCAGTCTAACTAATTTCTTTTAGAAATTCCACTTTATTCATCAACGTATTCTCCTTCAAGAGTGATACATTCCTTCCAACGCTTCTCTAACCTTTCGATATCCATTATGTAAAAGGATTTGTCTTTGCTCTCATTATCAGTTTCGCCAATCACTTCTTCGTTTTGAAACTTCTTTCCATGGAGCATTTTTTTCATGTCTGCAAAAAGCCAGTAGTGGCTGGGTGCCAAATCTGGAGAGTACTGTGGGTGGGGAAGCAATTCAAAGCGTAATACATCCAATTTAATCATTGTTTACATCGACTTGTGACAGCTGGTGAAACAGCACTTTTTTCTTAATTTCTGTACCCAATCGATCTAATGTAATGTAATATTCACTACTCATAGTTTCGCCTTTCTCAAGATATGTAGTTAATGTCTAAAATTCCATGGGCGTCCCTAAATACGGATGCCATAATCTTGCCAACCGACTTTTGAGTTTTTGGCCGCTCTGGACGATTTTCACCGACTGCTGTCCACTCAGCTAATTCAGGCGTGTAGTGGTGGATCCATTGTCACATACCGATGTATTTATTTCGCTTGAACAGCTCCAAACAGCGCACTGAATCGTCGAAGCATTGTAGGTTCTGGTCCGGTGTGAGCAAACGCGACACCCACTTCGAAAGCAACATTTGGGCATGCCCAAATTTTTAAAATTGTAAAGATACTACCTTCTGATATCTTTAAGGTGTCAGCTATCTCACGCAACTTCATTTTACGATTTTTTTAAACTATTTTGTGGACATTTTTTATGTTTTCCGGAACAAGTGCCGATTTTGGGCGACCACAGCCGATTTTGGGCGCTTATTCGACGCGTTTAAATTTAGTATACCAGTCAATAATAGTTTATTTCTCTGGTGTAGAGTCCCCATAATGCTTATTAAGCCACAACAGTGTTTTCGCCCATCAAAAAACCATGTTTAATCAATCCATTCTCTTGAAAATGGGGAATAGGAATATTTTTCAAATTATATATATAATCACATAAATGAATTTAAAAGAATGGACCAAATTTTTTTTATTTTGTTATATCTTTATTATTTATTGAGATATAAACGTTTAAAGTTTCGTTTTTCAGCGCCTTTATGAAAATGCGGCCAACTATTGAAGTACAAAGACTACTGACGTCACGCAGTACCTTAGGGTATTTCTTTGTGTTGTCTTGATTGCAATTTCAATGTATATTTCTTTTTTAGTTATTGGCTACCATGAAAATATGTCTGACGATGATCTGACGTGACAATCGATGATGACAATCATGACGTTATTTATCTAATTTTCGACCAGTTCTGAAGTACGCTTCTCTAATTTAGGTTTGTCACTGACAGCTGTCACAATTTGAAGTACAATTTAGCAGTATCCTCAGTCTTATTAAAGAAAATATTTTAAAACTTTATGTTGACATGCCTGATTTTTAAATTCAAATGCGTCAAAAATTTGACAGGGCAAAAGTCATTAATATTGATTCATTTAAACAATTCTAACCTGAAAATTTTGTAGGTTTGCCAAACTGAATATTAACTTCAAACATTTATAGTCGTTCGGTACCTAGCAGGATAGCTAATTTACCACACTGGACCCAACTGTTAATAATAAAATATTCCCATTGTTTTAGACTAGTGACTAGTGAAAAATTTTAATCGAACAGTTTTATGAAATGACATAACGAACGTCTGCTTCACACAGTAATAGTTTAGTTGTCACATTTTTAATGCACACATCTGTACTATTTAATAAATGAACCAGCCGTCTATGGTACAAATTTCTTCCACTCAAGTGACATTCATATTTACCTAATATGCACTGTATGCAGTAGTGTGGGAATATTTGATGTATGTATATATATAGGAGTCCCTTCGGGGCAAAGATATTAAATGCAGTAGCGAAACGAGACACACCGGAAGCAACCTCCATCTAGTGCTGGTGTTTTCATCTCCAGGAAAACCTCATACTACCTAGCGGAGTCTGTAACTCTGATATATTGTGAAAGTTCATTAGTTAAGTGGTATTCTGTCTACTAGCTATGATGAATGAACGAACTAAGTAATATTAGCAAGTCATTGTATGATGAGTTTCAGCCAGATTTTTTTTTTATAAATCGTATATTGTTGTAAATAAAACGTTTAATAGGAATATTTGTAATAAATGTTATAATCGACGACGTCACTGTCATCGTCATTTTATTTTTAGTATTGTGCTCGTGTTATTCCTCTATTTTGAAATTCGGACGTGGTATATTATAGGTAATGTCGTTTTTATTAAGTTTTTGTGGTATTTTCCGATATAGCAAAACACGGATGTCACCGAAGGTAAAATTTATTGATCTCGCGTTCTCGAAGTTCCAATATACCTACTCTATTATCCACATTTTCCTCTTCGGTGAGTAGAAATGTAAGCTGTCATTTGTACATCACCAACAGTTATAGTCTAATATTTAGAGTCTTCTGAGTTATGAAATTCACTAGAAAAATATTTTATTGATTGAGACCAATCTTAAGAAATTGGAATATTTCAAATGTTTTCAAACTTGAGTTGTATTGTAAGAATTAATGAATGATTACATCTTAAGGCGCCTATACATGTTGGCCGAGCGTTGCTGAGCGATGGCCAACGCCAACGTGTAGATAGCCTATTTGACTTGCCTTGTCATCGCTCGGTGTCGCTCGCCTAGTTGGCCGAATGAAACCAAGCGCCAACATGTGTAGAGTTCATTTGTCGTCACTTGTCTTTGCTCGCCGTCGCTCGTGATCAGTTGCCTCACTTTTTGGACCGGTGTCGGTTTTTGCACAATGAACAAATCAAAGGCACTCGTTTCTGTGCTCATTGGCGTTCGACGAACTTGTCGAATGGACACGTTTGTCTATTTGCCGGCGCTCGGTTGAGACTTAAAGTTTACCGGTTGACATCATTGCTTAATTTACATTATACTTTTTTCGTTTAGAAATGTGTGATTAGTTCGTATACTAGAAAGTAGTTTTCAAACTAGGTCCGATCCTATTTTGAATAAGAGCGGTAACTTCTAGCTGAAATTAGTATGCAATCAAGTTTAGAAATCTTTCTAGACGAAAAAAGTATAATGTAAATCAAGCTTAAAGCTGTATCGCTTGTGTGACTATCGCTGCATATCTCGCTGTGTAGTTTTGCTCAAATAGGCTTGTGACAGCATTATATCGTCTTTATAATGCTGCGCTGTTAATTACTTCGCTGCCAACAGCGAATAGTAGATAGATATTATATAACAGTGTTACCACACTAAAGGGGTCTACAGACGAAGGGATCGATTATACAATCCGTTGTATACAGGGTGTCCCAGCTGACACGGTTTCTTTGATAATTTGATTATTTTACAGTATAGTGAAAAAAGTTTTAAATAAAAGTTGTCCCTATTTATACGATGCATAGTTAGAAAATATGTTAAAATATACAGGGTGTCCCAATTATAGAAAAAGCGTATATAACTTTATTATTTTAAATTGATCACCCTATATATTGTATTATCTTATTTTCGAATATTGAAAACTCCAATTTTGTATTTCAACGTTGTTACTAGTTATTCCTCTATTGTAGATAGGACGTCCTAGAGTGCGTATACAGTGACTACACACAGATTCCCCGAGAAATTTACAAAGGACAATCGCGCTCTCATTTTAAGTTTAACACGTTTGCATGCGAAATGGAATTGAATTTTGGCGCACGGGGAAATCTCTGAATTTTTCATTGTTCGCTGTGTCCCAGCAACACGTAGAGGGGCTTGTACGTAATTCCGTTTGAAATATTTCAAACACCTGTTACCTGGGAATGAACGTTAGTTACGTCTCGAGGGGATTGTTAAGCAATTTTCTTGAATAGTTTGAGTACTTTTTAGAGGTGGTAGCTTCGTGGCAGGTGAACTTTCTATATTGTAATAATCCCGTGTGTTCTGAAAACAATGCATACGACAACAAAAATGTCTGATTATTATATTAAAAATGTGTGTGTTAATTTCATAAATATGACGCTGTGGAAAAAACCATTTCGATTACGTAAAAGGAACTGTTCGCGAGTAATTGGCGGACACGCAAATCAGTGTGAATTATAACTCTTATCATCCTGTTATCAATAAACAGAAGCTGCACGCTAACGGGTACCATAGCGTTCACATGCGTGCTTAGCGGGAAAAAAACACGATGGTTAAAAATGTATAGAGGTCGTACGTGTAGTCAATAAATATTATTTAATTGTTATTTGTTGGAGATATATATCTCGCTTGGTTATCGTAATGTGTGGCCTAATAGTAAATTAGAAAAATACATATTTTTTTGGTGAACTTTAACGCTATAAAAGTACCCCTGCAGCATATGTATTAAGAAATTATGTAATCGCGAGTATTAAGCTTTCACTCAACTGTAATGTCCCTTAATTGCGTGACATAATCTACTTATAAAATGTGGTAGTAGTAATAATTCTTCTATTGCTTCGTTTCAATTTATTCGTTTGAATATCTAACTTGGTATGACTCACCAATAACAGGTCTAATATTTTGTAAATTTGTGTCTTCGACTATGATAATTTCACATAATAAATTAACAGGATTCTCATAAATGTATGCGATTAGTAAATCGAAATTGAAGTGAAGTTGATTGCATAAGAATCAAAGATTACATTCAAAGTCAATTGGCTGAACGGTTTAATTGTAAATCAATCAACCATTTCTTATGACGATTTCTGCCAACTGAAAGTAACGATCAACAAGACCATGTCAGGGTCGTTCAACGATTTGTGACCACTATCTTGCTTCAAAATAATTAGCGCAGTTTATATTTTGACAGCTGTCAAGAATTATTTTAATAATATTAAACCAATCAAATCAAAGAATTAATAGATCTGTGCATATGTGAGTATATAAGACCCTGCAGACACGTTAACTCAAATTGATCAAAGGATCATTCGACAAACTGTTACTTTTGCTGTACAAAGACCTTCGGGTTTCCCAGTAAAAATAAGGATAAAATTACCTATCCTAATTTACCTTCTGCACTCGTCCAGCTGCTCATTCGGAAGCTTTACCAGTACCAAGTCCTATGGATGTTTCGAACCAAGAACATGTTGAAACCGAGATAGAAGAATAGATTTTAGAGTTATCGGACACAGATGAAGAATATTTGCCACCTCAAGACGACACGCCAGAAAGAACTCGAGAACCGTTTGATGAATCTGCTTCGCTCTCGGCCAGATGGTTCATCTTGTTAATCTAAACGAGAGGACAAACCCCCAGGAAGGCACATTAACGCGTTTGAGCGCTGTGACCGTTCAAACTTTCATAAATTTTCTGGACAACTTTTTCATCATATAAATATTACCTAGCTCGATAACCGTTTGATGGATCTGCTTCCCCCTCGGCAAGTAGGTTCACCTTGTTAATCTAAACGAGAGGCCAAACTCCCAGCAGGGCACATTAACGCGTTATAGAGATAAATTTTCTCGAGAACCGTTTGATGAATCTACTTCGCTCTCGGCCAGATGGTTCATCTTGTTAATCTAAACGAGAGGACAAACCCCCAGGAAGGCACATTAACGCGTTTGAGCGCTGTGACCGTTCACACTTTCATAAATTTTCTGGACAACTTTTTCATCATATAAATATTACCTAGCTCGATAACCGTTTGATGGATCTGCTTCCCCCTCGGCAAGTAGGTTCATCTTGTTAATCTAAACGAGAGGACAAACTCCCAGCAGGGCACATTAACGCGTTATAGAGATAAATTTTCTCGAGAACCGTTTGATGAATCTACTTCGCTCTCGGCCAGATGGTTCATCTTGTTAATCTAAACGAGAGGACAAACCCCCAGGAAGGCACATTAACGCGTTTGAGCGCTGTGACCGTTCAAACTTTCATAAATTTTCTGGACAACTTTTTCATCATATAAATATTACCTAGCTCGATAACCGTTTGATGGATCTGCTTCCTCCTCGGCAAGTAGGTTCACCTTGTTAATCTAAACGAGAGGCCAAACTCCCAGCAGGGCACATTAACGCGTTATAGAGATAAATTTTCTCGAGAACCGTTTGATGAATCTACTTCGCTCTCGGCCAGATGGTTCATCTTGTTAATCTAAACGAGAGGACAAACCCCCAGGAAGGCACATTAACGCGTTTGAGCGCTGTGACCGTTCAAACTTTCATAAATTTTCTGGACAACTTTTTCATCATATAAATATTACCTAGCTCGATAACCGTTTGATGGATCTGCTTCCCCCTCGGCAAGTAGGTTCACCTTGTTAATCTAAACGAGAGGCCAAACTCCCAGCAGGGCACATTAACGCGTTATAGAGATAAATTTTCTCGAGAACCGTTTGATGAATCTACTTCGCTCTCGGCCAGATGGTTCATCTTGTTAATCTAAACGAGAGGACAAACCCCCAGGAAGGCACATTAACGCGTTTGAGCGCTGTGACCGTTCAAACTTTCATAAATTTTCTGGACAACTTTTTCATCATATAAATATTACCTAGCTCGATAACCGTTTGATGGATCTGCTTCCCCCTCGGCAAGTAGGTTCACCTTGTTAATCTAAACGAGAGGCCAAACTCCCAGCAGGGCACATTAACGCGTTATAGAGATAAATTTTCTCGAGAACCGTTTGATGAATCTACTTCGCTCTCGGCCAGATGGTTCATCTTGTTAATCTAAACGAGAGGACAAACCCCCAGGAAGGCACATTAACGCGTTTGAGCGCTGTGACCGTTCAAACTTTCATAAATTTTCTGGACAACTTTTTCATCATATAAATATTACCTAGCTCGATAACCGTTTGATGGATCTGCTTCCACCTCGGCAAGTAGGTTCACCTTGTTAATCTAAACGAGAGGCCAAACTCCCAGCAGGGCACATTAACGCGTTATAGAGATAAATTTTCTCGAGAACCGTTTGATGAATCTACTTCGCTCTCGGCCAGATGGTTCATCTTGTTAATCTAAACGAGAGGACAAACCCCCAGGAAGGCACATTAACGCGTTTGAGCGCTGTGACCGTTCAAACTTTCATAAATTTTCTGGACAACTTTTTCATCATATAAATATTACCTAGCTCGATAACCGTTTGATGGATCTGCTTCCCCCTCGGCAAGTAGGTTCACCTTGTTAATCTAAACGAGAGGCCAAACTCCCAGCAGGGCACATTAACGCGTTATAGAGATAAATTTTCTCGAGAACCGTTTGATGAATCTACTTCGCTCTCGGCCAGATGGTTCATCTTGTTAATCTAAACGAGAGGACAAACCCCCAGGAAGGCACATTAACGCGTTTGAGCGCTGTGACCGTTCAAACTTTCATAAATTTTCTGGACAACTTTTTCATCATATAAATATTACCTAGCTCGATAACCGTTTGATGGATCTGCTTCCCCCTCGGCAAGTAGGTTCACCTTGTTAATCTAAACGAGAGGCCAAACTCCCAGCAGGGCACATTAACGCGTTATAGAGATAAATTTTCTCGAGAACCGTTTGATGAATCTACTTCGCTCTCGGCCAGATGGTTCATCTTGTTAATCTAAAGGAGAGGACAAACCCCCAGGAAGGCACATTAACGCGTTTGAGCGCTGTGACCGTTCACACTTTCATAAATTTTCTGGACAACTTTTTCATCATATAAATATTACCTAGCTCGATAACCGTTTGATGGATCTGCTTTCCCCTCGGCAAGTAGGTTCACCTTGTTAATCTAAACGAGAGGCCAAACTCCCAGCAGAGCACATTAACGCGTTATAGAGATAAATTTTCTCGAGAACCGTTTGATGAATCTACTTGGCTCTCGGCCAGATGGTTCATCTTGTTAATCTAAACGAGAGGACAAACCCCCAGGAAGGCACATTAACGCGTTTGAGCGCTGTGACCGTTCAAACTTTCATAAATTTTCTGGACAACTTTTTCATCATATAAATATTACCTAGCTCGATAACCGTTTGATGGATCTGCTTCCCCCTCGGCAAGTAGGTTCACCTTGTTAATCTAAACGAGAGGCCAAACTCCCAGCAGGGCACATTAACGCGTTATAGAGATAAATTTTCTCGAGAACCGTTTGATGAATCTACTTCGCTCTCGGCCAGATGGTTCATCTTGTTAATCTAAACGAGAGGACAAACCCCCAGGAAGGCACATTAACGCGTTTGAGCGCTGTGACCGTTCAAACTTTCATAAATTTTCTGGACAACTTTTTCATCATATAAATATTACCTAGCTCGATAACCGTTTGATGGATCTGCTTCCCCCTCGGCAAGTAGGTTCACCTTGTTAATCTAAACGAGAGGCCAAACTCCCAGCAGGGCACATTAACGCGTTATAGAGATAAATTTTCTCGAGAACCGTTTGATGAATCTACTTCGCTCTCGGCCAGATGGTTCATCTTGTTAATCTAAAGGAGAGGACAAACCCCCAGGAAGGCACATTAACGCGTTTGAGCGCTGTGACCGTTCAAACTTTCATAAATTTTCTGGACAACTTTTTCATCATATAAATATTACCTAGCTCGATAACCGTTTGATGGATCTGCTTCCCCCTCGGCAAGTAGGTTCACCTTGTTAATCTAAACGAGAGGCCAAACTCCCAGCAGGGCACATTAACGCGTTATAGAGATAAATTTTCTCGAGAACCGTTTGATGAATCTACTTCGCTCTCGGCCAGATGGTTCATCTTGTTAATCTAAAGGAGAGGACAAACCCCCAGGAAGGCACATTAACGCGTTTGAGCGCTGTGACCGTTCAAACTTTCATAAATTTTCTGGACAACTTTTTCATCATATAAATATTACCTAGCTCGATAACCGTTTGATGGATCTGCTTCCACCTCGGCAAGTAGGTTCACCTTGTTAATCTAAACGAGAGGCCAAACTCCCAGCAGGGCACATTAACGCGTTATAGAGATAAATTTTCTCGAGAACCGTTTGATGAATCTACTTCGCTCTCGGCCAGATGGTTCATCCTTGTTAATCTAAACGAGAGGACAAACCCCCAGGAAGGCACATTAACGCGTTTGAGCGCTGTGACCGTTCAAACTTTCATAAATTTTCTGGACAACTTTTTCATCATATAAATATTACCTAGCTCGATAACCGTTTGATGGATCTGCTTCCTCCTCGGCAAGTAGGTTCACCTTGTTAATCTAAACGAGAGGCCAAACTCCCAGCAGGGCACATTAACGCGTTATAGAGATAAATTTTCTCGAGAACCGTTTGATGAATCTACTTCGCTCTCGGCCAGATGGTTCATCTTGTTAATCTAAACGAGAGGACAAACCCCAAGGAAGGCACATTAATTCGTTTGAGCGCTGTGACCGTTCAAACTTTCATAAATTTTCTGGACAACTTTTTCATCATATAAATATTACCTAGCTCGATAACCGAGATAAATCGAGATAGAAGAATCGGCAAGTTAGAGTTATCGGACACAGATAAAGAATATTTGCCAATCTCAAGACGACACGCCTCATTTAATAAATTATTGGAATAAATGGCCTAGTTCTCGAGATCTCAATTTATCAAAATCTCGGGCAGAAAGATTAGGATCAAGATTGCAAGGATGGAAGTTTAACGCGTCCGAGCGTATGCGTATTTCAAACTTATCGAAATCGCCTGAAAGAACTGTCACATTTTTTTCATTTTGCAGAAATGTTGACCTAGGTTACAAACACAATCGAATAAGATGCTTCGTTTGATGGATATGACACCCCCTCCATTCCTGTTGGTCTTGATGAAGGAAAAAATAATATGGTTAAAATCAATTATAAAACCTATAAATGTATCATCAGTGCTGATCTCAAAGTAGTTGCAATTCTACTTGGTTATAACTTGGATTCACAAAGTATTGCTGTTTCCTTCGTGAATGAGATAGTCGGCGAGAAATTTGCACTATACTGTTAAGCAATGGCCAACCAGAATACAATATACTCCAGGAGAAAAGAACGTTAATTCGTGGAGCTTTCATAAAATACTTTTACCGCCATTATACATAAAATTATATCTGATAGAATTTCGTTCAAAGCATTGGACAAAGAGGGACCAGGATTTCGAAACCTTAAACAAAAATTTCCGAATATATCTGAGGCAAAACTTAAAGAGGGGATTTTTGTAGGACCCCAGATTAATGTGTTACAACAGGATAGAGAATTTGACGTACTCTTGAGCGATTTAGAACGGACTGCTTGGGACGCATTTAAAAGTGTGACAAAGAATTTCTTAGGAAAAAAAATCTGAAATTACGAGGAAATTGTTAGTGAACTTGTTAGAAGTGACCATGCATTAGGCTGTAATATGAGTCTTAAAATACATTTCTTGCATTCGCACCTGAACTTCTTTCCCACGAATCTTGAGGAGGAGCAGTGTAATAACAGCAAACAGGAAGTGTGTAAAATGCAGCTTTCATTCTACGACTCGAACATTTTGCTTAATACAAAAAGATAGCAATCCAAACTTTTGTAATATTTTACCGGGACAATCGCATTTAGACATTATTATTGTCCATGCAGAAGATGATGCAACTTTATTTTGCCTGCTTAGCAATACGACGTGAAGGATGAGGATATCTTCAAGGAATTTGTTGAAGATCAAAGCCAAGTTACTCTCGGTATTGGTGATAATCCTGAACTTGTCCAAAAGCAAAACATCCTTAAAGGAGTAGGCTATCAGATCCCTTCTTTCCATCTTGCTAAATTATGCCAAAAGAGAACAAAAGATATGCGGCAAAAAGATTGACTTAAGGACTGATGAACAAATTTTGATGATGAGCGACGAGGCACCTTGACGGTTACTGTGTGGTGTGGTGTATCGAAAAGTTGTGTCATTGAGTCAGACTTCTTTGAAGAAAATGGTCGAACCGTTACGGTCAATTCCCACCGTTATCTGTTAATGTTGAAAAACTTCCAGATCCCTAAACTTTAGAGAAATCGTTTAGTGTGCAGGAAGCTGCGGTTCCAGCAGGATGGGGCAACTTCCCACACAGTCAATGAGGTGATTGACTTTTTGAGAAGCAAGTTTCGAGGCGGAGTCATCTTGCGTTTAGGGGACATTGCTCGCTCTCCAGACCTTAGCATTTGTGATTTTTTCTTGTGGGAATTCCTTAAAGCGAGAGTTTATACAAATAGACCCCACACGATGTTCTAGCTGAAAGCAAATTGTTGGGCATGATTGGAAGAATGCTTGTTCGAAGAAGGACATCATTTAAAGGATGTTATTTTCAGATCTTAAACGGACGATATCGGTTGTTCTAATGTTATTTTCAAACAAACAAACTAATCTAATTATAATTTTAGTTTCTGTTGTTGTAGTTAATACAATAATACAATTTAATTTGGTCGTTTAACTTGCTACGTTCATGTAAAACAGTTTCATTTCCATACAAAATTATGCTCTCTTTAATACAAGCTCGTACCAACATTAGCAGTTGTTTTTTTCCTGTTATTTACATATTTAACATAACAATTATTCATTATTTGTTTAAATTAACATAATGTAATGAGAGCCAATTTTTATTTTGGAGTACACAGGGATATAACAACAAAAGTTTGTTGGACATGCTATATCACATGTCGCTAATTCGTACTCAGTTTGAATAGTAATGTAAAACAAAAATGTGTTTAGAATACACGAGATAATAATATGCATAGTTCATGGCGGTCTAGATCTACACAAGAAAAAAGGAACCTAAAAAGGTTTCGGCAATGCTCTTCTATAATTTCTACCTTCGAGCTACTTTTATCCCCTTTTTCCTTTTATGTATGCGTACTCGTTAATGGAAAATGCACAACGGTTTTACCCCACTGGACATAAACTTGCGCAAAGTCATTAAATATGGAAGAAGTCACCTATTTCCAAACTGTTCAAGACGTCAAAGGAATTCATTAATTATAGAAGGGCAAAATAATTTAGTTCAGTTCGTTCAGTAGATGACGGTTTAGAAGAAAATCTATTCTAGTTTCGTTAACCACTCTATTTTATTCTGTTGATTCTCACGGAAATATGGACGCTAGAGAAAAATTTCGATACCTCTTCGAAAATTATGTTAAGCTCTAATTATTGCAATATAGTCTAGTAAGTTGTTACTTTTATAGGTAGCGTAGGTACTGTTCCATTTATCCTGTTGGATAAGAAATAGATGCCTCTTGGATTACTACTCGTTTTAAACAATTTATTTATGTTTTGGAACGATACAAAGTCTACTATGTAATTTGTAAATAATTACTGATGGAGAATACTTCTTGTTTTGTTTATTTATTCGCCATAAAATAACGAACTAACACAGCAATCTGAATTGTAAATTATACCGCTGAACGAGCTCGTTTTTGTTATTGTTTTCGTTCCTTTAAAGTAGAAAATTCAACCAATAACATGTTATATCATTTACAGGCGTGTCAAATCAGAATAAAATATGATTCAAGAAAGACATATTTTAAATTGCCCTGCAAGAAATAAGTTGAACTGTCACTTGGAAAAGCACTTGTGGACCTTATATTTGATCCAATTTGATGCTAACCTTCAAAACGAGGTGCTGTAGGTAGTTTTTGTCTTAGACTAGACCCTTTTAGTAGTCTTCAAATCTCAAGATCTGGTAGCTTCTCATAGATTAATAATAAAAAAAAATAAGATAATATATATCAGCTTGTGATCTCAATACTCAACAAAATTTGACAGTATCGAGGATGAAACTGAAATGTAGACTCTTCTAGATTGATCTTGGAATATTCAAAAATACGAATTTATTGTCCAGACGAATAAAAGTTGACCAAATCAGTGATGTAAATAAATCTGAAAAGTGCAACCAAGTAGAATTGAGACCTGAAGCAGCACAATCGAATTAAGCGGTACATTCGGAGACAAAAGTTTTATGGCGTCATATCTTCTAACCTAACTAAAAAGATAAATAACGAAACAGAGACAAATAATGAGTAGTAAGCAAACGGAACGAGACTGTACTTGATTGTCATAGGGCCTATGTTTTGTGTCATCCGTATATATCAATCTGGTCTGCAATGACCGTGGGATGTCGGAGGTAAATAGTTCAGGTCCCAGGAGTGAACCCTGTGGAATGCCTGCACGAATGGGCTTGTGGGTGGAGAACTCATCGAGCCTCTTTTATCTTGAAAGGTGAGACTGAACGAGGGCTACTAGCTCCGGATTGATGCCTAGTGGTCGCATCTTGAATAATCAACCATTTCACACCTCCTCCGTCAGTCGGAGTCTGCCGACAAGCTCCAACATTGATGGCATCTCGTAGCCTTTCCGGAATTATGGCTTCGGCAATATTTTGGATAGATTAGGCAGAAGGCTTATCCGCCTATTACTGGACGGAAGCAGGGGATCTTTGCGGGGCTTCGGGAGCATATAATGACATCGGCTTGTTTCGAAACGGACGGAAACGTTCTCAGACTCAGCATGGCACCAAGCAAGACGACCAGGACGTCGGTGGTACTTTCTGGTAATCGCTTAAGAGCTGTATTAGCGATGCTATCGGCTCCTGGAGCTTTACCATTCTTACGGATGGGAATATGACGTTGCACCTTTACTTGATTGTCAAATGTGAAAAATAAGGATGGGCGGATGAGTACGGTAAGGGGATTGATAAGATAGTTCAAGATATTACTAATCTGTAAATAAAAAAAAAATATTTAGTCTATCTGTAAAGTCTATTTTTAGTAAATATCTAAGGTCAAGTCTATCTAGAGTAAAGTCTATCTAAAATAAAATCTATCGTTAGGAAAATCTATTTTAAGTAAAGTCTATCGTTAGTAGTCTATCTTTAATAAAGTCTACACCATTGAGATAGAATAAATAGGGAGACGCTATCACGTGGCTAAAACGGCGCAGGTCGGCCATATTGGTACACCATTTTACGTCAAATACGTAGATTCTAGTGTATATGTCATGTATGATTGTATTATTTGATTATTTCAGTTCTTACAGTTATATGATATAGCAAACTACTACAAGACATAATGGTTTCTTGTGCTCTACCTAGTTGCAAGAGTAGAAACAGCGTTAACAAGAAGAATTCGTCGAAAATAACATTTCATAGGTTTGACGTAAAAAACAACGTGTATGTAGGTACATAAATAAACTATTACCTATTGAGCGTTAGTTTATATTGTCAAATTATGACATTTATGGGCCTTGGGCCTAATTTTTTAAGATTATTTTTCAATGTAAGCTGACTTTAGATTTGACACATGCAACAGATTATGCATAGAGGTTATGGTAAATTATAAAAGTGGTGCATTTTTGAAAATGAAACGTCAAATTAGAAATGTCATAAAAGCTGAAATCAATACTAGGTTTGTTTGTAAATAAGAAAATTTAGCAAAACTGTTCAAATGGTACCTTCAATAAGTGAATATTATGATTCAGAAGCTCTAAAAAAAACCATTTTTTATGAAGAATCAAGATGAAATGGATAAAGAAAACAATAAAGTCCAATAATCGCAATAACTTTTTGATGTTTCTGATATTTATGCAATTTTGACAAATTGGTCTTGTGTAAATGTGCACTAGATTTTAACCAATTACAGACGTTTATTTTAGACCCTATCTTTCATAACGCTTTTTTCTTATTTGGAATGAGGTATAGTTAAGAGAGTGCAAGCCAGTGTACTATCGTGAGCAAATGATAGTAAACGCTGTCAAGCTAATGTCATTAATGTTACAACAATGATTATATCGGAATACTGTCAAAATGTGACAATTAAAAACACAGACATTTCAAAATATTGTTTACATTAGGTAAATTTTGAAATTCCGGCATACCAACATAAAAAAGTATGCATTTTCATTTGCTTACGATAGTACAATGCGAGCATTCTCAAATGAAGTGTAGTGGTAGCATAAAAATCCCTGGTTCGCTTTATTTTTCACAGTTAGCTACACTGAACAAATAGGTGCTTTCTGTCATTTGGGTGTTTTCGTTTGCTGTCATTTTGTTGCTATTTCTCTATTGTATTTATTACCGCAGGTTTTACCTGCGGTTTTCATCGAATTTCCGGTATATTTGTAGATTACTGACGTCCTATGGTCAATCACACTCCTGCTAAGGCCGAACAAGGTTCTTGAGCCTTTTATTCTTCATGGACTCCCTTCAAGGGCTGGGTGAATAGGTAACTAGGTCTTCGCTGCTTCAAGGCAGGGAGATGATAGATGGTGGTGTTCTTGCGTCGGTTGTTGTTACACTATGCTGCGGCGTCTTCGGCCAGTGCCATGGCTCTCCTGACGTGGATCATGGGAGGTGGTCTGTCCGGATCCAAGGTTGATAGTCTGTTGATCAATGGATTTTCGGATTTATCAATCCTTTCCAACGTCTTCTCGGCCAGTCCAAGCATGAATTGCTTGAGGGAACGAACCCGAAGGTCGTCACGAATCTGTTGATTGCGGACGAACCACGAGGCCCCCACAATCATTCGCAGCATCCTATTCTGTAGTACTTCCAGCCTCTTGAAGTTCGTCCTCGCCAAGCTAGACATCGGCAGCGCTCCATATGTAATGATCGGTCTCAAGAACGTTAAATACAGGAGGATTTAGATCTTCAATGACAGCGCACTCCTCGCACACAACAGGGGAAGGAGGAAACTCCTAGCGCCATAGAACCTCTCAATAGATCTGCTCACGTGTGCTCGCAAGGTTAGTCGTGAGTCCAACCTCATCCCCAAATACAATACCGAGCATCCAAGGGAGCCGAAATCCATCCACGATAACATTATTTGGCGGCGGTCTAAGCCTCTTCGTGAAACGAATAGCGACGCATTTGGATTTATTGATGTGTAGACGCCACCTGGAGGCTCAGCGGAGGATCTCATCAAATGAGAGCTGGAACCTGTTGCGGAGCAGTTCATCGCTCGTAGATGCCGTGTATACGGCGGTGTCATCGGCATAGATGGCATTTTCCACTTCTTCAAATCTCGGGAGATCGGACATGAAGATTAGAAACAGGCTCGGGGCGAGAATGGACTCCTGCGGGACATCGACAGGCCTTCCAGAGGAAAGAGCGACTTTCTGAGATTACTGACGTAGTATACATAACCTTTATAGAATCTGTCAAAACAATTTATATGCAAGTTAGTTCGCGCTATGATTGCTACCAATTACTCAGTGTTCCCAACTGAAAATTTTAGATGATTCACCCTTCACTTGACTTTGTTCACCCTGTACATATTTATTGAATGAGGAATAATGGAGAGAAGAGGGAAAAGAAGAAATTGAATCTTAATTTATTATTAGTTTGTCTTCTGAATGTGACCAAATTAAATTTTTGTAGCAAGAAATCACTTTTACACCGATTTTCAACAAAAGAAATCATTACTAATACTAAACTGTATATAAATCGTTTGCAGTAGAGAAAAAAAAGTGTAGAAGACTTGGGATCCGTATCTGTACAGAACTCGTAAACGATTTCTCCCTTTACTGAGGAGAAACTTTTTTTATTTAAATTTTATTTCAGGTTTATCTGCGAAAGGATGTGATTGCGCCATCTTGTTTTATGTTGGGTCCAAATGGAGACGTTGAAAGGGTCAAAACGAATCAAAGAGAGGCCTTTGTCACGTATGGTGTTCGTGTAAGATGTATTTGGTAAAGCGTGAGATACAAATATGATTACGAACAACAATTCTGACAAAATATACATTATAAATAATTGGACAATTCTACGTTAACAGCATAAATAAGTTCACCATCTAAAACAATTGTTGCCCGGTTAAATGCAATTTTTACTTTCCGGGTATCAAATATTCCGTATAAGCGCCTTTTACCCTTAGGAGTTGGTTGTTGCGTCACTGAAACGCTCCATTTTATCGAGCCCATTTGTTATATTAAATTTGTATATAACACCCCTTGTTCCGTGAAATAGGTAAATAGACAGGTTTTTGAATATCAACGGAGCACTCTAATACACACCTTTTGAAAATGAAATTTTTATGTCGCTTTCCATAAAATTGCAGGGGAATTTTGATTAAACCTGTCTACTACGTTATCGTGTGTATTTTTAGTTATTTAGGCGGACTAAGCGCTTAAGTTTTTATTGCTGAATAAAATATTCCGGAGGGAGAAAAAAAAATGTGGTAATTCGTTTACGCGAGCTGTCAGACACGTACCTGTCGTATTCATAAAGTTAATAAAAAAATTTGGATATTTTTATAAGAAAATACTTCTAATATTTGTAAATTTTTAAATAATATACAGTCTCAAGCAAAAGAATACGTACCCTTTATCTGTCATTTTAAACAACACGGATCAAATCAAAGACGGCATTGATTTATTTGTTAAAGTTTAATTAACTGCTTTTAAATTTTCTAATCTTTTATCCTTCTCCTCCCGATAATAATACAACCCGATCATAGAAGCTTAATTAGACGAACCTTAATTATCTTCGATGGAAGATCGGAGCCAACGTCTCGAGAAGGTTACGTGGCTGCCAAGGCGCGGGGATGTCCGGGTTGACTTTAATAAACAAACGGTTCTCGCACACACTAGTTATACCTAGAGAGAGAAACTGCCTCGCGCAATGTAGACGTTGTTTTGTAGCCGTAATGGCGTTTTTGGTAAACCTAGAAAGGTCTACCGCAGGCGACTTCTAACCAGGGGCTTGCGTCAATGAATCCGAGAGGTTGATTGCTTAGATAAATTTACATTGAAATTGACAAGGATCAGTGTTCGGATTATCTTATTTGTTTTTGTACGTTGCTGTTATTGATTCGTAATAGATAAATGCAAACTTTAAGACTATTGATTGATTGATTGATTGATTACTATAAGCAGGACAGTCTTTAGTTACCTATTTCTATCTTGAAAAAATCAAATAGGTTAGTTCGCTCGATTAGGTTTAGAAACCATTTAGGAAAATCTTTCTCGACCATAATGAATGAGATGTCATTGGTTTACGAGCGACTAAAGTTTTCCAGGAAAAACCATGGTGTACAAGTGGCATAGTTTATTTAAACAAGGAAGGGAATCCCCGAAGACGACCCGAGGCCGGGCAGGAGCATTGAGGTGACCACGCCAGCACTTATCCAAAAAGTTGAAAAAATTGTACTCGAAGATGCTCGACTAAAGAAGAAACAACTCGCAGAAATGGTTGGAGTATCCGATACAACAATTTTTAAAATCCTACACGATCATCTCGGCATGTCTAAGGTCAGCGCAAAATGGGTGCCGAGAATGCTCACGCCGCCGCAAAAACAACAGCGCGTAGAGTGTTCGCGTGCATTTTTGGACCTCTGTAATGAAGACAAGGATGGTGTATTGAGTCGAATTGTTACTGGAGACGAAACTTGGGTTCATCATTATAAACCTGAGTCCAAACAAGACCCCATGCAGTGGCATAAAAAGGGCACAGCACCTCCCAAGAAATTTAAAGTGTCACAATCAGCTGGGAAACCCATGGCAACGGTATTTTGGGACTCGGAAGGAATATTGTTGATTGATTATAAAGATAAAGGTGTTTTCTATAACCGGAGAATATTACGCTTCAATATTAGAGCGACTAAAAGAAGCCATTAAAGAGAAAAGACGGGGAAAATTGACGAAAGGTGTGCTGCTTTTGCACGACAACGCGCCCGTCCACAAGAGACGCGTTGCGTTAGCTGCCCTGCATAAGGTGGGCATCGAAATTGTGAATCACCCACCCTACAGCCCAGACCTGGCCCCGAGTGATTATTACCTGTTTCCGAAAATGAAAAAAGAGCTGCGGGGTAAAAAATTTACTGCCGATGATGAAGTCAAGGAGGCAGTTTCGGCGTATTTTGCAGATAAAGAGAAATCATTTTTTTGTGAGGGTATAAATAAATTAATTGAAAGATGTGAAAAATGTATCCGTCTTGCAGGTGAATATATTGAAAAAGAAAAATAATTTGGTTTTTTTATTTCCAGCCCTTATCCCCCATTCCGCGAATATAAAAACGCTCCCTCGTACATTGACTTAGTGCTACATATTATACAGGCTGTTACAAATTCGGTTAAATCGGGACAAAGTTGCGTTTTTTGCTGCTGAACAATAATTTGTTTTAAAAAATTTTCTATGATTTGTAGTTTTTGAAATATTTTCGAAAAACCGGAAAACACTTTTCTTTTTTCTTCTTTTTTAAAGTTATTATTGCAGGGATCACAACAAGATTAATACAGTTTACAAGGCACTTTTTTGAGCTCTTTACTAAAGTGTTTGCTTAAAGCGTTTAGCCTCGCTTTGACAATCGTCAACTTCAATTTTTCTTATGGTCGCCATATAAGATTTTTCTTTCTCTTCATTAGTAACTGTTGCTCAATACATTCTGATGATGGTCTACCTTGTTTCTTCCTTTGAGTTATCTGTCCAACAAGACAAAAGCACTCAGCTATTTCCCATCTAAATTTCGAAAAAGACAAGGTTGTTTGTGAATGTAAAGCATTTTCTCTTCGATTCTTTTCTTTAACAACTCTCCTACACAAAATCCAGGCATGTGCAAGGGTCATGTCTACGAGGTGATAAAATATACGCAGATACCATTTCTTACTTCTAAGAAGTGTTTTATAGCGCCCCATTATGCTGTCGAGTAAATCGACACCGCCCATGTGCTGGTTGTATTCTCTCACAACGTATGGACATGTTATATCAATCTCAACCAGATAGCCTACTAGAGGAATCGTGCTGTAATAATTATCGAAAAATATTCGATAATTTTGATTCCGTTTTATAGTTGTGAAAGTCTTACAACTGCATACATTTGCAGCTGCTCCTAAATCTGGTTCATTTGCTTCAACACGATTTTCTTGGCCAGAGTATATTATTCCTCATCAAGTGACGAAGAAATTGATATAAATTTGGCTAACAGAGTACAACAAAGGCATTACCTACAGATATTTCCATTGCTGCCTCCGATTGGGAATCTGAAGACGACGTCCCTCTAATAAACCTGCAAACTAAACCTAAGTTACCGAACTATCAGTGGTTCAAGGCAGACGTTCAACACAACACTATCCTAATCGAAAAATTGTTTTGATACGTTGGACAAAATTCGAACTCCCTTAGAATATTTTTCTTACTTTTTTGATGAAAACCTATACCAGATGATAGCATATGAGACTAATATTTATTCCATGCTTGTGACCGGTTCATGTATACAAACCAATGTATCCCTCAAAAATGTTTAGCCATACCCCAAGAAAATCAATTTTCAATCGATGAATTGATAATTGGATATAAAGGAATAAAAGCAGGCAATTTACCGCAATATCTTCCTAAGACACCGAAAAAAATGGGGCTTCAAGCTTTTAGTCCGAGCATGAGTGGATCGTTTATGATTTTTTTTAATACTCAGGATCAACGACTTTCGACAACATTAATTTTACTGATTTTGAGACAAAGTTAGGGCTTGGAGGAAAAATTGTTATACAAATATGTAGAAGCATAAAAACTCCACAAGAAAGTTTTGTTTATTTTGAGAAACTTCTTCCCGTCTTTAGAACTAATCGAGTACCTCAATAGAAAGCTCCACATCAAAAGTCTGGGAACAATATGGCAGAACAGACTTCAAGGATGTTCAGAAAAAACAATCTGTGGAGTGTCAAACAATTTAAGATCCACATGGGTGGTGTGGACTTGGCAGATATGATGATAGCGCTTCATAAAACTCCATTAAAGTCCAAGAGATGGTACCTTGCGATATTTGCCCAACTCATTAATATCAGTATTGTCAATGCTTGGTTTCTCTATAGGAGAGATTTAGAAGCATCAATAGAGAAGTTTGACAAGCTGAAAAAGTTCAAGGCAGATATCGCCTCTGCCCTAGTTTCGGTAGGTAACATCCCTAAACGTGGTAGAAGATGCAAAGAGGAACCCCTTGCAAAGATAGTAAAAGTTTCTGTGGCTCCAAGGTGCTTCATTAATTATGGGAAATATTTTAACTGGAGATACTACGTGTCAAATAATGACCATTGACCAAAAATAGCCTTATTCAAAATCGCACCGTTTTCGAGATGAAGGTCTTCAAAGTTCCAGAAAAAAAAATCATAGGAAAAGTATTGAAGAATAATCGAAAAATTGTCATAAAATGACAATTCCGCCAATGGCGTAGAATTTGAGTGTTGGCCTACCCGGATTTTTAGCTGTTTAAACTAATATTAGCCACAAAACCTTCCGAACTTTCTACTACAAAGTTTCTACAAGAGGACCCTATTTTTGGCATTTTAACTGGTCTATTAGGTGATGCTAATTTTGTGCTTGTAAATTAAAAAACAAAAAAGTTCTATTAATGTTAACAAGGGGACCACTGACACCAGATAACTTGATCAGCAGTAAATCTATTGAAAATGCTCTTTATCACTTTATATTAATTTAATGTTTGCTTTCACCGCTGAGTGAAAATCAACTGTTTCTCATACTAAATTCTACTAAACTCATACTGCCTATTTTCAATCTATTATGAATTTATATTGTGCTTTCTTTCTTTACTCTTTTTTTTATGAAAATAAAGTCTCTTATTATTATTATTATTAAATGAGACTTCTTCTTTTTATAGACCATTTATGGATTATTTAACTTTAAAAAGAAATAATTAGGAAATGATCTATCCTAGGTGCATCAAATGAGGTATCAATAGAAAGCGTCCATTTAAAAATTTGGAGATTTCTTCGATTTTTCAAAATAATAATAATAATAGTTTTATTGTCGTCAGTTTAAAAAACATCGACATTGTCATCAGATAATATATTACAGTAGAACACATAAAAACATATTATAGTGCAATACAATACCCATAGGAAGTCACAATCTTGTAGCCACGAACTCGGATTCCTGATAAAATACCTTATCCAACAAATAAGCTCTTAACGAGTTTTTAAAACAAGAAAGGGTGGTGGTTTGCCTAATCTCAACCGGTAATATGTTATAATATTTTACTGCCCTATACTGCGGGCTGCGCTCGTATAGAATTGTTCTATGAGAAGGCACTGTCAGTCTATCACCGAACCTCGTGGCCATGTGTTTATTGATGTCGCAATTTCGCGGGAAGGAAAATTTATTTCTTTGAAAGAGTACCAAAATCTCGAAAAGGTAAATGAACCACAGCGGTAGCACTTTTAATTCTTTAAATAGAGATCTACATGATTCACGTGGCGAGACACCAGCCATACACCTAATAATTTTTTTTGTGTGTTACAAACACCTTAGCCGCCGCAGGCGATGAGCCCCAAAAAGCAATACCATAACGCAAGCGAGACTCAACATAACTAAAATAAAACATTCGAAGCTGCTGGATGTTAACGCACTTACGTAGGTTGCGCATACCATAGAACGCTGAGCTCAACTTCTTATCCAATACTAGGCAATGTTCCTCAAACCGCAGACAACTATCAAGTGTTAAGCCGAGAAACTTAACAGATTCGACCTCCGCAACCGCACAACCACGGTGGCCAGCTAATAAGGAATCATCACTAGATCTAGAGTAGGTTCCGAACCGCAGGAGGCCTGTCTTTCTACTATTCAGAACGAGACCATTATCGTCACACCACAAAGTCATAGCACCAACAGCACCAGCAGCAGATACAGTTGCTCTCTCAACGGATTCACCAGAAACTATACAGCTAGTGTCATCTGCATATTGCGACAACACACCCTCACTTAATGTCATTGATAGATCGTTCACATAGATCAAAAAAAGCGTGGGACCCAGAATCGACCCCTGGGGCACACCGCATTCTATGTTAATTACTGACGAATAATACGTGTTCAAAACACTATTTTTATATCCAGGAACTGCAACAAACGAAGTACGATTACTGAGATATGACCTGAATAAATCATGAGCCACTCCACGTATTCCAATAGCCCAAATCTTTGAAAGCAGCAACGAATAATCCAGAACATCAAAGGCCTTTGTTAAATCGAAGAAGACTCCCAGGACATGGTTCCTTATATCTAATTCAGCGTACACATGCTTTAAGGAATGATATATAGCATCACCAGTTGACTTGCCAGATATAAATCCAAATTGACTCGCAGATAGAAAATTACTTTTTGATAGGAAGGTTGTCACTTGTATATTAATGATTTTTTCAAAGATTTTTGTGAATACGGAAGGTATAGCGATGGGCCGATAATTTTCAACCGACTTCTTATTATCCTTTTTATGTACTGGTATGATCTTACTTGCTTTCAAATCGGAAGGAAATGTGCCCGAAGAAAGGCAGTCATTAATAATATGTGCCAATGGCATTGAAACCTGGTGCGAAACAAATCGCAGAAGAAAGCACGGCACCTCATCCAATCCCGCGGAATGCTTGGAGACCAGATCACCGATGACCCTCCGCACGTCAGAACAATCCACCGGCATGAAAAACATAGAAACACTGCTATATGGAATGCTTTCAGATGATCTAACCCTAGGCGTAGGTCTATCGATACAACTGAAATGTTGCCCAAACAATTCCGCCACCTGTTGTGGATCACTGATAATGGAATCGCCGCTACAAAGCAACAAATTTTGCCTGGTACTTGGAGCGTTTCCTGCTATATCATGGATAATCCCCCAGGATGTCCTACTTATGTTCTTACTATTAGCCATCATGTTACAATAATAAGACCTCTTTGCAGATTCAACCTGCTTCCTATACAACTGTTTTCTAATATTGTAGGTGTCAAGTAGTATTTTCTCTTTCGTGGCTTTATATAGGTTATATAGATCACGTAGTTCTATAGCTTTAGCTTGTAAGTCAACCGTGTACCAAGGCAACCTACGTTTAACGGTTACTTGTTCCTTTTTGACTGGAAAAGCCAAGTTAAAGTAATATAAAAATATACTGTAAAACATCTTAAATTTCTCGTCGGCATCAGAAGATAGATTAACATTATCCCAGTTTTCCTCCGATAATGACGACGGCGAAAATTATGAACACCCTATATAAAGCGAGCAGTTGCAAAATTTATTTCACATTTCACATTCATCCCTCGATGCTTCTCATTTTAGCTTTCTAATTGCCATTTTTCTTGTGTTTTTTTTTCTGAGCATATTTCCTAGAATGTCTGCAATTACGATATTCCTTTGCATTGTCCAGTAACGCAGCATTTTGAGCAAAATAAATGCAGTGAACCATTAGCAAAGTATTTACAATTTAGAATTGGCAAAAAAATTTTCCGAGTCGAAAAATTCAATTCTTTTCGTATCATCGTCAATCGTCGAGTTGAATTCCATTTAATTAAATTCTCGAGCAAATCCAGTGGTGCAAATATAATACCAGCGATTGGTTCCTTAAAAAGCATTGTAGAGAAAATTCCACCTTACGTATTCGCGAAACACTCAAATAAATATATACGATCTGACAATGTTGATTCTCGTTTGATGTCCTAACATCTTTCCAAGCAATTCTTTTTAATATTTAAATTTAGACTAGTTTCAACTCCAAACAATACACACCAAATTTTAATTAAAACCACTTTTTACATTATTTTCGTTTACTCTTAAATGAGCGACGCCACCTATATCGAAATTACCCAATTAAAGATACCATATCGCGTTTAATTATGTAAATGACTATTACAGCTAACTAGCGAACCTGGCTTTGATTATATTGCAGAAGTTTCTTTACTTCTTTTTCGTCTCTCAGCGCAGTTTCAACGTAATGGATGAATTAAACATGAACTTTGTATGAGCTCCCTGAATATTTAAATTGTCTTTTTTCATATTTGAGAAGATCATTGAAATCTTTTTGTGCTAAGTTTATATTTTTTAAGAAGAAAGAACTCGCGGTAGCTAACGAGCGAATCCAGGGGAGATGATAGCCCTGAAACATTAAAGAGTAGCTTTCTTTTATTAATTATTGTTAGTCACCACAATGGCTTCTCCTGTCGGGTGTTCGTATAATTACTTTTATTTTCTGTTGGAAACATTGCTTTGTCGGTAGAAGTAATTGTACCACGAAAGCTTCGGACGAAAATTTTGAGTATCTTAAGGTGGCATTGACACATTTAGTATATAACGATGGTAAATTTTACATCTATCAAAAACAATTACTAAAATATCAGTTTCACGAAAATTAGATTAATTCTAAATATGGAAATTTCGATGACCTGGGAATTCACCCCGAAGTGATGTTATATGAACAGTTTCGGAACAATTTAAGCTTGTATGTATATAAGTGTATTTTACAACGACTGGACTCCAAATATTTACCCGTTGCTGACAATGATGTATTGCAGATATAGAAGTTTTGACATTAACACACCTAGAATATCCATGCACCGTTTTACTAAATAGGTTAAAGTTCTAATAATAATAGTGGGACTTCCTCTCACAAATAAACTAAATTATATTAAAGGAAGAAAAAGTTGTAATAACAAATGTACGAGGAGGTATTGAATAAAAACTCTTAACCTACTATAGAAGCAATAATTAACCAACCTAAACATTTCGGTCTACACATGCATGATTTTGATCCTTTCCAAAAGACACAACAGTCAAAAGAATCATAAACAAAATAAATTTCCATTCTTTCTCTCTATCGAGTAGGTTTTCAACTTCAAATATTCGCCAAACTGAAGAAATGATTCTGAATTCCTAACTTCCAATTCCTGCATTTTTCATTTATCAAAAGTACCAACACCTAATTCACCTAAGAGATCCTCTACTCTAACGACTTTATCCCGAACTACTTTTCGCACACTTTCTAAAAGCAAGTGTCAGTTATGATCAATCTTGTACAGTAGATTCCAGGGAAATACGGAGATTAAATAAAGGAAATGGAAGCATATCATAAAAAAAAAACCTTAAAAAGCGAACTTCACTCGACTGGATAAATGTAAACGGATTACCAATGGATTCAATACAACAGAAAGAACCGTAGAAGCAAGAATGACAGCTGCTTCGAGAGTGTATCGTTTTTACTTTGTTTTACGCGAACATGCGTTCATGCTTGGCAACGACTGAAACAAACGAATAAGCAGAAGGAGGAAAAACAAAAACAGTATGGAGGCAATTTCTGCAAATAAAATTCCATTCCCTTTTTGCGACGTATAAGTTAAAGTTGCAGACCACCAGGGCTTTTTTTTGTTCGATATTATGCCCGACACAAGATATCCGTAATTGTGTGCACAGGGTGGTCCATTTTCATAGGTTTCTCTATCTGTTAGTCTGCTATCAAAAAACGGTTTCGTTTTTGGTTATAGATAAGTTTTGATTAATCTTAAAGTTGGAATCACCATGATTTCCTACGATAAGCCCTTCAACATTTTCTTGAATTTAGATGAGTGGAAAAATGATGAAGAGAGAAAACCGCACACTAAAAACTGGTACACCTAATTTTGTTTTTACACGATAGGTTCCCGAAAAATACGTGTAAAAATATATATCATCTACGGGAAAATAGAGGATTGGTTCCAGTTCTAAAAAATAAGCAAAAACAATCCATGAGTTTTTATGTAATTGTCTTAAACATTTGATTTCGTAAAGATTGTGACATGTATTATTCAACATAATGATTTGAAAAGGAAACACAAACATGTTATTAATTTCTGAACACAAAGATTTAGGCAAAATATATACAGGGTGTTTCATTAATTATGGAAAATATTTTAACCGAAGATACTACGTGTCAAATAATGACCATTGATCAAAACCAGTCTTATTCAAAATCGTTCTTTCGGTTTTAACACAATTTTGATGTTTATTAAAAAAAAATCAACAATTTTTACCGAAAAATGAGGGTGCAGCAAATAATGGTGTCACTCAAAAATAAAAATAAAAATGATTTATTCCACTACCATTTTTCCCTCTTATTTTTATTCGATAATTTGCTATTCCATTGGCGTGAAGATCAACTCCTCCCATGTACATATTTATTGTACTCTGATATTATATTAGCTTGTGGAATTGCTTGCAGAATTGTCGTTCCACTGCACTATTAATACTTCCAAATTAGTATCAGACGTACGAACACATGAATCTTGTTGATTCTAATTCATAACATTTTTTGTTCCAACTGGACAGTTTACCAGATTATTATCTGGTGTGGTTTCTGTAGCAAAAAAAAAACCTTCTTTTTTCAAGGTATCGAAAAGGGAATACGAAGAGAAAAAGTTGCCGAAAAAAATTCTGTGTAGTTTTGGATTTTCTACTACCGATAGTAAATCGAATACTACTCTTGTTCCCAATGAAAGGTGTTTTTCAGCATTTTCTTGTACTTTTCCACCATACGGAATAAATTTATATGGATAACCATCATGGGAACATAAGCACCATAAGTTGAACCCAAATCTAATTGGCTTACCTCGGATGTACATTTTACAAAAATGTCTTTCAAAATAATTATGATAAAAACTCCAAATTGTATAAACTTTGTGTTCATAGTTTGTCTTCGTCTTTTGACCAGTACATATCCGCTTATGGCAGAGTGTGATATCCAGAGAGAATACAGATATCTCTTCAGATTTATTTTGTTCATAATAAAATCATGTCGGTTGTTCTGCAATGTACAATTTGACCTACAATTTCATCGTCAAAAAACAAGGAAAATATTTCGGTGGGGGTTTTATTTCCACAGCGAGCTTTTATATCTTCCACTAAGACGTCATTGTTTTCAGGCACTGCGGAGTAAGATGGAGTATGGATTTTCTTCCAGTTTGGTACATAATTTTGTCCAGTACTATTACTTTTTCTCCATCTTTTAGTAAGTTCGCTTAGGGGAACGTTATCATCATCCGAATCTTCATCATCGACGTTATTATGAGGGTGAATTTCAAACGTTCCAGCAATGTCTGCTTCGATATTACCTCCTTTTATGAGGTTCTCCTCTATATTTTTTTCATCAGTAACTTCATCGACTTCGGGTGGTACATTTCTTTAGTTGTTAACGGTCTTTCCATCTCCCATTTACCAAGATTGCTATAAGGACAAAAACTTATTTGTGGATGTGGATCATTATTTAGACTATGTTTTTCTAATGCTGCTGCTGCTTTGATTCACAAACAACAAAATCACATAAAACACTAGGATTTTACTAAAAATCGAAAACTAAATCTGATAGATAGTTACACCTTAGCTACATAAATGTACAGGATGTCCGCGAAATAAAATGCTAGCAGTCAAGGGATGATAGCTTTAACGATTTAGAAACAAAAACATTTAATACACCATGGGTCTATCTGTAAGCGTAAACGTGAAAAAAAAATTATTTCAAAAAACCCTTATTTGGTCAAACTCTACAAGAAAACTCCAAAAAACCATATCAAAAATTTAGAGTTATTAAATAATTACGAATTAATAACGTTTTCGTCGTTGTTTTCAGTTAGTTTCAACTCTAAATTTTTGATATGGTTTTTTGGTTTTTTAAGAAGCAATATGGATGAGTTTTCTTGTAGAGTTTGACCAAATAAGGTTTTTTAGAAATTTTTTTTTCTCGTTTACGCTTACAGATAGACCCATGGTGTATTAAATGTTTTTGTTTCTAAATCGTTAAAGCTATCACCACTTGACTGCTGGCATTTTATTTCGCGGACACACTGTATATTTAAACACAGGAGGTGGTGTGATTTAAAAGTCCCAATGGTACGACAGGAATGGATGAAGTAAGGAATGACTTAATGGTAATCTGATGCTAGTGTCACCCTCTGGTTGGTTGCTGACAGTGATGTGAAAAAAATTTGAATTTATGTTATAAAATATAAAAAAAAAACAAAAAACTAAACACTTTAACTCACTAAACACCAAACAAGTTTTAACTAAAACATCGACGGGTTTCAACAGCAATGCTGTCATTATCAAGGCGATAATAAAACTAAATTAAAATAAAACCTACAAATAACAGGTAACCTAAATGTTATGCACGGTCAATCCGATACGCATCATTAATTTCCGATTAACGAAAACAATAACGAATGCGGTATAGGTCCGTTGTCACAGTTCATTACACATGACTTATTTTTATATATTTCTAAACTTTCGAAAACATTTAGAAACTTACAATTGTTTATTTGTCTAATTAATTTAACATTCGTATGATCGATGTTGTGATCTGTTTCAAAAATATGTTGGGCAACGCTCGATTTCTCAATTCTATTAAATCTAAGATTAGCCATATGCTCTTTAAATCTAGTTGAGACTGCTCTCCTGGTTTGCCCAATATATTTTTGATTACAATCTTTACCATTGATTTCGTAAATACCTGACTTTTCTAAAGGTTGTACGAAGGGGCGTTTTTATATTCGCGGAATGGGGGATAAGGGGTGGAAATAAAAAAACCAAATTATTTTTCTTTTTCAATATATTCACCTGCAAGACGGATACATTTTTCACATCTTTCAATTAATTTATTTATACCCTCATAAAAAATGATTTCTCTTTTTCTGCAAAATACGCCGAAACTGCCTCCTTGACTTCATCATCGGCAGTAAGTTTTTTACCCCGCAGCTCTTTTTTCATTTTCGGAAACAGGTAATAATCACTCGGGGCCAGGTCTGGGCTGGGTGATTCACAATTTTGAAGCCCACCTTATGCAGGGCAGCTAACGCAACGCGGCTCTTGTGGACGGGCGCGTTGTCGTGTAAAAGCAGCACACCTTTCGTCAATTTTCCCCGTCTTTTCTCTTTAATGGCTTCTTTTAGTCGCTCTAATATTGAAGCGTAATATTCTCCGGTTATAGAAACACCTTTATCTTTATAATCAATCAACAATATTCCTTCCGAGTCCCAAAATAGCGTTGCCATGAGTTTCCCAGCTGATTGTGACGCTCTAAATTTCTTGGGAGGTGCTGTGCTCTTTTTATGCCACTGCATGGAGTCTTGTTTGGACTCAGGTTCATAATGATGAACCCAAGTTTCGTCTCCAATAACAATTCGACTCAATACACCATCCTTGTCTTCATTACAGAGGTCCAAAAATGCACGCGAACACTCTACGCGCCGTTGTTTTTGCGGCGGCGTGAGCATTCTCGGCACCCATCTTGCGCTGACCTTAGACATGCCGAGATGATCGTGTAGGATTTAAAAAATTGTTGTATCGGATACTCCAACCATTTCTGCGAGTTGTTTCTTCTTTAGTTGAGCATCTTCGAGTACAATTTTTTCAACTGGAACTTGGATAAGTGCTGGCGTGGTAACCTCAATGCTCTTGCCCGGCCTCGGGTCGTCTTCAAGGGATTCCCTTCCTTGTTTAAATAAACTGTGCCACTTGTACACCATGGTTTTTCCTGGACAAGAGTTGCCGTAAACCAATGACATCTCATTCATTATGGTCGCGACTGATTTTCCTTGCCTGGTAAAGAACTTTATAACGGCACGATATTCGATTTTTTCCATATTTCACTTTTCACTCCTGATTATGTTACTTGGTTGACGATAGCTCAAAGTCTAACTGTCTAATAACAATGAAACTTCGTATTTATACTAATTATGAGTGCGCCTAATCACCCCCCTACAACCCGCTCATTCCGCGACTATAAAAACGCTTCCTCGTATTTTATCTTTAGGGTTACCGATGAGACTTCGCAAACTAGTCCCAGAACTGTAAACTATTCTGAGATCTAGCTCTTTGAAGATTTTACTCAAAGCTTTAGTGATAAAGGGAGCGTAAGGGAGAGTCACAAAGGGTGAAGCTTTAACATCCTCTCGAAAAGTCGTAGATTCTTTCACAGTTTTCTTATAATTAAACTTTCAAATTAACTTATTGATATGCTGAGGCTGGAAACCATTACACTTGGCCGCATCTTTTATAATTTTAAGCTCTTTATCATACCTCACCTTGTTCAAGGGCAAAGTGAGGAGTCTGTGAACCAAAAAATTCAGGCTTACCATTTTATGTTTAAGACAATGATGGGAATCTGAAGGAATGTAGCGAAGTGTACTGGTTTCCTTTCTATACACATCAAACTCTAATCTATTGTTATTTATAATTACCAAAGTATCTAGAAAGGGTAGCTGACCGTTCTCTTCTCTTTCACAAGTGAACTTTATCGTTTCGAACCGATTATTTAATCTATTGACAAAATCGTCAATATTACATTTTTTAGTGTCAAATATAGCGAAAATATCATCCACATACCTCATCCAAACCCTAGGAAAGTATTCGCTCTCAGATTCTAAGTCCTTTTCAAAGCCAAAAAGGGCGACCCATTGCCGTTCCTTTCAGCTGTTCATAAAAACTCCCGTTGAATTGAAAAATGTTCTGTTTCATACAGATGTCAGTTAAGCGAATATATTCCTGGACACATTGTTGACTCAAACTATTTTGAAGCAACAAGTCCTCAAAGTACGTCAAGGTGTCTGGAATTGGTATACTAGGAAAGAGGGAACTAACATCAAATGAAATCAATATTTCACCCTTCAGCAACCAATTTATTAAGTAAAATAATTATTTACACAGAAACTATCAACTTTAGACCTGTACAACATTATATCGATGTAACCAGCTTCGAAGCGCGGATCATTTTATGTATTAATATACAGGGTGTTCCATTAAAAAATGCAACTTTAGTCTGGCATTTCCATCTGAAACATCCTGTATAAAACAAAATATTTTTAAAACGTGCGTTTGATCGTGCGAAAGAATATCCGCTGAGTAAATATTTCGCTAACTTTCAGATAAGCTTCGTTGCCGGACCCTGTATATGTTGGTCGATTCTTTTGTATACTGTGCCTGCTGTGCCCAGTTATCTTATTATCCTCTCGAGCCTTTCAGTAACCTTACTTTATTCGATGAATTTTTTAAAAGTTCCTTTTTCCTCAAGTTTCGTTTAACTTGTAATGAGAATTTACAACATTATAGCGTGGATAATTGAAAAAAGAGGAACCAATTTTCTATCGATCGTTTTCCAAAGCTATGGAACTATATTTATTAGTATAATAAGCAAATTATTTAATAGTTTGTAAGATCAGATATAACTACACAATCCCCCTGGAGAAAAAGACATCTTACCTGAAAAGGAAATGAAAAAAGTTTTAACACGCATACTTCTCCCGGTTAAGCTTTAGTGTGCCTTAAAAGTATTCCGCTTCAAACAACTAAATAAAAAAAAGCAAACAAAGAAAACGTTGAGATTACGGAATTCCAAATTGCCAATGGAACCTGCATTACGTAGCGTAATCGCAGCGAAATTGTAATATAGCCTATGGTTCGCAGTGGGATTCCCCGGAAAAAAGGACAGCTCCGTGTTATTTAATGAGAAATTCATATATATAGGTATATATATCCGTACTGTTGGTATTGGTAGAAAACGTGTATAACTAGAGTAAAATGAAAAAGTTTTTAAAGCTGTTTTTTTTTAAAACATAATCTGAAACGAGTTTTGGGTCACTTGGTAAAAGAAGTAAATGGATACACTAACAGGCAAGGCCTCATTAAGAGGATTATTGGGTGCTTTGCCGTAACTAGAGTTTCTGTTGACTTTGTAGCGTTTGACGGTAAATGCGATAAATCCGAGTGTTCCTTTTCGTTTACTATTTTACTAAAATACTCACATTGAATTGAGATCAAAATCTAAAATAGATTCGTGAAGAACTAAGATCAAAATCTAAAATCTGGACCTCTCCAATGGCAACGTGTATTTTTATTTTATTATTTTTTTAAAGATATCCAATATTTAGGTATTAAGTCCAAATGTGTAGTTAGGAATCTGGACTGAATACTGTTTTGGTTTGGTGTTCATACATCATTTGTTATTTTGTTCGTGAAGTTAAGAAATAACTTGATAATTTCAATATTAAGTAAGTGAATAGGGTCAACATCATACCATCAAGAGGCTAAAAGATAGTACAAACTTTCGACTGAGGAGAGATCAAAACAAGTGTTGTTATTGTTTTACTTTTAGCTTTTGTTGCTGATAACACACAAAGTAATATTATAGAAGGTGCTGAGATCGTAATGGAGATATTTTCAAGTAGGTACTAGTAGCATATAGGATGTCCTTCATAAAAATTTGAAAGTTCTTGCAACCGGATGTGCCAATGCTGCAGGGGATTTAATTTTGTTGAATAACGATGTGTACTGGATTGAACCTGAGGAAAGTAGTGATTCAAACGAACTGGATGAAAAAGAAGACGAAGAAACTGTGGAAATCCGAGAAATTAAAAGAAAGAAAAAGAAATTCTGATAAGTGGAAGAAAAACATTAGCTGCTGGATGAAAAAATGAATGCCATGATCAATGCAGAAAGAAGTGTACACAGAACATTTCAGTTGAGAGATAGTTACCTCAACCGAATTCCCAAAGAAGATATTCCCAAGTAATGAAACTATATAGTGACATTTTCAATTCAGAATTTAATTTATCCTTCAAAGAGCTAGCAAGTGATACATGAGACACATGCGATGGATATGTTATCAAACTCTAAGAGTTCTGTATCCCTGGAAGAGCGCCTTGAAATACAAACTAGCTACGATGCACATCTTGATGATGTCGATAATCGGTATTAACTAAAGCGACAGAATAAAGAGACTTATAAAACTGAGTCGAACACTAAAATACTTTCGGTGGATTTGCAAAAATGCTTACCCATTCCTCTACTAACGAATGCTCAGAGTTTCTATTCTCTAAAGCTGTGGCGTCATGTATTCTGAAATAAATTAATTTACATGTAAAAGAATCTGTAGAGAAAATTGTTATCTGGAGCGATAACTGTCCATCGCAAAATCTTTCGATTCTTATACTGAAACCTTCTATAAAATGCATTGAACATCAATACCTTTTACGAGGACATACGCGTAAGGAGATGGATACAATTCATGCAAGGATAGAAAGATAAAAGAAGGCTTCACCCCAGTTTTCTATAATAACTCTGTGGGATTGGCAAGAGCTTTTCAGACTTTGTGGTAACAATATTAAAGTAACGGAAATGGAAACCAATGATTTTAAGAATTTTAGCCGTTTATCTGAAGATTCCGAATTTTATTTTCTATAATAATAAAAAACCATAAATAATCAAAAGCTTTTGATATCTCAAGTAGTTCATATGAAGTTTTTAAACAGAAACACCTAGAGTGTTGTATTTTAAAACAGATTTTAATCAAGAAGATTTTGAACAGGTTGATTTCAATAGAACCAGTAAAAGACTAACGCGCAAAGTGAAACGTACTATTCATTCTAAGAAAGTTGTTCTCAATGATAATTTAATGCTGCTGAAGCCTATAAGAGAGATACTACGACCTATTTCAACCGAAAAGTATAACGATTTGCAGAACCTACTAACATGGGTGCCTAAACGGATGTTAAGCCTAAACGGATGTTAAAATGCAACAATGTTCACTGTGTATTTTCTCTTTAATGAATTAGATATTATTTTTTAGTTTGTTACTTGAACTTTAAGATGGATACAAAGAGTTTCCGTTTGTGGTGTCATTTTGGTGTGATCTCTCATTTATTTTAGGAAATACATAAAATTTATTTTTTGTGTTTCGGTGGTCCTTCTTGTTCGCTGCTAAGGCCGAACTTTTATTCATAGGCCCTTTATTCGTCGTGTGAAAGGCTTCGTTCTAGCCTGGAGAGTGATTAATAATATTTTACTTCCGGTGATTATAAAATGTGGAGAGGATTAAGCATCATCGAAGCTTAGGAATTGCTAGGGCTCTTCTAACGTGGGTTCTAGGTGGAGGTCTGTCCGGGTCGAGTTCCGCAACGTGGCCAATGAGAGGATTTGCTGATCTTCTGATCCCTTCCAGGGTTCCGTTCGCAAGGTGTAGCGCATGTTGCTTAAGTGTGGGAACACCGAGATCTTCGCCTAACTGCGTGTTTCTCACGAACCACGGCACACCGGTAATTAGCCGTAGGTTGCGACTTTGAAGGGACTCTAACCTCTGAAAGTGAGTTTTGGCCATGCTGGACCACGTGAGGGCTCCGTATGTTATGATTGGCCTCATGAAAGAAAAATATATCAATATCTTGATCCTCAGAGACAGCGTGGATTTAGGACACAGCAACGGATATAGACAGGATCTGGCCGCGTTAAATTTGTTGATTGTATTTTCTATATGTTGTTTAAAAATCATGCGGGAATCAAGCCTCATACCCAAGTAGACTACCGACGGACTCCATGGCAGTCTGAAACCTCCCACCATGATGTTGTCGGGGGGAGGACGAGTTCTTCTGGTGAATCTCACTGCGACGCATTTGGAGTTTTGTGTTTTGCTACGAGGGAGCGTTTTTGTATTCGCGGAATGAACGGGTTGTAGGGGGTGATGTGCAGCGACTCATAATTAGTATAAATACGAAGCTTCATTGTTATTAGACAGTTAGTCTTTGAGCTATCGTCAACCAAGTAACATAATCAGGAGTGAAAAGTGAAATATGAAAAAATCGAATATCGTGCCGTTATAAAGTTCCTTACCAGGCAAGGAAAATCAGTCGCGACCATAATGAATGAGATGTCATTGGTTTACGGCGACTCTTGTCCAGGAAAAACCATGGTGTACAAGTGGCATAGTTTATTTAAACAAGAAAGGGAATCCCTTGAAGACGACTCGCGGCCGGGCAGGAGCATTGAGGTGACCACGCCAGCACTTATCCAAAATGTTGAAAAAAGAAGAAACAACTCGCAGAAATGGTTGGAGTATCCGATACAACAATTTTTAAAATCTTACACGATCATCTCGGCATGTCTAAGGTCAGCGCAAGATGGGTGCCGAGAATGCTCACGCCGCCGCAAAAACAACAGCGCGTAGAGTGTTTGCGTGCATTTTTGGACCTCTGTAATGAAGACAAGGATGGTGTATTAAGTCGAATTGTTACTGGAGACGAAACTTGGGTTCATCATTATGAACCTGAGTCCAAACAAGACTCCATGCAGTGGCATAAAAAGGGCACAGCACCTCCCAAGAAATTTAAAGTGTCACAATCAGCTGGGAAACCATGGCAACGGTATTTTGGGACTCGGAAGGAATATTGTTGATTGATTATAAAGATAAATGTGTTTCTATAACCGGAGAATATTACGCTTCAATATTAGAGCGACTAAAAGAAGCCATTAAAGAGAAAAGACGGGGAAAATTGACGAAAGGTGTGCTGCTTTTGCACGACAACGCGCCCGTCCCCAAGAGCCGCGTTGCGTTAGCTGCCCTGCATAAGGTGGGCTTCGAAATTGTGAATCACCCACCCTACAGCCCAGACCTGGCCCCGAGTGATTATTACCTGTTTCCGAAAATGAAAAAAGAGCTGCGGGGTAAAAAATTTACTGCCGATGATGAAGTCAAGGAGGCAGTTTCGGCGTATTTTGCAGATAAAGAGAAATCATTTTTTTATGAGGGTATAAATAAATTAATTGAAAGATGTGAAAAATGTATCCGTCTTGCAGGTGAATATATTGAAAAAGAAAAATAATTTGGTTTTTTTATTTCCATCCCTTATCCCCCATTCCGCGAATATAAAAACGCTCCCTCGTACATTGACTTAGTGCTACATGTTATACAGGCTGTTACAAATTCGGTTAAATCGGGACAAAGTTGCGTTTTTTGCTGCTGAACAATAATTTGTTTAAAAAAATTTTCTATGATTTGTAGTTTTTGAAATATTTTCGAAAAACCGTAAAACACACTTTCTTTTTTCTTCTTTTTTTGAAGTTATTATTGCAGCGATCACAACAAGATTAACACAGTTTACAAGACACTTTTTTGAGCTCTTATCTAAAGTGTTTGCTTAAAGCGTTTAGCCTCGCTTTGACAATCGTCAACTTCAATTTTTCTTATGGTCGCCATATAAGATTTTTCTTTCTCTTCATTAGTAACAAACATTAAACATGTTCATCCACAAATATAATAGAGTAGCAGCCGAAAAAACTGTTCAACTCTTCGTTTGCATCGTATTGGATGCGCAAGTTTTGTGCCTACAAAATCTCTTTCCCAGGAAGCTTCGCTTTTCTCTCGTCATCTGAAGAAAACTTCAAGAGAAAGTCAAAGATTGTCAATTGTCAAAATTGTAGTACTTTCAATAAAATATACCCTTCACGATTATTTTGGTTTCTGTATCTGTTGTTTACATGAATTTCCTGTTTACATATTTTAAATTTCAAGAGCAAAATCACACTAAACCTATAACACATAATCAATAAATTATAAAGCTCGTACAATGCTCATTTTAAAAGCTCATTACAGGAGTTTGCTCAGCGATGTATAATAACCGATACACACACAATACATTTACCGACGTTGTCATTGCTACTCCAGTCATATCTTCGGCTAAAAGCCAGGGGATTTAGCGAGTTCACATCTTGCTAGATGAGTGAGTTTCTGTTCCGGGCGTTACTTACTCGAGAGTCGTCAAGTGTGGAAAGGAAGGACTCGTATAGTATTTTTCACGGCCTCAATCAACTTTCGAGTTCTTGTAACACTCGAATGACTTGTATTACAGTCGCAGAGGTGTAGTTGGGAAGTCGATGGCGCTGCTACTCAACGCAAGTTCACGGATTGTGAAATTAGAAATTGTGATAGGATAATTTGCTTTAATGTAGAGGGAAACTTTTGCTATAAAGGAATAAACGTAGCTCGGACTACGTAATATCGTCGACATTACATTTACAGTTAGCCAACTATTCTAATACGTGCAGGAAGGTTCTGGATATGGAAAAAGCAATTTTCTTGTGAATTCTTTTCTCGGTAACACGACTCACTCTGTAAAATAAGTTAAACTTTATTGCAGCGTTATCCCATAAGAAACAAATTGAGAAGTTGTAAATTTGTGAAATGTGTTTTTAGTATTGATCTAGTGTCGTTTATTAAAAAAAAATGTTTAATAGAACAGTAGCGTAACAATGAAAGACGTGGATCTATAAAAATTTGATAAGACCAATTCTTCAATTTTCGATTACCTGTCTTTACGCACGTGTACTCTTGTGAACGTATTTTTTGCCATCTGAAATTTACGTACGAGTTAGCACGTTTTTCAGGCGAATAATTCCAAAGTGAAATTCTATCAAGGAGATACGAAAATGTATTAAATTTCCTAAGAGTACATTCAAATGTTGTACTGGTTTTGTACTCGTCCAAAAACAATATAGAAAGCGTTTATTGTTTTGGTTTTTTATTCTTGTTGACAGGGATGCTATTGAAACGATTTCTTTTCATCGCCAACTTCAGTTTGGTCACACAGATCGATAACAACGATGCCTTTTTTGGTCAAGAATTCACGTACTATGATGGCTTTGTGCGATGGTGCATTGTCGTGCAACCTGACTCTTGATATTCTGGTCGGATTCGTCAAATTCTGGCCCAAAATTGCGGACACACCTTCTGTTTGCCCAAATCTTCAAAATTCGATAGACTTTGCTTTTCGGTATCTCAGTTTCCTCTCCGATTGAATCGACTCACAGCAATCGTGTGTGTGTGATATATGATATAGAGATCCTCCTCTCTAAAGAGATTATTTATGATTCAAAAAAAAATTATGCGTGTCATTTTCGCTTTAGCAAATAGGGGTTCATGTAGGGGTAGTTTTGTTGACAACAATATACTTACACTTCATCTCTGTACATCTTTGAGAGAGAAGCAACAGAAGCTCCAAGCTGTCTTTTAATAAGGAGGATTTAAACCACAATTTAGGCAAACTTTAGAAAATGGCGATGAAGCCACACGTATGGATTTTGGTTTAGAAATAGGCTACAGAGTTTTGGAAGATTCCAATTTTCATAAACGATCGAATTATGTTCTCCGATGAATCAACCTTTCGAACTAACGAAGTTGTTTCGTTTCAACATTGCTGGTACTGGAGTGAGACGAATCCAAACTTTAGAATTACTTGTCGTAGACAATATTAAAAAAAATGTTAATGTGTGGTGTGCGGTTTCGTATCATGGCATTATTGGTCCATATTTTTTTGATCAAAATTTAAACCGTCATTCATATTTAGAAATGTTACAAAACTTTTTAACTAATGAACTGGATGAATTGCCGTTAAACTACCGAATTGAAATGTTTTACCAGCACGATGGGTGCCCTGCTCATTATGCCGGCATTATTCGCCACAGTGACTCAATACAGAGTTCCATGATAACTGGATAGGAAGAAAAGGTCCCATTTTATGGCCACCGAGAAAGTCCTGATCTTACAATAACCCACTAGACAATGATAAAGAACAATTAAAAAATAAGAAACGCAGTCCAGTCCTTATCAATCTTAGAAATAAGACGTAGTTTCAATGAACTTAGAGCTTCCATTGAAAGCTGTGCAGAAAAGGGAGGAGCATTATTTGAATAGAAAATTAATAGTTTAATTTTTTTTATTTAGAATTTTATTTTATTTTCCCATTATTTATTAAATAAAACTTGAGTCCAATTTGTAGATTTCCTATATAACAAGAAAATGATATTATCTTGAGAACCGCTCGAGTTAAATAAAAAGTAATTTGTGTTTTGGAGGTTTGAAAACAAGCAGAGTAAATCATCAAGAGTAAAATTTTCTGAGAAATCGAAAATAAAAAAAAAAGTCCTCTTTTAAAGTCGATCCAGGGACATACTGTACATACATATGTATATATGATAGTCCTGTTTAGAAATGTCATTTTTACTATTAATTTAAGAGTTCACGCTTGTAAGAGACAATTATTGAAGGTCTTCAAAATTTAAAGACTGGTTCACGATGTGTAAATTTTAATCAAAATTACATTAAACGTCAAAATGATTGGACACATTTTTTCACCTCAATTTTACAAGCTGTCCAAGGTCACGTCATGTGCGTCGGGTTAGCAATGCTAGATTTAATTTGGTAGGACTGTAATGTTGCTTACATTGACTATCTAACTTCAGTGTCGATTCATTTTAAGAAAACAGTAGTTAGCGCTGCGATCGGCGACCGAATCACACCGAAAAATTTTAGTGTTTGTAAAATCAACTGTCATATAAATGTCATAAATGTCATATAAGTGTCAACCACATATAGCAAACATTTTGTGATAAATTTCTTCTTAATTGCAAATATAAATTGTAAGCCATTTGCATTTGTCTACTACTAATACGTTTTCCTTGAGGATTCTTTGATGAACCAGCACGAATGTTAACATTTCGACCAACTACGTTGTCTCGTCGTCAAACTATGAATCGCATAGAAGTACACCATTAAAAAATAGCATTAGTAAAACATTAATTGAACTTATTTAAAATAACCGATGATTTAGTTGTAATAACAAGTCAGTGCCTTTAGTCAAATTTGTATCTAACACAACAAAATACAAAGAGAAACTATCAATGAAAATACCAAGCAATACATAATACAAGGGCAATACTAAACCACAATAAGAAAATTTGACAAGTGACAGCGAATCGAATTCAATAATAGCCAACAATGATTTTTCATTTTATCCAACTTAAATTTGATACAAAGGTAGGATTTTGATTGTGGAGTAAAGTTGGATGGGCTATCAGCCAATCAGAATCCAAGAAAAGGGTTATGTTAGCACAGTTTCTATTACATAACTTTAAATTTATTACATTAAAATTTTATATCAGCAACAATGACAACAATCTTTTATATTAGAAAATTAATAGTGGTCGTCATTAACATGTAAACAATAACTAAAACGTGTATGCATAAATGTTCATTGAAGATCAAAATTCTCCTATATTTAACGTTCTTGAGACCGATCATTACATATGGAGCGCTGCCGATCTCTAGCTTGCCGAGAACGAACTTCAAGAGGCTGGAAGTACTACAGAATAGGATGCCGCGAATGATTGCGGGGGTCCCGTGGTTCGTCCGCAATCAACAGATTCGTGACGACCTGGGGGTTCCTTCCCTCAAGCAATTTATGCTTGGACTGGCCGAGAAGACGTTGGAAAGGATTGATAGATCCGAAAATCCATTGATCAACAGACTATCAACCTTGGATCCGGACAGACCACCTTCCATGATCCACGTCAGGAGAGCCATGGCACTGGCCGAAGACGCCGCGGCATAGCGTAACAACAACCGACGCAAGAACACCACCATCTATCATCTCCCTGCCTTGAAGCAGCGAAGACCTAGTTACCTATTCACCCAGCCCTTGAAGGGAGTACACGAAAAATAAAAGGCTCAAGAACCTTTATTCGGTCTTAGCAGGAGTGTGATTGACCATAGAGAGGGGATGCATAAATGTCAAATCACAGTGACAACTTATTACGACAGTTGGGATGAGGGGTTAAGAAATAATTTAAACCTGTACAACTTACAAAAATTAAAATGAACTATATTGTTTTCAAAGCAGGGATTTTTGTGTTGTCAATCTGTTGTTTTTGGTCGTCTGTCAGAGAGGGTGTGGCACGAAGCACGGACACACCTCCTATTTGCACAAATCTACGATCAAAATTCGATAGATTTTGCTTTTCGGTATATGATATACAGGGTGGGTCACTTAAAATGATGCACTAGAATTACGGTCAAGCTAAATAAAAATTTTAAAATAGTGGTCGATTAAAAGTCGCACATTTTAATAACAATGTCAATATTATAACAATCATGATGACGTCACGCCGAAATCAATTTGCATTTTATTAAATAGCACATTTATGTTTCCTATCACTGTATTGTAAAAAGATGGTATTTCTAACACATCACAATTACTTATTAAATATTTTATCCAACTGTGTTTGCAATAATAAAGAATGAAATTTGATTATTTAAATTTCGCGGTTTCGAAGTGTCAAGCTTAGTTTACCGAAATTTTACGTAACGCATGTTTGCATGTGTCAGATTTGACTTAAATCACTATTCTGTCATTTGCTTTTCTTCTTGCTAAATTTACTACATATATGAAGTGTAAACTACGAAATCTAATAATAACTATTTGAATATATTTTCCATACAAGCACTACAACAAGTTAAACAATAAAATAATTAATTTTGAACGTTTGTCAGTTGCCAAAGCCCAATTCAAATTTTGCGTTTTACGCAAATATGCGTCAAGCAAATAACAATATTTGCGCGCTTTAAAATTTGAAATATTGGCGGTAATTTCAAAAAGTTGTTGATTTAATTTCTTATTAAAATTGATTATATTTTATACAGTTATACGTTAAAAAATTAGCGATTTAAGAAATTTACAATAAAAATACCACATCCCATTTAAATAAAATCAAATTAATTTCGGTATGACGTTATGATGAATTGTATAAAATGTAATTTTTTATTAAAATGTGCTTTCCTTAGAACTCTATAACTTTACCTGTTCCGATTTTAAATTTCTTATTTAGTTTGGCCATAATTTCCTACTCTGTATATGATAGTCGTGTTTGGAAATACCATTATTATTTCATATAAAAAGCGATTGTTCCCCAACAAAGACCAGGTAGATCCTTATGACTACACAGATCCTTTCTTCGTAAGATTATTTTATTCACCAACAGTTGCGTTAATACGACGAAATTTAACGACGAAAGAAAGTGAAAAAGGTCTCCTCGTTACGAAATTAAATTTGACATTTCGTTAGAAGCGAAATTCTACAATCGTTACACTTACACAATGCTTTACTTTTTATTCGACGGACTTTTTTCTCGTCCTTTTTCCCTTTTCCCGAACGTAATAAATAAAGATCTTAATTTAAGTAATTGGTGTTTCGATGTAATAAACGTAGCGATGCCACGTCATATTTGTACAGAGTTATTTACAGAATGAAGTTTCAAGTTCAATAATTCCGATGTGTGTACCTCTATTTAGTTTTACTTGCAAAAGATAAGCAACTATTGCTCGTGCAATCGCAACAAATCACCAACAGAACGAAACTTATCGTGCACAGTTTGTAAATTGAACATTCACGAGCTTCATTAGTTCAAATAGCTCAATATATTTCGGAAAATAATAGGAAAGCGATAAAATTATCCCTAGCCTTTTCCTTTTCCTAATTTCATGTATTACGTGGCCTGTTATCTCCCTTTATCTTATTGGATCCTCTCTTATTTTTATGTTACAATCAAAGAGCATATTTGAAAGTACAGTACCGTTTCGTCTTCTCGGATTTTCACATCTGCGAGACCACTAGACGGGAACGCTTTTGCATTGAATTTTATACCGAAAACGAAGCGGCAGTCCGGGGATCGTGTGACCTTTCTCCGGGTTTATTTCGTCCTTCTATGAAGTGGCGCGCGTGAAAAAGTCCACTTTCATTCATATATTCAGGGCCGAAACCCCTAAAGACAATAGACCTCGGCGCTTTCTATCCGTAATCTAGTATGCTGGAGGGTATTTCGTGATGGAACGCGGCTGGCTTTTGTTTGAAAAAGTCACGTGGACGACTCAGGGTATAGCGAAGCAATAGGAAGAAAATTAACTGAAAAGACGGAGAGTGAACGGCGCCAGGTTGGATTTCAAGCGGAATTGTTGTTGTAGGAGTTGCGTGACTCGTTCAGTCGAAATTCACGTGGGTAAAGTTGATCTCTTTGTAACGAAACCACTTGTCGGTGCGTGGGTTGTTAATATGAGATAAAATAACTTCGGAATAGTAAATAATGATTACACCCGAATACTTTTTGCCTGATATCAATTTACGATCACCATTAATTTCGTATTAAATAACTTATGCTATCGTTTCAATTCATTTAAATAAATAAACACCGAAAAATATCCAACAACGCTTACTAAACAGAGGGTGTCATTAGAGCGAGCTTTCTATCCAAACGAGATACTTTTCTCTCTCTTCCAGGCGGGAGAAGATTATCTAGACCGAATCAATGGTTCTGCATTTACCACCTCGTTCTAATCCGGAACTGATTCAGGCGGGTAGAAAAGTGTGTGAAATAAAATTGCCGGAGATGACACCTTTTGATGTGATTTTACTCAGAACTGATAAAATTGCAGATTAGGTGGATATCCGGGTCTTTCCTCGGCGTGAAAAGTTTCGTCACACTGTAATTTACGATTCGCGGTGAAATCTACTTGAAAATAAGTAGAGAAGAGAAAAAAAAAGAAAGAGCAGGTGAGCGAAAACAAATCGAAAGTAATTTCGCTAAATAATACCTCCAGTTGTCAACGGCAGATGTTAATTATGTTTTAATAATTGTTTTCAATAAACGTTTCTACTTCTCCAGCTATAGTAGAATGTAATTAAAGATTACAGTTTAATACTAACGACCCAATTTTTGATACGTTCAACCAAAGTGAAACGTATTCTGGACTCTGTTGGTCGAGCATTGTCATGATGCAAAATCAATCAATGATCATAGATATTCGACTTTGGAGTCGATGCGCTGGGTTGGTCAGGCCTCACATATGATTTCCTGCGTTTAGAATTGTCAAAATGGATCAATTTTTCATCCACAGTAACGATACGATGCCAATTTTACTGTTAAAGTAGCAAAATCGCCTTTCAATATCTCTTGGATTTAATTCATATGGAATAATGGAATAATGAAATGGCTTGTCGAGTCACTCCTAAAGATTGAGCAAGCTCCTTTTGAGTTTGATACGGGTCTTTGTCGAATGCAGCGTCTTCAAACGTTGCTAGCCTTCCCTCACGCTTCTTGTTAAACAACGAAAAAACCTACCAGTATGGATAATGACCAGTATGAATAATGCCCAGTATTAATAATGGCCACGGTTACACTCAGTAGAGTAGTAAGGTAGCTAAGTAGTAATCTCGTTCTGCTGCTCTTTGGAATAAAGTATTGAGCGCAATCTAGTCGTGTCCGGATACCATTGAACGTCACTGTACACACATATATGCGGAAAAATTAAATGAAAAGAAAGTTCGGATGATTGCTCTGATTATTCTGATGAATACTCTCTATAAGTACTTGGGATGCTGATATTTTATACATACGAGAAGTTTCTGTTGTATTATTTGTTGTAGGCGCCAACTAAACGCATATAATTATGTATGTGTTGTCTTGGGGAACAATTCGGAATTAATGTTAAAATTGAGAATTTAATCGGGAATAGAGAAGTTTTCGTGTTACCTCATTTCACGGATGGTTAAATTCCCTCTTCTGTAACATCATTTTCGCGTTAAACTTCGCCGGAAGGCGATGGGAGCTTTCTATATTGAAATATGTAATGAACGCCGACATTATTTGGCAATAAGTGCGAACAATTGTGTTTGTGTCTTAATATAATCCTTTGTGATTATTTTAAAGTAATAATATGGAGGTTTGAGCTTCATCATACATTCCAGAACGATTTTTATTAAAGATTTCTGCAGGATCTAAAATTTAGATATTAAAAAGGTGACGATTTCCTTCAGAAATCTTCGATAGAGATAATTGAAATATAATTTTAGGGGCAAGGAAGCATTCCTATCCTCAGAAGCCTATTGAGACGAATATTGAGATCACAAATCACTATAAATACTCGACGCCCGTGCATTAGGTTTAAACCGAATACTTGAGCGCCTCTGGTGTTTGAAGGTTAAATCATTAACTTTATTGTAACATACATAACAAATGGTCAATAGAATAGACTACAATAATTCACTTCTTGGCATTATTTGTAACCTGGAACCTGAAATGATTCAATTCAGGCGTTTAGTTGCTGTACAAGATCGATGGAGTGTCGCACCCTCACTCTGGGAGGTGGTCGGTCTTTCGAAACAACCACATTCAGCAGTAAGAGGTTTGTAGTCCGCCTTACTCTGTCTAGGGTAGATCTTACCGTTTGCCTCAAATGGTTCTCCAAGCTAGGGATCTGTAGATCTCTGCGCACCTGGACATTGCTAATAAAATAAGGTGAATTGCACAGCATACGCAGAGTCTTATTCTGAAGGACCTCCAATTGATTCAGATTGGTCTTGGAGATGGTAGCCCAGACCAAACAGCCGTACGTTAGAATTGGCCTTAACATTAATTTATACAGGGTCATCTTATTTTGGAGGTTGAGCCTGTTTTCCCTACCGAGGAGCGGGATCAACATGTTCCTGGCGGTGAAGAATCGTTCTTTAAGAAACTCGGTGTGATGTTTCCAGGTTAGTTTTTGGCCGAGGATCCTTGTGTGGGGACTCCATGGGAGCACAGCCCTCCCAACCGAGATCCCCCCAGGCGGCAGACCCCGCTTGCATTTATTTGCATTGATTTTCAACCGCCAGGAAGTGGCCCATATCATAATTGAATCAACTGCCCTCTAGAGACGTAAACGGAGGATAGTCTCATTTCTGCATGACGTATAAACTGTAGTGTCGACAGCATAAACAGCTAGGTTGCATCCAGGTTCAGTTGACAGATCTGCAACGTAGAGGAGAATGAGCTCCGGCCAAGCTCCGGCCCCAACATCGAGCTCCTATGGTCATATTTATAGTTTGTGCTTGAGGTTGCATCGATGCAATTTTGACAGATTTGTAATGACATTTACGTCAAAATCGCGTGCTCAAGCATCGGCACAACTTCAAGCGTGGACTATAAACAAAATTTGTATCGATTCATTAACCTGCGGACGGTTTAAAATATCCTCTGAGCAAATCTGGATGGCAATTATTTCGGCTCTTCAAACTGATGGCTTCGCCATCGGGTTCTTCATTTCTCCAAATTCCAATTCCCCTGCCGTTCGGCGTTTTAGAAGCATTCACAAACTAGCGGGACGATCTCGGTCTCGATTTGCCAACGAAGACTTTTGCGGTCTCATGAAGGGGGTGGGTGAAGATTCTGGTGTGATCTCCCGTTTTACTGGAGAAATCCCCATTGCACCCACTACATTTTTGCCTTATAGGTCCTTAGGGCTGCATCCGACCACAACACGAGGTGCAGTGGAGGAAGCCCAAGGATCGTATCCATCGTCGCAGCTGACGTCGAGGACAGGGCCTGTCACATTTAAATGATTTTAAAAGTACATACCTTCATTCATTATTTGCCTGTAAACATAAAGCCAAAATCAAACATTTCAGCGCATCTAATGCATTGAGATAACTAATCCTTTCTAGTAGTTCCAGTATTATATGTTCTTGTTTGAGTTAATCTAAAGTTAGAAATCGAATCTACCTCTTTGTAAGAAATTTTTCATTCGGTATAGACTTTCGGTAAAGACTTCCCTGGATATCAATCACAATAAAGAAGAGATGTATGTATATTTCCCTGCGGACTACCACACAATGCGCCATATTATACGCTACGTTCACAATAGTGAACGCATTTTCTTTTAATACTTCACTTAAAAGAGCCTGGCGAAATAATAAACATAAATAAATTGAAATATTAGATTATTTATTTAAGATAATCTATAACCTTATCTGATATATAACATAAAAGAACATGTGTTAATGAAATAAATTAACCTCACATTCACTCGACTAATACATTGAATCCCAGGCACACACAACTAAGAGAGAGTCAGTTAATTAGGGCGAATAGCTTATCTGTTCTGTGGTCATTTGCTGGTCGTTATCTCATTACTTCGCCGGACCCGATCCCTTGTGAATCTTGCTCGCAAGCGTCCTACTAAAAACGTTCCTTCTTCGCCTACCGCTCCATTTCCCAGAGACATCCCTTAAAATCCATTGACAACTGTTTACATTGCCTCAGAAGGTCTCTTCGGGTTGAACCCTACTATGACTTTGGTGCTTGAATCTTATCGCTTTCTGGATGTCGGAAAACAATTAATTATTGATTGTGATGATGACGTGGGTGGGTTTTCCATCTACTTGAAAGGCTATTAAGGTGGGGATCCGGAATTGTCTTCGACGATAATAGGTTTTTTTTTTGATTCTGGAAAAATTATCGTATTTGCTTCCTCTTAATAACTACTTATTGATAATGACCGAAAGGATTGATGAAGAAATTCTGGAAAGCCTGGAAACTATACTCTTAAAAAGGACCATCTCGTTTACCACAGATGTCAGCAACTACCTCCAATTTTTCATTAATCTTAAACCGCTTCGCTTAACACTCAAATTTTAATTCCCTTAATGGATAGTGGTCGAAGACGGTCAGGCTTTCACGATGAAGTAGGTGGAATATTTAACATGGATAGTAACGTCCTCGAGGACTAGTTTAACATCCTATTACGTCCAATATTTTCGTTTAAAAAAAGGTTTGATTGATTTATAGGTATAGATCACAATTTGACTGATCAGTGATCACTTTATTAAATATAAACTAGTTACGAAACCATTAACCCTTTAACGCTAAGTCGGAAACAGGAAGTAACAGATTACGTCGAAAAATAAGGTAAAGTCCCGCTTACACGCAAAACCATTTATTTACCATCACTTCGCAGAATTCCATTCATTCCGTGTAGATAACTTGCTGATGCCCCGTCTGTGGCGAAATATTTCTTTCGATAAGATAAAATAGAAATTACCTAGCACTTGCGTCGTAGAAAAATATGAACTCCGCTGCAGGGCGAAGCCATAATAATAATTTAGCGAGGAAGTAGCGCCTGGAGAATCATAATACGATGTTCGTTCCGGAAACTCACGATACGTTGATGGTTTCTTTTCGATTTTAATACAAATTTATATAAATACATCGGTTTCAATTCCTTTAGTTAATAAATTACCACAATTATTTCCAAATTCAATCGACGAGCGAAACTAGCGAAGCCGATAAAGACATTACGATCAGAGGGAGTTGGTGTACGAGAAATAAATTGGTCAGGATGAATTTTAACGGTTAAAACGATTAATATCAGCCATAGTGTCACTGCGAGGGCGAAAATTTAATAACAGAAAGATCGATTTACTGGATTGGACGTCGTTCAACGCAAAGGAGCCTGCCCTTGTTCTATGCAGATGACTAGCGGGCGATGCATTTAATAAACTGGAACTATGATTTATAATAGGAGCGATATTAAACTGGAAGATGAAGCGACCTACCGAAGTACACATCTATGTAAATGTATTCGCGGATGCACGAGGTATTTTGTCCACAAATTTTCCAGACTCCCTCCTCTATTTTCAATGTAGACGGTACCGTTCTATTATTCATCGTAAAACTGGCTAAATACCTAACTGCATTTTCCCGGGTGCATTGCTACCTATATAAAAAGACACAATTTTCTAGGCATAAAGTAGAAGCGACAGCTTCATTCGTTTAAGGCGGATTCACATTATGAAAGTTTTATTTTTGATAGCATTAGTCAGAAGAGTACTAACAATTAGCCAGAAATTCCACACCTTGGCATTATAATTATTTTGTTGTTGTTGTGATGGTCGTTTTATAACTAAAACACTTCTTGTAGTCTTAATTCTAGGGCTGGGCGGGGTTCCCTAAGCTTTTTTATCTCAATTATGAGCTGTGCTGGCCCAAGATATATGATTGTTCGTTTTGCTCGGAGTCCTATTGATCTGCCATGGGCAAAACTAGGCTAGAGCTGCCTTCACCTAAGAGAACGGACTTCTAGATCTGCTCGAAACTGGACCTTCCTGACGTACCCGAGGTGATCGATTATCATCCTTAGAAGTCTATTTTGTAGGACTTCAAGTTTCTTCATGTGCTCGACGTAGATGTAGCTATCGGTCGTATATAGTAGGACTTTGAAGTCAAGGTCAAGGAAGTTTTTAACCAGAGCGAAGACAATTAGAAACTTTTGTATGGTTTTCTCTATATGTCGTTTGAATGTTAGTTGTTTGTCAAGCGTAAGTCCAAGATAGAGGGCGGTGTCACTTCATGGTAGTCTGAAATTCCCCACACAGATTTTGTCGTTGGAGAGTTCACGTTTCTTTCTAAATAAAACGACAATACATTGGATCTCGTTCATTTTTTTAACTTCCACCTCAATCCTTACAGACCGAATGAAGTCTATCTGTACTTGCGAGCACCGAAACACCATAAACTCCTCACTTTTTCGGGATGTGTAAAGGGTGGAATCATCCGTGGGGACTTCGGCTAGGTCGTGCCCATAGACTAGAAATAGAGTAGGGGTGAGAAGCTAACCCTGAGAGACGCCCACCGCCAATTGGTTTCGAGGTAAAGATTGCGATAGTACGGCCAAACATTGATAGCTATGTTGTAGTAGGACGATTTCTTTCCAGGTATTATTCTGTGTAAATGTGTGAAGATTAAGATCTTGGGCGCCACAGTATATGGACAAATCGCCGCGTGAACCCACGTCAACGGACGTTACTGATACCGAAATAGAAAAATTACCCCTGACTAGCAAAATTACTGCAATAATGACTCAACGCAATAAGGAACTTGTACTGTACTTACTTTACAATTCCTTATAAACTTTCCCTTCTTACGCTCCCAGAACGTGCGGTAAATGAAGAATTTTAAATATTTTAACAATAAATCTTAACACAAAAGACAGAGATTTAGATGTGACTGAATAAATAAAAAAATGCATCAAATAAATGAATAACAAATATGTATATTAAATAAAACGAATAAATATGTACATATATACAAAGTTAGAGAATACGAGACAAAACCTTAAAACTAAATGCACCTTTATTTAACTAAAGCAAATACGCGATTGAAATCAACTAAAAATAACAAAGCTAAATATATAAAAATTTGGTCCTTGTACGTGCTGGCCCTTCACCAGTAAACACGGCCTATTATTTTACTGATTATTTAAATACATATATTAACCACAATCACTGACTGGGTCTTAACTTGACAACTTTTAACACTAATTGCGAAGGCGACTAGACTCTTTGGCGTTCTAGCGAGAAGTGTTTTTATGCGGAGTCCTCTAGTATTGCTTCACCTCACAGTTCGCTGTGCTTCCATATAAGGCGATGTTTTCGCATTGGCGCGAAGAGTACAATAGAGCATTCGGTACTTTTCGAACTAACTATTGAGAATACATAAGATTTTAACATAAGAAAATTATATACAGTCACGGAATATATACAGTTAGGTACATTACATTAATTACAATAAAATAACATTTCTATAATATATGTAATAAGTACTCATCTTCCTTATTACTATATTTAATAAAATAAAATGATTGAAAATTCGCGTCCCGTTACAAGATCGAGATTTCAAATTTGAAAAACAAAGGAGTAGAAGACAACTCTGTTTATTCTGGCATCCATCATCTCTCAGGCTTTGAGGGATTTAACTTCTGGGACCCTAAACACCTGGAATTCCATAGAAAGTCTTTCTCTGTCAAAGTAAATTGTTTATTTCGACGGCTGTCCGACTCAGCTAGTTTTGAGAAATAGGTTATCAGAGCGATGGGGTGGTAATTCTGAAAGAAAGATTAATTTTTGCCTTTTTTCGGAATGGCCGGCGCATATGAATGTTTGTAGATGTTAGGGAAATGTTGTATATGCAAAATTATGTTGATGATCTGTACCATATGCTTCATGATTGGGACAGGCAATCTGGATTGCTGTTGAAAGGGTAAAAGTTTAGAGGTTCCAAAATTATGTTGGTCCACCCTTCAAAGAAGGTAGACACTTTGGAGTATCCTTGACACCCACATCGAGGCTATCGTCATCACATGTCCGTTTATCATTCAAATTTCCCTTTTTACGATAGCAATGGGTAATCGTCTTGTAAATTGATACATTTCTAAATATCCAGTTTCTATAATTGTGTCCACTACGTTTAATTCAATGTATTAACAGCAATGATAAATTTTAAAACTGGTTTTTAAATCTAATATTGATTTCATCGTTGAATACCTTTTATAATCCAAGTTTTAAAGTTCAATAGCACAACTTTTTATATGATTCCTGTTTACACAAATTACAACCGCCTAATTGGAAAATTCCTGGCCTTTATCCTATCTAACGCGTCAATAAACACCTAACCAGGATAATTACATGATACGCATGATTTGACCTAGAACTCGTTAGGTTATTACTTCGACTTTATAGGTATGAAGCTGCTTTTCCACCCGCCCCATTGTAATGGGCTAATGAAGTATAAATAGTAGAAGCTGCAGCTCAAACTTATGTATGTGTGTTCTAAAAATTGTAGTAGTTGATCGGAGAAGCGAAATAAATTATAAAAATATTTAGTAGACATTGAATTGTGTTATGTTTTTGCGTTTTCGAGACTTATCGAAACTCGGATTCCGAAAAGCAGAGTCTATCGAATTTTGACCAGAAAGATTTGGGCAAACAGAAGATGTGGCACTTTATGCCACACCCTCTGACAGACAACCAAAAAAAAGATTGCAGAGTTCAACATTGCAAAAACTTGTTAAAAATGTTCCAAAGGAATGCAGCATGGAAGTCACCAGAAAAGCCAAAAGAAAAGAATAAAATCTAAACAATGCTGACTGTTTTCTTCGATTCCTGAGTCAGAATTCGACGAGTTCGACCGTTGAATATAGAGAGAGCCATTCAGTTGGTTTTTGTTGCACGACAATGCATGGTCGCACAAAGTCATCATAGTAGGTGAATTCTTGATCGAAAAGAAACATCATTGTTATTGATCATCCACCTGATTTGGATCCGTACGACTGCTGGCTATTTCTGGAATTGAAATTGATTCAGAATGAGATTATTTTGAATAAACAAGAATAAAAATCAAAATAATAAACGCTTTTGTTTTTTTAGATCAGTCTAATTTAAGTTTTACTATGCAAAATAATTTTATTTTAAAAGTTTTGGCATTTAATAAATCACACAAGCAAGTATACTGCAGGCTATAAACAACTATATATACATATATATATTATATAATATTTATTGGTACTGCATCGCTTTTCGTGCATTTTAAAGAGATCCTCAAACTAGATAGTGGTTATGAATCATGCAGGGTATTATCTTTAAAAATATAGGTCGAATGTTCGGTTAACATTTTCCTCTCAAACAAATCCCGAAGTGGTTAATGAAGTGTGTTATCTTCAAAGATTTAAACACCGGCATTATTAACGTTGGTATATATTTATATAGCGGAGTAAATTTTGAACGGGTAACTTTGAAAATCGCGATTTACGAGTTAAACTGCATAATAACAATTCTAAATTGAAAACGTAGAATTACAACATTGATTGTGTGGAAATATTCTGTAATAAGTAATAATGAAGTGATCGATAATTTTATCTGAAAGTACAATATTAATGAGTTCCGTTTAAAAGCCTGTGAAATGAAAAAAATATAAAATCCCCATGATTAAATCTGCGTCAGTCATTTTCGATAATTCCATTACTCTTTATTAAGGGGATCAGCCTATTATTGATTCAAAATTTAAAAGCGAGCAGTATTGAAGCGCACGTTTAATTATCGTTCCGCTTTTATTACATTATACTTTATCCACTTTTGTCGGTTATATACAGCACACAATAGGATTAACACTAGTACGACCAATTTAATTGTTTCATGCACTAATAAAACAAGTTGGATCCTAAACCAATTATCTCTATTCTAAATAAAGCAACAAAATAGAGGTTTATCCTTTGTTTAGAAGTTTTTCCATTGAATCGTATTTATGCACATGTGTATTGATATTTTTAGTTTCGTTAGTATTAAAACATAGCGAAGTGAATACCGAAGTGAAATTAATTTGAATTGCAGAGAGAAAGCACTCTATTCAATACCTACATAGTTTATATGGAGTGATAAAATGATAGATGTCAAAGAAACCAACGATAAAAAAAATGCAAAAGAAAATGTTGCAATCGTAATCTGCGGAAAAGGCTTAATAAAAAAAGTTTGAGGATGACAGCTGTACAATATCAATATAGTAAGAACTAAACAGAACACAGGTGGTTATCGTCAAATTGTGCTTTGAATTAGGTTTTACCTTTTTCATTGGAACATCGTGATGTGGTAAGACCAATGTTGACCTAGCTCCAGAAGGTCACACAAGTCACAACCAGGAATACTCTTGACAAGCTGCAACGATTAGCATGCGTATGCATCACAATAGCCATGAGAACATGCCCAACTGCAGCCATAGAGGTACATAATACTACACCTCACACCCTTACATATAGTGGTAGAGGGCGTGGGCTTAGCGACATTGCACAGATTGGCCAAGGCTACGACTATCTCACGATACTAAGTAACCAGAGAGAACCAGAGAAACCAGAAAATCTACCATCTACTCCCTAAAAGAAAATGCCATCGAATGGTATGTGGATGGTTCTAAAACCGACTAAGGAGCATATGCAGAGGTATTCAGGCCAGAAACCCAATGGGAATATACCTTAGCGTCTTCCAATCGGAGATCAACGTCATTGGAAGATGTGCTCAACTGAATCTGGACAGGAACTATCGAAAGCAAAGCATTGCAATTTTTCTTCAATAATCAAGCAGTCATAACGACGCTGAGTCTGCTTGAGCAGATTAAAAAACCAAGGCAAGGAAAGCACCCTCCTCAAAATTTTAATTCCAAAGAAGCTCAATTTTGAACCTAGAAGAAATTAAAATATCGTGAGACTTTATCAAAAAAAAACGTTTTCCTGTTTTATTTTCTGGATAATTATTTTTTTGTCTGTATTATTGGGAAGGACGAAAAGGGCTGACAAAATTTTATTTCATCCCCATATCTCTTGAACTAAGTTTAAGTTGTAAAGCAATTTTGGAGGAATAGCTGGAACCCCACTGTGGGGTGATTGCTACAAACCTTGTCCTCGCAGTGGCACAAAAAATAAACTGGGGTTTCTTCTTCCTCTTGACAGAAACTGCAGAGAGCATCATCTCCTGTCTTTACTCAGTAGGTCTTTAGTAAACTCAGGCCTGTATTCCCTTAGGAACTCCTTTGCTTGTCTTTATCCTGGTAATCTTTTCCACCATTCCTTGGACCTGTTATATGTCCATTCATAGATAGACGTTTTAATTTCCGATTTGGTGATGCCGAAGGAAGGACCACCTCCTATGAGAGGCATTGACGAACCTCGTCTGGCCATATCGTTTCCCTTCACGCCCGTGTGGCTGGGAACCCATGTCAAAGTTAATTTCCTTTGGATGCCCACCTCATTTAGTGCTCTTACGCACTCCCAAACCAGCTTTGAGTGCTGCCTCAACCTGGAATATCGTCAAGTCCTTGCTGAAGCTCAGTGAAAGGGTAGTCTGTGTACCAATTTGAGTCCGCTCTTACTGGGGAGCCCATGGTACTATAACCTGATATTTCCTATCTAGGTTGACTTTCTGAACTGCGTCGCTTGGCATCCTCGTTAGGGGCGCCCGAAAGGGGGTATCTCCTTCCCATGTTTTCGAATTTTTAATTATTCTAATATTGTTCCAAAAATTTCAAAATCAAAATCTAAATAATCCAAAAGATACAGTTTTATCGTTCTTCATGTACAATAGAAAGCAAACCATGAAAGTTAGATAAAAAAAAACTGGAGAGGGTAGTGGAAATTTTGTTGCCAATTTTGGAATAACAACAACAAACATTAAAACAACTTTATTCTATTGTCATTTATGAAGAGTTGGTAGTCAGACAAGCAATATAGGTTAAGAAGTCGCCGCAAAATTAAATTAATTAAACCAGAAGAATTTGGATTCCTTGAAGTCATTGGCAAGTCATTTTTTTCTAACCTTGGCGTATGTAAAAAAAATTGAAAATATATTTTTGTTTCAATCGAGCACTGGGGTTGGCAACGTTTTTTTCCATTTCTGATTTTTGAACTGTTTAGAATGACCTGAAGAAAAATGTTAGTTCTAAATAGACTTATTCGTGAAAACAATTAGAATAACCTTGGGGAACACATGACAAGGATAGGTCTGAAATAAAATAGAGACTGCAGGTTTTTCTGGGTGGAGGATGAAAATCCGAAACACTCGACAGCTAACTGCACCGTCATAGACGATCTTCTCTGAAACCATCACTGTTATTGCAGTTTATTAAAGCTTTTAGACTGGATAGGGAGCTGTGAGAGCGGACAAATGAAATTGAAACAATATTTCCAAAGAATTGTAATAGATACATGTCAAACATTCAGTCAGCAAACTGAGATTCAATTTTCGGGAGATTTTAAAATTGAAACTTTGTGTGCTTTAAAAATAGAGTTAGAGCTTTATTTTTTTTTTTGATGTTGATACAATTTAAGTCACAACAGTAGTGAAACATGAGTTTATTAGTGCTTTTCATCTCTTGCTCCCTTACTTAAATTGTTGAAATTAAATTCCGACAAGGTATGACCGTTAAAATACACATGTTGCTTTATAAACGTATTTTTACTGTTAAATTAAGTCCGAAAGAGAATGGCGAGTCGACAGCCTACATACAAATTTGACAAAGGGTGTAGAAAACAGGAGACAGTATAATTCAGCTATAATGAGCTAAATCTCTAACCGTCTGCTGACGAAACACGAGAGGTAGTCCACAGGGGTAGGCACTTTTAAATTCATTTTTAATTTAATCGCCGTCGTAAAAAAGGTGTTACGGGATTAAATTAACGCCGTTTATTCAACATCAAGAAAGAAGGGAGAAAAAAAACAATTTTAAATTTTATTCTATTCAGAGTTACAAACATATCTTCAATTTTCTCGAAGTCTTCAGGAAATCATAAACGAAAATCTATTCGATTTCAGTTAGGATGACACCAATGCAATAACAAAAAGTGGATTAAACTGTTCCCTTCCAACTTCCAATGATTGTAAAACACTTGATTGATGAACGTCGTCGATTAGGGAGCATTAGCGCTACCGGACATTTCCGCCGCCGCAGAGTGGTCGGCTTTCGGTCGTCGCAACATCGCAGGAAAAAATCGTCGAGGCAGAACCGTAGAGAGAAGTACTATTCGGGTATTCTATACAGGAGGATCCAATTTGATCGTTCGATAATGAAGACGATGTTGATGGTTATGGAGTCGATGCGGGAATTGATAATGGTTAGAGCAGGGCCCCAAGTATCGGCGAGGACAGTAATTTAATTACGAATACAACCTCCAAGAGATCGTACGGAATTACTGTACTTTTATTTGGCAGATGGGGCGTCCTAATCTAATTTGTCGGGGTACTTAGAGAAACTTTAATTAAGAAAAGCAGTGTACGATTATATGTTTCATTTAAAGGTTACTGTATAGAATATAATCCGCTGAAATCAGACAATTAAGTCGGATCTAATTTATTTATTCCTGGTAATAATTTTATTTTATTATATTACTTCAAAATTTCCCGAATATATATTCTGATTCTCGAATATACGAGCAAGAAAGTTTTACAATAAAAGGAATGAACAAAGAAACTTACATGAATTGGACTGATAAAACTTTCCTACGTATATCTCGGGACGTGCGTGATCTAAAAATTTATCATTTTTCGATTTGAAAATATAACTTTCTCTCTTCACGTGTGCGAGAAAAATTGGATTTGATATGCAGAAGTTAGATAAAATTTCAGCGAACAGACGCATCGGAATATATTTTCCAATAATTCCGTTTAAAAGTCAACCATCCCTTCGCTGCATTTACGAGTGAACCTTCTCTAGGAATTAGATTTATACATTTCTGTCTTTAAAATACATTTTAGAGCATACAGTGCAGTGACCTTCAACAGTATCCGGACACGACTAGATAGAGAAATACCTTGCGCTCTATACATTATACCAAAGAGCAACAGGGCCAGCTCTTACAATAACATTGTCCCAGATGATTGATGTTACAAAGGGTGTGGGGAACTAAAAATTTTTGAATCTCAATTTGATCTATTGTAAGTAAGCCCTGCTTGGGTTGAAACTTATTTTTAGTATACTTTCGAGTTTGTAAAATCACGTAAGCTTTGACAGTTGAACAAAATCTATTTCCGTTTCAGGTAAAGTACCTTTCTAGTTCACAGTATACTAAAATAGTACTTAGAAAAGTTGTTTAGAATGACAACCTATGGCCCTATACAAAATTTCAGGAAGATCTACCTACTTGTACCTCTTGTATACAATATCAGACTCATTAATAGTGTATACAGGCTGTTTTAAAAAAAGTGTCGGATACTTTACCCGCTTATAGTTCTCGTCAAGGCAAACAAATCAATTTTTTCATAGATAGAGGTGATTCTAGTTTAGGCTGTAAAATAATTGTTTATTTGTAGAAACTGTCATTAATTTTCGGTTAAACGCTGTCAGTGTCACGTTTGCCATTTCCAATAAAAAAAATGGCTTTCTATACAAATGCAGAGATGGCCGATGTGCATTTTATATACGGTCGTGCTAATGGTAATACTTATGAAGCACAGCGATTATACGCCGAAGTATTTCCTAATCGTGCAATTCGATCTAATAAATTGTTTTCACTACATCAATGATTAAGTGAAAATGGTTCATTTATTGTTAAAAAACATAATGCCGAACGACCAAGATCAATGGGAACTCCAGAAACTGAGGAAAATGTTCTAGCAAGAGTAGAAGAAAATCGAAATATCAGTATCAGAACAATAGCTAGGGAGCTAAACATCCATGATTCTAGCTTCGGATTATGTTTGCAGGCTCGCTTTCTGTAGAATCATATCAGAAAAACTTATCCAAAATCTAGACTTTGTTGCTAATATTTTATTTACTGACGAGGATATTTTTACAAACAATACAATAATGAATTTCTACAACAATCACATCTGGGCGGATGAAAATCCTCATGCTCTTATGGAGACAAGACATCAACACCGATATTCTGTGAACATTTGGCTGAGTATTTTTGGAAATTGTTTGATATGCCCGGTGTTTTTACCAAATCGTTTAAATGGCGAAAATTATCTGAACTTTTTAATTAATATTTTACCCCCATTACTGAAAGATGTTCCTCTAATTGACAGAGTTAACCAATGTTTTTTGCACGTTTGGTGCACCACACTTTGCTGTCGCAGTAAGGCAATTTTTAAATGAAATTTAAAACAACAAATAGATAGGACGGGGCGGTCCTGCGCCATGGCCACCTAGATCCCCTGATCTAAATCCACTTGATTACTACATTTGGAGATATTTAAAACAGCTGGTATATTCAAGGCCAATTAATAATGTGGGTGAACTTCAGCAGCAAATAGAAAACAAATGCCACACAATCAGACAAAATCCAGAGTTGTTTGAAAGAATACAAGCTTCCTTTCGGCGAAAATGTCAAGCATGTATACGAATGGCAGGTGGACATGTAGAACATCTTCTTTAGGCTACTTTTTTTGTGAAAATATTTAATGTAGTAATATACTGTTTACGTACGTCATTCGTGACGTCACCTTCGTACCACAATAAATTTAGTCAAATAGAAAGTTCTTTAATGGTAACTTAGTGGTTTTTAATGCTTCTAGGTTATTTAATTAAGCGTTGCTGTCAGCGTGTCATTCGTGCCATCATTCATTACCAGTCAAAAATTGATTGAAAGCCTATTGATAGGAGAAGGTAGTGGGAGGTATCCATTTTAGTATTGTCAACTGTTTATATGACAGGAATGTCAGTGGTTATGTCAAATACTTTACCGAACCATCAAACTTTATCCTAATTGAATACACAATTAATGAAAAAATACAAATTATAAAGTGGTTTGATGGGGCCACACAGTTTCATCAAATATATTGAAGAACTATGTACCTTCATTCATCGTTCTGTTCTCTGTTCAAATACAATTCATCGCAACAACGAAAATTTTGAAAAATACGTGTGTATCTCTTCCTCTTTACATAAACTTTCTTTAACACATTCTAGACGTTTATATTCAAAAACATATTAAGTAGCTAAATAAGCAACCGGTAGCGTTTTAATAACACTTCTAGGATAAAGTTTGATGGTTCGGTAAAGTAATTGACATAACCACTTATGACATTCCTGTCATATAAAAAGTTGACAATAATAAAATGGATACATTTAATTTTAACTTCCACCACCCTCTCCTATCAATAGGCTTTCGTAATTCAAGTTGTTAGCCTGTATATATAATCAATCACCTATGTTTCCCAACTCAAAAATATTTTCTACAATTATAATTAACTGTAAATAAACTCAGTCCATTCTTTTTTAATTTTTGCCATTCTTGTTCCTTCGTTCCAGGTCTTCCCTCGTTTCTTCAGACAGTCGGCAACTGTATTATCCCAAGTTTTCTTTCGTCTACCTCTTGTTCTCTTATCCGTTGTTCATAGAAACGTTCATATAGTTCATTTCATCGTGGTGATCTCCACTTTTTAACTTTTATTTGAAAAGAAGTAAAGCTCCATCAATAAACTCCATGTCACTATCAGCATGACATCCTTTTTCTTCTAAACTTCGCCAGCACTTTGACACAGTATAATTTTTGTGCACGTAACTCTTATGCAGATGTACCATTGGTCTCTTGTTTTCACCAAAACTGTTGTTGAAGATTTTACATCGCAAATATCGTGCTCGCCAAGTACTACATCTTGTCGTTCCGTCAATACTTTTCTGTTTGACACACATTTCTTGTACTACTTCAGATTTCATAATAGTTATTTACGAACCAAGTGCGTGAAATCATATTTCGCGAATGAGTGACCAGTTTAAAACGCGAGCCGGAGGCGAGCGCTTTATGGACACGAATTCGCGAAATGTTTCACGCACGAAGTTTGTACAATACTTTTTGTACGAGAACTATAATAATAATACATACAAATTGTTAAATACGTTAGCGTTTATGACCATATTATTAAGGTTAGGGATTTATAATTCCAAAATGTCACGAAATTAATCAAGTTCCAGGAAGTACCAACTTTACTTTTACGCACTTCGTGACTTTTTACGCACGCAAATCGAATCATGAAATGACAGGTTTTGATAAGCGAGTACAAAATAGTTATTTACGAACCAAGTGCGTGAAATCATATTTCGCGAATGAGTGACCAGTTTAAAGCGCGAGCCGGAGGCGAGCGCTTTATGGACACGAATTCGCGAAATGTTTCACGCACGAAGTTTTACGAGAACTATAATAATAATACATATTGTTAAATAAGTTATCGTTTATGACCATATTATTAAGGTTAGGGATTTATAATTTTAAAATGTCACTAAATTAATCAAGTTCCAGTAAGTACCAACTTTACTTTTACGCACTCGTGTTTAAAGTGACTTTTTACGCACGCAAATCGAATCGTGAAATGACAGGTTTTGATAAGCGAGTACAAAATAGTTATTTACGAACCAAGTGCGTGAAATCGTATTTCGCGAATGAGTGACCAGTTTAAAGCGCGAGCCGGAGGCGAGCGCTTTATGGACACGAATTCGCGAAATGTTTCACGCACGAAGTTTGTACAATATTTTTTGTACGAGAACTATAATAATAATACATATTGTTAAATACGATATCGTTTATGACCATATTATTAAGGTTAGGGACTTATGATTTTAAAATGTCACTAAATCAATCAAGTTCCAGGAAGTACCAACTTTACTTTTACGCACTCGTGCTTAAAGTGACTTTTTACGCACGCAAATCGAATCGTGAAATGACAGGTTTTGATAAGCGAGTACAAAAAAGTATTCTCCTTTCTCGACTCTGAAAGGATGGTAGAGGTTGAACTCTTAAATAATTTGCTTTTGATATGCTTTACCTATAGGTTTTCTTTTCTGATTTTCCTGTCATGATAGCTATTCTTTTAATAATTTCTATCTCAATTTTTGTCTACAATGAAAATGTAGGAAGAAACGGGACTGGAGACAGCTGTCAAACATGACAAGTAAAGACCAGAGGGAGTGCAGAGCAAGACATTGTAAAATTAGTTCGGGAATCAGATGCTCTTGGTTGCTCTATACTTTTATAATCTCCCATAACCTCTGTGCATAACCTATTGAATGTATCAAATCTAAAATTAGCTTGCACAAAAAAAATAATTTTAAAAAATCAGTTTGCTTCGTATTAAATTGTACAGAATTTTATTGCAAACCACTATACGAGAAAGTTTTTTCATGCTCAAAATTTGATGTAGGATATGGCCAACGTATTTGTTTGGGATGCCTGTTGTCGCTGCATTTCTTTCAGCTTCAATCTAACACTAATACGACATCATGTCGTTCGACCACTGTCGAACCTCCTAGCAAAATATTTCGAATTTCCGTAACTATTTTCCGAGCCATCCAGAAGTGTTTTATCACTGCTCGAAATAAGTCTATATTGAAAACATTCCTTCATTTCACGAATAATTTCCTCGATTAGTTCTAAATTTATATTTAGTCACACGCAACAAGTCAGTACAAATAGGTAAGTGCGTATAAATCTTTAGTAATCTTCTTCCTGAGTTCTGCAGTTCCTCCTATTTCCATTTCAACAATTCATCCAATTACTCGTTTACTTGAAGGTAAAATCCCCATTTAAATTTAATTAAGATGGAAAATCTTGCTCATTTACTCCGCGGATGTCTGTCGAGAACATTCCCGTGTAAACTAATACGCGATTTTGAATAACCCTATTGACTATAGTATATCGTACTTCCTTTGTTAGTTGTCGAAATTCGAAATCTGAATATAATAGTACATACATACATATGCTGTAAGAATTAGTTATATTGTGAATTCAATTCCTGTTATAGAAAAATTTTATTCTGAAATGCACTTACTTGTCGTTTGAATGTGTTCAACGAATAATACCTCGTTCGTTTTTTGAATAGACATTGTTCGCTCCAACACGGTTGTAGATCAGATATTGAAATTTAAAATAAACTTCCAATAAACGTTCGAAATCGTCTTCCTTTTTGATTTCCGGCTCTTTAAGTTTCTCTCGTTTTTATTTGTAAATTTCCCTTGCTAAGAATTTCCCTCCGTCACAGGTATATAAGACGCTACATTTCCGACGATGAACGCGATAGCGAGGAATCGTGACCATAATCGAATTCGAATCCTCTTGCGATTTTCTAATTTTCTCGATCAAGAAGCGTTTCGCGTAACTCCACTCAACGTAATGGCGTTCCCTGCCCATATATGCTCTTCGATTTAACTTCACCCTAGATTGTTGGATTTACATTTCTGGTCCAATGCTCATCATATATATCTGGGCTCGGTTTATACCAGGATAATTAATGAATATTATCCGGACGTTAAAGTTTTGAAATGTATTGAGAATTTTTATTTCCTTGATTGCAGCCTTTCTCTACAACTAAACTTCGTTTTCAAAATTTGGTTCAATTTTTATTGCTTTAGGCTTTTAGCTTTATTCTAGGTATATTTTTGTAGTTTGTGTTGGAGATCTCTTATAGTATCTGCCGTAAAGTGAGAGAAAGGGACGAGAGGCGAAAGGAAAGGAGGGAGGGAGAGGTCATGAAACTTCATACCTTCTAATCTTGGTTCAAAGATAAGGAAAGGGTAATAAATAACACGAAAGAAAATTCTCTCTTTGAAGAGAGATACACGACCTTACGATCTACAACCGAAAATATATCGTCGCTATTGTTCATAAAATATTAAATGGTAAAATTATTGAAAAAAATAAAATAAAAATAGTAAACTAGACATTTTTACACAAACTTTTCGCATTAAAGTAACGAAATAATTGTGCTTCCGATCATTTCAGTGATTTCTTTTTTGATTTCATTTATTAACATGCACTGTCAGCGTTAATGAGATAGTGTCGATTGGTTTGTTGCTGATATCTACCTCTGTTTGGACTAAATTCGTCAACGCAGGTAGGGCAGCAGAAAGAGCCCCTATAAATTGACATACTCTTTAAATTTAAATGAGCTTTGTTTTCGATTTACATTAAACTTAATTAAGGTCAGACTAACGATTGGTGCGGACTCGATAGGGCTAATTTAGAACTAAATTTGGAAACACGGTTTAACATTGAGAGAATACTGTGACTACAGCTTTATTTAATTTTAAAATTATAAATAAACAAGAGAAGCAGTTTGTTAGTGATCATACCAATAAAGCAACTAGAAATAGAACTGAGATCTTAGTTCTTTCTAGGGTTACATTGGTACAAGCTTATGGCCCACTGAAACGTAATATTTCAGGTCAATTTGCCTACAACTTTGCCCTAGGAAATCAATTAGAAAAATTCTGCAAGCGTTTGGGATCTAGCTATTCAGTTGGTTATACTGACGAACTAGTAGAAAATTTGACGCCATCTCTTTTAAAACATTCATAGAATCATTTTGTCGAAGACAATCCCCATAGGGTCGCATAGGGGTCTCATCTTAGATAAGAACTTAATAAGAACTACTATGTTTTTGACGGATAATCTCCTTGCCACCGCAAGCATTAACTTCTCAAAGCTGAGGGTTTACTTCCAATTGTAATATCTCGCAATGGCATCCTACACAAGTGCTTCATGATGCTTTCAATAACCTCGACTAGTGCGATTAGATGGAAGGCTAATTTTATATCATTCTATTTTTTTTGTCCGGTTGGTTCTCCAAGAGAACCTTATCTATTTCCTACGTGGTCATTGTCTTCCGATATTTTTGCCTTAACATTGTGCTTATCTCCAGCTTGATAACCTCTCGGTTTATCCAAAAGTTGATGCTGAACTTATGAAAAGTGTCATTAAAGCAGAATTTCTTCCTATGCTATGCGGTTTTTGGTTCCGTTCTATGCTTAAATGCCCAATTACATAGTCTAGCCATAAATACTGTCAGTACTTTGAAGGAACTTAACACAAAATGACACACAATTATATATTTAATAACTACAGATAATTATCTTTTTAAGCATGTGTTGGTTATTCAAAATGTCCACCTTTAATGTCTAAGGACAACGATAACCGCTTTGGCCATCGGGCGATACATGTACGCACCATTCCTAGGGAAATTTTTGCCGCTGCCTCTGTTATGCTCTTCTTTAGCGACTCCAAATTTTTATGAGGTTTTCAACAGGCCATTTCCTAAAGAATATTCCATAGTTCGTAGTCCAGGGCGTTTAAATCTGGACTTTCAGAGGACCAATCTGAAGCTGCTATAAAACCAGGATCATCGTCCTACAACCACTTTTGAGTTGACTATGCTTTGTGTGCCGGCGTTGAGTGTTGTTGAAAAACTCAATCAACTCTATCAAAGTATCGTTTAGAGGGTTAACAACAGGTTCCAGAACTGTGTTTTCATAAACTTTCGCACTCGTTTTCACACCTGTTTCGCAAAAATGACGTTGATGAATTGATGTTAGTAAGCAACCGTGTTTGTTACTATACTATTGAACGTAAGTGTACCACTCACTTTTACGAATTCTGAAGAGTTGATAACTATTTTAAGATGTATTTAGGACGTATAATCAATGAAAAATATTCGTTCGATAAGCATTATCGTTTGAATTCTTTAATTCTTATTTTATTGCCAGACCTTGTACGCGATAACGTTTGATATGCATATATGCATGGCCGTGAGTAGCTTCTAGAGTTCCATGAAAATTTCTAAGTAGATACAGTTTATTTTTGTGTAAGCGTATACATATATATATACGTGGTGATTTACATAACACTCCAACGGTAAATAGAAAGCAAACAATTTCGCCAGAGCCCTCTCTAACAGGAAGCATGAATTTACGCCCTCTCTAAGCGAAAATCAAAATTAACCTCATAAATAATTCATTGCTTTCGGTCATAAGAGCAGCAGATATGTCGTGGAACTCGCGCGATAAATGTATGTATTAAACGCGAAATACTTAGTGCACACATGTCGAGGGAAATACATACATATTCACCGCCGAAATGTCCTCTCATTGTTTTGCATTAGCTAACGTTAGGTATTATTGACACGTGAATATTAATTAGGAGATTCATCAGACTTCGATAATACTTTTTAATGCAATATTTAGAGTGTGACAAGATTAAGACCTATAAAATATTAGTTCTTTTAATTTAATAACATCTGGACGGAAATATTAAACTACAGCTAGGATTTTGATGACAATATTTCATTCCGAACATCTACGAAATATTAGCGTATTACTTCTAAATTCTGGAAATTTATATCTATGTACATATTTATGCTAACCATAAAAGGTTTTATGAATGTTCCTAGGCTCCACGGTGCGGTTAGTTTTCTGCGGAATTTAGAGACAGCAAAGGTAATAAATTCCCAGAAATTCATATACCATCAGGTGCATAAATTTACCCTACCACTGAATGGAGAAAATCCAGATACCATTCTAAATAGTATCCTGCTTTCAGCAATTATTATACGTTAAATTAGCGCATAAAATGTTTATTGCCAATACTTAACGAAACTCTTAGTATATCTATAATATAATATGGTTGAAATAAGTGTATAAATCTAGAAATAGTGCGTTGTTGGATTCTGAACAAATCTATTTATAGCAATAAATGGGGTATATGATTTAGCGGTGGTAATGAACGATTGCAATGTATTTAGTAGCATCAGGGAGATACTGATTACTAAAATGAGTGATGTCCTATAGGATGGGGAGATAGATGGATTATTTTATAAGGTATCTAAACATCTATATTGCAAACTGCCTGATTTTGAAGTTGGATATAATTGCTCGCGATGAAATCATTTAATTACTCTGTTTATTAGCACCGCCATGTATAGCTTCAGTTAACCTTGCAACCTTGTTAAATTTGCACGATAATGCGTTATTATTTGGTAAGATATACAGGGTGATTGGTGAGAATGGCCTATTAAAAGTATTATACAAACGGATAGGAATTTGAAAACAAAATTTTGCAGTTGGATATGGTTAAATATGAACTATCACGTGAAAATATTTTTGAATAAATATCACTTCCGGTTAACCGGAAGTGGGCATCAACTTCGATTTTTTAAATAGCATGCTATAAAATAAATTACAAATTCAGCTGCTATGATAAATTTTACACATATTTCATGTATCATACCCTATACCTAAATACCATTCCTTCTGAGTTATTCGCAATTAAAGAAAAAAAGTGACAAATACCGATCTTACTTTATAGTGATATTACTTCACGTAGGAGTAAATGAGGCGAATGAAATTTTGCATACGCGCAGCTGATATTATGTAGTTATACAGCATTTGAAGTTTTTTTCTGTAACATTATACAGGGTGTTTAAAAACTTAGTTGCTTATAAATAAGTTCAATCCGCGGAAAGCACATTTTCTTAAATCGAAAGGTATATATTTTATTAGATATTATGATTCTACAAAATATTCTCTTTGAATCCATATTAGGTGTTCCTACACCTAAAATGTAAGGTTAATAAGTTATAACGATTTAATTAACCTCCGTACCTAAAATGCTCAAATATGTCAATTTACAGAAGCAAGTGTGCTTAGCTCATTTGTTTTACATACTTACTTGCCACTTATTTTGACGTCTGTCATTTTAGTTAGTTGTTCTCGTGTACACTGTGGGAAATAGATCTGCACCAGTACAATAATTAGGGTAAACAATGCGAGGATTTACTTTACAACAACAAAAAGTTATTTTATTTGTTACAAAACATATTGTTATCTTAGTATTTTTTACAATTTTTATTTTACCTCTGTAATAACATTGTTTTCGTTTCTGTGCAATACATTTTTCTCAGTATATTGTGTTAGAATGGATTAGCATTGAGAATAGACCAAATCAGGTAATCATGAATTTATTTATTATGTAAAGTGAATGTAATCAAATAGTGAAATAAACGTATCAAACGTTTAGTGAAAGATACTAACATTTACAACCAATGATCAGCAAAAATTTCTAAGAATTTTTAAGATATAAAAAGTTTTAGCGACCGATATGTTCGTAGAACAATGATGAAAGAACAATACCTGTTAAGTAATAATCAGTTATAATTATTTAAGAAGGCAGATATTTAAAAAACAGTTGAAGTAGTGTGTCGAAAAGAAAATATTTTGTTAAACGTTTTTTTACTCAATGAAATATTAGTTAATTGAAGAGTATTTTGTGTATCTAAAATAAAAGTAAAATCCAAAGTGTGAAGTAAAACCCAACGTGTAACAATATCAGTAAAAAATTTAGATTATCTAAGAATTCTCCTAGATACTCCCAACAATTGGTATTTGAATAATCAACATAAAGTAAATCTACATCAAAGGTCCAAATAATTAGTAATAACAAATTAGGTAAAATAAAAAAAATAAAAAAGATAATATAAAAGATACAGTAGAAAAATTATAAGAACAACCATAATAATAACACAAATAAATAAGTTATCTAAATGGTTCGACATTGGAGACGTATTCCAATAATTCTTGCTAATCATTTGGTGATATTTGCGTAAAGGATCCCTTATTACTATAATTCAATGAGAAGAATTTTTGAAAATACGATTAACAAAATGACAGACGTCAAAATAAGTGGCAAGTAAGTATGTAAAACAAATGAGCCAAGCACACTTGATTCTGTAAATTGACATATTTGAGCATTTTAGGTACGGAGGTTAATTAAATCGTTATAACTTATTAACCTTACATTTTAGGTATAGGAACACCTAATAGGGATTCAAAGAGAATATTTTGTAGAATCATAATATCTAATAAACTATATACCTTTCCATTTAAGAAAATGTACTTTCCGCGGATTGAACTTATTTACAAGCAACTAAGTTTTTAAACACCCTGTATAATGTTACAGAAAAAAACTTCAAATTCTGTGTAACTACATAATATCAGCTGCGCGTATGCAAAATTTCATTCGCCTCATTTACTCCTACGTGAAGTAATATCACTATAAAGTAAGATCGGTATCTGTCACTTTTTTTCTTTAATTGCGAATAACTCAGAAGGAATGGTATTTAGGTATAGGGTATGATACATGAAATATGTGTAAAATTTATCATAGCAGCTGAATTTGTAATTTATTTTATAGCATGCTATTTAAAAAATCGAAGTTGATGCCCACTTCCGGTTAACCGGAAGTGATATTTATTCAAAAATATTTTCACGTGATAGTTCATATTCAACCATATCCAACTACAAAATTTTGTTTTAAAATTCCGATCCGTTTGTATAATACTTTTAATAGGCCATTCTCACCAATCATCCTGTATAACATGGAATTTAGTTCATTTATTCTACAAAAAAATCTTTCCTTCTTTTATCTTTTTGACTATTGACACCACTTATTCATTTATACGAGCCTATTCTCATGTCAGATGGCTCAACGTTAGATGTTTCAAAAATTCAATCTAAAGTACAAATATATAAAGTAATGGGTGCAATTTTATTTATTTATCAATTCAACATTTTAGAATCTTATAGTTACAAAAAAAAACATGATAACAAAGAAAACTATTCAACTAAATTAATTAACTAAAACAAACAAAATATGACACAAAATGAGACTGAAACTACATTACCACCACTGGGTAACATCACCTTTTCTTGTTACAACATCTTTCTGGCATTGTATGGGCTAAGCAAGCTTTGGCAAAACTTTTTTTCATTTCTTTTTTATCTGATACTGGACACTTTTCCATTCTATCCCCTCTAACAGTACCGGTGGCTACAAAATTCATTACTTACTATTGAAATAATTATCACACAAACAGTAAAAGTAATAATACCGATTCTGTAGCCAAATTAAAAGTCAGGATTCTCAGCTGACCCCAATTTTGACTTGAAACGACCCCAATTTGTTGTAAATGTGGCTTCATCGCTAAATAAAATTTCATTCAATAAATTAGGATTATTTAGATATTCTCCTTGTGCCAATAGCAAAACTCTAATCGTCTTTCCTCATCTCCCAATTCCAATGTATGCAAAATTTTTGGCTTGAAACCCTTTATTTTGTTTTTTTTTCTAGGCATCTTCTAATACTTTCTCTGGAGATATTAAGGTTTAAACTTGCCGTTTTAATGCTAACCGGGGGTTTTTGTTAAAATATTCTATAATTTGGTCATTATTTCTCAAAATTCCACGACGTCCATTATACCTGCTTCTAAGCAATTTTTTTTAAACAGGCCTTTGTTAAGCTTTTGTTTGTTCAGCTTCTCTTGCTGAAAGCACATTATCGCCAAATCTAACTTTAAGAGACAAAATTGAAATAGTACGTCTTCTATTTCAATTTTGTCTCTTAAAGTTAAATTCTCCATGGTTATTAACACTAGACAAATTGTAATATCTATCTTACACAGTAATATGTCACTTTTGACAATTAACTGTTTCAATTTTTTTTCATGGATAACTTAACTTTTAGAACAAATTTATGGAAATGATCAGTGCATTTTTAATTTGGCTACAGAATCGGTATTACTTGAAAGTTTTCGATAAAGTTTGGTACAGGCCCGTATTGAAGAGTGGCGTGCACAGATTTTTTCTAAAAAAATCGCTAATATGATTTTTTAAAATTTTAATCGTAAAAACTGACAGTAAGTCTTGTATTTTGTAGGAATGTGGCTCTTTTTGTTCCAAGAATACAGTCCATCAAGCTCTACAATTTAAAAGAAATCCAACTAAAATCGCACAATAAATAAATATTTTACAGAGTGTATGTACAGGTAAAAACAGATCAAACGATGACGATCCTTCTGATTCGTCCTTTGCGTCGAAATCTTCGTTTTTACGCCATTTTCTGCTAACTTTTTTTTGGTTTTTTGCATCGTTCGGTGTTCTAGCTTCGTTTTTCCTTTTCGTACCTTTGTCAGTTTCTACTGCTGTTTCCTCCATTTCACATTCCAATTCCATCTCTTCTTCTACACCTTCAATATTATCTACTTCGACTAAGGCCTGTAATTGACCCTGATTTAGACGATCAGGATCATTGCAATCTTCTTCCTCCGAGTCCTTGTCAGTTCCGTTTGAATCATTGTCTGGCGATAAAATGTATATATTGGAGGGTACAACACTATAGCCTTATCTAATTTCTCAATTTCCTCTAATAATTCTGCTGTTGTCAAGGGTCTCGTCCTGAGACTAAATCTATGTATACCGATGTAATGTCATATGTGCCCAGAGGGTCGTTATCAACTCAAACAGTGATGAACTTTCTATACTAGTCGATGTCAAGAAAACTTGTGAAGAGGGTGGATAAGTAACTGTGTCTATTTAAGCACTTTAACAAATGATGCCTAACCTTTAAATACAATGGGTCATAAACGATCCCTTGGACGTAAATGGGTTAAAATAGACACTGACTGGTCTTACATCATCAAGGAGCCTGAGGGGGTCTTCTCTCCAGAAGTCTAGTAGGTCTTCTCCTCGAGACTCTAGGGACGGGTCTTCTTTCCGGCACAAGAGGTCCTAGGTGAAGGGTCTTCAACCCTTTTTAGTGCAGGGGCCAAAAATCGATTTCACATCGTCCGAAGGGACGTCACTTGACCACCACCTCAATAAAATAAAAAACATATAATTTCAAGGTGCAATAATCTTTATTGGTTAAACAGTTCACTCAATCAATGCGATTGAGTGAACTGTGCGTCTGTAATTATCGACCTTGTTTTCGACTTCGCATTCTTCATACAATATTTTCTTTAGCCCTTGGGGGCCACAAAAAAACGGCGCGGGGGACCAACAGCGCCACTTCGTGGGCAAGGGACACACCTCTAGTGCATGCATTATACAGCCCGATCTAGCTGCCATTGATGAGTCATCGCGTGGCCTGGCTTATACAGACATCGAGAGACTGAGGGAGAAGGCACATTGTTTACCTACTCTGTGCCTTGAAGATGTACCTTTGGCGCTGATGATAACCCAAAACGCTGTGTGAAGTACACTATGTATGAACAATTATTAAGATGTTCATACAGTTGGTTCTTTTGTCTGGGTCTTTGCAAGAAACCACATCTTCTTTTATTGTAATATTAATTAAAAAAATCACTCAAAAATCACTCAAAATACACTCAAGTGCAGTTTGATTTTACCCCAATTAAAAATGTGAATCATGCTGTTAATAAAAAGAAGCAACTAAATGGTCTAGTTTGTTTGGTTAGAGTATTGTAATTAGTAACTATGAAACGTCAACGTTGTTTTTCGAAAATTCATCAGTGATGTAAAATTTAATTGGACTAACATTCTAAAATAATCGAACTGTTTGATACTCGTTGGTAAAAAAATGCTTCAGTACTACTTCAATGTTGTTAATATGTGTTTGATATACTAGATACAAAAATAATGACGTGCGTATGAATGATTTAACGAGAGCGCAATGTAGGCAAGTTTAAACATGGTAAAATCGATACAATTTCAGTAAATGAAGCTACGAATTTTAGTAAATAATGATGAAGATTTTACACGTTGCATTTTGTTTTACTAAAATATTTTTCAAACGATTAAAAATTAACGACAGAAAATATTTATTTACAAAGCATGTATATTTAGTATTAGGCCGACCTTTAAGACAAGAAAGGATATTAATCGAACTTTATACTGAAAGCACGAACTCGTTTCAATCTGTGAAAACTGTCACACAGGGCACAAATGCCTAAGTTTCCACCGGCTTTTGTAAGTTACCTTTATGAAACTGAATTGCTTCACGCTCCTTGTAAATACCTTTTTCGGCGTTCTCTCCTTGTTGTGTCGGTGTACAAATATTCGAAAACATAATTAAGTAGCCGGCCTCACGTCAACTCAACGTCAACCTCACCCTAAAATACCTGTCGAGTGTAGAAGGGCGTCTTTTAACAGCATTAATAAAATGAAAATAATATATATGTATATGGATGAAGCGGCTTTCGGGAAACGTTATAGGAAGAGGTATTGTAATTATAATTGTTGGGATTCATCCATGTAAATTAATTGAAAAATTACGCTGTTAATTAGGTGGAGAATCTACTATAACCTAAGGGTTATTATTGGAAATTGTGTCGCATAACATGTCATTTAAATTAACCGGGTCTTCGCGAGTGTATAATTGTGATACTCATCGTGGACAATAGTTAGCATTTTGTCAGTATTATAGGCCGTAGAAGGTGGTGGTATAGCAAACATATTATTAGGGGCTCTAGGATATCTATAGATATATATATCAATATTGGTAAAGACGCTCAAGGGAACCAAAATTGTTGAACGACAGTAGAGCATTCACAGTACTATTATGAGATAAATACCAATATTACTAATGTTATAGGAATCGAACTCTTGGACTCATGGGAACGTAAGTTTAATTATGAATGCAAATTGCTAATTTGCATGACAAGTTAATACTACTTCATGCTTTTACGAAAATGATTTTATTTACATATGTTCGAAATAATCACCTCATGCATCAATGCACTTTTGTGAATCTATCTCATCCTCCGTGGTGAAACGTCTACCATTGAAACGTTTCTTTAGGGCGGATGTTCAATGATACGATGATGCATTGTCGAAATGCAACAACTGTTAATTGTCCAACAAAATAGTTTTTTCAAATACATACAACACAAACTCGAAGACTGCTACGATTGCCTCATTCAAAATTGCTGATACTTTAATTAAATACGAGGTGTGGCAGGAAAGTAATGAGACTGGCAACACTGCAAGTGATCTGCCAACGCTGCGCTGTTGTCCTTGATAGACCTCGTGTATCAGTATCCTCCAATAGCTCAGTGCAAGTTTCAACTCGTTTCGTTTTTTTGACTGCTGTCACCAAAGTTGTGTTTTGGTTGTCCATTGACTCAACATTTGCTCATGCGAAAGGTCTGTGCCAAAATTGTGCCGAAAAACCTCACAATTGAGCAGAAGGAGTTTTTTCGAATGTCCTTGATCTTCTTGACAGAATCGCTAATGAACAAGATTTCTTTAGTCGTGTGATTATAGGTGATGAATCATGGATTTTGGAATATGATCCTGAGACTAAAGAAAGCTCGAATGAGCAAATCGAAGATTAAATCAATGCTCAAAAGGGGAATCGTCCACAAAGAATTTGTTCCTCCAGGATAAACTGTCAACCAAGTTTTTTATAAAGACGTCCTAGAAAGGGTAGTTCGCGTGAGACCAGACATTGCAGACAAATGGATGCTCCATCATGACAACGACCCATGTCACACCGCCCTCTCCATAACAGAATTTTTGACCTCAAGAAGCATTCCTGTGGTTCCCCAGCCCCCCTATTCACCTAACCTCAGTCCCTGTGACTTTTTCCTTTTTCTTAAACTGAAAAATGTCCTCAAAGGACGTCATTTCTGGACTTTAGACAACATCCAAAAGAATGTAACAAACACACTGAAGACCATATCGGTTGAAGACTTCCAGCGCTGCTACCAACAGTAGGAACAACGTCTCCATCGATATGTAGCTGCCCAAGGGAACTAAATAAATAAATAATCAGTCGCATTACTTTTCTGCCACACCTCGTATAATAAACCGTTTCAAGATGGGGAAGAATGGAAGGAAGTTTTTATTAAAGCCGGTGGTTATTGCGAAATACAGTTATGGGTTGAACAGAAGGAATTAACCAAAATCTTGAAGACATTTTACATGACAACATTGTATTGATGAATCTACTGACTATATCGGCACTGCACAATTAGGTATGTGTTTTTATTCGATATCTTCGATTTATTTAAAAATTATGTTGCACGTACAAATTCTCCAATTGGCAAGTTAGTATCAATAACCACTGATGGGGCTCTGGCAATGATCGGTAATAAAAGTGGCTCCGTTGCTTTGCGTAAAGATGATGATGGCATTCCAAAATTTATGGATTATCATTGTATTATACACACTCAAGTGCTATGCTCAAAAGTATTGAAATTCGATCATGTTATGGATGTTGCATTTAAAATATATATCCACAATTTAATGATCAAGAATGGCTTCTGGATCTTGCTTTTTTTGTGCGATGTTACTGAAAAATTACACCAATTAAATCTGCAACTACAGGGTAAAGGTCTACCATTATTTAAGATTCCTAACGTTTCTCGAGCGATTCTTACTCATTCTGCGTTTTGGAAATCGTCCACCCAACGAAGATACGAAGATGATCATGTAAAATTGAATTTACTGATTGAATCGCTTGATAGGTGCATCTTGGATCTTTGTCGATTGTACGTCTCACTCTCGCACGTGAAAGACTGTCACCGCCAAAAGCGAGTTGCAATCGTTCAAAACTTTGTTGTTCGCTTAAAATCGTAGTAGATCATTGCGAGGCGAGTACATGTTCTCTTGACAAGTCTACATTTCGATGACAAATCGTATCTACCAAGTTTTCTCTATGACAGCAGCGACTCAATTGACAATCGGAGTTCACTATACCTAACGATGGTGGTATTTAGAATTGCAATTTTGCCAGCTCTAACTTCTCTAGTTTCGTAGCATCTCAAAATATATAGCATGACCCTCGTGTATAAGTAAATAATTCGTAGTACACTGAAAGAAAAAAGAAATGGGACAATTTCAATACATATCAGTATTGTAATTGTCCCATTTCTTTTTTCTTTGAGTATACATATTTGCGACATTATAAAAAACTTGAATTAATAGTAATTGTAGGAAAATAAATGTCTTAATAACACCCCTCTTAGTCGATTACCGTACCATTCACAATAAAGTAATAAATTCCATTCTGTCTTAATTGTAATGCACATGTTGCGTGTAACTGTGCAATATTATACACATACGATACATAATACTGTTAGACTGATATTGTTCAGATATTTCGCAAATAGCGGAACTCGAAGGCTCCCGGTAGGGTGGCACTAAAGACTCGATGGTAACTTATAAATAGATTTGCCTACGTTCCCGAGCTAAATTTTCAATGATATATTACCTTAGTTTTTTTCTGGATTAAAGTACCACATGCTGTTGTATATTTTGCTGTAGTTATATATTCTCTAATTTCTATAATAATTATGTGTTATTGTGAATGTAGTGGCGAAAAAACGTTAACGTAATAAGCGCGTAATAAATACTGTAAATGTCTATGTAGAAAGCTGACATTTTAATTAAAATATATTATAGAATGTGATGCTGCACATTACCACGCTAATAAGGTACAATAGTGTATTGTTATTAACCCATACTTTTATGCAAAATTATCTATTAAGGGCATATAGCGATCAGGTATTATGTTTTGGCAACGTATCATCTAGCATCTACATAGGTCCTCAGTCGAGCGACATCATTCTAATTAATTTTAATCAATAGTTGGCCTAAATATTACCTTTGTATTCATTATAATAATAGTTCATTCCAACTTCCTATTAATTAACTCTTCAGCCACGATAATATCTTGAAAGGTTGGTTTTGATAACTTTTTCAAGATAATTTGTTTATGGTTGAATTTACTGAGTGAATCTGCACTTTCACATCATCGGTCTTTGAGTTTGGCAAGAGATTTTAAACTTAGCAAAAAGACCTGTCGGTGCTGGACGGTCGAAAACTGTTGTTTGCAAAAAAAAACATTCGATCTGATCCTTGACATGTCCACTTTCGATGAGAAATTGTGTCATCGGTACCACGTTTACCAATGTCATCGGTACAGGCGATGATTTTCCGACCTCCTCTGCAAGTAGGTTAATCTTCCTCCAGTTTCACTTCCTCTTGGAATGTCCTTCTGGTAATTCTGAGGTGTTGTTGTCGGGGGTTGGGTCTCCGTCGTCGTGCGGTGTTTGATCTGCCCTATTGATTTTTGCGCGATGGTACTACTCATCACCGGGTCGTTACTTGCGAGTGCCTTTTCGAAGAATCCTCGGTTGCGCTTCTTTAGGAATTCGTCCCAGTCCTGGATATACGTTTGTGGTTGATCAGGATGGGATATAGTTGGTGCAGTCGACCAATAGCCCTATTAGTAACTCTACCTAGATGCTTGGCGAAATAGCTTCCTGTATAAGTATTCAATCTTCTTATTCTAGTCAGATTTCGTTTGTAGAACGGTTATCGTTGAGCTAAATTTTAGATATATTACCAAGTTTTTTTAGAGGATCGATTACCACAAGCTGTTGTAATTTGGCTGTATTCCAGTCAGATCTCCGTTTGTAGAATTTATCTTTTGGAATGCAAGGACAGGTAAAAATGCACCAAAGAAGTTTGATTTTAAAACTGTTGTGAAGAAACAAACATTTTAAGCGCGATATTTCCCTCATAGGCATGTCATTAGACATGGGATAAGTAAACTACATATTTTATAACATGACTATTTTACAAAAAATTTAATAGTGTGAACAGCGACTTTATTTGACAATGTTTGTCATAAGTCAAAATTGTCTAAATTAAAACAACAACGAGTATTTAAAATATGTATCCCTGAATTTGACGTTTTAAATAAAATTGACAACCCCTAAATTCCTTAATTCGTGCTTGAAAGGTTGTAACATGATATTATAAATTTTTCAATACTTGAGAACGCGATTTTGACGTAAATGTCATTACAAATGTGTCAAAATCGCGTGCTCAATTACGAACTAGTACAACAAGTACGACTTCAAGTACGAACTATAAATTTGACCCTTAGAAAGATATTTACATTCTGTCAAGATAGATTGTTAAATTAACATTTGAACAGTAATCCACATTTATTCTGTCCATATTCGTCGTTTATAATATACTTGTAATAAACAATTTGGCACAACGGCTTATTACTAATGGAAAATATATACAGGGTTTCCACGGTCGAGTGGGACATAGGGAAAATACATGTAAAATCGGTTTTCGGTGAATATTATCTCCCTAATACTACTTCATCAAAATTTAAGTGCCGAATATTATAAGTTTGTGGTTAACAATGGGAACACTGGGTTTCATTTCACAATCATAGTACAAAGAAAGTCATTTTAATAAGCCGAAAAAATTATTATTTTTAAACCTATTGTACTTGAATTCCTAATAAGGCTTTTAACACGTTAGTTAGTGCAAGTGGCCGTGGCGCAGACGTTCACGTGACGCCTTAATAACTTAAGGCACAGATTGTTTGGGGTTCGAATCCGAGAAATGATTTTTTTTTAAATCTTGATTTTAATCTTTTTGTTTTGTTTATTTTGACAAATGATTCGTCGTTAGTAGCAATTAAAAATCAAATAATAGCACGTGATCATTTTTGTTATTGTAAAAATTATTCATTATTTACCTTAATCCTCAAAAAATCGATTTTATAGTCTTCAAAATCTCTGATTTTTGTAGTGTTATTGAATTTGTAGCATTATTGTTGGATAAAAATAAAAAAAAAAATAAAACTAATCTGCCGGGATTACGAACCCTAACAATCCGTGCATTTGCGTTATTAAGCCGTCGCGCGAACCATTGCGCCATGGACGCTTGCACTAACTCACGTATTAAAAGCCTTATTAGGAATTCGTTTACAATAGATTTAAAAATAATAATTTTTTGGCTTTATTAAAATGACTTTCTTTGTACTATGATTGTGGAGATGTTCATTGTTAACCCAGTTATAATATGCGACCCTTAATTTTGAATGAAATAGTATTAGGGAGATAATATTCACCGAAAACCGATTTTATATGTATTCTCCCTATGTCCCACTTAGCCGTGGAAACCCTGTATACAAGTACATTAATACAGATAATATTTTCATGCACGAATTAAGCCTAAGCAGCAAAATATTTGTCTAACACTTCAATACGCGGCTGTAAATGTAATTTCATGCCTACTCACAAGCCTAATTCTTAATTTTGAATTGATGGTTGTAAGTAAGCTTAAATATGACCCTAAGTGACTTCAGTGCATTTTACAATAGAGAGGGCATGTTATCTCAGATCATTATGAAATCGATAGTACATACTATTGATTTCATAATAATCTGGGACAGTAAAACTGACATAAAGTAGTTTTTTTTAATACTGTGAATGTGACTTTATTTGACAAATGTTCGAAAATGTCAATGCAATAAGTCAAAATTGTATTAGCGACTTCAGTACAATTTACAATAGGAAATGCATATTGTCCTAGATCGTTATGAAATTGATAGTACATACTGACGTGAGCAAGGAAATCGGAACAGTGTCAAAATCGTTATGTCAATTTCCGTTATTTTTTTAGCATTGTAATTTTGGCGGTAAACGTCAATGAAACGCATTTTTGACATTTCTTGACTTACAAGGGAACACCGGCAACTGTCACACCCCGATTCCTTTTTTTCTGTTTCGGCGAAAACGCCCGATTTTGGAGTACAGTCCCCTCCAAAGTTTGGACAGCATAAAGTTCATAACGGGGGACGGGGTACCCTATACCCTCTCGACGATGTATAACAAATTTCGAAAATTATTAATAGGAATAATAGAAAAATAATAATAAGACTTCAAAATCAAAAAACTTGTCTATTGATATAAATCAAACTAGGTACAATCGATATAATTTTTTCCTTTGAAATAATTCGCACCAAGGGGGACGGGGTACCCCATAGACCTCGCTCCCCACCCCCATTTTTTAAATTTCTTATTTTCTTCATCGAAAAAAGGTCTCTTTTACATAGAAAACTGTGAGGTACTCTTTCGACCTGTAAAGTTTCATCGAAATCGAGGTGTGACAGTTGCCGGTGTTCCCTTGTTAGTATTATGAGTAAAGTCACAATTACACCCATGCAAAAGTAATGTCACTTTGACATTAATGCAATTCATCAAATGAACGTCTGGTTCTCACAGTAATAGTTTAGTTATGTACATATCTGTATACAGAACATTTAGAGCGACTAAGGCCAGCTAGAAAAGAGATATATCTATCTCTTTTCTAGGTGGCCTCAGTCGCTCTAAATGTTCTGTATATTGCAGTAAGAATCCTTATATGATCACTTCGTTTACGGTGTCTAAACTAAGTGACCTATATAGAAGTTTTGTTTCAGACTTACCCCGTCTTTAGTAAGTATTCTCAAAATTCAAAGTATCGTATTTTAAGCAATTATAATCTAATGTTTCGTAAATTATATCCAGTACAGACTTCTGAATTATAAGCTACAAATTATTGCGTTCCATTTACATATATGTTAACGTCATTTCATAACGGCAAATTCTGTAGGACTCGTTTAATTTTTGCTTATTTTATCGTTACTTTTGAAAGGAATGTAATGTTACCTTAATGAAGAACATGAAATAAGTCGTAAGGTGAATATCATAAATAACCCACCTCGTAATGTTAATAAATATGTAAATTCTGTAAGTATACGACAGCTATTCAGAAAGCTTGCTATATAGTTGTTGTTATTCGAGAAGTCTTTACAACGTCAATAGTCGGTGGAAACGTTCATGTTAATAACTCGCGTTGAAAACTTCAAAATCATTTTTACCAATTTATTACTCCAATATTAAAATCGAGTTAAGTTTTAGATTACACCAAGCAGGCAAGCAGCGATGTCCAAAACTAATTTGTCATCTCATATCTGCAGCATCGATTCCAAAATTAATTTTAAAAACCTTCCAGCATTAACCTTCTTCTATCGGAACGTTTACGGTCATTTACCACGATATCTATTAATAACTCACATGTCCACTGCGCCCTGACGGGTCACTGTGTCGTTTTACATCGGTCCAGCATGGCGCAAAAACAAACAGTATTAAACGTCATGTCACTTAGATTTACTTACCCTCTCTCTCAAAAAAAAAAAAAACTTATCTCGGCACCATAGAGGTTGAGATAATTCCTACGAGCTAATGTAATATGTGAGTCTTAGGGCAAAGCATTCATGTTTATCCGTTTTAACTAGGACGACTTTAAAGTTTTCTAATTTGAATAGTTTAGATTGTAACCTGCGGAGTATTACATGTCGTTTCCTCCACTATTACACGGAAATTGTTTGACACTTTGTTCTGCTAACAAACAGATGCAGTAGCAATGACCGAATTTCATCGCTCCTCAACCGACTCCCTTGTTCCTTTTATACGTCTACTCTTGGGAACGTTAACGTTAAAGCGTAGATCGATAGGTATCGATCCGCTGGTAAAGCTATAATAGTAGCAATGAGTGAACACCACATTGACCGGTTAATGTCTACCAGTCATCGGTATTGATGAGAAAACTTTCGAGACAAATTATTGCTGTAATTTGTATCAGATTAAATGTGGTCCGGTAGAATTTGATAGTACCGAAAATAATAGCTTTGTTTAATGTGGCATAAACATAGCCATACGTTAACTAAATATTTTCGTATTAGGTTAGCACATACTTTGAAAATATAGCCATATTAATATGAATATTGTATTGTGGGCAAAAGCTTTACTGCAATCAAAAAAAGGTGTCGATCAAAATTGTGCAAATCGAAAACATTGGAGTGTCGAGGCCTCATCAAGTATTTAATGTTTAATGTACTTCGTTTGCGACCATGAAAAATTAGATTGCAAGCTTTAACAGGAGTCAATTTTCCATTGAAGATGAACACCGATTAGGAACGTTAGTTTCTGTGTTCGTTCCCGAAAATGTTGATGCAGTCCATGACATAATTTTACCAAACCGTCGACGAATTAGGCTAAAACGAATCTCTGAGGCACTAAATACCAGGTGTGTTGGTAATTCCTTTTCGATTTTTGTAACAGATTCTACTGACATGTGAGCATGCTCCAACCATAACAGCATATGAAACGTGGTTTCGGCAATTCAAATGTGGTAATTTCAACGTTCAAGACAAAGAACGTCCTAGTAGGTCGAAAACGTTTGAAGGAATTGCATCCAATAACTCGATGAAGACCGAATACAAACTAAAAACAATTGGCAGAAAAGTTGAATGTGAGCCGAGTAGCAATTTGTGAACGATTACAAGGGATGGGAAAGATGCAAAAGATGAGAAGATGGGTGCCAGGTGAATTGAATGACAGGCAGTTGGAAAATCGAAAAATCATCAATGAAATGCTGCTTCAAAGGTATGAAAGGAAATCATTTCTGCATCGAATAGTAACAGGTGATGAAAAATGGATTTATTTCGAAAATCCCAAGCGAAAAAATCATCACCTGTCGTATATTATGAACTGTTGGGTAGTATGGGATGCTTCTATTGCTATTATGGCAGTCTAGATGGAATGAATGATTACCTTTTGCACTGGGCATGGTTCTTTTGCTAGCAAGTTGACTAATCTGTGGTTGTCGGACACTGTTGAGTGGATTTGCGGCGAGTTGCGATCTTTATGCAGACGTTCAGGATGCTTGTTCGCCGGGTGGGATGTGATATTCTCCAGAATTCCTTGAGGAATGTTATGAGTAATTGGTGAAGCTGTCTAGGAACCTGCTACAAAGGAGAAGAGAGTTATTATTACTCGATCTGTAGCTACTTAGCTGCTCTTGTGTTGTCCTGGCTCGATGGTTAGCTGCGACCTGTAAAAGAAATCTAAAGTAAGTGAGACATTAGATTATATTTATCTGAATTGCTACGTTTGGGGTGGATCAGCGTTAGTCCATAACCTGAGAAAAATGATAGCAAAACTAATATAACATGGTAGACGAAAGTAAGGAAGGAAGGATAATTAGGGAGAAGGGAGGAAGACAGGAAAGAAAACTGGAGAGGAAGAGTAAAGAATTGGATAGGAAGGCTAAGGCGATAAAGGACGGAAATTTCGTTGTAATGGAAATGTTTGGAGGAAGTGAGGAATGAATTGGTAATGGATAAGAGATAGTGATGGTCTAGGAGTAGGAAAGTGTAACAGTTTCAGGCTTGGGCTAAGTGGGACTTAGCCCCGTCTCTTACAGCAAAACCAGTCAAAGAAGTGTTAAAATCACTTCAGCAGCACTTCGGCGATTTCGAAAAAGTTAAAAAATGACTCGATGAATGGTTTAGCTCAAAGGAGAAACTGTTCTTTTGGAATGGCATCCACAAATTGCCTGAGAGATGGGCAAAATGTTTAGAATCAAATGGCCAATACTTTGAATAACTATCCATTGTCAGTAACGTGTTTCCTTTAGCGAAAAACCCGGAAAGGAATTACCGATACACCTGGTATGGCATACGGATACGTCCATCTTATAGTTCATGCTGATTTGAACAATTGGAAGTATCTGAGTGTTGATCAGAAGCGTGCAACAAGAGTGAAAGCATCACGTTCGATTTGTGCTCGGTTTGAAAATGATGAAGACTTCTTAAGCCGTATTGTTCCAATAGGTCCAAGGACTCTTCTCCAAGTATCATGTTTAAAAATCTGCTGGCAAATTTCTTGCTCCAGTTTTTTTGGAATTGCCATCGGGTAATCATGATTGATTTTCTGGATCGACGTTACTGACCACTCTACGAGAGTGTTGTATAAGTATTGTTTACGGTCCTCTTTGTTTGACGAGTAAGTCATTAATTTTAGACAGTTTTCGATCGTCAATATAAAGATAACAGAGCAGAGTGATCATTAATAACAGTATTGACAAATTTAGAAAAAAAATCTATAGAAATATATTTAATAAAATAAAATTTCAAATAACAAGGATGACACCACCTTATAACAACGGCAAAACTTTGATCATTATTCTATAATATTTTCTCAGAAACATTATTTTAAAACTGTAACAACCGCTAAGTGTCTCTTTTTTTACAACCAACAGATGCAACAAGCTCCGGACGTCCAATAATGCCGTCCTTTTCTCGGTCTTCTTCTTATTTCTCCTCCGTCAATGTTATTGGGTAGTAACTTTTTAAGGAAAAAGTTTAGGAGAAGAATGTTCTCGAGTACGTGCATGTGTGTGTATACAGTTGTTCGCGCAGAAACAAGAAAATCATTTGTCAACTGTCTAGTAGTAATAACGGTGTCGGGTCTCCCTTCAAATACGAGCCTCACGGGAATGAAGACATGTTCGAACAATATAGAAACATGTTTAGTTGTTGCATGGACATAATGTGTCGACATTTTGAATTTATTAATTATAGATTATGAAATGTGAAGCTATTGTTGTCTGTATTGAATTGAAGGTGGATATTAATGAGGACATTAAAGGGTTTGTTTTGTAATATCAGGTCATGGCTTTAATTATATACAGAGTGGTATAAATTTTATTCCATTCTTCATTTTAGAAAATTAACTTAGATACATTTTGGACAGCCAGATATAAAACGCAACCTAGACATGATCTTGCCTATTCAAGGTTTTATTTATCTTTAAATCTAATTTGTGTGTTTTATATAAGTGAAAATTATCTAAGAAGCACTACGATGCCTGTATTTAGTACCAGATCCAGTCATCGGTATTGTTGGTTACAGCCTGGCATCGATTTGGCACACTTGCAACCAGATTTTGATCGACAACTGTTTCTGCGTCAAAGAGCGACTTTTTTTTTAATAGTCTTATACTTACAGGTTAAACTAACATTTACAAAAGAGACCTTAGCGTGAGACGTGCTCATTTAGTTATTAATATTTATTATACGAAACAAAACTCCTGTTATTTCAGAATTTCTACTTGCCACAAAAAAGTACTGACGAAAATAAACTTTAGCTTTCCTTCGACGACACCAGAAATGAAAACAATGCGACCGAATTGATTCCTTCAAATGCTCCTTCTATACAGTATTTTGCGACTACCGATGCGAAAACTTACGGCGACGATATATCATTTTTTTGAAGTAATCCAATAGCGGAAATAAAGCAAAAACCCGATCATTTTCAATGACATTCGAGGGAATTTATACGATCGGTTTTTGCAGGTTTGTTTTCTTTATTATTGTGTATTTGCCCGTGGAACCCTACCTGATTAAAGTTATCTTTAATTTATTTGTACGTTGCATTATTTATAGTTAAATCTAGATTATAATAAGTGTTTTATTTAATAGTTTTATATTAGATCTAATAACCAGCTTGTTAGACTAGACCGAACATGTCTTATTTTTGCATATTTTTAGGCTAGTACTACGTCAATTTTCTCCAGTCAACAAAGTTTGTTCTTCTTCTATTGATTCTTCTACTGGTCTTCTTCTACTGGCCTTCTTTTACTGGTCTTCTTGTACTGGTCTTCTTCTATTGGTCTTCTTGTACTGGTCTCCTTCTATTGGTCTTCTTGTACTGGCCTTCTTGTACTGGTCTTCTTCTACTGATCTTCTTCTACTGGTCTTCTTCTACTGGCCTTCTCTTACTGGTCTTCTTGTACTGGTCTTCTTCTGTTCGTCTTCTTGTACCTACTGGTCTCCTTCTATTGGTCTTCTTGTACTGGTTTCCTTCTACTGATGTTCTTCTACTGGTCTTCTTCTTGTCTTGTTCTTGTAGTATTTAATAGCTACATTATTTATCTAACTAGAAACTAGAAATGATAAACAACATGGAGATATAATTAAACAACATCTTGCTAGCAAATATGGAAGAGCATTAAACATCGTTTCTGATAAAGGCACTGATTGGTGACTCTTCCCACCCTCCAATTCTAAAATTTTAAGCGTTCTAGGTTGTCCTAGATTTGTTATATCTCCTGCAAGATATTATTTAAACTGAAGGTCAAAAAAACAAGCACAAAAAACTCCCTTTTGAAATTCAAAATTTTAAAAATGTTTCCAGGTTAGTTTCCTTTACTGTTTTACATGATTCAAACGTTAGTTCAGGTTGTTCTGCGGTTTATTCCACATCGTTTCAAAGTTTTGCAAAATAATGTAAAAAAATAATTGGAAGGGAAAGGCTTGTTCTACAGCTTGTACAACAAGAAAACCGCGTTGAACACGTCTAAACAAGATATTAGAAGGCTCACAATGAGTGCAGTCTATGCAAAACGTACATCCAAAAAGCTGACATATGCAAGAGCTACAAAATCAGAACTGTGGATGATTTATCGAATACAGGTTTAAAACGTAGGACTACACATCGAGAGGACAACATTGTGATAAAGCTTTTTAGAGACAATGAATTCCTAACTTTGCGACAAGGGCTTGAAAGTGGTCTTCATTGCCAAACAGGCCAAGGCATCCTACACAGAAACAAAATAGTACTGGCCCATCAATCTCACCTTCTTTCTTCTCAAAATTTTTTGATAAAATAATTGAGGAACTTGCTTTTGGCAAAGCTCTCTTTGCATGCGAACCAATACGCCTATCCAACTGGAAAATCCTGCAAGCAGGGTATTCATGAGCTTTCCTGACGAGCAGAAATAACCTTGAGGCAACAAGGACATTGTGGATATTGAAGGCACCGTTGACAACCCCCCAAAAATAATCCCATATCTGGCAGTTGACTCAAAATTTGCAAAGTACAGTGTTCGTTTCGCAGTTTCATTCAAGTATTTAAAAATTATTCGAAAACAGAAGCATACCTTATTAAGTTTACCAATGAGATAATAAATCTGCTCCGTCCAATCCAAAAACTCATCTATGTAAATTCCAAGGAATTTAATACTTTTTTTGCAATGAAAATATTTTTCCATCTATGATGAGGGTTGTGCAGTTTTTCTTTTCTACAAAGTTTTGTCTGGAATAACATCATCTCAGATTTTTCTTCATTCAGTAAAAGTTTATTTTGTTCTAGCCAGTTTTTGCATTATATGATATGAAACTGGAATGCATGATATTAACGCTATGATTCGGATCATTGACGAAAATTATAAACAGAATAGGACCCAGTATACTGCCTTGTGGGACACCTAGTGTAGTATGCAATATTCGCGACTTAATGGGTGCCAAACCACTTTAGAATTGGAGAGAGGTCCAGAAATAAATAGTTTATTTCGAAATTTCTTGCAAAAAGTGTAAAAGGATCCGCAGAATCCCATATATCATTAGAAACTGAAGAGAATTAATCCTCCTATGTATATGTATATGTATATATAAAATATTCTCTTTAATAAATGCGGTTCCCTGTTATACGTAAGTTTTCGTTTAATATTTTAAAACCCCGTTTACGTCAAGTCGTCCTTTCGCGTCTCTTTTTTTATCCCCCATCTAGGTCTGAGCTAACAATGGACTAAAATAAAAAGGAAACGAACGAACGGGAGGAACAAAAGCCAAAGATATAAAAAGATGACGCTAACGTGATTTAGTACGAACAATTTTTCAGGAGATGTCCGTACATGATTGCAACTGCTAACATGCGTAATGTTTTTATCGTTTATTTTACAAAATTATTTTTTGGTAAAAAAAAATGTCTACATCGTCTTATTATCATTAAATTGTACTAAAAAAGAAAATAGAGATCGAGATTTTATTTTATAGCTAATCCATATAAATTCACTCAGCAATCACAGACATCGAACATTTCGATTTAAATCGTTTCCAATGATAGAAATAAAAGACGTGGTATAATCGGATGGAGGTAATGCGTAAGCGCCAGATTTAACGTGTTCGCGATCCCATCGAAGACCAGGGAAGAGAACGAAGAAAACGACAGAATAAATCCTGAGAGGCAGGTGTATTAAATATCAGAATCAATCAAGTCAATCAACCGTCTTCCGAGATGAGGAGGCATTAGTGGTTTCTCGAGGAGGTTGTACGGGAAATCCGGCTTCGGTGTGTGACCTTGTAATAGCAAAAGGAAGACGAAGGAAGATTCGTCAGTGAATTACAAAGCACGCTTGATTAAACAGATTAGAGAGCTTGCGGGTTTCTAAATTGATGTTGGGTGAATCGTTTAGGTTGTACTGCTCTATGTCTAAATATATTTAATTCATTATAAACTTAAATAGTGCTCTAATACTCGAAGTTTATGTTAGTGTATTTGTAACTAGAACTAAACGATTTAAGACCTTTAAAAAAATGCGTGATGTGATAATATATTGCTGATTTGAAGTTAATTTGACGATGAAATTAATATTAAAATGAAGTACGAGTAAGCTCAATGTCACAGTAATGTCGCTGTCAAAAAATCTGTCCAGTCATTTTGACGTTTATTTACGAAATGGTCGTTTTTACATGTCCTGAGTTGGCCACACTGATTTTAATATGGCAACGATGCATATAATTGACGAACATGTTCCAATAATTGCAAGAAACGTGTGCTATTGTATCGAAAAAGGGTGTAAGTGGATAATTGTCTTGAAAAGGACGAAACCACAAGACACTGCAACAATACAATACACACAAATAATGACAGCTAATAGATACATAGATATTGACTCTATAGGGTTTTGACATTTTTTGTTGCCAACCTAAAACAGTTCTAAAATATAAATAATTTTTTTTTCAAGTACGGCAATAAAAAGAACCTGCACGGTGACATATCTTTAAAAAACTAGGTCCAATAACCTTTCACTAGCAGAGAAAGCTGCTTAAACTCCTATTTTTTTCGGACATCGTGGTACCTCCACAAAAGAAATGTGTTTTTAACCGTTGGTTACGTAATCCACTCTTCCTTTTCGGATTTTCGGATCTATCAATCCTTTCCAACGTCTTCTCGGCCAGTCCAAGCATGAATTGCTTGAGGGAAGGAACCCCTAGGTCGTCACGAATCTGTTGATTGCGGACGAACCACGGGGCCCCCGCAATCATTCGCAGCATCCTATTCTGCAGTACTTCCAGACTCTTGAAGTTCGTCCTCGCCAAGCTAGAGATCGGCAGCGCTCCATATGTCTCAAGAACGTTAAATACAGGAGGATTTTGATCTTCAATGACAGCGCACTCCTCGCACACAGCAGGGGAAGGAGGAAACTCCTAGCGCCATAGAACCTCTCAATAGATCTGCTCACGTGCGCCCGCAAGGTTAGTCGTGAGTCCAAACTCATCCTCAAATACAATACCGAGGGACTCCAGGGGAGCCGAAATCCATCCACGATAATATTATTTGGCGGTGGTCTAAGCCTTTTCGTGAAACGAATAGCGATATTGAATGCGAATATTGATGTGTAGACGCCACCTGGAGGCTCAGCGGAGGATCTCATCAAGTGAGAGCTGGAGCCTGTTGCGGAGCAGTTCTTCGCCCGTAGATGTCGTCTATATGGCGGTGTCATGGGTATAGATGGCATTTTCCACTTCTTCAAATCTCGGGAGATCGGCCATGAAGATTAGAAACAGGTTCGGGGCGAGAATGGACCCCTGCGGGACACCGGCAGCCAATAGTTGGTCTTTCTCAGGTTTCAGAATGGAGACTACTATTGTGTGTTTCCACACAGATGGGAAGTGACAGAGGCGAAGAGATGAGTTTACGACACGGACCAACTGGAGGATGGCAGCTTTTTGAGGGCTGTGTTGGAAATCTGGTCGCTACCAGGAGCTTTGCCGAGTTTGAGGCGTTGAATGATGGACTTTACCTCATCTTGGGAAGTGAGGGCAAGATCTTCTCCCTCTAAAATATTCAACCTAGCATATGACATTCGCAACAACTATGAAGTTAGCTTATTTAAGTCAGGTATACCAAATGCGTTCAATATTGGGGATCAATTTTAAAGCTGTCAATTTTGACAGATAACCAAACATATATACTACCATATAGTGGCGCTGTTATAGATACGTATGTATATCTATAACAGCGCCACTGCAGGTGTAGTATGTAAACAACATTTCAGGCGGTAATTTTAAAATGAATTATAGTCGTAAAATATTTAATAATGTTTTCGACGTGTTGCACTTTTATGTATTCAATGTGTCTTGTTTATCTGCGGTGGCTGCTAGTTGAAGTTGTATAAAGATATATTTTTAAACGTTTAAATTTTTACTTCTTCATTTAGGTGTGGAAATCTATGGATTTTATAAAAGTCATTTGTGTTTTGGAAATTTAGCACACAATACACAAATACCATATTTATAACACTTACCTACTTATTAATTATAACTGATTACAACAGGAAACTCAAATATAATATAATCAAATAAACTTTAAACTTAACATACTACAGTGGCTCTGTTATGGATAGATATGTAGTATACACAAAATGAAATTGGCTTGATAGCACCGATCTGAAAACATATATAATGAACAATTTCTAATTTATATATTTTCCACGGGTATTAAAGCAAAATTGTATTAATAGAGATAGCTTTCCTGAATGTGTAAGCCTTCGTAATAGTCTACCAACCATAAATATCTTAAATTATTTCGACATAACATAATAATATGTTAGGGGAACATGCTTTAAGTTATAACAATATGCCTCAGAGACGATTAATCACTTTTGGCGTCTACAGTCTTATTCTAGAAGAGCTGGTGTGTAAATATAGGACACTTGAATAATGATCCTTATATGTTGACACGATTATTTTGTAAAAAGTGCTAGACTACAAATACGACATTTATATAATTTGTTAAAATCGTTTATTGCCTACAACTTTGTACTGTTACAAATACGATACAATTTTTCGAAGCAAATTGTAGCTCTAATTGAGGTCGTTATTCAAGACCTACATAGACGAATTACTAGCATAAGATTAAATCCTGAAAACCAGTAAAATGCATCTTTTCGGATTAGTCCGAACTAATCTAACAGGGAAAATTGTTCTTCACTTCCTGTTCTTTGTTTTTCTTCGTTCACCGTAACCGTAAGTCTTCAAATCAACTTGCGCCTTTTCTTTCAGGCTACATTTAAGGTAAGGTAGAGATTTCCGGATAACATTTAGGGGAAACTATTTCCTACTGACTAATTTCAGACTGGTTTAATATCATTATTTACTAGATGAAAAATTAGTAGGTATTATATATTTTGACTACTACTGCGCTACATCACGCTATATGATAGTTAATGGAAATGTAGGATATATCAAGTCCGAAGCAAATTATTTTTATTACCCTTAACCACATTATCTATAGTAATTATTTGCCTACATTTAACAGTCATAATAAAAGATGTTTTTATCATTTTTCGTTGAGGTATTAATACTAAAGCAATGTTTGCCTCCTTCGAACGAAACAACGTTTCCGGAACGCGAAAGGTCATGGATGCTTCCTGTTGCTAAAAATACCTTAAATCAATCGATGAATTGTTGTGGTAGATATTGCCGCATTCTCGTCGTGTTAAAATAATCGAATGTTAGGTACCCGGTCACAGAAAATAACGTTAATGTACGAGGAGGTGTTGAAAAATCTGCAACTCTAAGCAAAAAAACAATAGGCTATTCTGAAAAACCACATCTTCTATCGCTTCTTCGTTCGAAGAAAATTTACATCCTTTTAAACTGTAGCGTTAAATTCAGGCAGGAATCATATGGATGTATGTATTTAATAGTCATTTTCAATTCAATTCTTCTCGTAGAACTTTAAAAACATTCCACGATACCTCACTACAGACACTAAAGCAATGTTTGCCTCCCTTCGAACGAAACAACGTTTCCGGAACGCGAAAGGTCATGGATGCTTCCTGTTGCTAAAAATACTAAATCAATCGATGAATTGTTGAGGTAGATATTGCCGCATTCTCGTCGTGTTAAAATAATCGAATTTCAAATTTGTTAGGTATGTCGACTAATGAGTAAACCGATATTTTAAAATTAAATTGATTGCAATTTAAAAACGATGACTTACGTCTTTTCCAAATAATGCTAACTAAAAAATATTTATTTATTTATAATCGTCATTTGAATCTTTTCCATTTTTTTCTTTTTTCAACATTTGAGGGACATATTCTGTGACGTAGTTTAAGTAATCAATTTTGTTTTTATATCTTTATCGTACTAATTGTGGAGGGCGAAAACCAAACGGATATGTGGATATATACAAAGGACATAGAATTCGACATCTACAACTTAGAACACATGAATCAACCAAAATTAAATTATCCAAGCTACAAGTTTGCATTTAAATTCGTACGAACTAATTGGCAGTAATTGAGGCTTTTTTAAAGTTATTTACGCAGACGAACATCTCTTTACAGTTAATTTTTAGAGTTTTAACGTTAGTCCTAACTGCTAAGATGAGGATCCATTACACAAGTCTTATTAATTGCGTCCTTGTTAAACGAATTGTTTCTCGAGCACAAGTCATCGTAGCGCAAGAATATACCACTGGGAAATCAACACATAATGTAGCGGTCGGTGATCACAAGTCCTCCGCTTGGCTCACAAACGCACACTAGCCGGCAAAAATATCTAACGCCATCAACCTCCTCCGTCTGCTTCGAAACCGATGTACAACCTCCTGAATGATTCAGAAGTTTGTATTATTGGTTAAGCCAATCTTAGTAGATTAACGTGTACAGTCCCCTAGCATTTTGATAAAAGATCGAAATGTGCTCAGCCGACGTATCCATTGGTATCGCTAAGTTTTGTATTGTGTTACTTGTTGTAGATTAAACTATCTTAGCCAGAACGCACGCGAGCGATCATCCTTGCGGAATTCTAAACTTATGTTCTTAGAACGAGTAGCCAACTTCTTGCTTAGAGTAAGATGTTCATTAATAAATAATTGATTGGCAACAGTCGTAAGAGACTTAAAAAAAATTGCTGTGGACGTAGTTTGGTATCGTACTGCACATACATTGCATCTACAACTTACACATGTCAACCTAAATAAATTATACAAGCTACAAGTTTGAATAAATTCGTACGAACTAATGAGAACTCATATTTACGCAGACGAACATCTCTTTACAGCTTTTAGAGTTTTAACGTTAGTCCTAAATGTCTTATTTTTGTTAAACGTGTTTCTCTTCATCGTAGCGCAAGAATATACCACTGACTTGATTCACTTATTGCCAATCTTACCTAACGTGGGCCGAATTCTTGAAACGAGAAAGGTGTACAGTCGTAAGAGAAATGGGTGATATGGGGCCGGAATGACTGTCTCCGATAGAAGGGTTGAATGTTTTATGTGACGGGTCGCATACGTGCGCTGTAATACGATCCGTTCGGTTCCACCCCAAGATAGCCATTAAATTTAAACTGTTATGGTCAAAAACCTAAATTGCCGGTAACGCAATGCAGGTGCCTTTAGGTGGTTTTAAATAAATTGTGGGTTACACGCGATAGTATGCTTTCGTGCCTTTTTAAGTCGTTACATAATCTAACATAGTACATAAAATATGAAGTGATATATAGACGTGTAAAAAAATTAATTAACTTTGCTAGATTTAATTAATATCTGCACTCAACCTTATACATTAACAAATATAATTTACTGAAAATGATTACTTGAGAAATTTATAATCATAAAGAGCTCCTTCATGATTCTAGAATATTAAAATATTTTTCTTGTAAATCGACAGTAATTTAAATAATTTAGAAACTGTATAGGACAATAATAAAGATGCGCTTCTGTACAGCACAATATCAATTTAGGTAGGTACATAAGATAGTAATTTATATGCAAAATTCAATACAAGAGTTCTGTACAGCACTCGAATATCAATTTAGGTACAATACATAAGATAGAATTTTATTTCAAAGTTCTGTGCCATCTTCTCTCGTAATAAAAACTTTCTTGATCACGAAGTTAAAAGAAACAATAAGAAACGATAGTGCAAATAGCAAAGCAACATGCTATAATGCTGGTATTACGAAGTCTTGTAACATTCGGTCCCTCCTTGTAGATAAAAGGGGAGAACACCTTATGGAATGGGCGGCAGAATTAAACTTGAGTATCATAAATATGGGAGATACACAAACATTCGAAAAGGGTAAGATTTACACTTACCATCATGATATATACAGGGTGTTTCATGAGGAATGCTGTATACGTTAATATGTTATAGATTTAATCATTTTAAGCAGAAAAGTTCCTATGAACATGTGGTTAGTTCTCAAAGGTAATTACGATAAATCCGGGTAATGCATAAATTAATTTATTTAAATCTGTACAGTCTGTTCCAAAATTAATGTCGCTCCCAAGGCTAAACAAACCCATAAAAATGATGTTTCCCACAATCCAATTTACTAATCTTGTAAATGCGGTGCAAACCAAATATCGATTAAACTTCATGCATCTAATTTGCATTAGCAGTTATAACGTGTTTTTCGGCACAGGGGGTGATATTAATTTTGGAACAGACTGTACTGGGTGTCCAATTTTCGATGGTTTTGGGGGGTATCTCACTTATTCGTAAAGATAGAGAGTTGCGGTTTTCGCATTACTTTGCTACTTTTTGGTGAAACGAAAGATGCCGCGAACAAAATTTTCATAGCTCACTTCGTTTTCGAGATACAGGGTGATTTTGAAAATATTGCATTTTGGAACCTGCCTCGTATCTCAGTTATCGTTTAACTTATCGAAAAGGTAAAAAATGTTTTTTATGCAGTTTTTTACGTAGACTCCAGTGGCGTAGATAGATTTCCACTGAAGACTGTAATTTCTTAGATATTAGTCAAAGTTATGTTTTTTTTAATGGGACGCCCTATATATTTTTTGTCGGTTTGGTTAAGCTTTTTACAAGCTTTTCAAAAATATATAATACTTTAGATATATTCGCATTTTAAATTAAAAATATAATTTTTTTGTTAGTAGGCCATGGCGAATAAAAAAAAACAACTGAGTTTTAGGTGGTTTATGTCAGAATAGTGTCAGAATGTAGTTATTAATTAGAATTTTCATTCAAATGCAAATATATCTAAAGTGTTATATATTTTTGAAAAGCTTGTAAAAAGCTTAACCAAACAATCAAAAAATATATAGGATGTCTCATTAAAAAATCATAACTTTGATTAATATCTAAAAAATTACAGTCTTCAGCGGAAATCTATCTACGCCACTGGAGTCTACGTAAAAAACTGCATAAAAACATTTTTTACCTTTTCGATAAGTTAAACGATAACTGAGATACGAGGGGGGTTCCAAAATGCAATATTTTCAAAATCACCCTGTATCTCGAAAACGAAGTGAGCTATGAAAATTTTGTTCACGGCATCTTTCGTTTCACAAAAAAGTAGCAAAGTAATGTGAAAATCACAACTCTCAGTCTTTACGAATAAGTGAGATACCCCCCAAAACCATCGAAAATTGGACACCCGGTACATAACAACATACAATATGAAAATTCTGGCTTTAAAGGAATGGTTCGAATATACCACCGTCTAACTCGAACCGTAACAAGACACCATATCAGCATATTCTGCCTGCGTAAATGTGTGTGGCATTGTCAACAACTGATATATCTGTATCTCAATTAAGTACCTTTGAAAACTAACCACATGTTCATAGGAACTTTTCTGCTTAACATGATCAAATCTACAACATATTAACGTATTTACCATTCCTCATAAAACACCCTGTATATATTTTGATGAGATAGAATTTAACGGAAGGAAACCCGAAAATACTTTCAAGACACACCGAATGTTGGATAGAGAGAAATTTGCAGAATCTTTAAGGAATTATTTTGGAAAGACTGGTCTTGAAGAGAGAGATAAATAGAAAACGCACCGTTTCTTTGCTCTAAAACCAGCTGTGTTATGTCCAGAAGGCCAGAAAGGAATATAATCGCCTTAGACGCAAGTGGGCGAAAAGGGAGCTCCGAAAATTAATCCTCAAATCTAAAAGAAGATACTGGAAGGCTGAAACAAGTTTGGCGGTTTTACAGCAAATCCTACCAAATATGCCCTAGAAACAAAAAAAAACTAAAAGACACTATGGATAAACTTCAAAGATGTAACCTCCTTCGGGTAGTGAGCAGCTATAGAACAGTATCGAGGTGTACGGCACAGGTGATTGCTGATAGAATCCAAACGACCATCGTTAACAAAAGCACAACAGAGGGAAGTTGCGTTAAAAATATGGCAACGACAATGGAACAAAATGAAGTCCGTGGATCAAAACGTTAATTCCATATCTAGTATCATATAGGTTCATTGTAAATTCAGAAGAATGGATTACTTTTAACACAATTCCTGTAAGGAAAGCTGTGGTAAATGGAATAACGAATGGGTGAAACTAGGAAGTGGGATCGACAAAAAATTGGACAAGGATAATACAATCGAAACGGAGAACAACTAGGACGAGCTGAGGTCGTTTATAACTAGAATATTCTCTTTAACCTTTAACAATGGGAAAATAGCATTCCAGTTAATTTTAAATGATAGAACAATATTAATGAAACTCTTTATTATAAAATAACTATTTTACATTTACTTTATGTCAAACTAACACTATTTCAAAATTATAAATTATACCTAATACAGTGAAAAACAACAGAAGCAAAGTGGTTAATCATCACCATCTTCTTTATCGTGTCTTCGTAGGCAGACAATTTTCTTCTCTTCTTTTCTGTGTTCATTGCATACAAAATTGTTACATATAGAGCATCTGACCTTCGATTTTTTATATGCTGCTCTAGGGCATAAGATGCAGCGTCCGCGTTTACATCGTGTTTCTAATTCTGAATGTGGTTGTTTTTTGGTTGGTATTTGAATACTGCATGCTACCAGGGCTCGTTGCAAGTGAGGAATGGTTTTAGCATTTGGTAGGAGTTCTTTCATATTTGGCTCCGCCGGTCGCCTTCCCAAAGTTAACAGAAATAGTTTTCTTCTAGATTTGTTTGATAGTTGCTATTGAGGTTCTTATATCTAGGATATTCATGAATAATCGCATTCAATCTAAGCTAGTATCTAGCGCATGAATATTCTCTTACTAGCTTATCAGCGCTATCCACAGCGCCTTTAGTATGATTGACAATACAATGCTCCAGCCATCAATAGCACACCAATATATGCATTCAGTTCAATTATAGTTGGTTCTTTACAAAGTTTTGGTTTATCCGAATGGATATTATTGTATCTATTATATGCTCTTCGAGCTTCTTCATTAGTATAGATACAGATATTTTGCTTCATAGCTGTAGTCACAAATAAGTTGAATATTTCAACAATGCTGTTGGCTGTGCTTGTATACCCTGTAATGACGGGCTCTACACTCAAAATATTACGCTGCAATCTGCGAGTAGGATGAAATGGGTTTCTTTTCCAAATTCGGCCAGATTTTGCTGTCTGTGTATCTGCAGTTTCGTGATATTCATCTTCTTCAGTTTCATCTCCATCTAAAATAGCATCGTCTTCTTCCAATTCTGTAATCTCTATTGCATCCTCCGTTTCAGAAGTTTCCTCCTCATCATTACAAAATCAGGATCACCATCTTCATAATCTCCTTCTGCATCACATGGATCCTCTTCAGTGTCATTTATAGTCTCTGCAATCACTTCCAATTCTTTTGTGAGTGAGATATTTTATGTGTCTTGCCATTTTTATTACAAAAACAAGAAATAATAAACAAAACATGAATGACTAAGTGGGGCAGTTCATCAGTTAAAGGTAAATAAGGGACAAAAGTTATTACAAAAACTTCAGCTACCTGTAACAATATTAAAAAAATAAACTGGATGGGGACCTTTGAAGTTGAACAGTTCATCAGTTAAAGGTTACAGCTCATGCAGTTTAAACTGGATGGGGCACAATAGATCAACAGGTCGCAGCAACATCCCTTTCTTTAATTCTAAATTTAATTTTGAGGACACCTGAACTCCGAATCTTTACCACGTGATGGAAGGCAGAGATAGGATGAAGCACAAAAGAAAGACAGCCCAAACACCCTTGAAGATAAGTCCAGAACGATGGTACTGAGGATGTGGTTCAATTCGGCCAGTTCTTGAAGACCGTGGCCTTCCTATTTTGTCCAACCCTGGAACGTTATTTTGAGTTGCTAAAACATTTTTAGAACAAAAGAATATAATAATTACGTCACAATAATACGCATAGTATAGGACTTTATTGCGTTTATTTGCCGAACAAGCGTTAGCAAATTTGAACTATATTTCCTAAAATAAACGATCCTAATTACGCCATGAATATATAATTCAAAAATAGTTTGGCGTGAGGACGAAACAGAGGCAAATGTTCAAAGTGGAGGATTAAAAAGAGCAACCTACGTATTATACAGCAAAACACCCACTAACATTAAAGATATCAGTCGCAGCTTCCGGCTCCGTTTTCAGTCGAAATGCGAAAACAAAAGCAGCACACAAAGAACATCTGTATAAATAGATTATTTCAGAACATATACATATATATGTATACATATATACATACATAGGTCTTTTGAAGTTTGAATTGGCATGACAACGGTTTAAACAGAAATATATTATGTATATAAGCTCTTCTATATTGTGTGCTTAAGATCACGTAAACGGCAAGAGACAACAGGATCTATTTTCTAAAATTAATAACTTGAACAAGATTTCTGTAATATAAATTATAGAAATTGTTATACAATGATATTGAATTTAAAATCAAAATACATATTCAATATATTAAAAATTAAGCAAATATAATAGCCAGCAAAATATTTTCGTGCAATGAAATGTGTAAATAAACGGACGTGCTTGTTCTAGCCACATTTTAATGGCCCTACATTTCATACCAGCTCGGCTATCCATTTTAAAACGCTTGTCATTTATATGTTCAAGTGTGAATGTCCTGAAAAGCGGATGACGTTAAGCGCCTGAAATTTATGTTAAGAATATCCTGTTCGTGTAGAGCGAAAACACGAAAGGGAAATGAACTTATACAGGGTGTTAAGAAAAAAACTTCGCATATTGTTAATATATCCTAACAAATAACGACAATCCGTGTAAACAATTCACCAATAAATCTGGTGGCTTATTAGAATCAGTGCTGCCAACAGCATAAACTCTAAAATCCCGAAATTTATAACGAAAATTCCCGCTTTTTCCCGGTAATTTAAAAATAAAATTAACATACAGAAGAAAAATATATTTAGGTAAAATCGAGGGTAAAATTGATGCAACAAAAATATTTTATATATTTACTTTTAATTCAACACGAAGAACAGGTACACAACGTAAAAAATAATCAGTCTCAACATTTTTTAAATCTTATCATGAAGTAATCGATTAAAACATAATAAATAGGTACGTTTGCGGATCCTGGCAGTTTTATTTTAATTGTTTTTGTATATTATATTTCATTCTTACCTACTTAAAACACGGATGAAAATTATAAGGTGTTATCGGAATGGCAAGTTGTTAATTTGATCGATCGATGCAGCACATTCTGAAGCAATAATAAAACAAATTGCTTTTATTCATTTGCGGAGAATGCGCTGTACTCATCGATCAAATTAACAACTCACCCAAACAATAACATTATACTATTATAATATATTTGAATCATACCGCCGTCCTAACTTAGTACGTGAAAGTGTCAATAGATGGGTCTAATATGATTGTAAAATGAAATACAGTAGTTACCAATCTATATAAGAGGTTGTCTATGGTTATGTTGCCGGTTCCCGGAGAACCTCGACTTTGAGCTCTTGACGCTGGATTCACTGGAAATGCAGTGTGGGCGCCGGCGGACACGTTCAACGCGTGACATACAATGGCTGAGTCGCTAAGTGCTAACAGCACTACAAAATCCGAAGCCAAAATTGTTTTAATCTGAAATTCCCGTTTTTTCCCGTAAATTTTTAAATCCCGAAAAAATCCCACGTCCATCTAATTTTTCCCGAAATTCGGGAAATTTCCCGGCCATTGGCAGCACTGATTAGAATTCAACGACAAATTTGCCAACTGACCACGAAAAATCAATCCTGGTTGTCAGTTACAACAGCATATAATATAGTAACTATGTCAGAAGTAAGTTCTAAATTGTTGTGACAGTTGAATAGTTACTAAATTTTGCATTTCGATGAAACGCGTTGCAGTGTTTGCTCATACATATTTATGTAAATATCGACATCGACATTATATGATTGATACTACATGCAAAATTCATATGTTAGTTTTTTTAACGTTGGTGACACTGATTTTTGCTTGACGTTTTAAAAATTTGAATATGATATGCTCAACATAAAAGATAAATGCTTGAAATAACACGTATTGTATTTTATTCGTAACAGACGATATATAATTCACAATGTTTGTCACACGGATAAAATAAACTTGAGGAATCGCAACATTTGAAACAGTGACGCTGTCGAAGCATTTATCATGAATATCGGAACTAAACAACATCATCCATAACTTCGTCTTCGTTACGCGCGTTAAAATGTGTTGTACAGTCGAACACACACACATTTTATTTTTACAATAGATACACGAATATCATTTTCCCGACTTAATATTTAACTGTCAACGAAGATGAAAAGCTTTCCTTAATGGGCTCTGTACTAGACAACCGTGGAAGCCTATGTAAATGACAAGGAAACATGCCAGACATGTTTTGCATTGATTTTCTATTCTATTGAGTCCTAGCAGATTATAATAATGAAATATATTTTATTGTAAATTTTGCATTATAAATTCGAATGAATTGTTTGCATGGAAACATGCGATTTGTGTGCAGATGTATTGTCCTGCGAAAACAAAACACTTTTGGATCATTTTCGGCGTCTTCTCTCCATAATTTTTTTCTGGTAGAGTAGCCAGTAACGCCGAATAATAATTGCCAGTTATTGTTCCACCCTCATCCACAAAATTAATCTTGTTTAATCCATAGCAATCCCAACAAAACTGAAGCAAGAACTTTTTCAGCAGATTTTTAAACACGAAACTTCTTAGGCGTTACAGAGCCAGAGTGTGTTCATTCTATCAATTGTTGCTTTGTTTCTAGGTCGTAGAAATGTAGCCAATGATGTACATCAATCGTAACAATACTGCTAAAGAAGTCTGCATCATTTTCAAACCGAGCACAGATCGAAAGTGATGCTTTCATCTTTGTTGCACGCTTCCAGTAAACATTTAAACATTTGGGAATCCATTTTGCATGATGGATGCCTTCATATGAAATATTCAGTGCCTCAGATATTTGTTTTAGCTCAATTCGACAGTCATGAATCATGTTATGAACTGCATCAACATTTTCGGGGGATGGACATATAAACCAGCCTTCCCGATCGGTGTTCCTCTTCAAAAGAAAATTTATTCCTTTTGAAGTTTGCAATCTAGTTTTTCACGGTCGCATACAAAGGGTATTAAGCATATCTTCGTAAATCTGCTTACTTCTTAACACCTTTATATACAGGTACTTAATGATGGCTCGATTTCAAATTTTATTGCGAAGCTTTGGTTTGACTTTTTGTAGTATTAATTAAGATTATTACAACAAGAATTAACTTCAACAATCCTAAATGTGACCTTGAAAATTATGACATAAACTGCGGTAATTTTCCAGTACCTGATCCTTTAATTGCAGTTTTCTTTCTCCGGCATTAAGCGAGTACGAATTTTCCTAATTAACAAGATTTAACAATGATGTTTGCTTAACAATCACAGGATATAATCGAACAGTCGTTGCGGAAATATTTCTTTGTGATCTACCTCGCATTTTCATCTTTTTCTATTTTTATAATACCGCTAATGAAAAACGTAAAGATTTGAAAAAAAAATCAGAGTTGCATTGTGAACAGAAACATAAAAGATTTTACTCTAATTTTCAAAGTTGGTAGTATAAAAAGTTACTTTCAATCCACTGCTTGGTATCTCAAGTGAAAACCATAGCAAGCGGGGTAACCGCTAATTATAAAAGACGATGAAAAACATTCGTGTAAAATAAATTACATTCGAAAATAGAGTTTTCTGTATATTCTTTGTATTCATTCCCATATCTTTTTAAAACTGCACTCTGAGTACGTAAAAGCAAACGAAACCGTACAATATAATGCTAGTATAACTAAAATTATTCGTCCTCATTCAGTGGATATTCATTTATTAATCAATTAAGTACATATCAAGGTGTATCAAGCTTTTATCTTTTTATTTAGATAACAATTTTGCTTTGTTAGTAGAAATAAGTTATCCACGAGATCAACTAAAGGATAATAATAAATGAAAACAACTACATTTACTACATTTATCTGGCCACGACTGTACATTAACGTTGAGCGAAGTAATCGTATAATAAATTTGTCCATCCAGCAATGAAGTTATATCCAAGAGTGCCTATATGCCTTCGTTGTTGAACCATTACCGATAATTCCGATGACTTTAGTCTAGGCGAAGAGATATTCTGCTGACCACTAATGTTAAACACTTCGTGAATACATACCGTCAATGAAAGATAGGCAAATCGTTTTCTACTATATTACGCGAATAACGTTCCTGAATTTAGAATTCTATACTTGTTAGTCTATCTCGGCAAGAAACCAGACTTAACCGTGCGTATTTGCGGTAGAAATGGTACACCTTCGACGTTCCGATATTGCGTTAATTTGTCAAGAGTTCGTTAGCAGATTTAATGAAGTTCTCGACATCTATGTTTACATAACTGAGCGTATATTTACTATCGGATAATTAACGTCATAATTAAATGAAGATAAAAATTAGTTATATAATTGGATACTCTTCTAGTTTCTATTTATTTAGATAACAATAATATTCTGCAATTTAATATCGTGGCATCGAGGAAAACTATAATTTATTAGTGTACTATCAGATTCAAAATCATTGTTTGAACTTAAGTCAGTGGCGGAGCACAAGAAATGGTATGGTTGCGGTTTCTGTAGATTCTTTTTTTTTTTAGATAGCTAAATATGAAATAGGAAAGAGAAGAAAACAAAACATGGATTGACGAAAAGTGTAAAAATGAATTAGAAGCTAGGACGAGACTAAGACTGAAGATGCTAAAAGAAGAAATGGAAAATGCAAAAACTGAGTATGAAAAATAAAGGAAGAAAACAAAAAATCTATTAAGAAATAAGAAAAGAAAGTATAATGGAAAAAAGCTCGGAGAAATAGAAGACAATTATAGCAGGAGAGGAGGAGAGTCTCTATAACGAAGAGTGAGTCAACGGGAAAATGAAGAAGAAAAACCACCAAGTAAAGAGCAGATCTCAGAGATAATAAACAAATTGAAAATCTATAAAAGCCCGGGAACTGATGGATTAACGGCCGAATTATTTAAATACGGAGGACGAGCTTTAGCAGAACGTATTCATAAATTAATTGAAGTAATCTGGAAAAAAGGAACAAATACCATCAGAATGGAAGCAAGCAGTGATATGTCCGATACATAAAAAAGGGGATAAAAGTGAATGCTGCAACTACAGAGGCAGCTCACTTTTAAACGTAGCCTACAAAATATTGGCAACACACATAAAAAAATAAACTAACAAACGGGGCTGGAAGCCAGGTAGGAGAGTACCAATGTGGATTTAGGCAAGGTAGGAGTATGACAGATCAGATTTTTGTGTTAAGAGAAATCCAAGCAGAAAGTTACCAACATAAAAAACCCACGATGGCATTATTTATAGATTTCAAGCAAGCGTATGATAAACTGAAAAGAAAGCAACTTTACAGAAGGTTAGAAGAACTGAAACACTTGAGATCAGGGAAGGACTGAGGCAAGGAGATCCACTGTCGCCAGTGCTTTTTAATATAGTACTGGATAAAATTATAAGAGACGCAAATATTAATAGAACTGGAATTGTTTATCATAAACGGCACCAATGTTTAGCGTTCGCAGATGATGTTGTAATCTTATCAAGAAGTCGAGAAGAACTAGTAAGTATAAGTAGAAGGTTAGAAGAAAAAGCATTCACAATGGGCCTCTCCACAAATGAGGAAAAAACCAAGGAAGGAGGAAAAATACACACGGAAAGAGGACGAATTTGAAGAAGTGGATGAATTTGTGTCTCTTGGGACTTACCTTCCCAAGAAAACCTAACATTGAAAGAGAGTCAAAATAAAATTGTATAAGACCATAATTAGACCAATAATTTTAGTATATCCGAGTGAGACATGGACGTTAAATAAAACAGTACAAACAAGATTGGAAATTTGGAAACGAAAGGTAGGTATTTTAGAAAAATATTTTGAGGAAAGAAAATAGGAGATAGATGGATGAGAAGAACCCAAACGTTTGATGTCAAGCTCAATAGGTGAAAAGAGAAGAAAAGATCGACCAAAAACAAGATGGATAACAGAAGTGGAGAACGATCTAAAGCAGTTAAGAATTACTGGATGGAGGGAAAAGGCCAAGCGTAGGGAGTTATGGAAGAATATGATGAACAAAGCCGTGGGCCAGCAAAGCTTGCAGTGCTAATTTATATAAATATGAAATAATCTATTGAGGCGATCTTCGAAGCCATATTTTTGCTCCGACAAACCTGTCAGCAAAAAGCTGTTGAAGATATTGGCAGGTTTGTCGAGCAATATGAGTTGGAGCACTGTTATCTTGAAAATAACCTCCTTCAAGCTTATTTTCTTGTAAATTTCCAATAAACAACTCTAATATTTGTTGATCTGTAAGAGTAGGTCCATCATTCATCCTATAGAAACAGTCATACAAGCGGTCGACGAATTCAAGGGAATGTGATGTGCCCTAACTGGCAGGAGGATCTATATCGGATCAGACGAAATGGTAGCAGTGAGTGTTGGTGTGCCACAGGTGTGTTGGGCCCTCTTTTGTGGAATATTCTGTACGATGGGGTATTAGGGCTGGACTTGGGTGCAGATGCCAGGTGTGTTGGTCTCGCGGACGACCTGATGGTTTTGGTAGTGGGGGGCAGCGGATGAGCATACGCTGATTCAGAAGACAAACTCATTCTTGGAATTTATAACAGCATGGATGAGTGACCATAGATTGGAGTTGGCGCCGAATAAAACTGAAGCACTTATTATGAAAGGGAAAAGAAAAAGGGATCACATCTTCTTCACTTTGAAAGGGATTGATATTAAACCTTCTAACACAATAATTTATTTAGGTGCCACGTTGGATGAAAGAGGATCGTTTGGACCCCACGTGAGTAGAGTAACGTGTAATACAGAAAAGCAAGTGTCCAATCTCATCAGGCTTATGCCGAACATAAAAGGGCCAAACAGTAATAAAAGAGCTGTGCTGTGTGGAAAGCTACCAATATTAAGAAGTGTAGCATCCTCATGCAGAACGGTTTCATTAGTGGCGTTTCAGGTGATAACAGGTGATTCCGATAGAACTCATGGTCATGGAGAAAACTATTTTTAAGATAACAGCCAAAAAGACTGTAAGCTAGCGAGACTACAAGCCAGGGCGACAACATTAAGTGAGTGGCAAAACAAATGGGAGCGAGAGAAGACCAAGGCGTTATGGACGAGGAGGTTGATCAAATACACTTCCGAATGGGTAGAATGTAGCCACCGAAAGGTGAACTACCTTTTGACGCAAATTCTGACATGCTATGGAGGTTATCGTGCGTTTGCTAAACGGATCAATCATCAATAGAGACGCCACGGATAAGTATATACATTGCAGCACACAAGACTGATACTGTACATATATTTACTCGTATTTAATATTGAAATTATATACAGTAGAACCTCGATTATCCGTGTGCGGATTAACCGTGCTGCGGATTAACCGTGTTAGCAAACAGCTTCGATTATCCGGGTTTCAATTATCCGTGCAGAATGCAAATTAGTACAAACGGTGCACGTCAATTCGCCGTACCATCATCGTATACATCGTATACTGCTTTCCACGTTAACGCCTTGAATCGTTTTGCAATATCTCCTACAATTTTAACTTTTTCTAAATAATTTTTTCATCAAAAACTTCTGTAGTTCTCTATCTTCAAATTTGTCGCTGGAAGTTTTTCGAAATCTAAACTTTCTTCGATTCAATTGTCAATGAAAGTCGAAGAAGCATTTCGATCAACTCGAAAAAATAAAAATGAATTTACTCAGAAAAAAGAAACAAATGAAATTACCTGATTATTTTTCTTAATTAAATTTTGATTTAATTTTTTACGCAATTATTGTAATAAGAAAAGCATGTTTTGATTTTTTTATATCTACATGTTATGTGTTATGTTTTTTGAGAATTTTATATTGTTTTTTTTTTTGATATTTTCTTTGCCATAACTTTACCAACTTAATTTTATATTTATTCCAAGTTAGATATTTTTTCGTAGTACGGTAAGAAGTCATAATAATTTGTAAAATAACTTTTTTGACTAAAATAAGTAGGTGCGGATTAACCGTGCTTTTCGATTTTCCGGGCTTGGTTCAGTCCCGACCAGCACGGATAATCGAGGTTCTACTGTACATTTAGTGCTTGAACTGGCTGCTATATTTGTTGTGCAACAATTTATTTATTGCATGGAATTGTGGCATATGTATACGGGGTGACATAGAAAAAAGTACATTGCATAGTGCCACACAATAGAGGACACTAAAATAAGAAAAAAAATTCCTATGAACATGCGACCGCAAAACCTTCGGTTAAAAGATACGGGGTGTTGAATTTTATTTCTTTTTTTGGGTTTTTTTTTTTGAATATCTATGGTTCCAGTACAAATGCATCTGAAAGCCGACAATGCACGCTAATTAATCAAAAAATAACAATTGAATAATGTGTCATAATGACACTTGTCAAACTGATGTAATTGTTGTTTGAGGAATTTTGTGTTCGTGATTAAGTTTTTCATTGGTTTTCTCACTGATTATTCAAATTTGCTTTCAAAAATGGTTCACTACACTTTTGAAGAATACAGGGACATGATTATGTGTTACGGCGAAGCTAGATCAAATTCTTACGAAGCTCAACGTATTTATCGAGAAAGATATCCTTTAAGACAAGTTCCTAATGTTCGAACATTTATTGATGTGCATAGGCGTTTGAGAGAAGATGGCTGTTTTAGAAAACCAAAATTGAATAGTGGGGTTTCCAGAACTCGTCGCACTGTGCGAAACGAAGAAACTGTTTTACGAATGGTAGAAAATAATCCAAGAACAAGCACCAGAAAAACAAGTTCAGCGGTACGAAACCTTAACCGTGAATCAGTTAGACAAATTTTCAAAGAACAATTTCTTCGCCCATATCATTTCCAAAAAATTCATTCACTATTGGAACATGACTTTGTTCCTCGTGTACAATTTTGCCAATGGTTGCAAAACCAAAGACAAAACATTATTTCATCAATTTTGTTTACTGACGAAGCTGGTTTTAGTCGTGATGGTATACTGAACCTACATAACATGCACCATTGGAGTGATGAAAATCCTCATCAAACTGTAATTCGAAGTCACCAATATGGGTTTTCAATTAATGTGTGGGCAGGTATAATTGACAATTATTTAATTGGCCCATTTCGATTGCCCAATCGATTGACAGGTGCACTGTATCGAAATTTCTTGGAGAATGATTTAAACACATTATTAGAGGATGTCCCATTGGCCATTACTGGAAGAATGTATTACATGCATGATGGGGCGCCAGCTCACTTTTCTCGAGTGGCAAGGGAATATTTGGACAGGAGATTTGGAAATATGTGGATTGGTCGAGGGGGCCTGTACCCTGGCCAGCTCGTAGTCCCGACCTTAATCCCCTCGATTTTTCATTTTGGGGATTTATGAAAAATGAAGTTTATGCTGTAGAAATACATAATGAAGAACAATTGTGGATAAGAATTATGGAATCGGCAGATAGATTTCGTAATAACCCAGGAATATTTCAAAGATGCCGTCAATCATTAAGAAGAAGAATGGAAAAATGTATTGAAGTACAAGGGCAACAATTTGAACATCTTCTAAAAACTTAATTTTTTGTTTTAATTAATCATTGTTTTTGCAAATAAATTAAAAAAAAAATTCAACACCCCGTATCTTTTAACCGAAGGTCTTGCGGACCCATGTTCATAGGAACTTTTGTTCTTATTTTAGTGTCCTCTATTGTGTGGCACTATGCAATGTACTTTTTTCTATGTCACCCTGTATATAAGAAGAAAAAACAAAACCTCCACTCAACTACAATAAGAAAATATTCAACGATTTCATTTATCTACGTATACCGATATAATACCTCAACATCTATCACTGGTAACGTCCTGCTAATCCACATAAATTGTCACCACGTGAAGGCCATTTTCGGTAATCTTTAACACCCACCGTGAATTTATACAGACGCCAACGTTAGCTCTTGGATCATGGAATACTGTCACTAGTCGGTAAACCATCATACGTTAGGTCTAGCTTTAAATGTATGTGTATACAGTAGGCTGGAAGCTTGTTATTCTGATGTTGTCACGATCACATCAGTAACACAGCCCTTACGGCAAACCCTAGCTGATAAAATATCGCGTAGAATGTCAGGTACTTCTATGTGTGTATTTTATGTGTATAAAATTTGTTTCGAGGAGGATTGACTCTGTTTAATTTAAATTGATTTGAAAGAGAAACATAATTAACAAACTTATTTAAGTATATTAAACACAAAATTCAATCTCCCATTCTGATTATTATAAATAATTTCAATTGCTTTTCGAGATATAAACGGCGTTATATACCATCGAATAAATATTTTTGTAGCCGTCAATCATGAATCCATTTTCGATTGACGCCGTTTATTCGGTTCCCCCATAGCTATTGCTACACTCAAATTTTAATTTTATCAATACACCGGTGTCCTGAGTTTTCGCTTTCGCGCTATAACTTTTTTACACGTGACAGACGATTCGAAACTCAATTTTAGCCTGCGATTCAATTTGTACAGTAATAGAGCAAAATATTTTGCAAACGCCAGGGCGTGCAATGTATGTACGAGTGTACTGCAGAAGTATGTATTGCCTATGCTTTGTCGAATATGAAATTGATTTTGCATATATGGAAGAATGAAAATAAAATATTTTGCGTTATATAAGGACTATTTCGATGGCAATATTGACGACTAGTATATCAATAAACTACAGTTAACTTGAATATTAAGTTTTATCTCTTTAATTAATTTAAAATAAATTGTTAAGAAAAATTAAGATGAAATCAAATTAATGGTTAAGCAATTTCTTGCGAGTTATGAGTCTATATTTGTCTGAAGCTTGAGGAAGTTGGAACTGTAGTTTTGGATAGTAGGATTTTATCTTGAGGAAATCGAACATTTTTTGTGAGTCGTTTATTACTTTGTTAAACAAGGTCGGCTATTGTGTAGCAGATTGATTTAAATATCTTCCTTCAGGAGTTATGCATCCCACCCAAGTCCGGTGCTTTCCAGTTTTGCATTATTTGTTCAGCTTTGGTTATTTCTATTGGCGCATATGTACAGTGTGGTCATAAAGTTTGGAACCTAGCTTATAACCGCATTATTTTACATTTTTAGAAAAAACGCTCGGACAGGTAAATTTTCTTTTTTAAAACGCCATCTTTTGACATACAATTTTTTTCTATACCGTGATTGGTTTTTAGAGTGATGACGTCATCAAGCCTTTTTTTAAATGGCAACCATATAATTTTTTTATCGTTTTTAGTAGATCTTTATATCCTCCAAATAGTGATATAAAACAATTGGTATGTTGCATTACATTTTTGTTTAAATAATATAAATTTAGAAAAAAAATAAGAAAATTTTATTTTTGTACAAAATTAAAATTATATTAAAAAAAATACATCTGAAGTAAAATTTATTGTAACAGTTGACGTAAATTTTCACAATGGACCCCACCAACCAACTGACACTGTCCCAGCCGAGTGTAAATGCTTTGCGATCAATAGTAATCTGCGTTATTCGCTCCAGATCAAAACACAAGAAAAAACAACCAACAAACAAAGCGGATCGTGAAAAGCACATGTACTCATGTTACTATGCAAAAAATTTACAAAAACAAAAACACGCACTTTTTTGCAAGATATTTCTTTATGACATTCTTTCTTCTTTTTATACAAATTATTTTTTTAGAACACTAACATTTTGAAATTGTTTCTCTGGCGACAACGTTGTTGAATTATTTACTTCTATTTTTGACGTTAAATTTCTTAGACATTATCTGAACGAGAAAGAATCGAAATTTTAATTATGGTTGGGTACGGGGACAGACAAAGAACGCATGCAGAAGCATGCGAATTGTTTAACCATGAACATCCTGATAGACCTCCAATTGCCAGGTCTACGGTGACAAAACTAGTTGGAAAGTTTACCGAAACTGGATCCGTAAAAGATCGACCACCGCAAGGTAGACCTGAAATAGGAGAAGATGTGAAATTAAATGTGCTTCTAGAAGCAGAAGAAAGGCATCATGTTTCCACCAGACAACTTGCGTTAGCCAATCAGGTGGCTCACTCATTTGTCGTCAACTTATTTAAAAAAGAACACTATCATCCTTACAAAGTTCAACTTGTACAGGAATTACATGTGGATGACGAAGATCGTCGACTGCAGTTCTGTGAAGACGTAATGTTACGTTGTGACCAAAATGCAAATTTCTTGGAAAACATCGTCTTCTCTGATGAAGCTACGTTCTGCCTAAATGGATCTGTTCACCGCCATAATTGCAGATATTGGTCGCAGACCAATCCGCATTGGACTCAAGCGTGTCATACTCAGCCCAGAGAAAAAGTTAACGTATGGGTTGGAATGATTGGACGACGCATTTTAGGACCATATTTTTTTGAAGGGAATTTGACTGCTGTGCAATATTTAGAATTTTTAAGATTTGAACTGGTTCCAGCGCTCTCTGTTATTTTCCCAAATCACGAGGATGGTGATGTACCCCATCCAAATATTTGGTTTCAACAAGATGGGGCACCTCCCCATTATGGTGTAGAGGTTCCCCACTATCTTGACGAAATATTTTCTAATAAATGGATTGGACGGAGAGGCACCATAGAATGGCCACCTCGTTCTCCTGACCTGACTCCGTTAGACTTTTTTTTGTGGGGTTATTTGACATCAAAAGTGAAATTTAGAAGATTTAAAACGACGAATTCGCGTAAAAATTACACCAATATCCCCAGACATAATTGAGGCGAGTATACGAAGTGTTTACACTTGGCTGGGACACTCTCAGTTTGTTGGTGGGGTCCATTTTGAAAATTTACGTTAACTGTTGCTATAAATTTAAGTTCAGATGTATTTTTTTTAATTTAATTTTAATTTTGTACAAAAATAAAATTTTCTTATTTTTTTTTCTAAATTTATATTATTTTAAAAAAATTGTGATGCAACATACCAATTGTTTTATATCACTATTTGGAGGATATAAAGATCTACCAAAAACGATAAAAAAATTATATGGTTGCCATTTAAAAAAAGGGTTGATGACGTCATCACTCTAAAAACCAATGACGTCATAGAAAAAAATTGTATGTCAAAAGATGGCGTTTTAAAAAAGAAAATTTACCTGTCCGAACGTTTTTCCTAAAAATGTAAAATAATGCGTATATAAGCTTGGTTCCAAACTTTATGACCACACTGTATATAAGACTTTATTTTTTTTTAGGTTTATGGTCATCGCCCCATATGCTTTTCCAAAAGTTTTTAATTTGATCCTCTTCTGTATACTTTCCAATGTCCGATTCTCCAAAGTTTGTTTGCCTTAGGTTATGGTACAATTCCTTTTTATTCATTTTGAAACTCTTATTATTGTCATCTTTCCTGGTCTTGCTTTTCTTATGACGTGTTTGTTTTTTGCCATGGTTGCTAACTTTTGTTTCGATTCTTTTTGTTTTTTTTTTATTTATGCTTGGCCGTCTTCCTATCGGTTTTCTTTATTTTCAAGTTATATTTGCCATTTTAAATTAGTTTATGTTGTGTGTGTGTTTGTGTTTATTATAGTGATTCGTTGTTATTTTGTATCCACTCTTGCACTCGTTTTGTAGGTTTTGTGCCTTGATACATGTTAGATCATGTTTACAATATTTTCTAGATAATGGTTCCCATTCAATAACTACTTCCCTAAACACTCTCTTTATACTCTCTATTATAGTTCGGTGGCATTTTGTAATTCATCATCTCTGATCTATAATATTTTGTGACGTAGCAAACTGGCTGTGTTGACACATATCCATACATATCAACTGTACAAAGTGATAACATTCTTTTTAGCTTCTCTAATTATTATTCCAAATCTCTAAACTTTCAAGAATTAAGAACAAGAAATTAGGATGACTTGAAAGCATGGGTTGACTGGACAGGCTCTACTATATGCAGTTTGAAATTTTAGTTCATGTTTTAAGATTAGGATGTTTAAAGGCTTCAGGTGGTTTAATATTGTTAACTAGAACATCTAAATTATCGCCACATCTGGCAAAAAAAATTTGAGGAGAAAAATGTAGATGCTATAATTCCATAGGCTTTCACGATCCACTATCAGACTCAGTCCTGAAGAAACTGGCAACATGGGCAGCGAAACATCGATTGGACTACATTAGATGCTAGATAAAATTAGTCCTGCTATAATTTTTTTGATTTTGCAAAAAAAAATTTAATACGAACCTTTCATAAATTGCTATTAAGTGAGGTGAATTTACAATATTATTGCAAAGACCACATTACAACAGGGTGATCTTCTTTCGAACAGAATCAGTATTTCTGAGATTTGAATTCAAATTGGATGAAATAGGAACAAAGAAAAAAGCATTTTCCAATGTTTGAAATTAAATTTGGGAAGAATGGGAAATCTGGAAACTGGGAATAGTAGAGCCTAAAATATGAGGATTGACCGCGGCATGCCTTATACAAATGTTGCTCGTTCAAGAGATACAGGGTGTTCAAGTTAATAATTTCATTCAAGTTTTTATAGAATCAACTTGAAAATTGCATTATTTCTTGTTATTATTTATTATTTACCTGAGTTTCGTATTAAAAAATCAAAAATTGTATTAATAGGCCGAACTGCATTGAAACTTTAGAAGGCAAATATCTCGAAAACGGATCAAGATATCAACATCAAACAAGGTATTTTTCATGTAAAAAAGATTGCTCTTTCAAATTTTCGATTCAGTTTATGTGATTCTACACGCAGAAAAAGGATAAGCATCGATTTATCTATTCAGCAGTGTGTAATCGGCGCCACCTATGAGCAACGTTAAAATTGATGTCAAATTCTTATTCGTCATGCTGAAAAACATAATAATACCAATTTTCAAGTTGATTGAGTTATTGAAAAATTTAGAAATGAAGTTATTAACTTGAACACCCTGTACTCTTAAACGAGCAACATTTGTATAAGGCATGCCGCGAGATTTCTCATTCTTAACGACTCACTCTGTATATGCACGAGAATATCTATGTTTACATCCTTTTACTTTCGTCATTAACGCTCAAAATTGCTTTGATGTTCCTACGAATTGATTTGACTCGCGTGGTATTGTACAGGCTGTCCCGTTTCACCGTGGATCTTAGATATCTGCCATATTTGTGAAAAATAGAGAAAAAAGTTATAAAGAAAAGTTCTACATAACCTAAAACTATTGTTAACTATACAGAGTATTTCGAAAGTAGGTAAAGACAAACTTGCTCCGTTTTTTTAAATGGGGTACCCTATATATTTTGGCACTTTTGAATAGTACGCTGCTTGCTAATAGTTATGGAGATATTTTACTATCCGGATTCAAGCTACAAAAATGTTGTCCCCAATTTCGAGGTAACCTTGAAAATATTTCAAAAACAAAAGAGTATGCATACATAATGTTCATCAATCATTAAAAACAAAAAGAAATTATAATTAATGTTCAAAAATCATGGCGTTTTCTCTTACGGAAATATTAGTTCTTCTTTGAAAATTGATTTCAAATCTCCTCGACATTTCAGGAGTTATTGATGTATGTGAAAGCTTATGCAATTCGTTGTCGCATATTTTCTTTAATCGTCAGTGGCGTTCGGTGTACTAACTCTTTCATGTATGCCCACAAGAAGAAATCACATTTCTTTAAGTTCGGTTCTCTATTTTCACAAGTATGGCAAATATCTAAAATACACATTGAAATGGGACACCCTGTACACACAAACGAATATATTTAGCAATTGACAGTGATCTTTTAAACATGAGGCTTTTATATATTTATTATAAAAATTCTAAACTAAAATATATATTTTTTTAAAGTAAAATTTCCAGTTTATTCCGTGAACGATCGTATAGAACACCGGGGGGCACACAAGAATGTCGTTCACGTCTCGGAAGGAGACGATTTAATGAAAGGGAACAGCGAAGGGACCCTTAATTTGCCATAATAAAATAATCACGCGAACAGATGTCGCTATTTCTCTCTCTCTCTCTCTCTACATCCCTGAGACTTATACAAAATTTTACAATCGTTATGAACTATTTCATCTCGGGCGAATTAAGATTTAAATAAATGTAGATTTAATAAATAATTGTCTCACTTTACTGATTCTATTCGATTTCGACATAATAAAGATATCCAATGTGTATATCTATATACGTATAAGTGTTAATACTAATTAATTTGGAACGGATGCGGATATTAGACAACGGAAGATCAAAATTCCCGAATCCATCTTTGATTAATCACTTGTGGTATAATCTAGAAACGAAATCTACTAATTACACCCGGACTATGATGAATTACGCCGCTAATACAATTGTGTAGGTATAACGCAAATAGAAGATGCGAAAATAGTGGGGTGCGTTAAATTGTACCCCATTGTTGTGGAGATGCGATTGTATAAAGCTCCGTTGAGAATACAGGAAATACGTATATTGTACATACATATAACAAACCAAGCGAACAATCTGATACTAATTGGACACTTTTGTTGTTTGTTATTTTTTGACTGAAATTATCTTCGTAGAATCATTTGCTTATTTAAATAAAATAGTTGGTATTATTCAAGGAAAATCTAAAACACTGTTGCTATATTCACAGCCTTACAGCTTTCCTTGTCGAAGAGCCCGGATTAATTACCAAGTAAAAGTAACATTAAGCTTTTTAGTGCATCGGATATTTTATACACAAGCAGTACCCTGAGCTTAGCCCGGAGACTTTCGTTAAGAATAAACTGCTTTATGTTTCTCGGGAATTTATTAAATTCCAACCGTTCGTTGCGTTGTAACAAGACTCCTACAATATATTTTAAAATACAGCCTTTTACGGCTACTAAACGAAATTGATTCTATACTATAGTCGACGTTCTTATCGACATCCGCACGACCCTTACACAAATTAGGCTTTGATGTATACTGAATTGTATCTATAGCAGATAGAACACGAATTTTATTTTCATAAACAATAACCAGAACTAAAACTAATACTTTTTTGTTAAAGCAATATAAAACAAGCACACCCTCTTAATTAGTTTCATCTTTAAAGATACTGCTTTATATATTACTAAGCTCTCTATTTATTTACTACGTTGATTGATGTTATTCCATCCACATATTGATTTTTAAAAATTAAAAATATAGTCCTTCACACACTGATCGGTAAGGTAACAACAGATACAGATCTACTATGAGATTCAAAATGATTGTCAAATTCATTCCTATAGATTGTACACTTCGGTTGATTTAGTATCGACTCAAACTGCCATGAAACCCGATAAAAGTACGCTTTATTGCAGTACCAGAATGCAAGTAAAGTTATAGTGTTCTAAGGGAAGCACATTTTAATAAAAATGTGGATTTTATATCATTCATCATAATGTCATACCGAAATCAATTTGCATTTATTTAAATGGAATTTAAATTTATTTTTATTTTAAATTTCTGAAACAGCTAATTTTTTAACGTATAACTGTATAAAATATGACCAATTTTAATAAGAAATGAAATCAACAACTTTTTGAAATTGCCGCCAATATTTCAAATTTTGAAGCGCGCCCGCGTATTGTTATTTACTTGACGCATATTTGCGTAAAACGCAAAATTTGATACATGCCATTAAATGTCATTTGGTAACTGACAAACGTTCAAAATTAATTATTTTAGTGTTTAACTTATGTACAAGCAATAATTTGGTATTGAGTGTTTGAATTATTGACCAACTTGCATTAAATCTGCATCGGCAAGTGCAAAAACGTTTACATTTTATTGCGCAAATAGTACTTGCATGGGAAATATATTCAAATAGTTATTAGATTTTGTAGTTTACACTTTTAAATTTAGCAAGTTACACTTCAAGATAAGCAAATGGCAGAATCGTGAGTTAAGTTAAATCTGACAAATGTCATACACATTAACATGCGTTACGTAAAATTTCGGTAAACTAAGCTTGAAACTTCGATAGCGCGTAATTTAAATAATCATATTTCATTCTTTGTTATTTCAAACACTGTTGGATAAAATATTGAATCTTGCTGAAAATAACCACTCGTTAACTCATGTCATCCAACTGATTTATAAATGATTCCAAAATAATGGTTTGGTAGCATTGAGCATTAATGCATAATGTGTTTCTTGAAAGAATATCGGACCAATAATTCTTTGTAGTGACATTGCCACCCAAACACCGATTTTGACTAGATGCAATGGCACTTGGACTAAGTTCTGCGGATTCTCTGCCGACCAAGTTCTGAAGTTCTGGGAATTAATATAACCAGACAGATGAAACCAAGCCTGAGATTGTTATTATACCAGTAACAAAACTGGTGTTCGTAATACGAAATCAGGAGGATGAAGTTGCTGAACAAATGTAAATTTATACAGATGTAAAATGTAAATGCTTTTTTAGGATCTTACGAGTGGATTTATAGGAGAGTTTTGGAAAGGACGTAAAAAAGGTTAAAAGGAAATAATAATAATTGATAATGGGACTTTACTTATTTGTTGAGATAAACGACGTACTAAAATATGAGGATTTTCTGCAACACGTTCATTAACATTATTCGAAACATCAGGTGTAGCAACAGTGAGACGGCCAGTAGATTTACCTTTAGCCACATTACCAATTACCGTCATCATTTTGTAAGCCGCTTCGAAAATAAGCCATTACAATAAATGTGATTTGCTCGATAATAAATACCATTGTTAAAATGAAATTGAGTGGTTTTATTCGTATGACTTTTACTTTGACAAATATAAATTTAAAAATCAGGTGTGCTAACATAAAATTACAGAAGTGTTGCCAACTTAAGTCGAAAATTTACAATCATTTATAGTCGCATTGTATAACCAATGTCAAAATGTTTGACAATGAACAGAAATACAGAACGTTGCATAATGTGATTTTACCCTGCTTTCAGCCAATAAGAAACAACTCATTTGGGTCTGTTCATAATTTTGTTTCTCTCTTTTTGAAATAAGGTAAGACTCCATGGTGGGGAAACTTTCATTGTGAAACTTGATCCTAGTAATAATTTCTGGGTTACTTTTGTTATGAGATACTTTGCGCCCACGTTTATCACTTGCAGTAAATATGTCACAATCGTTTGCACTGGATATAGCACTGTCAACTGATCCATGATTGATGATGAAACCAAAAGCAAATGAAGGTTGACGTTTTCCATAACAAAACCCTCCCTCAAAGATTTTTTTTAGTTTAGTGTTAATTATTTATTTTTATTATCTTGGAAAGTTGGTGATATTTTATTGAATTTGGGGTCGAGGAATCCATTTTTGATATTTATCTTTACATAAAACTCACGCTAGATGGCGCTGTCATACAAATTTTGCTATTTCTTCTAGATTGTCATAGAAAAAACGATGTTTTAACAATTTTTGATATTGGCTTCATTGTAAAACATATTTCTAATGATATTTATTATTTTTAATGATTTTTTCTTGTTAGACAGCGTTTCAAAATCACCAACTTCAAATACCTACGTGTAAAAGAAAAACTAGCACTAAACTAATAAAAAGCCTTGAGGGTTTTGTTATGGAAAACGTCAACTTTCATTTGCTTTTGGTTTCATCCCATTCCGATTTTGGTTGTTGCACTGTGTTCTCCGAACTATACATGTTTTGTTTTAGAACTAATTCAAAGATTAACATGCAAATATGGTCTCGAGATATATTAAAGCTATGCTAAAGAAACATAATTAAACTATAAAGTTCATGCCTTTTCAACGTCTACTTTCAAAATATACTTTAATTAAACTTACAATGAAATATAGTTTTATTTTCGTGTTTCTTATCATCAAACATGTGTGGGAACAGCGTAAGTTTGAACTTTACGAAGAACATAGTCGAGACTGCACGTGCTGCATTTAATATGCATCTGACTTTACGATAAAACCCTCATTTCCTTTACCATAATGCAACTCCATATGTTCTATACATATTATCCGGATATTATTAAATAACAGGAATTTCGTGTTGCATATGCAACTACAAATTCACGAGATATCAACGTTTATAGTAAAAAGAGGATAAATTAAAGTTTATCTAATAAATGGAAATTAAACGAGAAATAGTTTTGTAAATTCTGATGAAACACAACAATTTATAGCTATCATGTTGTTGTTATTAATTATATTATCTAGAGAAAATATGATATCTTGTAATATAGTTTTAAAGAAAATCTAAGAGGAACTGTGTTATTTTTGTTGTTGAATTCACTCTTTATTATCGTCATATATTTCGAAAAACATTTTAAAGCTATATAAGGTGAATGCAGGGCTTTACGAGGTTCCATGAAAGAGGTTTTAGTTTTATATTTATTATTTACCTATCACACAAAAGCTCACGCAGTATCTTACTTAAAAGAGTAATAAACTTTTACTGCAGGTCTCTATTCTTAGCATTGCTTCAGATAAAACGATATAAGATAGATCCCAAGTTGGATTTTAAAACTTGAAAATTAATTGAACCTTGATGCTCGAAATTGCTAAATGTTTACACCACTTAACAACCTTTAATCATCCTGTCACTGTCAGCCAGTTTGAAGTTTACCGATTGCCAACCCTCTAAATGTATTCACTGAGTGATTTGTGTTCCCCCCGTTTACGTTTAATCTGTTCCGAAATTGCGTGTTTCTGCATTTGAAATAACGTCGAGCAATTCGAGGCGTTCTAGCGGGGGACGATTCGTCGTCGTCTCTTCGTAAACGCTCTGATTTATTAGTGGGGCTACACTAAATAAAATATTCCATACGTTTTATTAGATAAAATATCTACTATAACCTATACATGAAGTCGTTAACTTGAGTTTCTCGACGCTGTTACGGGCGTGCAAACAAAAGCTGGAAAAGCACAGCGAGCGATTAACAGTGCTAATTGTTCCCTTGTAGCTTCTAACAAGTGGATATCCAGTGTCGATATAAATTGCCTTTTACGTAGATTACCGTAATGACTGGGTATTACAAGCGCAAGTTAGCCACTTTAGAATGGGTTTTCTTGCAATGTTCATGAAACTTAAGCGTCAGGAATTTGAGTATTATGTAAATACGAGATTTAAACTTATTACAACTAAATCTTTATTAGAACATGTTAGTACGTGACCAATAAATGTAAATCTACGAGGGGGCTTTTATGTAATTCATTTCAGAATAAAAGGTTAAGGGTGTCTTTGTTTTTAGACCGTTCATTTGAGATTTCCTAAAATTTCTTTCAAAATACTACGCCGCCATCTTTACGACGATCAGGAATGGAAATTGGCATTTGTTGGAAAGTGGCTGCTGCGTCTAAATTATTTCCTTTACCCTCACGAAAATATCGTACGAATGGCAAGCGATGGCGTTTTCGGCGAGCTCGAAACGATAATAAAGTTCGATACACATAAGGAAATAACCACTAGAATATACTACCCCTTTAGTAGTAAGTAAATAACGTCCTTAGTAAGTCAACCTCAGCAGCAATTTATGTAAACATATGTGGTCGATATTTATACCTTTTTCGGTGATGTAAGTTGGTAGCGCAGAAGGAATTAGAAATTAAAATAGGTCCTATAATGCACCATTTATTTGTATAAATTGAACTGTTATCTATAATGCCCCTCTGTAGGTAGATAACCTTCATAATACACTTAATGTAAAATAACTGAATAAGAACCTGACCGATGATTGCTTCTCTCACATATAAAAACACGGACAAGCTACAACAATAACGGTCTCTAAATCAATTCCCGCTGTTCCCTTCATAAATATGTTGAATCCAGCGGGATATACATATCTGATGAACACGTTTAGCTGGATAGTGGATAAAACGCACTGTTGTATTTTGCACTAGTATTATCTAGATTATTTTATGAGTTATGACCTTTGTATTATGTTACGAAGGTTTGAATAAGTATAATGCAATGGAAAAGTAAATTAGCTGACTCGAAAGTCTTTATTCTTTGCCCAGCATGTATGTATGGAATAGGCTATTAATTAACCCTCTAATTATGTTATTTTGACTTCTGTAGAGTCATTTATTACTGTGAGAATATAAAACGGGTGCGTAAGAGTCTATGTCTTCTTTAATTTTAGCTTATAATTCAACTTAAATATCTGAAATTTTTAATTAAGTACAGCCCTGAACTTTTAACTAATTACGCAGAACAACAAACTAATTTGCTATTCCTAATAATTATTATAAAAACAAATATCTTCTATAACGTCTGGTATTATAAACAAATGAAATTCATATTGATCATACAATACTAACACTAACTAAGTATATGCTATTTTGGGACGTATTAAGAAAGTCTTTCTTTCCACTTTTCTTTTATATTGGGATGAAGAACATTTCGAAATTAAAGTCCAACAGTAGTCAACAAGCATCTCGCTATTCCACTTGCTCTGATAGCGTTTTTCAGTAGTGGAAACATTCTGATGAAATCTTTTCCCATGCACGTCACTAACATCGCCAAGATCCGGAGAAAGAAGTTCAGGTGCGAATGCAAGAAATGTATTTTAAGACTTGCTCTTGTGGAAGGGCGCGTTGTCGTCCCCCCGTCGTTTCCCCGTCTTTTCTCTTTAATAGCTTCTTTTAGTCGCTCTAATATTGAAGCGTAGTATTCTCCGATTATAGAAACACCTTTATCTTTATAATCAATCAACAATATTCCTTCCGAGTCCCAAAATACCGTTGCCATGAGTTTTCCAGCTGATTGTGACACTTACTAAATTTCTTGGGAGGTGCTGTGCCCTTTTTATGCCACTGCATGGAGTCTTGTTTGGACTCAGGTTCATAATGATGAACCCAAGTTTCGTCTCCAGTAACAATTCGACTCAATACACCATCCTTGTCTTCATTACAGTGGTCCAAAAATGCACGCGAACACTCTACGCGCTGTTGTTTTTGCGGCGGCGTGAGCATTCTCGGCACCCATCTTGCGCTGACCTTAGACATGCCGAGATGATCGTGTAGGATTTTAAAAATTGTTGTATCGGATACTCCAATCATTTCTGCGAGTTGTTTCTTCTTTAGTCGGGCATCTTCGCGTACAATTTTTTCAACTTTTTAGATAAGTGCTTGCGTGGTCACCTCAATGCTCCTGCCCGGCCTCGGGTCGTCTTCAAGGGATTCCCTTCCTTGTTTAAATAAACTATGCCACTTGTACACCATGGTTTTTCCTGGACAAGAGTCGCCGTAAACCAATGACATATCATTCATTATGGTCGCGACTGATTTTCCTTGCCTGGTAAGGAACTTTATAACGGCACTATATTCGATTTTTTCCATATTTCACTTTTCACTCCTGATTTATTACTTGGTTTGCTCAAAGACTAACGTCTAATAGCTCTTCTGAGGCCGAATTTTCTCATTCCTAAGCCCCTCATTCGTCTTTTGCTTGGCCCTTCTGGCCGGGGTGTTTGATTTATTGGGACTTCGCTAGTCATCTTTGACTATGGGAATCAATGAAGCATGGCTGTTCTTTGTTCTACGTTCTTGATCTTTATGGCTGGGGATCTTCAATGGCAAGGGCCCTTCTCACTTGTACTCTTGGCGGGGGTCTGTCCGGGTCAAGGTCAGCGAGCCGGCTTATAAGAGGATTATCCGATCTTTGGATGCCTTCTATGGTCCTGTTGGCCAGGTGTAGTACGTGCCGTTTTAGAGACGGCAGTCCCAGGTCCTCTCTTAGTTGCGCGTTTCTGACAAACCACGGCGCCCCCGTCTGTCTAATAACAATGAAACTTCGTATTTATACTAATTATGAGTCGCTGCACAGGCCACGCCCCCAATGCGCCTAATCACCCTCCTACAACCCGCTCATTCCGGGAATATAAAAACGCTCCCTCGTATTACAGCCTAATGCATGGTAACTTCTAACAAGTTCACTAACAATTTTCTCGTAATCTTCAGGTTTTTTATTTCCTACGAAATTCTTTGTCGCACTTTTAAATGCATCCCAAGTAGCCCGTTCTAAATTGCTCCAGAGTACGTCAAATTCTCGATCCTGTTGTAACAGATTAATCTGGAGTCCTATAAAAATCCCTTCTTTAAGTTTTGCCTCAAATATATTAGGAAATTTTTGTTTAAGGTATCGAAATTCTGGTCCCTCTTTGTCCAATGCTTTGATGAAATTCTTCATCAAACCTAATTTTAAATGTAATGGCGGTAAAAGTATTTTATGAGGCTCCACCAACGTTCTTTTCTCCAGGAGTATATTGTATTCTGATTGGCCATTGCTTAACAGTATAGTGCAAATTTCTCGCTCGACTATCTCATTCACAAAGGAAACAGCAATACTTTGTGAATCCAAGTTATAGACCAAGTAGAATTGCAACTACTTTGAGATCAGCACTGATGCACCATTTATAGGTTTTGTAATTGATTTTTTCAAGGAGACCGATGTGTCATATTATCATATGTTTCCTTCATGTGCACGGCATGACCAACAGGAATGGAGGGGTAGATGTTTCCTATATGTAGAAGGACAGCTTTCAAACTCGATTTAAAAGCATCTATAAAAAGACGCCATTCTTCCGGTTGGTGTTTGTAACCTAATTCTCACATTAAACCGTCAACATTTTTGCAAAATGAAAGACCTTCTTCAGTTGTCTGTCCTTCTTCAGGTTTTGCAATCACCGAACCGAAGTCTTCGGCGAACGGCATTGAAGTTGAATATCAACAGTACATCGATTCTGCGTTTGTTCAAAGACATAGGTGAATTTCCGTACCGAATTCAAGTTGGACAACGATTGTTTTTACGCTCTGTCGTAAAAGCAAGTTTCTGTGTCCGTCCTCGAAAATGTTAACGCATTTCATGACATGATTTTGTCAAGCCGTCAACGAATTGGGCGAAAATGAATAATCACGTTGATTTGAACATGAGAAAAATGTCTGCAAAATGGATCCTCAAATTTCTGAATATTGACCAAAAACCTAAAAGCGTGACCAGAACGGTGAAACCGTCACATTAGGTTTGTGCTCGGTTTGAAAATGATACAGACTTTTTAAGCCGTATTGTTAGTAAGGATCAAACTTGGGTACATTTCTAAGACCCAGAAGCAATGGAATAATCAATGAAATAGAGACACTCTGGTTCTTCAAGACCTACGAAGTTTCATGTTCAAAAATCTGCTAGAAATGATTGATTATATAGACAAAGGTAAAAAAATAGCTGGAAATTATTATTCGACGTTATTGACCACTCTATGAGAAAAAAATATGTAGAGGAGACAAGAAAATACTAGAACACCGTTCTATTTCCCTCTCCTGATTGTGGCTCTTTAACTAATATACATATATTAACTTCCTAAGGTAAACGTCAGAAGTTGAGTAATGTGTTAATATAACGGTATCTTTTACAGACATAAACCAGCGGTTAATCCTTTAATCTACGTATTACTTATATGCTATTGTAGCTGTTAGTAAACATTCATTAGTTCTCCCCCTTTAAGTAAAGCGATGTAATTTGTTCGTTTTAAGGCGTCACAACTTGAGCGTTGTTACCATAAATAAACAATTAAATCTCTGCAAATTCTAAATGTATAAAGATATTTAAAATAAATCAGTGTGAAATGTCAATTTTGCTGTTAATTGTAATATAATAAAAAAATCAGCAACAATTTTTGAGTCCAATTGAGTCCAATTTATTATACATATGTATGTACAAGAGTGGTCTCAAGAATTTGTAATTTTACACGTTAATTAAACAGAAACCGCAACTACCGCAATGTACTTATTAGATATGTAATTAAACCAGTTATGATTTTATGTTTGCTTTGAAATAAAGCTTGTACGTACATACCTAATGTATACAAATACACACATACAGCATACATTCAGACACGCAGCAATTGTACGAAGTTTGTGATAATTCTAACAATTGTTTCCAAGTTACGATGTACTAGCACAATTGTTTCGTCTCTATGTTAATAACGACTAACGTTGAATTCGATGCGGGATACCATCACACAGATCAAAATTAATTAATTACACCAAGAAATCTTGGCAGTTCAATTCTGCTTTTGTCTAATTATAAATATGAATATAAATTGTCATAATTGTTCGCGATTTATTAGTTTAATTAAGGTACAACAGGCAGACATGATATTTTTTTCCATCAGATTTTTAAACTTAAGTATTAATATTAATATATACATATAGGTGGTCGTAATGTATTACGGCAGGACGGTTATTTAGTAACAAATACATCATAGATATTATATTTGTCATCACGAACAGAACAGCGTCGATATAAAAATAATCGCGGTTAGATAGCGGTTAAATACGATCGGCATAGTATTATGGATCATGGAGGTTTTCAAAGCGATGTTTATGGAGCATAAAACTTTCAAAATCGGAAACTATTTTTATGGATGGGCTTTTATTTTAGCGTTATAACGGTAGTTAGGGGCACCAATCAATATTAAAACGGTACTGTTCATATACGAAGTAAGGCAGTTAAAATGGAATTATCCGTATTACTAGAATGGTATGAATTTGCATCGTTATAAATAGAATTAGTATTTATGCATTTATTGTTGGAAAAAAAATTGCTACTTTGCAATTTCTGCAAAGCGGATGCTTGTTAACGATAAACTATAAAAAACATACGCAAATATGTAAAAAAAAAACGAAACTGTTTATTTGATATCGACAAATACAAGTTTAATGCATAGTTTATTAAAATACACTATTGAAAAAAAATGACGACCACACCCTGTATAAACTAAAGGCGATGAGTTAAGCCGCGAGTTTCGAATTTTTCTATAGCTGAAGCGGTTCCGAAAGGTGCAACCACAGACCACTTACACTTATAGATGTTTCAGTTAAATGGAACCAGATTGTACCAGCTGGGTGGTTTGCTCCTTCAAACAATAGATGGGGCCATTCGAGGTTTAATTGTGATCACTTAAGCGACTATCTTTACTCATAATACCAAATCATGAAATAATAAATATAATAATATTTTTCTGCAATCACTTGACAAAGAATGTTTTTTTGCTTATCATTGGCAACGAAAAGTTGATGTTTAGGTACAGAAGACCGTCACATGACCGTTTCACTGACTGTCACTTTATCGCTCTAGAGCGATCAAGTCTGAAAATTGCGTGTTGTCAATAGCAACCAGTATGTAACATTCAAATAAAGAACCTACACTAATATCCAAATCTCTACAACCTGGATATTGATGTGTTTTACTACATATCGCAAAGCACAATAATTTCTCGCAATTTGCGCATTAACTTTAAAATATATTTGAAGAAAATTATAGAAAATAGTGATAGTAATATTCTGAGTACACTTCCTGAGATCAGAAGTTGTCAATGTTCAAGAGCCGTAAGTTTGAATTTTTTGTCAGAAAAATCTAAGACAATGAGAAGCGACTACTTCATAGAATGGTGTAATGCGAAGAAAATATGTAAATGTTTGGAAACCGTATTTGTTGCCTATTTTCCCGAGAAAGCCAAGGCAGCAAAATCGTCACTTTCAGGTTCCAGGTTACAAATAATGCCGATAAGTGAATTATTATAGTCTATTCTATTGACCATTTGTTATAAATATTTTACAATAAAGTTTATGATTTAAATAGTTTCGCTTTATTAAGTGATTCTAGAAAAATGTTGTATCATACAACTTGTATGTATTACAGGCGATATAAAAAAAGGGCACTTCTCGCTAAATACACAAATAACTATTATAAATCATTCACAAGTATTACTGACGTCCGTTCGAATTTACCGCTAAATTAAATTACTTCTTTCCTTCAAACACCAGAGGCGCTCCAGTATTCGGTTTAAACCTAATGCACGGGCGAGTCGGGTATCTATAGATGTTAGTGATCTGCTTGGGTGCAACATTCCGTTGACATGGAAACCGAAACCGGCCGTTTTTACTATGGTGCAAAGGGGTATGAGGAGAATAGAATGAGCAAGTATCTACATACGCGCCTTCAGCCGCGAGCGAAACGGACCGCGTCCTTGTGTTCATCGCTATACAACAACTTGAAGCTGTTTGACCAGCAGGAAGGAAGGAAGGCGAGCTCACTACGCAGACTGTATGGTGGCGTTTTATAGAGAGTGGACTGCGAGTACGTCATGCGTTGTAGCGGATTCCACTGACTCGTTAGGATCACCGTACACGGAACTAGTGGCTCAAAGCAAGATATCGTTAGAATGCCAAGTGAAGAGCCACTGAGAAGACACATCGTCAGACGAGCAACGAAGATCCAGGAGAGTATTGCAAGATCCGGAAATCCATTAGTGAGCAGACTCGCTCGACCTCGACATGGTCGCCGTTCGCTGCGTCCTTGAAATTGACGCAATGAAGGACAACTAGGACAACATCCTGTTTTCAGTCGCCTTATCCAAAGAGGACCAGCAACCCCAAAAAAAACCTCCAGCCTAGCAAGGACTATCAATGAGGAATAAAGGGCTTAAGAACCATCGTTAGGCCCCGGGAGGGAGAATGAAGACACATTTCGTTTCCCGACGAATTTAGATTCGAATTAAGCCACACTTAGATATTTTTACAGATGTCATCTTAGCTTATGGAGGTATCTTCAGATTAAATATTGATGAGTTTTTTTTAACAACATCAATTGTTCTCTCTACTTCTACATCCATTCCTTTCACCTCGCTAAGATGTATTATAACAATTCAATCGACAAACTATATAATATTGCTTGTCTTTAGTGCAATTCATTTATTGGAGAATTTTGAAATTTATTGAGAAAATATCCGTTCTGGATGACACTCCTCATCCGATTTGGCAAAGAGGTCAGCACGTCCTGTATGCTTGCTTGAGGAAAATTGTTTCATTCCTCAATAAGGGCCAATCGGAGGTCTTCCAGTGTTGTTGCAGCAGGTATGCGACGTCTTACACGCCTTTTGAGCTGGTCCCAAATATGCTCAATAGCCCAGATATGAAGGCTTTGAGGAGGCCAGTCCGTTTTTGGAATACCAACTTCTTCAAGATACTGTGTTTACTATCCTTGTTGTGTGTGGTCGAGCATTATCCTGTATTAACAGGAAACCATTCCCAACAAACCCAGCATAAGGCATCACATGCCCTTGTAGAATCTCTTCTAAGTATCGTCGGGCTGTTAATGCGCCTGTGTCAATTAGAACGAGATCCGTGTGTGCCTCAAAGGAAATTCCTACTCAAAACATTACTGAGTCACCCCCAAAAAGCAACCTGTGGTGACCGAGTGCAGACTGCATAACGCTCGCCAGCTCTTTTGTACACCTTATTTCTGCACTAATCCGTGAACAATACATTTTTCCAGTCGTCCATTGTCCAATTTATGTGTTCTCTGGCAAAAGCAAGTCTACGTTTTTTGTGAGCTGCAGTAACTAAAGGTCCTATAGCTGGGCTGCGAGATGTTAAACCACTTTTCTCTAACCTTCGTCGAACGAAACGCTGACTGCTGTTCCGTGAGCTTGCTGAAGGGTGCTGTTAGTAGGGTGATTCCTACAATTACGAACGCCTATTATAGGTAATTTTTGGTTTTCGTGAATTTTCACAACACACAACAATTTTAAATGGCGAAAATATTTAGTTTTCCCTCTTAAGGGGTGCATATAGCTAGGGGTTACTATAGCTAGTTACCTTATTTACATCTTATTTATCTAATCTCATCTGAGCGACGCAGCCATTTAGGGTAAATTCCATTTCGTTTTCGACAGCTTTCCGCTCCGAAACGAAGTTAATAAAGCTAAATTATTCGATTGCATCTGATTACCGAAAGGTAATTCTATTATAGCGCGCGAGCGAAGTAAATGCTAACGTTTCGAAGAAAAGGGAATTTAGTTGTTCAAAAACGGAATAAGTGCGAAATGGCGTCACCCTATTAAGGCATGTGTAAAAAGCGCAAACGTTTACAGTAAATCTAGTTAGCTGTCGCTGCGGTTTATTTGCCTTTGCTTAACTGACCGTACGGTTTGCGGCGAATATATTAAAAATATCCTGAAGCAGGAAAAGGAGGAAAAGGTTTTTATATAACAGCCAGATTTATATCGTTATATTTAAATTATAAATAGGTACATTTTATATAGAATCTTTAGATTATCCACCGACCTTGTTTCCAATTAAACCTATGTAAAAGAGAATAATTCATTTATATAGGGTTAACACAATACACCCTAATAAAATTGAAAATTTTAAAGCAGCTGTGTAACATCGGGCATGATCGTAAGAAGAAAGAAAAGCCGTAATTATAATGATGTGACTGTTCTAATTGGACACCGACACGAAACAAGATAGAAAATTTAAAGGTGCTAAAATCGATAAGGCGAAAAGTGTAAATTGCCGATGGTGTCGTCGCAGTCAGTGTCGTGCACGGGTACTACATCCGACGTTTAACCGTTCTCGGTTGTCATTAATTGTGGACCTCTGTTCTGCTTTTCACTCGAGCGCTTCCTTATTAAGTTTATTGTTGTAAGCACAATAGGAATGAAAGAAAACACAGTTTCTCATTCGTATTAGATAAAAAGAATATTTCATAAATATGCTCGCACGTTCCCTTTCCCGTTGTGTACATAACGAACTTGCGTTTCACTCGCAGAAATACAACCGTCGTTATCTTAATGGAAACTGTATAAAAAGATTTTAATGTATATGCCGTGACAGGTTGTCATTAACACCAAGAATAATTATGTCCTTGATAAATATTTCTCTGTCGTTCGCTAACCCCTAAACAATGAAAGAGGTGATTGTACATATAAAAGTATTGGATGTAAAGTCTCATCATGAAACTATTGAAATCAGTATGTATCATTTATCTGAAGAAAAGTGAGGAAAGATTAGCAACGTTGGAAGGGGCTGAATTGGACGAACACCCTCCACAAGCCATTTTGTTGAGGCTAAAGAACATGGGTATGATCCAGAAAATGGGGAATTGGGTTCCATATGATCTAAAACCAAGAGACATCGAAAGGGGATTTTGCATGTCTGAAATAATGCTGCTTCAAAGGTATAAACGGCATTGTATTGTTACTGTGGACGAAAAATGGATCCACTATAACAACTTTAAATGTAGGAAATCATATGCGAGGCCCAGGCAACCCGGCACATCGACTCCAAAGTCGAATATCCATGGTCATTTGCCAACTCAAAATGCAGTCCTGATGATGGAATGATGCAGCCTCCCTTACCGTATCAGCATGGAAAAAGTCACACTAATCCAGTGATAATTTTTTTATTACTTCAGCTTTTAAAGTAATGATGAAGGTTCCTCACTTAATGTAGCATGAGGATATCCTGATTTTGGAAAGTTGCTTCTAACTCAATTGTACCAAAGTGTTGTCACCAAATAGTATATTGTGTCATAATGATAGGAAGTAAGCTTTTACCAACACTGTTAAAGATTAGTTCACCACTAGCGAGGCCTGTCAGAATATTCAATGTGAGCGTAAATGATGAAAAAATCTCTTTATTGTTCCTTTAACTACTCATTTATCGCTGGTATCACTTCTTTATCGTCAGTAATCACTACGAACCAGTTCGAGGAAATGTGGAGGGTGGGGTGTGTGAATGATCTCTTTTGGAACACAGATTTTGTGTTTCCAGAACGTTGTCTTGGTCTAAATTTTCCTTCATGGCTTCTCAAACTTTTTGCATTATGTTTGGGTAACATTCACTTGTTATAGTGCGCTCACATGGTAAAAAAATCGACAAAAATAACCCTCTCCAAATCCCCAAAAGACGGTGGACATGATTATTCCAGAAAATGATTCCCTTTCTTAATCTGGTTCAAAACGATTGTCTGGAACTCATCTAGACCTCTGGTAATTATCTCAGCGGCACCTTACCACCACCACCACCCTCCCTCCTCACCGGGCAAAAACGATTTTGAAACCTTATTCGTCGTGCAGCATTTTTTCAACACTTCCAACTAAAACGCCATCCATCTCCGCTACAAACTTAATGAAAATTCTCGCTCTAGTATTATATCATTAACCAAATCAATATTGCCTTCGGTAACCACAGTTTTGACTGGATCAACAGCTGGTCTCACTTCTCAGCTTAGACTTACGTCATCAAAAATTTAATGAAGACTCATCCAATACTTCAGAGTGTTCTCATGTTCTCTCTATAGAGAATATTTACGAGGGGTGTTCCTAAAATGAGGTTCCCAAGGAGCTGCAGACGCTAGGAACTCTGTATACGTGGGATTTGAGGCGATCTGCCTACGATGTTCATTCTAGTCTTATTGGTAGCAGTTAGAGATGGAGCTCCCACACGCTTTTCTTGCCAGCTGCGAATTACAGACATTCATTCCCAACTGTGTGAAGTGTACGGGAAAAAGTGTATGAGCGTGCAACATGTGCGCAAATGATTCGCAGAGAATTCAGAGACGATCGTACAAACGTCCATGACGAACAACGTTCTGGCCGGGCATCGGTTTCGGACGAAACGATTGCGAAAGTGGAAAAAGCAATGCTGAAACATCGTAGGGTGACGGTTCAGGACCTCAGCGAGATGAGCCCTGACGTTAACAAGTCCTACATTAACAAAATTTTGACAGATCGTTTAAGATATGCCAAAGTTTGTGCGAGGTGGGTCCCGAAAATGCTGACGGATGACAAGGGGAGAAATTTTGGATTCTATTGCCAGAACAGTCTCGTCAGTGGGAACATCCAGACTCGTCGAAGCCGCGGAAGTTTAAACGAACAAGGCGAGCGTCTTTTGAGACAGGAATGGGTTATTGTTGTGCGAACACATCGGCACAACAACTACTACAGTGTCGTTGAAGAAGCTTCGCCGCGCGATCCAAAAGCAGAGGAGAGGCATGCTCACAAAGGGAATGTGTCTCCATCATGACAACGCTCGTCTGCACATCGTAACACAAACGATCTCATCAACGGATTTGGATGGAATACTGCCACACACTCGCCCTACAGCCTAGACATGGCCCCCAGTGATTACCATCTCTTCCCTGTATTGAAGAAACGCCTGGAAGGGAACGAAGATGGTACACTGCATGCAAAAATGCATTAATCTCAATTATTCTCTCTTATTTAATGCTAATAAATATATTTTTCATTATTTAAAATCATTTTTTAAAAGATTCAATACCAAGAATGAAAAAAAAATGGATAAAATCGTAAAATATGTGGCAACACCTAAAGGAAGGCTCTTTAAATGGAACGCTTTCTCTCCGTTCTAGTTCTTGTCTCCCTTTTCCTCCTATTGTTACATCATTCTTTGGATTTTTTTTGTTAACTTTTCCTCTGATATCTCCAATTTCTTTTTAAGATCCCCGTCATTGCTTAGTACACTAACAAATTGCTGGTATAGACGCGCATATCAATAAGTCTACCTCTTGTAATTTCCCATAGCCAACACAAAAGTTTTTTTAATCTTTCATCACACTTCCCGGACATATCCTTAGAAAGCGTAAACGCTAACGGATCTCAAATTTCCTCCTTAACTTAATCCTTGTATTAACTTGAATGTCTCCGCTACGCCATTCATTATTATAAAATAATAATAAAATGGTGATGAAATGTTTGGATGTTGATATGGCGTTTGCGAGTTATTTTGTTGTTGCATGGATACGCAAAAAAAATGACAGAAATATCCTGTCTGATCCTGTCGTCCTGAATTTCTTTAATTAGTCAATAATTCAGATTGATTCTTATAAAAAAAATGGACACCAAACTAATTGAGTTATTAGGCAGCAATAAAAAGCACATAAACAGACGTGAATATAAGCTGTGCTTAACAGCTTTTTTGGGTCATATGCCTTCGGAGATTGAATTAGATTTTTTATTCCATAACCGATGTTTAATTCCGATTTCCGAACTGAAGAATCTGATCAGTCGACATAACCACCGACAAACGGACAGAGAGTTTGAAGCTATGCAGATATTTCGTTTGTTTGATATCGATGGGAAAGGTTATATTGGTCTTAAGGATTTACACAGAGTTTGGAGAGATACAACATCGCATTTATCTTGGAGACATTTATCCGAATGTTTTAACGAAATCAGTATCGAGAGTAAATTGTATTACGATCTGTTTAAAACTATGTATTTAGCCGAAATGAAGTAGTAATATGAAAACTAATTTTCATTGTCTTTCTGTGTCACCACTATAACTTTTATTTTGGAATAGCTTCGTTAACAATATATGTGCATATACAGCGTTAGTAAAAAGTCCCGGAACGGTCGAATAACTTTTTTTTTAATGCAAAATAAAAAACTACGTTCAGGAAGTATTAAGATGTTTATTTTTATTCACAAGAAAACAGTTAAAAAATTAAAGAAGTGTCCTAATACAGAAAAATCAAGATACCTGTCTAATCAGGTTGCGATTACAATAATTGTTCAAAATGCTCTCCATTTACAATTTGACAAAAATGTAAACGGTCAGTAAAATTTCTTATTGAATTTTGTATTTGTTCTGGAGTGATGCGATTGGCTTCTTGAACTATTCTCTCTTCCAATTGTTCAAGATTATGGGGACGATTTTTGTACACTTGACATTTCAAGTGACCCCAAAAGAAAAAATCTAATGGCGAGAGATCTGGCGAACGTGCTGGCCATTCGATTGCTCCTCTACGTCCGATCCAACGTTCCGGAAAAATTTCATTCAAATAATCGCGGACATTATGGGTAAAATGGGGGGGAGCTCCATCTTGTTGAAACCAAAAATGTGCATTAGGGTGATCACCTATGTTTGCATTTGGAAAGAGGGCCGCAAGTGCTGGAACAACCTCATTTTGCAATAAATTTAAGTAGACGTTGCCAGTTAAATTCACATTCACCTTTTGAGGACGCTGTGTATGGACTTCTTCAATCCAATGCGGATTTTCAATTAACCAGTAGCGACGATTATGTGTGTTCACAGTGCCGTTGAGACAAAACGTTGCCTCATCTGAAAAAATGATCTAAAACATTAGGCTGCTGCTCGATCAATTCCGTCATTGTTTCGCAAAAATGTAGTCTACGATCTGGATCACTTCAGTTAACTCATGGACGGGATACATTTTATAGGCTTTCATTCTTGCTGATTTAAGAATCTTATGAGCAGATTTTTGAGATATCTCATGAATTTGACCTAATTCTATTGTGGACACGTGATGATTTTCTTCCACTGTAAGTAGCACATTCAAACTAGTTTCTTCATCTGTTGCTGTTAATTGACGTCCCCTTCTAGGTAAACCCTTCACCTGACAAAAGACTTCAAACTTTTGAATTGTTCGGCATACCGTACTTTTACTAATGTGACGATCCGGATAAACAGTATTAAACAAAATACGAACCTCTTCAAAAGAACGTTGACGATCACCGTACCCACGCATCATTAATATCTCAATTCGTTCTGATTCAGTAAGTTTTACTGCCATTTTCAAATGTGTCAATGTCTAAAATAAGTAAATTTATAGCGATGCAAAAGTTAAAACGCTTTTAAAATTGTCAAATGTGACGGCAAAAAGAATGCAAACACTAAACAACAACTTTTTTCAAAGGTACCTTGTTTTTTCTGTATTAGGACACTTTTTTAATTTTTTAACTGTTTTCTTGTGAATAAAAATAAACATCTTAATACTTGCTGAACGTAGTTTTCTATTTTGCATTCAAAAGTGTTAAAAAAATCTGGGGGCTCCCTTTAAAAAAAAAAAGTTGGACGTATTGTCGATTAAACCGGAAGTGAAAAACATATAAATTCTATTGCATAAAATGCATTTATATTAACTATACCCCCATACCAAATTTTAGAAATCATAATTTTCAAATAACAAAGATATTCGACCGTTCCGGGACTTTTTACTAACGCTGTATGTACATACAGGGTGTTTCCTAAGTAATCTAAAATATTATATGGGGCGCTTTGTCACTCAATTTTAAGACGAAAAGTTCATATAAACATGTGTGATAAGCCTTGTCGTTAATGAGATACAGGGTGTTTTATTATTTTATTAGAAGCAACATGTGTTAAACATAAAGAAAAAATATTATATTTCAGAGCATATGTTCAAAATGTCCACCTGCAGCTAAAATGCAAGCATCTGCTCGATGTCTAATTGATTGCCGAATACGTTCGAAGATGTATGATTGTATGATACGATTTTGAAGATCTTGTACGTTTAATATCGGGGTTGTGTAAATGAGCGATTTTAAATATCCCCACACACAAAAATCCAGAGGATTGTGTCCCGGTGATCTAGGAGGCCACGGGTGTGGAGATCCTCGTCCGATCCAATGGTCTGGAAAAACGTTATTTAAAAACAATCAATGAAAAATGTGGAGGAGCTCCGTCATGCATGAACCACATGCGCCTTCTAATAATAAGAGGTACAACTTCTAAAAGAACTGGAAGTTCATTTTCTAGAAAATGAAGGTATGTCGCACCGGTCAACCGTGCAGGAAGGAAAAATGGTCCTATTAAATAATCTGCGATGATGCCAAGCCAAACATTGACCGAAAATGTTTGTTGAAATCTTTTTACAATTATGGCATGTGGATTTACATTTGCCCATATGGCATTATGTATCCTGTGTCTCATTAACGACAAGACTTATCACACATGTTTATATGAACTTTTCGTCTTAAAATATTTTAGATTACTTAGGAAACACCCTGTATATGTATGTACATACATAAAGAGCACGTTTATATTCACGCTTAAGCGCTCACATGTCGCTTGCCCCCAAAAAGGGATAAAAAAGATTGTGGTAGCTGTCGGTTAGGCATATTCATTAAGGTAATATTCAGCACAAAGTTAAATAGAGGGCGCTGTAAATTAACTGTGAACAGGCGACTACAATTCATAGCGTACCGTTTTTCGAAATAAAAGACCGTTTTTCGTGTGTTCCTACATAGTTTTCCTGCTGCTTATTAAAACTCTTGCGGCTTATGCGCAGCCCCATGTGTTGTTAATTTTTTTTTTCCAAGTTAGTACATTACAACTAAGCGGATGATTTTACCGCAATAGTGAATATAATATGATAGTAGAAGAAGTAAAAGTATATTTATAACATAAAATCTTAAGAGAACTGTACAGGCAATAGAAATTATGTAAATATTCGCATGCACATAATCACTTCCAACTATAATACATAATGTTCTGTATTACAATAATTGAATGACGTAGCAATATAATTCCTAACTTTATTTTTAATTCAACATTAAGTACAGCAGGAGAAAAAAGTATCCTGCCAGTGTATGTAAGAAAGACGCCCTTTACTCAAAATGCACGGGTACTTTATTGACTTAGTATACCTACATGGACTGTCTGTGGGACAGACATTATTTGTATGCACTCTAGGACAATAAAGTTCCCTTAGGGTTTGAGTAAGAAGCATCCTTCTTTCGCGCACTGTCCGGATACTTTTTTCTCCTGGTGTACTACATATCTCGAATAATCAAATTTTCCAGATAATATAGAATTTTATGGAAATAGCGATATTTCTTACAAAAGCAACCGGGCAATAAGAACTGTCAATTACCTTACTTTCCCATGAATTTTCTTGTCACGCTTCGCACGTTGTCGACGAAAGAATTTTAATGTTTATTGAGATTTATAGCGGATTTTAATTCTAACTTATGGATAGCAGCCAATTTCAACGCAGCAGAAAAGAACTCATTCATTAGCTTTTTTAGATATTCATATCAGGTCGTGAAAAATTAAACAGGCAAGCGACATCTGTGAGCAAGGTGTTGGTCCTGGATGGCCGAAAACTATTGTTTGCGGCGAAATTTATTATGATCTATTATGATCCTGAATTAAAAAGGCAGAGCATGAAGTTCAGGGCAGTCAATATCATTTTGCAACACCTTACACAGAAAACGAGCACTTTGAGTTGCTCTACGCTCTTGTAAAGATGTAAGATTATGCTCGTCCAATAAAAGCTGATATTCAATGTTTCGAACTGGATACTCACCAGACATTTTAAATGACAAGTATTTTAAAAATCTTCGCTGAATGAGCTCCACAGCATCTATCTGATTGCCATATAGTGGATACCATATAACGGACGCATACTCCAGCTTACTAACAATAAATCCAAAATATAATTTTGTAACCAATTCAGCACTGTTAAAGTATTTCGATGTACGGATAATGAAAGCCAAAGTCTTTGTTACTGAAGAGCAGATAGGTACTTTCCAGATGGTAATTGAATAATATCTGTGAGTAAAATATTACTCCTAAATCCCTAGTCCCCTGTCATGGATATAGCATAACACTTGTTGACGTTCAGAAGTAGTTTGTGTTCGCCCAATCAACAACAAAGTCAATACTAAGTTGCAAATTGATATGGTCAATGTCGCTGGAAATGGAAGAAAATATCTTCAGATCGTCAGCATAACCAAGAGCTGGAGGTATCGATGTAAAAAAAATCATTTATAAATATTATAAATAATAAAGATCCAAGGTTAGATCCTTGTGGTATCCCTGAACGAGATATATATTGTTCGGATATGAAGCCATTGTAGAACATAAAATTCGTTCTCTCATTTAAATATGAAGCCATAAGCGTTCCCAGCGAAGGAGCAAAACTAAACAAACAAACAAAAAAGGCTGCAATTTGTTCAACAATAGTCGATGATCTATCGTGTCACCTGGCCCTGGTCATCAATTACTTGACTAACATATTGCATATAACAAGCTAAATTAATCACTGTCGACCGTCTCTCATGAACCAGGGCGGAAATGACGATGATGTGGACAGCATCTACGGGGAAGATCGTGACTATACGAAAGCAATTATCCTTATAGACTTTTTACCATATGGTCAGACTATAACTGGGTTTTAATTTTAAAACTGCATTATTCCATCAAAGAAAAGTCAGACGTGGTATGGTATTTCATCAGGACTACACTCCTGCCCACATAACGCAATTTATTACTAACGCAGGCTTCGAAATTTTATAACAGCTGCTGTATTCTCCAGATCTGGCCCCCCTAACCCTATCGGTCACTATTTATTTTGGTTCAGAGAAAAAATCTGAAACTGTAGTACCTACTAGAAAGTCTGATTTATTTGCAATTGTTTGATATCACTTGTGAAGGGTTACCAACCCCCGTTCAGGGGTTGGCAATCGTTTTCATTTTTTGTCTCTTTCTTGTCTTTTGGATGACCGAAACGATTTCCTTTCATCGCCAATTTCAGTTTGGGAAATAGCTAGAAGTCGCACGGAACCAAATCAGGTGAATAGAAGATGATCGATAACAATAATGCCTTTTTTAATCATGATGGCTTTGTATGATGGTGCATTGTCGTGCAACAAAAACCAATTGCCTAGCTCCCGATATTCCGGTCAAATTCCGGCCCATAATCATTGTAGAACTCCCAGATAATATTCTGCGATCACCGGGACGAATTCACTCTTGTGGACAATATCCTTTGAATCGAAGAAATAGGTGTCAGCATTGTCTTGATTTTGCTCTTTTCTTTTGGTTCTTCTGGCGACTTCCATACCACACTGTGACGTTTTGTTTTTGGCTCGTATTGAAAACACCACGTTTCATCATCACCAGTTACAATAGCTGACATGCTTGTCGGATTCCTATGGAATATTTTTAACATGTCTTTGCAACTGTAGTAGCTACAAGAAAGTCTGATTTATTTGCAATTGTTTGATATCACTTGTGAAGGGTTACCAAGCCCCGTTCAGGGGTTGGCAATCGTTTTCATTTCTTGGTGGCAGGTGGAACCAAATCTTTGATGCTGTTGTATGGCATATAAATTTGTGAACTCAACCATTTCTTCAAACAGTTCGTTGATAAAGTATTGAGAAAAAAAACATTGGACTTTCTAGCTCAACTACATCTTCAACTGTTTTCTCAAACGATTTGATGTTTGGACTTAGAAAGTGGACCCCTTTCCTCCAACCATTCTTTTCTTTGGGAGTTAGTTCATTTTGCATTACGTCTTTGACATCTTCCTCGACTTGTTCAGGTTCCACAACTTCTTCAGAATCCTGGATTTGTTCATTTCCTTCTTCAAAATCTTCGTCATTCGCAGGCCAGGACTCAGATCCAGCTTTTATTGATTTCACTCAGATCTTCAATTTCCAATAGATGCTCGGCCAAATGCACCATCTCCTCATATGTCAATCGTCGTTTGGACGAGGCTATGTTACCCTGTACAATAATATCCGTATAGTCACACTATTTATTTGACGACGTCCAATTTTTGCAAAAATATTGTCCAAATATAAGCTTATAAGCATTAATGGTACCTATCACACACAAAACTGTTCACTTTCGTACACACGATGCACAAAACTAAAATTCCAACGTCAATTGCAGCAACATGTAGTGTACAACACCCTACGTCTACCAATATAGAAATTTTAATTTTGTGTTACTGCCTTTCAGCACCAAATGGCGCATTGTAAGAATTACCAATCATGTGTTCAATTGAATACACCATGACCAAATGGTATTTGCAGCTATTCAGTTCTTATTCTGGAAGCTAAAATACGGTGTCGTCAATTGACGACACTACGATTCAAAATCAACAAACACCTTCATAGGATTCCCTTTCGGAATGATGAGACACTGATGGTAGTGGTGAGGACGTTAAAGCTCTTTACCATCCATTACCATCAGTAGATAATGAAAATATTGCCTTTAATAATTATGAAACATTTATTTTACAACTACATTATAATTACTGCTCCATCCAACTAATTTCAAGGTTCATATCCCACATCTAACGATAGACAATTGATTAATCTATTGGATGGGGATTCGTGCAGTTGGCTCTTTATTTTAAATACACCGGCTTTTAGACCCATCAATTTAAGATATGTTAAATCCATTTCCTTATTGTAAATCTTGTAAGAACCCTACAAACAAAATCACCATCCTTAATATAAATCGAATTAATCTAATCAATGCTTCTTAATTAACGTTGTACTCACTTTACGAAACGGGCATTTATATGGTGGAGTCATATTTTTGAATATGAAACTAAAGGGGTTTGTTGAGCTCACCAATTCATCACAATGCTTATTATTTCTTCTATTCAGTAAAGTGCCGCAACGATTAGAATCTTCGCACCTTTCTATTTTCGTAATACTCTATAAAGACATAATCATTATTATATTGTAAATATAATTTATAAAATGTTGTTTTAGTCAATCAAAAAATAGTTTTTATTGCAAAATAATAATATACTACTCCATATTATAAACAAAACTTGAAACCAACCTCTCTGATTAATCTTTTTGCAAATAAGCCACCCTCTTCAAGTGCAAACCAGGCACCACTCGATCCAAATTAGCCTGTTATGTTTATATTGTTTTTTCTATTTTTTAATACAATATTTATAATGTGAATGTAGTAAATTTTACTAAAGAATAACTTTGATCATTATAAACAGCTACTTTATTCAAACAGAGGAAATTCGCAAGGGCATATGAAGGTTACCAGGTAGGCAGACTACTGATCAGATGGGCCCCGCACATGGAATCTGATAGTCATTCGATCAAAATCCCAAAGGAAATAATTAAAATATGAAAAAAGGATAGATAATTCGAAAGAAGTGGTTACCAAAAAGAATGATAGGTATTTTACAATGAGAAGAAAGGGAGATACTGCAGGAAGATGGTTTAATTCAATGGAAAGGGTAGACTGATTAATTTGTAAGCAAAGAAATCGGAATAAAAAAAAGAGAGAAGAACACACGTTCAAATAATAAAATCAATATACCAAGAGAGAGCGATGACTCTCAAGATCAGCGCGTCAGCTTTATCATCAATCGATTTCCAAAAAAATATTGGGCTTGTTAAGAAAAATACATGATTTTTTATTATTGTTTATTCAAAATAGTCTTCTTCTGAGTCAATACAGCGCAGAAAACGTTCAACAAATTTTTCGAAATATTTTTTATACTCGTCGGCTGCAATTGCCTTCAGTATCGTGGTCGAAGTCTTTTGGATGACCGAAACGATTTCCTTTCATCGCCAATTTCAGTTTGGGAAATAGCGAGAAGTCGCACGGAACCAAATCAGGTGAATAGAAGATGATCGATAACAATGATGCCTTTTTTAATCATGATGGCTTTGTATGATGGTGCATTGTCGTGCAACAAAAACCAATTGCCTAGCTCCCGATATTCCGGTCAAATTCCGGCCCATAATCATTGTAGAACTTCCAGATAATATTCTGCGTTCACCGGGACGAATTCACTCTTGTGGACAATATCCTTTGAATCGAAGAAATAGGTGTCAGCGTTGTCTTGATTTTGCTCTTTTCTTTTGGTTCTTCTGGCGACTTCCATGCCACACTCTGACGTTTTGTTTTTGGCTCGTATTGAAAACACCACGTTTCATCATCACCAGTTACAATCTGACATGCTTGTCGGATTCCTATGGAATATTTTTAACATGTCTTTGCAATCTTGAACTCTCCAATCTTTTTTTTTTTTGGTCATCTGTCAGATGGTGTGGCACGAAGCACGGACACACCTTCTGCTTTTCAATATCCCAGTTTCCTCTTTCATGAGTTTCGCAGACACTCAGCGGTTGTTTCGAAGAATTTCCTTGACTTTCTCGATGTTGTCTTCATTGCGAATGCGCTTTTTAGCGTCACTGCTCGGTAATCGTCTGCAGGGTCCTCACGATCGTGACAGAATCCTTACAGACCAACCCAGGAGAAGAACATTTCTCAAGAAAAGCATAGGTTGCCACGGCCACGTAAGTAACAACTAACTTAGGGGTCATATTTATAGTCCGTGCTTGAGGTTGTGCCGATGCTTGAGCACGCGATTTTGACGTAAATGTCATTAGAAATCTGTCAAAATCACGTGCTCAAGCATCGACACAACCTCAAGCACGGACTATAAATATGACCCTAAAAGTAATAACTAAGTGAAGTAGACGATATTTAAGGAAAACAAAATAATAAATGATCACAAACTCGTGGTATATCAGAAGAAGAAGAAGGAGAGACTAAACCAAAAACGAGATGTAAGATGAATGCAAAATAAAAAAAAACTTATTTACATATACAGGGTGTAACAATAGTGTGATATTCTTCCATGTCTCCTTTGTTATGCAAAATACAGCAAATATTTAAATACAAAAGTTGTTTAGTTTTATGAAGTTTATATTGTAAAAATATTATACGATATACAAGGTGCTTAGTTTGCCCGTAACCACCAGTAACTTTACATTTTTAAATGGAACACCCTATATATGATCACATTTTTGAATTGCCTAAGGAATTTTAAGGCAACTTTATACAGGATCATATTCAATTATTTTCATTAGTTTACAAGATATCGGCATTTGTTTAAAAATTTTGACATTTTGCTCTCTTCACAACAATGCCATTATTTCGGAACGTAGGCTTACAAAATTGTCAGCACAGCAGACAAATAGTAAAGAATGTTCAATTTTCAAATTTTTATTTAATATTTGGTCTCTAAAGTTTCTTTTAAAGAGCGCACCTTCATAGCAACATACAGAAATATCAAATAATTTGAAATATCTCTAAAACCATTAGTTTTAACTACATACATGCTTTATTCAAATTAATAGATAATTAAATTTCGCTTTCAACTAACCCACAAAAATATAGTGTTTCAATTTGAAAAAATTAAGATTTTCGCATTTCAATTGTGTCAAAAAGACACTGATTTCTAGAACACTCTGTATAACGTATTTAAGTCTACATCTGTTTATTGTCATCACAGAAGATGCTTCTAACGTTATGTCAAGTTTCATAATTTTACATTTTTCCGTTACCGAAATAATGGCATTGTTGTGAAGAGAGCAAAATGTCAAAATTTTTAAACAAATGCCGATATCTTGTAAACTAATGAAAATAATTGAATACGATCCTGTATAAAGTTGCCTTAAAATTCCTTAGGCAATTCAAAAATGTGCTCATATATAGGATATTCCATTTAAAAATGTAAAGTTACTGGTGGTTACGGTCAAATTAAACACCCTGTATATCGTATAATAATTTTACAATATAAATTTCATAAAACTAAACAACTTTTGTATTTAAATATTTGCTGTATTTTGCATAAGAAAGGAGATATGGAAGAATATCGCACTATTGTTACACCCTGTATATAAATTCGACTTATTTATTTCAAGGAATGTACTTATACATAATAACATATACATATATTAAAAATACTTGCTTTTACTGATCCTTTGATATCCTCTTTCACATCAACAACTAAACTAATAAAAGATTTCCCATTTTCATTTTTGAGTTCCACTAGACTATTCACAATCGCCAAAGATTTATAATTCGGACATTTACTATTCAAATCAATCAAGTTCAACCCTGTCTCCTGAAATTTTAAAGTTTTTGTATACCTATCCTAAATTGTGGCTGTATAAACTGATTAAAATATAACATACAGCATTAATTGGGGCAATAGAAATAATTACAACCGATGCGTATAAAGTGACCCAAATTTTTAACATAATTCTGCATACTCGCTTAACATGAAACATTACTAGAAATGAATTTTAGGTATTCTAATTTAATTCCGAATATGTTGTAAACGTTACATCAGTTACGATCAAGATTCAAATCACGGATATTATGTATGTACCTATGTACATATGTATGTCTAATTATATTTCATATAATTAGATCAGGAGATAGTAGTTAGATATGGTAATGTTTGGTAATTATGAGTTGATTCGCAACTGTGATGGATATGTTTTTTTACTGTAACTATTACCATTAAATTGGCACATTTTTGTCCTACGAGGGTACTTCAGATATTATTATCCCTGACAGAGAATGAAACGCTTTGTAAAGGTGGAATTTTTTTATTTTTCAACATAGTCCTCTAAGGTGTTGACACATTTGATATAACGATGATGAAGAGCTTTAATACCCTCAGAAAAAAATGTTTTTGTCTTGGGCTGCAAACCACTAGCTCACCTCTATCATCTGTGTCTCATCGTCCCGAAAATGAATCCCATGAAGATGTTCTTTGAGTTTGGGGAATGTCCTGATACCACCACGTCTTGAGTGGAGATTTCCCCTCAATTTTTGCTGTTGCACAAAACTTTCGAGAGGGTAACGAATCTTGCTAGGATAAAATTAATTTCCCTCTTTTTTCCAGAACGATTAAACGTCCTCTACGAGAAGAACTGGACCCGTTTAGTTACCGAACAGCTCAAACGTTTCGAACAAGTTGTGATCGACTCGGGGAGGACCGGAAATGGTTCCACGATATACGACGCTCATTGGACATTCGGAGGAGCCCTTCTTTACACACTAACGTTACTGACCACTATAGGATATGGACGATTATCTCCAAAAACAGCGTTAGGAAAAGTAATTGCAATGTTTTACGCTGTCGTTGGAGTGCCTTTAATGTTGATACTCCTATCCTTATTGGGCTCCTTCCTCGCGGATGCCACGAGGAAAGGTTACTCCAAGCTGTGTTGTAAAAAAGACAGAAGTATCAATTCTGTCGTGGGATACCACAAAGCACCATCCAGTCCATCATTAAAACATTCATACAAAAGTAGTCACGATGGTAAAATTATTATATCTTCTTATTAATTATTATAACTTCTCGTACATTTTCAGATTGCACAATTCAAATTTTACCGCATAACAGTCAAAATAATCTGAATTGTAAACAAATTCACCATTTACAACACACGGATTTTCACATGGATCATCCGGAAATGCCCAAAAAAGCACTTCTAGCGACGGTAAGAGCAAGTCATTCACGAGGACGATGTCGACAAGGACAAGTCAAGCAGATGCTTGCTGATTCCCACTTTTGCCCGTCACATCCTCACGGGACACCTTCCAGGTCGATACCAGGATCATTGACGGCCTCAGATGTTGAAGAAACAGAAGATACTGAGGATAGTGAACATGGGTCTGTATACGGATATAATTAGGATTATATCCTCATACATTTTTTTGTGTGTTTCAGTACATGTTCCCATGATACACCTTCACGAGTGCCACTTATTTATCGTCCATCGGAATCGTGCAGTACTCTACCGCAAGACTCGAAATCATCATTACCAGCAGTGCCTGCAATCCTAGTACTGATCCTATTCTCAACGTACGTTTGTATCGGAGCAACAGTATTCGCCACGGCGAAAGGCTGGAGCTTCCTGGACGCAGCTTACTTTTGCTTCATCGCCCTGTCGACGATCGGTATCAGTGATGTGTTACCGAATGCGAACGATCTAGCGATGCAATTGCAACTGTTGGCGTGTTGTGTATACCTGTTTATCGGATTGATAATTGTGGCTATGTGTTTCAGCCTAGTGCAAGAAGAGATGACGAATAAGTGCCGGCAAATCGCGAAAAACATAGGTTTTGGAAATTCATCCGTTGTCCAATGAGAAGAGAAAAACGTTGAGTCTGTGATTGGAAGAACTGATATCAAATTTGTTATATATGTACAATACGACTGTCTCCTTTGTTATTTGATAATAAAAAAAATAACTAAATTGTGTCCTCTCTTTGTTTTATTTTTATATGTATGTATACTTAATAAAATAAAATTGGTTTAAAAAAAAACAAGATTTTGTTTGAATTTTTTATATTATATTATTACATGTTGTTCGGAACATGTTTGCTTATTATCGTGCTTGTAATCGCATGTAAAAACATGTCTTATGCTCTTATTGATAATCAAACGAAGATTAGAAGCAGAAGATATAGCTCTGAGGTGGAACTATAATAACTGAAATATAATTACATATCACGAGTAACATAATCTCCGTTTTTAAACTACAAATATTATATTGAAAATAAATTCACAAGTAGTAGTGAATAGTCTATACTTTAAATTCCACTAATTAGAAGTCACAATAATGCTGTAATTAAGGCATTTTTCTTAATTTTAATCGTAAAGAATTCTAAATATAATCAAAAATTTAGCTAAGATTCACAAAAACTGTCATGATTAGTGCCATCTAGCGGTAGTTTTGGCAAACATAACGTTTAGATATTATCGGGAAGATGTCACTAGCTGATTTTCCTCAAGAAGAAAGCAAGGATTTTAAAGTATTCCACAAACAAAGATATGTTCCATTCTATACGCCGAAGACGCGTTGATAGTTGAAATCTGTAGAAGAAAATGAAAAATCAAATGTTTCTTCGATTGTTACCGGTGAGTAAAATAGCATACTGAATGGGAGTGTTCAGTAAGCCGAGTAAGTCACCGGTAGGTACTAGGCCCGCCGTTAGCTGTTTGAACGCCCGCGTGCAATACCGATTAGGCCGCCCCGTGTACAATTGTAGACATGCAAATTATGACATTTCCTTTCGATATGTTTTTGTCGCCGATGCCGCCCCCTTGAAAATGCCGCCTTTCCGCCCCTTGTACAATTGTAGACATGCAAATTATGACAATGTTTTGTTTTACTTTCGATATGATATTGTCGCCGATGCCGCCCCCTTGAAAATACCGCCCTTGTGCAGTGCACGCCCGCACGCAGCGAGCCTGCTAGGTACCGATTAGTGAAGTAGTGTATTGAATATCGATGCCATAAGCATTGTACCATAGACGGAGTACGCATTCAGTGCGATACTTCACTCGTTGGTATCTAGCGGTGACTTCCTGATGTGCTAACTGAACACGACCAATGCCTTCGATTACTTACCGGTTAGTTCCACCGATCGCCATTTTCTCTTCCGCACTTAAAATACGGTTAGCCACCGGTGAGTACTTACCGGTTTCTTAACCTATCACAATCTATCGAATCGTCTGACAGATACGCATACATACAGGGTAAACAAAGTCAAGTGAAGGGTAAAATTTTTATTTGGGAACACTGAGTAATTGGCAACAATCACAGCGTGAACTAACTTGCACATAAATTCTTTTGACAGATTCTATAAAGGTTAGGTATACTGCATCAGTAATCTACAAATATGCCGGAAACGCGATGAGAACCGCAGGTAAATAGACGGTAACAAATACAGGTTAGGTATACTGCATCAGTAATCTACAAATATGCCGGAAACGCGATGAGAACCGCAGGTAAATAGACGGTAACAAATACAATAAAGAAATAACAACAAAATGACAGAAAGCACATATTTGTTCAATGTAAGTAACTGTAGAATGTAAAAATCAAGTGTACTAGGGATTTTTATGCTACCACTACACTTCACTTGAGAATGCTCGCATTGTACACTGGCTTGCAATAAAATCTTCACACACCTAGTTTTACCTATATTGATTTCACCTTTTTGTGACATTTCTAATTTGACGTTTCATTTTCAAAAGCACACTACTGTTATAATCCACCATAACCTCTATGCGTAATCTGTTACATCTGTCAAATCTAAGGTCAGCTTATATTCAAAAATAATTTTGCTTGACATTAACGTGTACGAGATTTTATTGCAAGCCAGTGTACTTGCATACAATACCTTCTTTTTTAGATTTACCTATCGGCTGATCGGCAGTAACAAATCACTGGTCACTGAACGGTAGTCTACCGAAAAGCTGGCTGAACACGGCCATTATAAACAATGTTGTTAATCTCGTTTCATCGTCTCATTTTGAGTATGATTATACTTTTGTGTCCAATATAGAATTATTTTTGTATATATTCAGTTCTTAATTTTACGTAGATTTATCAATTTAAATAATCTCTATATTTTGACCGCCGATTGCGACATCTATGGAACAATGTCCGAACTACAGACATTACATAATTTCCTGTATTAACGACTTCGTTGCTGCGGATCTTATCTATGCTAAATTTTCTAATTAATCTTTTATTCTGTATCTCATTACAATATTTAGACTACATAATGCGCGCTGCTTTACATTATATCTAGTAGAATACTTATTTAATTTCAATTTGACCATCTCAGATTTTTTAATTTAGTCCAACATTAACCATCACCGACGACGTTGAAGTGGTGTCCAAATGGTAATTAAAACAAAATAGCTGGAATAATGTTTTATTTATCCCTAGTCTTTACATGTTACACTGACTGTAGATCAGAATGTATCAAAGATAAAATTCGGCCAATCCGAAGATACATTAATAATATATTGCCTGAGAGACCGAATTTTATTTATACAAAAAAATAGTAATAATACAAAAAGAGAGAAAAAAAAACACAAATAGATGACTAGAGCACAAAGAAAACAATCGGGAATGCATCGTTTTAGGAATTCGGAGAATCCCGTCATGACAAAAAAAAGAATTAAAATATATATTTACATAATTCCTATATACAAATCTTTTGCAAGAAAAATAAATAAATTAAGTTACAAATTAATCACTTATGTATATAATAGCGTAGCAATTCAATAATTATTTTCGAATGTGCAGCTTCAAATAAATGATACAATAATAATAATACTTAATGAAAATATCTCTTTCGTAAACTGCACAATAAAAATAATTTAATAAGAAGTCTTATAGTTGGTAACGTATCTTCGTCATTTGTTCTTTTTAGAATAGTTAGGAAAAAAACACTCGAAATGTTGCTATATTATCGTAATTAATTATATTTATATAATTTTTTTTTAAATTAGAAGAAATACAATAACAGATTTCGCTTATATTGCTTACGTTGTATAAACGATTTTCTCACATTTTGTTTCCTCAAACACAATCGAACTTCCACGCAACGAATTCGTAAATAGCGATTGTTTCATTATTACTTGTACGAAAGAAAGGGGAATAATGCATTATGTACAAACATAAGATACCAAAAAATGTAGTATCTGTACAATAAAAATTGCCTACAACAATTTTTTTCTTCAAATTCGCGACGTGGAAGTTTTACTGCATTTATATACTTTAGAATCTATCGCTGAAAAAAATGCAACGGTAACTTGAATTTGAAAAAAAACTTATTCGAAACAAATGCGGTTGAGAAAATTTTGACTTGGTGAATCCATCTTGAAAAATGCTTTTTTGAAAATATCTCGAAAACGGTGAGTTTTAAGTTAAAAATTGAAAGGACCATTTTTGTAGAAGATAACACTTCCCGTCTTTTTTTATTTCAAACTTTTTTCTCTAGTGTCAATATTTGCCGAGATATAGTCGATTGAAAAAGACGATTGTTTGTTTTTGGAAAACATCTCGATAATTTTGGGAAATACGAAAAAAAATACGAAAAAAAGTTGTAGAGCATATTTTCTACAATTTTTATATGAAACTTTTTTTTGTTCAATCGATAGTTGAAACGAAAAGTTAAATATCCTGCATCTGTTATAGTATGGCATTCGATGTCTGCAATGATTGTAGATGGAGAGTGATTAACACGGATAAAATTAAATTACTAGAAAAATATTTGATACCAACATTGCAAGTCCGAAGCAGGGCGGTGCCGCTTCCCCCTCCCCTCCCGCCCCCGCCTAAAAATCATTAAAATGATTTGCAGACAACAATATTCCACTCTTAGAATGAGTAGCGATTAGTTCAGACTTATCACCTATTAAGACACTGAAACAAAATGTAAAAACATCTCGCCAGGGATTCGAACCATGAACCTTCCGCTCACCGAGCGGATGCGCTGCCATTTGCGCCAACAGAGACATAAGTTGTGATGGTATTATTAGGTGTTCGAACTATGTCTCTGTTGGCGCAAATGGCGGCGCATCCGCCCGGTGACCGGAAGGTTCATGGTTCGAATCCCTGACGAGACGCTTATATTTTTAAAATAAAGTATTTGCTTGCATTGACGGGTGTAAAAAATTTTATAACAATTATGTCTACGTTAAGAAATACGTCGTTGTTTAAAATGAAAAAACGATTACGCACGGATTCTGCACGATTTGTCTTAGAATTAAAATTCCATACAGATTCCCCACCCTCTCCCCCATTCCTACCCTCCACTTAGATGTTGTAGGTAAAATGTTTCAAAATGAAGACTCTTGAAATATATTTTAGTATAGGAAATGTAACCATTATAGTTTGTGGCTTGACTTACACGTTAATAATAAAATAACACGGGCGGAAGAGCACTCGATGCCAAAGGTAAGCTGGCAATGGTATTGTCTTCTGAGGAGAGGCGGTTAGAATTGAGAAAATGTATGCTAGGCTTGCCGAGCAGATCAGCCTTTAAGGAACTGGGTACAATAACGGTGGATTCATACAAGACAAAATCATTTTGCTATGAGGAGGGCGCATATTCACGATCACGACACTCGCTCTACCTTCCTGCTGGTTGTCGATCATGCAATGTAAACCAATTTTGCCATTTTAGTCTCTAACTCTTTAGCACAATAATACAACGGTTCACCTAATCAAAATTCAAACAACCGAGTCAGTCCTAGACTTAAGACTTAAGAAAAAAAAAACGAAAATATGCCCCTGCATCATTAAAATAAAATTATTAACCAAAATGCGCAATGCTCATTTGGCCGAATTGTTAGAAAGAAAAATGAACTATGATTGTAGCCGTTTCGATATATAACGTAACAGCGAAAGTAGTCAAATTTACCTAGATAAGTAAGTCAAGTTTATCTACTAAACAGTACTTGTAATTTTTGTTTTTTGAAACACAGAGATTGGTGAAAAAGTGAAGCACGCAATTTTCTTTTTACAGTATTTTGCATTGTTACGTTAGATTACATATCTATCTTATTTAATTCATTGATTTTAAGTCTAAATAAAATTGCATCATAAGATCATATTAAACTTGATAATCGGAAAAATATTTGTGATCACGTAAGGCAATACTACAATCGCCTTATTCCTTTTATTTCATTGCACATTCTTACAACGCAGAATGGGAACCGTTGCATATGTCCCACTATTATTATTATTATTATTATCATTATTATTACGAAATATTAAAAATTCGACAGTGATGATGTCAGATCCATCTCGATTTTTTTTTTGAGCTGACTAAAAAAGCTACAAGTTTTATAAACTCACTACCGGGTGATTTAGATTTCTTTTAACACAGTTTGAAGAATAAATTCGGGGATATAAAGAAATCTCCCTTAGTAATACAGAGTACTATTAACTGAGATAATGATAGTTCTAGTCTTCGTTTCTTAAAATACCGATTCAGCCGATCTGGAAAGGTGGATTGGATGAGATGGACTCCTTGCTAACCTCTTCTTAGGCAATTTATCGAGAATATTGAGTAAACGTATAAAATCCGGTCTATCTTTCGCGTGAAATGACCAACATAACATTAGAATATCCTTAAAAAAAAAATTAAAACTTATTTAATAAAATCATTTTTCTAAAATTTAAAAGATTATTACCTTAACATCTCTAGATGCTTGAAGATTAGCTAACGGTTGCTTCATTCCTTTACCAACTTGCCATATTATTGCTTCAGGAGGTTGCCCCTTAAAAGGCCATTCCCCGCATAGTAACTCATACCATACAGTTCTAAAAGTTAATTTAATATTTATCAAGTGAAAAAAATTGATTTCGATTCAATAGACAAAAATCATACCCGAAAGCATAAACATCTGAAGCTTTCCCGAAAGGTAAATCTTCATTATGAGCTTGGTGCGCATGAAGACTACGCACTAATTCAGGGGCAAGATAACACAGCCAGCCAGGAGGAATACCAAGACTATCACCCTTCCTATATAAAATATAAAAAAAACGCATATTTAACTTGTGTTATAACAAAATTTAGCAATTTTGGCATCCTTACCTATTTCCGTGGCATAATTTTGTTACACTAAACAGTCCAAAATCAGTGATCACAACTTTACCGTTTTCCAAAAAAATATTTTTGGTTTTCAAGTCTTTATGTAAAATCCCTTTTGCGTGCAAATAACCCATCCCCTATGAATTAAAAAAAAAACAAGTAAATTAAAACAAATTTTATAATACTTAAAATAAAAGCTTGATTACCTGTGCTATTTGCTGTGCAACTATCGTAGTTTTATTCATATTAAATTTATCCTTACGTAAATGTATTAATGTATAAAGGGTATTGCCTTTGCTTAAACTAGTAACAATAGCCAATCTTGGAGGTTTCATACATGCTCCCATAAAAAGAACTAAATTTTCGTGTCTAGTTTTCCGAAACGTTGACACCTAAATATACCGCTTTTAAAATGTTTACGTAACGTTTACGGAAACTTACCTCCATTTTGAATTGTTCCAGCGTCTTCTCGTCATTAACATATTCCATATTCAACACTTTAATCGCAACATCCCCGTGCCAATAACCTCGATACACCTTTCCAAATCGACCTGCGCCTATTTCGTCACCTATTTGCAGTTCGTCGTACGGTATATCCCACTCTCTCATTGAAAGCTGTAAAACGATTTTAATACATGATAGTTTTAACGTAGGAATACACGTTCAATTAAGTCCACCTTTCATAGATGACTATATTTTTAACACATAACATTTAACAGCCTTTTTAGGATCTTCACGCTTAAATATTCAGATTTACCGACTTATGACGTAGACGTTCAATTCTCCGAGGGGACGGTGACATTTTGCTTTTACGGAGAATTGTATCCCGATCGATCTACCATTCGCTATTAGAACCAAAGTCAGCGTTATAAACGGCGAGATAGTGCTGTAACAAAGCCATTGAATATGCACAAGGGTTGCAGCGGTATTAAGACATGCAATAGATTGAGAAGCCGCTAAAAACCACTGTGTTTACAGTGGGTGGCCAAATTATTAGAGCCACCTTGGAAATTTAAACATTTTGTTTAAAAATGGTTTCTAATTAAGCTACATAATATATTGATATGTTTATTTTTATTTTATTATATTGCCACACTCTATTTAATTGTAAAAAATGGTGCCCCGTCAAAATGGCCAGAGACAAAATAGCCCCGACAAAATACCCCAGGATAAAAGAGCTCCGACGAAAGAGCCTAATATAAAATAGGGAAAAAATCTGAAATGATGATGATGATGATTACATCTTTATACTCACCACAATATGAAACTGCATTCGTATTTAATTACCCATTAAAAATAACATTTGTTGTTCGGAATCCGAATTTTAGTTTCTGCAATTTTACTTTTATTTCTGTCACAGTTACCGTATGGTATATGTTTGTTGGCAATTTGCAAAATGCGTTTTCTAATAAATATTTTCGCGTTATATGGCTCTATTAATAAATAAACCGACAATACTATTAACGGATTCCGAACAACAAATATTATTTTTAATAGGTAATTAAATACAAATGCGGTTTCATATTATCGCGAGTATAAAGATGTAATCATGAAAACAATAACAAATACCGCACCCATCACAACTTCAGATTTTGTCCTGGGCTCTTTTGTCGGAACTCTTTTATCCTGGGCTCTTTTGTCCTGGGCTATTTCGTCGGGGCTATTTTGTCTCGGGACATTTTGACGGGTCACGGTAAAAAATATACTGGCAACACTGTTGACGTGGCAACACTTAACAAGCACCCTCTCAGCACCGTGGTGTAATTCGTCATCAGCAGTCAAGAAACCGATCACTTGTACATCGTCGAAGGAACGATGAGACAGGATGAGAGTGCTGCAAACAAGCTCTGCTCAGGTCCAGGAGTTCCGAAATAGGTACTACATCTTGATGCACGACTCGGACTCGGCGTCTTGTCACGAGGCAAAAACTGTCACGAAATTTCTCTCTGACAACCACGTCAAGATGTTTGACTGGCCTGGTAATTCGCCAGACCTCAACCCAATCGAAAATCTTTGGAAGTTGACGAAGAAAGAAATACCAAACGAAATTATCATAGGCAATAAGTGAAACAATTAAAGAAAACTGCCTGAAATACATATAAAGCATGCCAAGACGGTGCCAGGTGGTCATAGACGCAAAATTATTAGCTATAAGGCATAATTTTAAATATTTTCATGTCCCAATACCCAATTTTTCTTGATTATTTTTAATCTTTATATGCTAATTTTGGTAATTTTGAATAAAAAAAATATATACACAGGACGACTGGTAATGAAACGGTCATACTTTACAGCATCTTAGTAGATATCATTTGTAATAGATACCGCCCAATTTGACTTATCCAAAAGTAATCCGTTTTCGAGATATTGTGGGTTTGTTTTGTTTTTTTCGAAGTTCACTACTTACTCTCACTCAAATTTAAAATAATGGAACTTTTTCTCAATATTTCAGTTTGTCTGGCTAGAAGACATCTCAACACATTTTATCTATCGGTGCCAATTACGTTAAATACTTGGACAAATTAAAAGAAAAAAAATTAAAACTTCCGCTTTTGATGGAACTGTAGACACAATCGTTAAATAAATAGTCACAAAGGTGGCGGTTGTGTCTACAGTTTAGTATTTAACGTAATTCTCACCAATAGATAATGTATGTTGAGATGTCTTCTAACCAGACAAACTGAAAAATTAAAAAAAGTTCCATTATTTTAAATTTGAGTGACAGTAAGTAGTGAACTTCGAAAAAAAAACAAAAAACAAACACAATATCTCGAAAACGGACGACTTTTGGATAATAAATGATCTTTATCTTAATTCTTCCACAAAAACCAAAAATGCTAATTCTGTACTGTGGCTCTAATAATTTTTTCCACCCACAGTATAAACGTGTTTAATAGCCTTGTTACAACACTATCTCGCCGTTTATAATGCTGCGCTGTTAATATTCCGTGGTTAGTGGGGAGTGGCTTATTTTTTCAATTTTTAAAACAATCTTGCATCGAAATTAATAAAAAAATTACCATCGTTGTATATGGGTGAAATTTTACGCCACTCCCCCACTTTGTTCCCAACAGCGAATGATAAATCGATTGTTTTTACGCAACCTCTTTTTTATGAAGTTAGTCAATTAAAATTTTCACCATTGAAAAAAAAAACATCGCTAATAAAATAGCTTCGTTTCTGCCGCCCTTTTATGATAGTTTGAAAATCACGAGCATGGGTCTGATATTTCACTTCAACAAAATACGCCAACCCTTCCAGTCGTTTGAAAATTGGTTCACTAGGATTTTAAAACTGCAAAAACAACAAACGGTTGGTCAGCGTTTGATATTTATCTGCCCGAACGCTTTTATTGTAATACGCATGCTCCTGATACTTCCAATCGTTGGAAATGGCTGCAGAAACAAAGCTAATGTTATCAATTGCTTTTACAGATTCATTGAAACTTGGGCGTCTAAACTAAGATAAGAATCTAGTGCCCGTATCCTGCGACTTCACAAGATCCTTTATGTGATGTTTATTATTAAAATTAATTTTATTTAAATGCAACAAAGAATTGTGAATTTTAACTACATTTTCTGCATTTACATCAACGATTCTGCGCCACTGTATAGTTTGGATTTAAGCAATTAATGTATAATTTCAATTTTTGTACTTCATACTAACGTGAAATTTAAAAATTCTTGACAATGTTACCGCCCTTGTCGTATCTGTGGTTACCCTTGCGGTTTCTTTGATACAAAAGAAATCTCAATCCCAATTTGACAAAATTACCGATAAAAATATAATACATACGCTGTTTTGTCTTGGCCACCGGTGCCCATCCGTAATCGTCTCCGTATCGGAGACTTGACTATCTTGAGAATCAACACGAACAGGCGTTCTATCAGAATCCGTACTGGTACTGCCTGATACAGACGCTGTCCTTTCACTAGCCATTGTTATAACTTCTTCGTGCACGGTGGTTATTGGAGGCAACGGATGCGTTTCTAGTGTTACGTCCTTACATTCCGATACTTCTAGCGAGAAAAAAAATCAGTTAATCAATCTAACTGATGCCATTAAGTTTTATTTTGATAAAATCATTTTAAATTAAAGACTTAATTTGAGATAACTATCACAACGTACTATTGTTACTACCTGGAAAGTAGAAAGTTTGTGGTTTTAGAGTGATGTGTGGTGTGTGAGTCGGCTGTAGCGCCGGACTTGACGGCGTCGAACTATTACAGCTCGACGTATTTGAACTGGAATCTGGTGCCTGCATTTAAAGTATAATTAATTTTACTTACGCTTATTTAATTTAGGTATTTATTTTAAAAAAATAGCTACAACTTACCGGAAATGGAGGAATGTTTATGGAAGGTTGAGGATGTGAATGCTTCCTATGTTTCGGGATTGTACTTTTTACTTTTACATTTCGCGGTCTCCCAGTATTAGGCGATTGAAATATGTGATCTGTAAATCGGTAAATTAATTATTTAAAAGAATATTTTTAATAAAATGTCTAGTTCTCGGCGACGTACTATTTAAAGGGCATTTTTTCTTAAACTCGTCCAAATATTCGGGAGGTAGACCGCACGATGGCGTGACTTTATCTTCGCATTCCCTATGGCACTTATATTTACATTCTTTACATTTGAGACCGTTACCAAAATATATCGGTTTGGAACAGTAATCACATGTCGTTACCATTTTATACGTTTTCGTAAATCTATGTGCGATTTGGTGGCCGTAACTTCTAGCCACAGTCGGTGTTCTCGGTGACTTCGGGACTTGTAAACTGGTCGCTAAAATATAGAGTTAATACATTTTAATATATAAATCGGCTTATATGAAAATTGCCCAATCGCAACTTACACTTATAACTGTTATCATCGCTATCAGTTCCAGCATTATTATACGGTGGTGATTTAATAGGACTAGTTAAAAGGGGACTATTGTAACCTTGCATAGTTTCAGGCCCGGGTTCGGTTGGTAACCTACCCCTTCGTCTCACAGTTTCGTTACTAAAAACATGATAAATTTAAGCAACGACTTCACATTCTTTATAACTTACTTAGTCGCATTAGTCTCGTTATTATCATTCTTCGAAGCAGCCAACTGTGATTCATGCGACTTACTCTTAGTTAAAGGATAAGAATCTGGAAGTAAGACAGTCGACTGTATGTAAGTTTGATTTTTTCTTTGTGGCGGTGGAGTTGTTGGAAATTTGCAACCTAAAAGTTAATACCACATGTAGATGCGAAGATCAATCTAGTATAATAAAAGAAAAATATACATCAAAAAGTGAGTTCTAAAAACATCGAGGAAAACATCATATATTTACGAGATAATACATGCAAAGATTACATTTTTATCTGGGCTTTGCAATAAAAATGTAGTGCTTTTACAGCTGACAATATACAAAGATATTAACAGCTGTTTATTCATTTTATAAGACACCCATGCACAATCATCAGGTAACATTAACACGAGCTGTAATTTTAACGTTTAAAATTTGGATATTTTAACATAGAAAAGTTATTTTACTACTAAATATTTCACCGTACGCATTATCCTTTCCGACTTATCCTGAATATGCACATATAAAAGATATCAATTTAACATCACAGCAAATACTTACAAAAATACCCCTTAATACTCAAATATTAAGCATAGATGTTCTATTTTCCGGTATAAATAACTGTTTATCGTTAAAAAAAAAATGACAAGCTCTGTTGGATATTGCATCGAATTTCCGGGATATCATGCTCATGCATACCTTTCACTTTGCCCTGGGGAGGGGGAGTTAAGGGAGGCCATAACACAGGCTGATAATTCAATGAGCTGATACTAGACACAGAAGAGGAAGGAGGTATCGCACCTCCTCGGTTATTATTGTTGTAACTCAAACATTCTTCCGAAGGAACTGAAGCTCTGGACGCTCTCGCTCTGGCGATTCTAGGCGATTGACCCACCTTCAAAGTGGTATGTTGACGATCCCAAGAGTCCCAGTATAGTTGCATGTCGGAATCATTGTCCCCTCGTTTCACTACATCTAATCGTTTAATTAAAACATATTTCCGTTAAACACCGCTGACATAACTTATTATTGAATATAACTACCCACCTGTGTATTTCTTTAATATCCTAAGTGCTCTGCATAATCGATTTAATTCCTCGGGCCTCGCACCCTTATCAGTCAGTATACTCTTTAATTCGAACTCCGTTTTATCCTGCAACTCTTCAACCGATGAGATCTTTTGACATAAACCTTTGATGGAATTCGGTCCCAAACCAACGACTTGAAGCCATTGCGTTAAAGAAGGTATGTGTTTTACATCATCATAACGCAATTTAGCTTTCATAACAAGCTGATTTGAAAACATCTTGATCAGCTTACCCTATAAATTGACATTTAAATTCCTCAATTGACAGTTTAGGTTATGGACATTGTAAGTCTGTTAATTGTTTATTGATGGCTATAGAGATGCGGTTCCTTATAATAATCATAAACTTACCTCCAGGGTTCTTATCTCTTGTTGTGTCAGTTCTGCACTTGTTGCACATTGTGTACGAAGACCGTCTAATCTTTCTGCAGAAGCATCTATCATTGACTGAATTACCTGTAGATTTTTCCTTAGTTCTTGTTCCGTCGTTTCATCGGCCATTACAAATATCACAGTGCCCAATACGAACAATTATGTACACGTAAACTCTAATAACACTTATATTTACACATCACTACTATACAGTTTGTTGCCGATATTTGATTGCAGCATTATTGTATTTGACTTTTGTCGGCCATATTCAAAGATGTTCGAAGCTTTACTATGGGAATGCGGATAATGTAGGTATCTCCGATATCTAAATAAAGGAACGTTATCGAATCGATAGATGGCGCTATTCGGGATAATTATTAAAAATATAATATTTTATGAAAATAAGTATTATTTTATTGTAATATTGTAAATATTAGCTTTATTGAAGTTTCAACTATGATTTTTAATTTAAATATTATTGGGATTGGAAAAAAGGAAGATAAATTTTGATTTATCCAATTAATTTGCTACTTTTATAGTAGATGTCAGCAGCGTTAAGTAATCATCTTGCACAGGCAACTCGTTTAACACGGAAGCAAAATGAATAATCTAATAATCATTCTAATCGATCATGTTACGTCAATCATGATCCTACTAATTTATTTTCAACAGAAAATGATACATTATCATTAAAGACAGCAAGAATTGGTCCGGCTCCAGTGGCAGTACATTGAGGGGGCGACCTTAATGGCGCACGCCTATCGTACGAGTATGTATGTAGCGAAATATGTAGTTTGTAGGCAGTCATCGTACGGTATTGTTGCATGATCATGCATTACAAGTACGCGTACCTATAATTCGGTTGCGACGCAGTTAAAATGTTGAAAGTTGCTTCAACGTGTTTGTTTCTCTAAACAACGCCCATTTTTATTTCGGTAAAGCCGATGTAGTTTTACGCCCTTGCTACCAGACCACACTTGCGGCCTTTAATTATCATTGATATTTCAGTCAAATTAGCAGTATTGGCAGTATCTGCCAATTTATTTTGTGATAATTCGTTTGTCAATAATTTATATGGCATGGCTGTCACTTTGAACATTTCCTTGCGTCTACAAATAATGTTTAAGTTCTATTTATGTATTCCGGAAATTTCGACTATGACATCATCATCGTTGGTGCTGGAATATCTGGTTTGGCAGCTGCCCACGCCATCCGCGAGAAAGATAGCAATATATCCTTCTTGGTTTTAGAAGGAAATGGTGAGTAATGCGTATAAGAGGATAATAATAAAATATTTAACATAATTCTTCCAGATAGAATTGGTGGAAGAGTTCACTCTACGCTATTAAAGGCCGGAAAAAATCGGGTGCTACCATTTGATACTGGTGGACAGTTTATTTGCGAACAACAAATACATTTAATGCAATTATTACGGAAATTAAACATTGTAACCGAGGAAAATGTGAACGATTACGGTTTTACACTCGGGGATTTCAATGAAGGGCAGTTTTATAAAACGGATTCAATGCCGCCGATTTTCGGAGAAACTATTCACGCTGAGGATATAATACAATTCCTAGGAAAGGTAGTTATCGCTTTTAAAGATAAAAATAGTATTGCTACAGCATCTATGGTTGTTTCAGCTGGAAAGGATGTCCAGTAAAGTATCTTTTGAGAATCCTTTGAATATTACAGGTTACAATGATTTGGATTCAACGACAATGGAGGCTTATATGTATGATAATTTAAATCATTCTCTATCAAGGTCATATATTAGAACTTTTATCAAAAATCTCTGTGGTAATTCTTTATTTTTATTTTGGCCTACAACACTAGCCGATATTTTTTTCCACCATGTCCACCATTAGCTACATAGTCTATATGAGTCAGTTCCAGACGGGCTATTATTTTGAAAATGTGACCACTCTATGTCAAAATACAATTAGCAGAAAACAAAGCAAAATGAATTTTAATTTGTCAAGTCATTTATAAAAATCGTGTCGGCTAGTGTAATGCATAATAATATAACCATTAGTACATAATAAAGTTATTCACGGTTACTGTCTAGCTTTACAAGTTGATACTTTTATTGGTTAAGCCTTATCTTTAGAAAAATACTCCTACAAAGTTAGGCAACTTTTGTTGCATGTAATATCCGGCTCAGGATCAACGATTTCAAGTGCGTGCTGGACGATTTCCAAAAGACTTTGCCCAACTCTGGACAACATCCTGGTGGGAGATTTCAGATTGCCTTGGACAACATCTCAGTCACGTATTTGGGAATGAAACCCGATTCTCGAACGACCTTGAAGCAACATATGGAGAAGACCATCAACAACTTGCTTCAGGTCAACGTTGTCGCTGAAGGTCAAAACACTAATCTACTACACTTTTTTAAGATCTGTCATTACGTATGGAGCTCTCACATGGTCCAGCATGGGCAAGACAAATTTTAAAAGATTAGAGGCTCTCCAAAAACCGTACCCTTCGTCTTATGATTGGTGCCATGTGGTTCATCAGAAATCAGCAGCTGGGAAAAGACTTTATTGGCATTCCAACGCTCAAACACCACGCTCTCCAGCTTGCGATCAGAACTTTGGAGGGGATTGGAAGATCTGATAACCTGCTAATTGGTCGTCTTTCTAACTTGGACCTCCGCCTAGAGTCCGCATCAGAAGAACCCTAGCCATTGAAGACGCATAGACGTGGATGACATAAACTCTCCCACTTTACCTTCCATCGGATGACCAGCTGGAACATCAACCACTCGCTGGCTAGAATAAAACCGATCTTAAGCCCCTTGCACACGATGAGGCCTGTTGTCTTGCTGGATGGGTTGGTGTGCAGGTTCCGCTGATCGAAAATGACGTCACAGCAGTGATCGGTTCGCTGCTGGTTTTTGATCATTCGGTGTAGGCTTGAACGAAAAAAGCCAGTCATGACGTAGCAGTTCTGAGCCTGCTGCTTAGCAAGCAAGGCAGCCAGCACAGCTGCCAGCCAGCCAAACCAGCAAGAAAACAGGAGTCGGAAAACAAGTCTAGTGTGCAAGGGGCTTTAGATGAATAAAGGGCCCAGGAACATCAGTTCGGCCTTGAGGATGTGAAAGACTTACCACTGCAACTCTTCAATCAAAATTTGAGACAACTAACAGAGCCTTCTGTCCCAATGTTTGTGGACTATTACCGTTTAAAAAAAGGAATCTACTGTAGACACCGATGCGCGGCAAATTTAAATATCTCAATATTAGACAGCTTAACGTTTTTACATCTTGCGCTGTGATGTAATGCGTCTATTATGTCACTTGATTGTGTGACATAATAAGATCATTATGTATACAAAATAGAAAAAAATAGGACAAGTCCAAACATATTTTAAAAAGACAAAGTTTAGCACATAGTATCAATCTGCAAAATTACAAAAGAATATTTTCTTTAATCGTAGAGATATCACGAACCGCAAATTTCAACAATCGAATCATTTCTATTTTAGGAGCAGAAGCGTCAGAGATATCAGTTTTATTCTTCTTAGTTCTTTGCAATAGTACCGAAGGAGTTGCAAATAGTTATCTAAGATCGCACCATGGAGCAAAGGGTCATTGGTTGAAGGTAAATTAATTTTTGGAAGCTCTTTTGCCACTCGACTGTACTATATATTTAACATTTTTTATATCTCTATATACCCTACTGTAACAAAGCTATTGAAACGCGTTTATACACACAATTTACACAGTAAGTACTGGAGTTGGTAGCATTGATAAGCGATACAGTTTAGGAAGCAAATTGTAATCTTGTATTACAAATAAATACGATAATGAAACATTTCGTTTTAGAACACAGCCCCGGAAATTTGCGACAAAATAGCAGCAGCAATTGGTATTACAAACATTAAGACGAACACTGCCGTCGAGGCGATTCAAAGAAATGAATTTTATGTCTTAGTTCGAACAGCAGAATCGGAATATAAATGTCAATACGTTATATTGGCGGTAGCACCCGAGCATATGATGAATATTCTTTTTTACCCTCCACTAACTGACGCGAAAATAACGCTCTATAGAAGAATGCATTATAAAGAGTGTGTAAAATATGTCATTACTTACAGAGAGGTACCATTTCTATAATAGTTTTCTATTTGAAATATTTATAAAATATATCAATGATGATCTTTTAATCCCAGTCCAAAATGTAAAACGTAAACGTTTTCGTTTAAAATATTTCTTAAGTGGAAGAAATTGACATTTAATATATTAACAAAGAAATCATTGATATCATCATGATTTTTTACATAGGACAAGGTATACAGGGTGGGAGACCACATTCGCCTCGGTTGATATACAAAAAACGGTAACACATATTTAAAATCTTTTTGTTGGAGCATGTGTAGGTCCATTGGGAGCACGTTCTAAAATTATTTTGAAATATACAGGGTGTCCCAAAAGTTACACATCAAAGTTATCAAAATTTAAATGGAACACCATGTATATTACACAATATTACAATATGTTCATTACAATATGAAATAAAAAATGGGGGGTTAACATAAAAAAAAATGACGATAACGTCATATCTGTTTTTTAATGCACCCTGTACGATTTCAATCTCACGTAAAAACATACAGTGTGTATGAGTGTATCTATAGGCCAATTCGAGATTTAAAATTGTAGGAATTTTGGAGGAAATTAAATTACAACGGTGATATATACTGTTACCGAGTCCCGAAAGAGGACTTTCCAATTCTTGTAACATACAATGTAAGCGCTGAAGGTGTAGTCGCTCTCACCGGTTTCCTAGACTTAGAATATGACGATAAGGTAAGACGTTCTCGTTTTGAAATTCTATTATTAATTAACAATTATGAAACTGATGATTGCTTTATAGAAAGAAAGCCACAGAATCGAAGTATTAGCCCAGTTGATGTTATATTTCGGAAAGGAAGCATTGGACCCTTTGGATTACACCGAAAAAAGATGGTCACTCGACGATCATCTTTTCGAAAGTTCTCTTGTTTGTTTTCCTCCACCGAAAACCATGAAAATTTTTCACGAAATACGCAGACCTCTTGGTAGAATGTTTTTTGCCGGCGCAGAAACTGCTACCTACTGGTACGGGCATATGGGGGGTGCTGCTCAAGCTGGTCTTAGAGCAGCTATCGAAGTATTGTATGAAATACGACCGCAATGTTTGAGCGCTCAAGATTTTATTGATTTGAAGTATATTTTATTTTTGTACGGAGTTAAATGTATTAATATATTTATTTATGATATTTTTTTTAGGCCACGCAGGACACAACTTCAGTTCTATAATACTCAGGAGGATTCCCCGAGTCACGATTGGATAATCATTTTATTCATAACGTCAATTATAAGTTATTTAGTCTTAAAGATCGTTGCCGTTTTTCAATATGTATTAAGATTGTTGAGTTTAAGAAGTTAATTGTAATATCTCAATAAAAACCATTTATTTACTTAGTTGTGAATCCTTTTACCTACAAGAAGCACTATTTTACCCACAAAACACCAAACACTCAACATAAAATTGAGGGGGAAAAAGAAATCAGTTATTATTAACATTTCCAAACAATACAATCTGATTTAATCAATTTTATTTCCGTAGAGCTTACAAAAACGAATAGTTAATACAAGTTAATTACTCACCGAACAATTTTTAAATTTCGCGGGTACTATTTCACTGTGATTCACGGTATAATAGCACAGAATTTAGTAACTTTTGTTTTAAGGTGGTACTCTGTCTTAAAATACCCGCGAAATTTAAAAATTATATCTTGTCAATTTCATACCAAAACACACTAAATATTTAGATAAATATCAGTAAAAATAATCTACTATTTATCAAGATCTTGTTATAATTACATTTGAATAAAAATTAAGGTTTTAAAATGAAATCTTATACATACAAAAAAAATGATGACAGATCTGACAGATCAAATGAACAAAACCACAACAAACAAGCTATCAATTAACCTCACTTTAATTTGATATGATTGATATGATTTAAATATTGCAACTGATAAATGAAATATGTTAATCGTGTGTTAAATGGAAAAAAATATGATGACAGGAACCGTGACGCCTAACGTTAGAAGAGGAAGTTGATAAGGTAAATCCTTACTTAATTGAGGTTTTTATATTGTTTGCCCCTTTTATCTTATCCATTATTATTTTTTTGAGTAACACTAATGATAGATAGTGCAGATTAATAAATAGATAGAAACTAGGCTATTAAAATTAGTCACAAAACATTTCTGTCTATAGTGCTTGAGTAGAAGCTTACCGTTGATTATCAGTCGTTACAATTTACTCCTAACATGGCTGTGTAAATATTAAAACAATAAAATGGTTTTGCTTTAAAATTTTTTATAATTTCTTTTATTACCTACAGCAAGGAAGAAGACGATTATGCCGCTTTATCGAAACCAGTAACACATCGTAGAAGTAGATTGAAAGATCTTTTCGAGCAACGTAACATGCCTCAACGCAATCATAATAATTCCGAGTCAGAAGAGTCATCAGTTAGAAATAGCCAATCGGACAATCCGAGATTAGAACGACATGTTGAAGATAGTCCGGGTGATTTCGTAGTAGCTAGACGTGAAATGTCGAGTTTGGATTACGACAGGGATTTAGTCTCTGCGCAGCATAGAACAACTTCGATACATAGAAATATTGATAGGAGACAAAATATTGCTTTACGAACTGTGCCGAGAAATTTAGAAGAGAGGAGAAAATGGGTTACGCAAGCAGGTAAAAGCATTTTTTTGGGCAACTCGAAAACTATTTTGAAATATATTTTTTAGCAACATTAAATAGGCAACCGCTATATGAACATGCTCAGAAAATTTTGGAATATATGCAACAAGATAGTAGCTTAATGGCAAATGATACAGATGGGGAAATGTTAAGGAGGTATGTATGTAGTTTTAACTATTTCCAAAAATGATTATAAATTGTTGGGGCAGAGGAGGGGGTGGCAAAAAATGTTTACAATTCAATGGTGGTTCAACTTTTTAGTGTTTATAAATTTAATGTTTGTACACAGCAAATAATAATTGTTTTGTAACTGACAATTATCTTATTCTTGGAAACGTTAATAAATTTAAATCTAAATTGTAGTTGAAGCAAACAAAATTTGAAAGTTAACATATTTTATTATTCAACATACTCTCCTCTTAATTGGATACATTTATTACAAAAAAATTACGATCTTTTAAAGTGAATAAGAGTGGTGTTCGAGTAATTCGAAATCACAAATTGTTTGCATGACAAAATGCGATTTGTGAGCAGGAGAATTATCCTGCAAAAACAAGACTCCTCTAGACAATGTTCCCCATTTTCACTCCATAATTTTTTTCTTGTAGAGTAGTCAGTAACGTCGAATTATAATTCCCAGTTATTGTTCCACCCTAATCCAAAAAATTAATCATGATTACGCCATGGCAATCTCAAAAAACTGAATTACAATTTTTTTTTTAGCGAAGCATTAAGAAATATGCCGCAAAGTTTGGCTGTTAAGAAAATTATCAAACGAAAATTCATGACTTCAGTTAGTGGTTCTAATAAAACATTAGGATGTGGTAAAATGTTGAAATATCAAATAGGTATTTGGTTTTCACGTGTAAGTTTTCCTCAATTGTTAAGTTAAGCTTTTTGTAATATTGAAAATATTTTTTTAAAATTTTAGATCCAAAGTAATATCAGAAACTTATCATATTCATACGAGTTGTGGTACAGTTCTTTAAAAGAAATCGAAGGCAATTTCGGTTCTGGAGTATCGTCATATTTTAAATTTTTACGCAGATTGTTTATATTGAATTTACTGATGACCGTTTTGGGCTTATCGTTTATTGTGGCTCCGCAAGTTATATTTTCTGTTAATACAGCAGGAGAGAATGTAACAGTAGTTAACAATAATGTTAACTTTTCCGCCGAAGATTTATTTACAGGAGCAGTAAGTAGAGTCATTAATAAATGTTAATTTATTTTATTATTGGCTGCTCTTCGGTTCTCGGGTTCTCTGCCGTGTAGAAAAGTTGTTGTACTTGACGTTTCCATCATCTTGTCGTGATCTTCTTCACTTCTGAAGAAGATCACGACAAGATGATCGAAACGTCAAGTACCACAACTTTTCTACACGGCAGAGAACCCGAGCAGCGGCAACAGCGGCCGTGAAAGCCTGAAGACTATATTATTTTATTATTATTTTTTCGTGTAGGGTTATTTGACGAACACCTTAATGTATTACGGATTTTATACTACAGGACGAATTAACGGAGTTTACAGTATGCCAGATGCTTATTTTTATACGATGGTTTGCATTTTTATTGGCAATGCAGTAATAATTGGAGTCAAGTACGTAAGTTAGGGCGAAATGGATGTGTTCGTTTCACATCTTCTAAATTTTTGAACCGATCAAGCTTTATATACAAATGCTGTACGAGTATTACCCCCTCCTCCTCCCCACCCCTTCCATTAAACGATACGAAATCGGAACACTCACCCCACCACCACTTATCAATTCATTGATAACTGCAACATCTCTGTAATACTTTTCAAATCGTTAAACTAGGAAGTTTGGCTAAAATTCATTAAATTAGAATTTATAAATCACATTCACTCTTAGGAGAAAAGTGATTAACAAGCCGACATTATAAAAAGCGAGATAGTGCTGTAACTAGGCCATTAAACACAATTTACACATACTCAAACTACACAGCAAGAGTTGCAGCGGTAGTCGTAGTCAAACAATACAGAAATCTACACTGCACACATCACCTTTGAATAATATAATTCTTTCCCAGCATGGCAAAATCATATCGAAAGAGTTTCATCGAGACGATGGGTGGTCTACAAAACGTATTTGCCCACAAAATATTCTGCGGTTGGGACTATAGTATAGCAAAAGAGCAAGCATCCAGTTTAAAATCTAATGCAATTTATACAGAATTAAAGGTAATCTAGTGTTTACGGTTTACCCATTCATATTATAGCGAGAAAGTGTTAATTTTAGGAACTTCTAAGTGATCGTTTAAAGATGCGAGTAAAACGAAACTTTATACAAAAGTTTATAATACGAACTTTACAATTAGCAGGCCATTTATTTGTTTTCGCTTTGGTCGGAGCTATAGGTTATTTAATGTGGATTTTACTTGAGCGGCATAGAGTTGATGACGAGGATAAAGATATTTCGTCTACAGTTCCTATTCTCACTGCCGTCATTATAAACGTTATCGTGCTTGTATTTCCATTAATATTCAGGCTTATAGGAAGGTTAGTATAACGTAATGTGATAACTTTTAATATAAAATTTTAAATTAATAGCTATGAAGGATACAAATCACCTCGCGTAAGAGTAATTGTGACGTTCTTAAGGACTTTGTTACTGGAAATTGTGATAGTTGGAATATTAACTGTATTCTGGTTGACACATTCAGAAAATCAGGTAAAAATTTGATTTTTAAAGTTTGCATGAATCTTTAGGACTAAATTACACGACTTGTTTGCATTTAAATTAGTCCAGACATTATTTTTTTTTCGTTTAATTCTATTTACAGGCTTGTTGGGAGAATTCCTTAGGTCAGGAAATCTACAGGCTTATATTATTTGATTTTTTCTTTTCCGTAATTTTTCTATCTTTATTCGAAGGTGCACGTTATTTATTACATAAGTGAGTCGTTATTTTTTATTTTAATTTTAGTTTAAATGTTATGCATGTACGTATTGCAAAATATTTGTACCTTTTTTAGGAAATTCAAATCTATTAAAGCACCTGAGTTTGATATATCAGGCAACACATTTTCAGTCATCTACAATCAAACTCTATTCTGGCTAGGATTTTACTACTCGCCAATGTTAGGCGTCGTAATCATCCTGAAGTTATTCCTAACGTGGTACGTGAGAAGTTGGGTCCTTTTAGGATTCTGTGTTCCTCCGAATAAATCCTGGAGGGCAGCTCAAACCGAAACTCTGTTTCTCATTATAACGTTCCTCTCGTCGCTATTATTACTGCTCGTTCACGGATATACAATGTTAATGTAAGTTATTATATTTATATAATACAATAAATCGTTGGAGATTTTTATTTTTATCTTATTTTAGGATACGAACTTCAGAGACGTGTGGTCCTTTTAGATATGTGGAGTTTATGCATCAAATATTTTTCAATGCTATAGCAGATATGGACGGCAACAATACGGCTCTAATCATCTTATCTTTTATAAGTAAACCAGGTGTAATCGCCCTCATATTAATTGGATTGACGTACGAAATTATAGGGACATAAAATTCGAGTTAATAATGATCATAATTTTTTTTTTTGTTAACAGAATGTTGGTTTATTATTTACGCTCAAAATCTGTGGCTCAAAGGAATTTTGTCATGTTTCTCAGGAGGAGATTAGTTTTAGCGGCTCAAGATAAAGAATTTTTACTCAGGCATATTTCAGAAGTTTCGAACGGAGGTAGGTTGATTGTTAAAGGCTAGCATTTTGCGCACCAGTAAAATTACAACAATTTCAACATCAAAAAATACTTGTGGTATAATCCGGCCTCATCAGCGTCCCTGCACGTCAGCAGTTACCGACCTGTCTTGTCGATAACCGTTGGTACTACTTCTGACTTCGCTCAATAGAGGGAATACGTTTAGAATTAGTCTGTCCGTGACGTTGGGCAATAGAGGTTAGTGTAACATGAAGCGATGAAGATAATAGGTCTGATGACATGAAGGGTGCTAATGGAGGAGAGCGGGGAGGGGGGGGGGTTGATTATATAAATATTGGGTCCTCGGATAATCGGGACAATTGTTTTATTGGGACATTTCTAACAAAACGGAATCAAAGATAAGTAAAACTTCACCGTTTTATCGGGTTAAAACATCGAATAATAGGGGAAACTCCCTAATTCTCCGTGAAGCGAAATGTAAACCGAGGGGGCGTAGAGACGCAAGTGTTGTTCAAAAGTGGAACGAACGAGTTTTCACCAGAAAACATTTATAACGCCGATGAGACAGGGGTGTATTATAGAGCAATTCCAGATGGTTCTCTTTGTTTAAAAAAAGTCAATTTTGCAGGTTCGAAGAAAGCAATGGAAAGAATAAATGTCTTATGCTGTACAAACATGACCAGGGATGGTAAGAAGATACTGCTTGTTATTGGAAAAAGCAAAAGACTTTGCTGTTTTATAGAATTGGATATCGAGAGATTGCCCGTCGAATACCATGCTAATTCTCGTTAATTTTTTTAGATTGGCTGAAAAGTTGCGATAAAGAATTGCAACGCCAATCCAGATCCATAATTCTGATTCTAGACAATTGTGCTGCTCATTCATACACCGACACTCTATAGAACATAACCCTTGAATATCTGTCGCCAAACACAACATTACAGACGTGGACATTATTAAGAACTTAAAAACTAAGTACAGAAGTAATCTAGTAGATCTCATTTTAGAAAAAATTGAAGACAAATTTATTGGGATCAAACTCAACAGCTAAATATTATAGATATTAATAGCAAAACAATAAAAAATTGTTTTGCTTATTGCACTTTTAAAGTGAACTCTCAAAACTTGAGTGAAAGCCCCGTGAAAATGAATGAAGATATCAACGATGACATTGTGATGAAAGAGACGGGAATACAAAATCAAGAGGAATTCATCGAGTTGGACAAAGATTGAAGTTGTTGCGACGAAAAGGAAAATCTTGATGAAGATATTGATTCTGAGAGTGAAGGAGAAATCGAGTCTACGCCCGTTTCTTTGCTAGAATCACGAAATTGCATCGTGAAGTTAAGACAATTTTTTTTGCAAAAACGGAACGAGGAAAGTCTATCTAACATGTTTGCAAAGAACGAGTGTCTAATATTGAGTTACATATGTGTGTGTAATTATGTTCGATTGCCTTGTTACAGCACTATCTCGCTATTTATAATGTTGCTGTTAATCACTTTGTCGCCGATAATTAATGATAGATCGATTGAGATACAATTCTCCGAGAACAAGGTCACCGTCCCCTCGGAGAATTGTACTCCGTATCCAACGATCTCCCACGCCATTGGTTAGCTGCCTATAGCCAGAGCAGCATTATCAGACATTTTAGTTAGAACGCTTGTCAACGCCCCGTGGTTCATTAGAAACTAGGATCTGAGAAGAGACTTGGAGTTTTCATCTCTCCACCAATACGCGTCACAACTGGCCAGTAACACATTAAGTAGAATTAGGAAGTCCTCCAATCGAATTGTGGCGGCAACAGCGTCGTAACGAGAGCCTAACACCAGCTCCCGAATCTGGAACATCAATTTGTTCCCTGGCAGCTAATCTATCAAACTATGTACAACTCAACCAAATCACAGCCAGTAAGGGCTGTGTTAACTGAGGAATAGAGGGCTCAGGAGTTTTGCTCAGCCCTGGGAAGAGAACGGAGGACCATCGACGACGACGACATTTTAGTTGCAGCCAATTGGCTCATCTAATCCTCTATAAAAAAAATCTTCTTATCCAGTATCTGAAGTATGTATTGCTTCCATCCATGTTGTTGCCTCTTCATGACTGATGAAACCTCCTGTGAACCGCCATAATGCCTTCTGCGTAGCGTGTATCATTGATAGCATTTAATTGTAAGAAGCGTTCTATAAGCTGAGGCTCAAAATAGAGTCTTGTGCTGGTTTTGCTGTTATTTTTGTATCACTTCTTGCCGCTGAAATATATGTGCATCATCCTAACTAAATTAAATAGAATGATATCCCACTTCATCTTATTAAAGATGTTTAGCATCACTGAAAGTCACGAATTATACAATTTCGATAAAGATATGTTACTAAGTTATTTTTCTTTGCAGATTGGCACCAAAAAATAAATCAAGAACGTGAATCTGGGTCTGATCCTTCGAACTTACCACCAGGCATACCTAAGCAAGTACGATTAGCGGAATATGGCGACATGAGTAAGATTAAATGTTCAAAATATGATTATGATTCTGTAATATTATTTATTCTCTTTAAGTGCCCGGTACCAGTTCAGATGATTTATTAATGACTTCATCAAGTAAGTTGATCTCTTCGGTATTTTTAAATATTGTTGAAAAAAATCATTATTAAAGTTATGTGAATGAATTAATTTGTTACAGCTACTACAAGCTTTCCTTTTTCCGATAGTTCAGTGTCCGAACATGCCCATTATTAAGGAAATTGGATTAATGTATTTGTTAAATTTTAATGAGAATTATTATATATAACCGACTAATGTATATAATTATGTATTATATCTACAAATATTTTTATATTCAATAAATTTATTACAAATCAAGTTTATTTTATTTCCAATAGCGCAGCACTATCCACACTTATTCGATGTAATTAACGGCCTCCTTTACACGTAGATACGATAAACATGCATCCGCTTGATTGCTTTGATTTGCGCGATCAATATTTCGTTCATTGCCCAGAGTAACAAGTAAACAGTTTTATTTTTTTCACAAAAACTCCATTTTACGTTTGACATTTTTATTTATTTTTTCATAAATTGATATAATAAAATTAAATTAGTGTACACTTAAAACAGACAATTTAACATAGACGCACAAGTGCAAGTGCGCGATTTATATTAGTGAATAAAAAAAAAAGAAAAACTAAAAGACTAATAAGTGAAAAATGGGCGCACCACTCCCGAGATACGACAAGTACGGGAGGCGGATGGAGCCGGACCTGCCCTGGCTGCCGTGGGCCGGACCGGAAGACGAACCGCAACCATCGTTCTTCGTCAAACGGGCGTATGACAGTGTTGAGTATCCGCCCCTGTTTGCGAAGAAATCGTGGACCAAAGGTGTCCCCCACAAAGACACCTATGAGTTCTATAAACCTAGCGAAACGATCGGTAAGATTAGAAATAATATATATAAGTATTCCGAAAATGATCTTACCTTAGCCAATTTTCACTTATGACTGGACTATGGTATAGTTAGACGAGAATTTAGATGTATGTAACATGCGACCGTGGAAGAATTTAAAAAATAATTAATGTTGTTTGTTGGTCTCTATAGTTACTGCACAAACAAAAGCAAGATGAAATGTTACTTTAGTAGTAGAGTAGAAGAATATTTAGCAGTTGTCATTTAACTAGACTTGACGATTTGTTAGCTTATAAAATAGATGAATTCAGATTTATAAAATAGTTTAATTTTCGATAGAAATGGTAAAAGAGCGAATTTACTATTTCATTTCCAACATTTCCTTTCTGTATTGTTAGCATATTTTGAAAAAAAATCTACAATTTGGACTTCTTTTCGCCTATACAAACATAGAAGTTGACAGGTTTATGGCCAAAGTATTAGGCATGGTAGGAAATATTTGTGTATAAAGCCAACCTCCCTCCTCAGCCCTTCTCACCCCCTAACAGCGAAACATATCACATGGCGGCTGATTGATGGCGAATTTATTTTCGTCTAGATTTGCATCTAAAAAGACATTTCACGTTAACACAACAATTTTGACATTAATCCAGAGGTTTTGAGTTGGTATACATCATCATACGTATGATTTACCTCGCCAACAACGGTGTACATGAGGAGATTAGACTTACAAAGTTTGTGCAAAATAGCCATTTAAATGCGGTACTTACACATCGTTGCGCAGAAAATATCGAGAAATTCTAATTTTAAATAACAGATTGTACAATTCATCAATCACTATAATCATTCACGGTCAATTATGTTGCGCAAGATGCATTGTTGAGGAACATGACTGATCGTGAGTAGGTCCTCCAAAATGTATTACTGAAAGTCTGTTTGTTCAGAATCGCCGGATACAATGGTGATTATAAGAAAATGAGAAAAGGAAACGATTAGGCGATGATGGTGGTTTAGGGATATACATATATATCGGAGGATGGACGGATTGTGGCGTCCATGAAGCAAAAAAGAGGATTAATCGGTGAACAAGACATCTCGAATAAAATTCTCTTCTCAATCACATGAATATACTTACTTATTCATTCAGCTTTTGTATACCTAAATAGACATCTTAAAGAAGTTTGCAAAACAAATTATAAGTTGAATTATTTAAATACGAATGAATCGAGGCTGACACATGTATGACTGACAGAAATCCTAACCACCCTCTCACGGCTTGTACTTTAAGGCCCCTTTTAAACGACCAATAAATATTGACAATCACGTCAATAAATATTGATGAATTGAGTTTACTTCACATGATAAATCCTTCACAGCTTCAATAATATTGAAAATATGTATTGATCGTCTGAAGGGGCCTTATTTACATCGTTCGATGCTGGGTTGTGGAACCATTGCACATAGTAATATATCAGCATGCCTAGAATGTGGGTTGTTCGACGTGTATAATACACAGTTATGGTATTATAAATCTCGTAAACTAATAGCTATTAAAACATTTGTCCTGTATATTTATCACTTTGACGTTTAACGAAATTTTGGCTAAATTGACATATATCGTTCAATGTGACAGCGATGATTGACAATCGATATGACAGATCGTCAAGTGTCAAGTTGACATTTGTTAACTTTAAAATTCGTTAAATTTCAAGAAAACTCTGCTTAGATTTTTTTTTTAATGTGTGGTGGGTGCTTAGTTGCAGTGACTGCGTATGCTGTATTACTTGTCTGGCTATCACTGCAACTCTTGCGGTGTAGTTTAGTGTGTGTAAGTTGTGTTTAAATGGCTTTGTGACAGCATCATATCGCCTTTTATGATGCCCCGCTGTTAATCACTTTGCTCCCAACAGCGAATGGCAAGTCGACCCGGGATTAAACTCTCTGAAAAAATGTCACCGTCACTCCAGAGAATTGAACCCCGGCACCTATCGTCCTCTCACAACAATAGTCAGCCGCCTAACCACTGCGGCCATCGACTCGTTTTAAGAATAATAACATAATTTTTTACGAAGATCATATATCCGAGAAGTCGTCGAAGATAATATGGCAAGATGAAGAAAATTTGACCGACAAACTATAGTTGTTCGTCATAGAATAAGTCCAAGTCTATACTTAAATCTGATAATTATCCTGTTAATACTGCAAATGTAGACAATGTGTACAACAGAACTATAGTCCATTCCAAATAAGAATGGAGCAGATGACGCTACAATCGGAGCACATACCACCACACAAGAAAAAGTTTGTGATTTGCAAAAATAGCGGTAAATTTGAAATTTGTTTTTGATTGACATAATTGACTGTCCAATATGACAATAACACTAATAAAACACATTTAATGCTTCTAATTGCACTTTTGTGACGTTTCCAGTTAACTCTATAGCTCCGATGGTGTCAAGCAGTGTCTTTTTGCTAATTCCAATTTCATTTGCTGTCTGATGAAGCTTTTGCCCACTTGTTACATGCCTACATCTTGCATTTTTTTGAGGAACTTGTGAGAACAGCATCAGCTATAATTACATATTCACGTATGAAGATGTATAAATAAGAAAATGTAGGCAAAATAGTTCAAATAGTACCTTCAATAAGTGAATATTATGATTCAGAAGCTCTAAAAAAACCATTTTGTATGAAAAAATGGATAAAGAAAACAATAAAGCCCAATAATCGCAATAAAACACAAACGACGCTCACATAATATAACATGAATATAACCTTTTTGATGTTTCTGACATTTATGCAAATTGACTAATTGTTCTTGCACGCTCCTTTCATATTTGAAATGAAGTATAGGTAATTTTTTCAAAGATGGCGGGAACGACCGTAGCGCACCCTACTTGCATTTTAGCTTACCAATGCGTTGCATTAGCGTAGATGTAAAAGTAACATGCAGAAGGACACTTTAGAAAGATTCCATTGCTATATGTTAATAAAGTTAATTCGATCTGTTCTGATACCCTTTTCTTACGATTTGTCAACTCTATTCAATAACACACACTTTATTGCGTAGAAGGAGCTTTATTTATTATTAAGAAATAATACTAACAAACATTTCGTCTCATATTAATTTGCCTTTAACTCTACATGCATCTTTTGCCTCAAACTCAAACAAAATTCTAAGAACTTTTACTATTATCTGAAACTATATTGAATTATATCACAAAGGCTGATAGTTTTTTCAGTAGAGATTTCTCGGTTCTTGATATATATTTTTTTATACTGACAGGTGTTAAAACATCAAACATATTTTGCAGTGTTATCATGCAGCATTTGACGGCTCTTGATGGTTTAGGGATTATTAAAAAAAATATTGCTAAAATTTAAGCTGAGTTGTGGGTGGTCAACGTTTGTTCAGTCAGTTCAGTAGAGAATTCGATCGTCGTCACCATAACTCTGCACAAACAACAAAAGGCTAAAAAGTCGCCTTCTCATCAGACGATGCACCACGAAAAATTAATGCATACATGCTGCGTCCTCGCGATATCTTGAAGTAAGCAATATGCTTCAATGTGACAAGGATGATTGACAATTCATATGAGAGATCGAAAATCATATTACAATGCAAAAAAATGAGTTTACGATAGCTTTTTTGATCGCAAGTTGAAATGAAAGAGGTTTTGCTTTGGGTTTCTTTTCTATATTGTGCAATACATCATATGCTGGTCACTATATTTTAGCTCAAAAGTTTTTAGACATATGTGGTCATGATGTTACATTTGCAATTATGTTTGAAGGACAACCATCCTAAAACTATAGAGTCTTTTGGCAAATCGCTACTACTCATCCACTCCTCTATGTCGTAAAGGTTTTACTATTCTTTATGGTCACCTAGTTATTTTTCTCAAGGAAATACCAAGCAGCACATATTATTACAATTCTTTGATCTAATAAATTCTCTATTCTTGCTCTTGAATATGTTATAAATTTAACCAGTCTATAATCTTTTGAAAAAAACTACATTAAGTAAGCTACCTTTTAAAAGATTTTATCCTGCATTTTTTGTTGTTATACTTTAGGTTCGTCGTACACTCCATCTGCCGCGGTCTTAAGAATTCAACACTTACCACCGTACAGGAAGAAACCGGCAGAGAACCCATTAGGACCTACTGGTATCTTAGCATTATTTTTTTTAACCTCGTATAGAAATTTTATCACGATAGTTTTTATTAGGACAATTAGGATACCCACCGAAAAAGTCGAAGCTCGAAGAAGAAAAAGAGAGGAAAGCGGAAGAGGAACGCCTCAAACTGAAAAGTGGCGAAGTATCCGGCCTCGTCGATGTAAGGCAGCTCTTGAACGGCGAGTATTGGAGGAAAAAAGAGGAAGAACGCATGCTATTGGAAGCGAGAAGAGCGAAGAGATTAATGAGGATGAAAGCAAAAAAGGAGAAGGCAGCTCAGATCGTCAGCGAGTAAGTGTTAGAATTAATATGTTATAATAAGTACTGCATAATTATTTTCGTGATGGTCGAGTAGGAACTTTGAAGAATTGGAAGCAATGTTACCAGTTGATCCTGACGAACAAAAGCGGATTCATATACAGAAGGCCGAAATCGAAATGAAGAAAGAAGTTCGATTAGAAGATTTGGAGAGGATACGGTACTATGTAACTCAAGTAAGTTTTTAAATTGGAACACATGTAGGCACATGTAATGTATATGTATTTTAGGGAATCGACGAGAACATGATACCTTGCTTCTGTTCGAAATTCTTGCGAATCGCTCGTGCGAAAATTTCTGATAAATACAAGAAATTGAAGCAATACAAAGCGATATGTGATACATTTGAACCTGATATCCTATCATTATATTCCCAATACATGCGGATATTTATGCTCAAGTATGTACTCAATGATCCTTACGAATGGAAACGGCTCAAAATACACAGCTTTCCTGCCGATTATCCAACGATAATTGTTAAAGCTCCGGTACCGTGGCATATTCCTTTTACAATTGGTAAAGAAGCCCTTTATAGGCGTTTGTTTATCGGCAACAGAATTATACTCAGTATAAGAGATCTATGGGAAAATGAGTAAGTTTCTAGATCTGTATACATCTAGATATTGTTATAAATTAAATTTTACTTTTCAGATATAACGATATGTATATACTACCAATAAATCAATTATCAGAGAATGGAGTACTTCCAATAACTCCTGCAGAATTCGAGAGGAAAGTGAATGATTTATGCAGCGATGCCAGATACGTTTTGGAAAATGTTTGGCTGCAACAATGTGCGAATATCTTCTTAAATCTCAAGCAATACTGGCAAGAATTTGCCCCGAAAAGACCCGGAGATAGTACTCACACGATTGAATTGTTCTTTAGTTGTGTCAATTCATTGATGGCGTCGCAACTTAGGAGGCTTGTTATGCGCAGTTTAGAGCATTTTTTGCACTTAATTGTGCAGTATAAGGTAATGTTGTTAAAACAGAAAACTGTTTACGTAGATTGTTGTATTTTTTTTTTGTAGGATGGTAATGATTATGAAGGGGAATACCGGGATTTAGCTGTGATTAATATACCTCTGTTAAAAGTCATAGCGAAACCTGTTATTGGCAGTTCGGATATTAAATTGTCCCCTACGATTGTCGAGCTTCGGAAATTAATCAGACGTAGCTTTACCAAGATCTTAGAAGTTAACTATAATGTGCCGAAAATTGAAAATATAATGTTTCCAGGTATGAATTATGCCCCCTGCCTTGATTTAAATTAATTTAAACAAATCCTGCCCAAAAAAAGTTGTCTGTACTTCTTCATCTTCAGACAATATTGTGCTAGGATCAAAAGTTTCTTTTTATCACGAATTCGAAAAATGATTTGCAACTTTTTTGTACAACAATTCCTAGAGATAATTATATTGAAAAATCATATTGGATATTCTTCCAATTCTTTTTGTCATAGCTAAAAGTTGCATAAGTTTTTATAAAAATCTTATGACATAAGAGATTGTCTGTTCTAGCCTTCTTAAAGAATAATACGTTTATGCTTTCTGTGAAAGAAGATGAAGAACCTGTCATGCAGATAATTAAAACTGGAATGAACAGTTTCGAAGCAAACATAATTGGTCCTGGAAAATATCTTACAATGTACAGTGCGTACCATTACATTTTAAATGGCGAGGCAGAAAAATGGGTTAGAAACTTTATGGGACAGGATCCTCTACCGCTATTGAAGGTACTATAATACCAACCATGTCTTGATTAAATTTGGTTGATCAAATTTAATCAAATCGGTGTTGTTTTATAGGATGTCATAAGAAACATCGAAAAATATGAGGATTTAAAGGTGGAACTCACATTTTTACGCTGTTCTATCCCACTGGGTCTCCTTAGCTTAGAATGTTCCGAATTAAATGATGCTTTAATAAAGATAGTCAACGACATGCGTAATTTTGTTGTTGGATTCTACATCGATCGAAATCGGACCCACAATAAGGCGTATGCACACTACAAGAATAAATAATCCTGTGTAATTTTAAATTTAATCACCATGTTCTTGCAGAATTTGTGCAACCTTCGATGAAATGTCGAGTCGTGTAAGCGACACTCCAGAAACGGTACAAGAATTAGTTACATTACAAAACTACGTAACGGAGTGTCGTGACGTCACCATGTACAATATGAAAGAGAAGATCCGCCAAACAGCGGAGAACGTCACCTTCTTGATGTCTTACGCCCATTTAAGCCGTAAATATCGGTGTTATTTTCTCAAGAGAAATAAATTAAATTCTCCTCTTTTTTTTAGACGAAGACATAGCTCTCAATTCACGCACATTTTTATGGCCTAAAGATATGGAAAATGTTATCGAGTTGGCATGGCAGAGGTTGAACATGAAGAGAGATCAAGCTGAGAACGTATTAAAGAATAAACGCGCCCTATTCGATAGTAAACTCTTAAAGCACGAGAAACAATTGAATATCTTCAAAAAGAAGGATCCTGCTTTATTGACTATGGAGGAGATGCGCGATAATACGGAAGTAGTCGAAACTTTAGTGCAGAGATTGCAGGAAGATAAAGAAGAAGCCGCTCAAATAAACGAAGAGGAACAACTACTCGACTTCGATCCTTCTCCGTTTATGAATCTGCAAAAGATGCTGGCTACAGTCGATCCATTCGATAGATTGTGGCATACCGTCCTCAAATTCCACGAAGATTACGATAAATGGTTCTATGGACCGTTTAAGGAATTAGATGCGGACGAAGTTAAAGACGAGGTCGAAAATATGTGGAGGACCCTGTACAAATTAGCTAAAGTCTTTCACGATAATCCGGGAGCTAAGAGGATTGCGGAAATGGTTCGAGCTAAAGTGGAGAAGTTCCGTCAGTTTGTTCCCGTCTTGCAAACTGTGTGTAATAAAGGCTTGCAAGATCGGCATTGGGCGCAGGTTCGTAAAAAAAAGAGAGTTTTGCAAACTTGCTTTTCTTTTTGTTATTATAATAGATCAGCGAAATTGTTGGAGTGCCGTTAGTTGTTGATAATAAATCGACCTTGAATGATATGATAGAAGCTGGACTCCCTAAGTTTACTCCCCAATTGGAGGAAATTAGTGCTTCAGCGACGAAGGAGTATGCTCTGGAGAAGAATCTTAGGAAGATGAAAGAGGAATGGGTGGATGTGATGTTCGAATGTATTCCATACAGGTAAAATCCAAATAAAGGTTATTGTTAGATATTTCAACCAGCCAACCACAAAAAAAACCATCGTTTGGAGCCAAATCTAGACTTCTTGGCGGCCAATTGATCACATGAGTTTTTATGGCTTGCTTAGGTGTTGTTAATTAAGTCCCATCAGCGAATGGTAGCATAATTGGTGCACCTATCTAGCGATACATTTCACAAGCGTTACTAGCAAAATTCAAGCCCTTCCACCATAAGTGCTGCCATACATGCTCCAGTAGCCCCACCTTTTTGGGGCAAGAAACATAGCTCCACCTTTTTTGGGGCAAAAATGTAGCCCCACCTTTTTGGGGCAAAAAACATATCCCCACGTTTTTGGAACAAAAAACACAAATCATAAGCATCAAACTTTCCTCCTTTCAGGGAAAGCGGTGTCCACATCTTATCAGCTTTAGATGACATACAATTAATGTTGGACGATCATATATTGAAAGCTCAAACGATGCGAGGATCTCCTTACGTTAAGGCTTTCGAAAAAGAAATGCAATCCTGGGAAGAAAAGCTAATATCCATGCAGGATATTTTGGATGCATGGTTAACGGTAAGCTCTGCTGCCTGTAAGCAGTTTTCCGGCCTCATCAGTATCCTTCATGTTGTCGAATTGTCTTATCAACGATCTGTGGGTGTTTGAGTTTAGAGTTTAGTATAGCTTGGACAATTCTTGGTTTATCAGTACCGCTAGTGAGCTCGCCTACTAGAGAATCAAGATAGGAAAGACACTGATGAGGCTTTAATTATTCTTGCTAGTAAGGTGATTCAATCTTACATCAAAAATTAAAATTTCAGTGCCAATCTACATGGATGTATTTAGAACCGATCTTCGGTTCCGAAGATATCATGCGACAGATGCCTACCGAAGCGAGGAATTTCAAACAGGTAGATCGAACGTGGAGAGCCCTCATGGCCCACACAATTCAAGATCCTCACGTTCTAATCGCGACTGAATATTTAAATATGCTCAATCAACTGAAGGAGTGCAATTTCTTACTTGATGAGATCCAGAAGGGTCTGAACAATTACTTGGAGAAGAAGAGATTGTATTTCCCGAGATTCTTCTTCTTGTCCAACGATGAATTGTTGGAGATCTTATCTGAAACTAAGGATCCTCTACGAGTTCAGCCGCATTTAAAGAAATGCTTCGAGGGTATTAATCTTCTTAAATTTACCGCTAGTGAGGATATAGTTGGGATGATTAGTGGAGAAGGTGAAATAGTACCGTTTAGTAGTAAAATTACACCAGCCGAAGCTAAGGTAATATTTATTATATAGATTTTTTAATTTTTAACGCTGTGGTGTAGGGTATGGTGGAGAAATGGTTGTTACAAGTGGAACAAACGATGCTGCAATCTATGAAGAACATTACAAGTGATGCTGTTTCATCCTATAGTGATAACGATAGAAGAGAATGGATACTTACATGGCCTGGTCAGGTACAAACACAAAACCCTGCAACCCATAATTCCATCTTTTACATTTTATTGTTGTAATTTAGACTGTGCAATGTGTCGATTGTGTCCAATGGACGAAAGACGTAACTAAGGCTATTACAGGAGGAACTTTAGTGGAGCAACTTGCGAAATGTACCCGACAAATCGAAGGTTGTGTTCAAATGGTTCAAGGCAAATTGGAGCCTGGTAACCAGATTACTGTCGAGGCTCTAATAGTAATTGATGTCCACGGTAAAGCACCATTTTGATTAATTTAAATAATGTATTGATTTTTCTTTGATTTCCATCTACGTAGGTCGAGATATTGTGAAGAACTTATTAGCTTTGAAAATAAGCTCAATAGCAGATTTCAATTGGATATCGCAGATGCGCTATTACTGGGAGGATATGCTAGTTATCGTCTCGATGATTACTACGGATGTAATGTACGGTTTTGAGTATCTGGGAAATACCGGAAGATTGGTAGCTACCCCATTAACGGATAGGTGTTTTAGGTAGTCATTCCTCAACTCTTGCATCACACACTGACGGAAGACATATAAGTCCGAAACACATTTTTTTATACACATAGTTTCATTGCGAAATTGTTAATTATGTTATATTTTGTTTAGAACGTTAATGGGGGCGTTGAAATTAAATCTGGGTGGAGCACCGGAAGGGCCAGCTGGTACAGGTAAAACGGAATCTTGTAAGGACTTGGCGAAAGCTGTAGCGAAGAAATGTGTCGTTTTCAATTGTTCGGATGGTTTAGATTATAAAGCGTTAGGAAAGTTCTTCAAGGTTAGATTTGAATATTATTGAAATCTTAGGATTAACTTAAATAAAATAGCATAAAGAACATTTCGGACTCATTAAAATCGATTTATATTCAATCGATTTTAATGAGTCGGATGAACGGATTCAATAATAATGATAATAAGGGGTTGGGTAGAAGTTATAGTCGGGAAAATGGTTCTTAAGAAGTGCTAGTCATCATGTGATTATTATTTGTGTTGTTCTGATTATAATGATCGTGGAAGTCATGAATAATAAGGGGACAAAAAGTTTTAACTCCAATAATGGCAACAGAGAAACAGACGGCAAAGAATAATTGGACAATTTCAACACTTCCGATAATAATCTAGTGCATAGAGATGTAAGTACAAATCTGAGAACCCTAAAGCAAAAAATAGCTCAGAATAAAAGCAACTACAGATAAACAGGTGGAGGTCAAACACTTTATTATGATACAAAGATCAGTTCTATGTTATGTTGGGATTAACAGTTGATAGATTATCGGTAGCAAAAAACTGTGACCTATATTATACGTGGTTAATAGCCAGAATTGGTATCTGAAATATACACATCAGGAACAAACAAATACGATTCATTTAGTTCTAATTTAGGAGTTTCACAGTTAACTTAGGAAACATAAAGAGCAGCCACCAATTAAGATTCCATCACAGAGATTTAATGTTATATCAGTCTTTAGGTCAAATTATAATTAAATCGTGAAATTTGAATTATTTAAAAATAGGACAACGAAATCAATGAGACACTTGAGCTTGAATTTGGGAAATTAATCCATCGATGTTTGGATTAATTCCACTGATACAAACACGTAAACATTTTTCCAAATTATCGTCATTCAGCCTTGTACGATGTTTTTGTAGAAATCGCTCAACACCACGTCTTCAAATTTAGATTTTAGGAGTGAGTTTTCTTGAAGCTCGATCAACTCCATTTGCAAGTGTATTGGAGCATTTTGTACATTACTTTTTGTTGGAGTAGCAAACAAATTCAAACTATCTTCTATGTTTTTAAAATCGCTAAATCTCTTCGAAAATTGCTCCGACAGTAACTTGAGTTCTTCAGCATAAATAATATTTTCAAAGGCAGAGAGGATGGTGAAATGGTAACTGTTAGCGGATTTTGTTCTAAAACGCTTTCAAACCGCTGTACAAATCATTTACTAACTCTTTTTGTTTTTGAAGTTTCAAATCCGACTTCATAATAGTATCTTACGTCGTCATATTCGGCTGATATTTTATCCAAAAACGTCTTGAACTGGTTTTTACTATGTACCACATTTATAATATTCTGGAGTCGAATGGACTTAGAACACAACTTCTGTTGGTGGATAATGCAATGAAGGACTATCAAATCATCGTTTTGCACATTTAATTCAGTTGCTTTTTCATACAAAATTCCGATGAAACCTTTACGTAAGCCAACCATAGAAGGTGCACCATCTGTGCATACCTTTTGAATTTAATTAAAAATGTCCTCTCCTGTAGTGGTTCCTTTTAGCGGCTATAAAGCAGGCAATTCCTCAGTGACAGTGAACTCTTTATCAACACCTCGAATAAATATAGCCAGTTAGTAGTAGTCTATAATACGCCGGTCCTGGACCACCAATTTGTGCACAACGATATTTAGCTCTATTCTCCTCTTTTTGAGATCAAAACTATTTGTAGTGCTTAACAATTTAGCAGTCCATAAACGGTACAAAAATTTGCGGTAAAACCTCAGTAATTCTCTTGAAAATGGGAGAACCCGTTGATCCAGCAACTGGGAAATCTAGATCCTGACAGACCTCCTAAATTCTTTCTGGAGACTTAGGAGAAATCTTATTGATGGCAGACGTTAGCATCCGGACAAAATGTTTGATCGTCCAGTTGTAGATCCAAACATTCCTTGATCTTGGTCCCAAGTTTTCCGGCGGGATGTTCGAGGAACTTTCGTTCTCAAGAGGTATAAAATGCATAATGGACCTAATAAAACCATGTGTTTGAAATTATAAATACAACCTCCCTCCCCCTCCATATAATTGGAACTCACCGCACAGAACATTAAAATTTGAAATTGCATTACGTCATTTGCAACAACAGGAGTTCTAAAATTGTTATCTTTAATATTTTAGAAGATAAAAGAAAATTATGTTTTCCAGTTTCAAAACAAAAACCAAACTGAAGAATTCTACTAAAATCTTGTTTGTTTGCATATGATAATAAATCCATATTGTTGATGAAAAAATTCAAAAAATGACGATCAACTCAATGGTAAGCATCCTATACTGTACTCACTGACAGGACAAATAAGAAAAGACAAAATCCAGAAGCTTCATCAAATTTGGAAATACAGCTGCAAATGTTTCATATTTAAACAAAGAACACAACTTAAATGTTGTCAAAGCTCGATCTTTAGTAAGTTAATTCAAAATTGGCAACAAAAGTTATTAAAACCATTGATGACCGAAGGTGAATTTATCAGGTTCCATATTACCAAGTTTGCAGTGTTTTTTTTCCATGTCTTCTAGAAAAATTTGTATATATTCTGGTTTTGAATCATTTTCCATTAGCTTTTAGACGAGAGCACCGATTTGTTTGACACAGCTCTACTAACGTTATTCTATAATACGCCGGTCTTGGACCAAATTTGCCTTTGCACAACGAAATATTTAGCTCTATTCTGATTTTTGAGATCAAAACTACTTTTTCTGTTAACAATTTAGCAGTCCATAAACGGTACAAAAATTTGAGGTAAAACCTCAGTAATTCTGATTGAAAATGCATAAAAACAGCTGATATTTTAAAACATTCGGATACTGCAAATTTTATATTTTTTAATTTCACATTTTTTGCAGTTGGTGATTCATGAGCTAAAATTGTATAAATTCTGAATTTATTTCATCGCCACCATTTTATCGCGAGCTATAAACACCCATATTCACCTTCTTTGAATTTAGTGGTGTCGATTAATACTATATTATTCTACGTTAATTTACATCTTAATCAGCGTCCGTAGAGTGTCGTGGTTCCAGATTAATCGGCGGGAATCGACTCTGTATTGGACGAAGACGCGATTTGTGCTATCATCGGGGCCCGTCGGCTCTAATTAGTAGGCTAATTAGTAGGCTAATTTGAATTATTTTATTTGAAATTTCTATTACTACATCTATACAAGACCAGCTCGATCATCCAAACAAGTATCTGCTATTGAACGACGTTCCGGCGCCTAGCCTATCGGCTTTTAAGTCGTCGGACACAGAAAAATTTCACTGATATTTTCAATATCTAATTGGAATTTCGAAATTAATATTTGGACCGCGCCTTTTTCGGGCGCATATTTTATTTGATTCTCTGCTTTTTCGAGCAGTTTGACTATCTTTTTGGTATCCCACTCATTAAGGGGGAAAATTCCATTTGAAAGGACTCAGAATATCAACATAGAGAGATCTTCTGTCTTTGTCGGTCGTTTGGCGGTCGGTATTCTTGGAAGCCGGTACTTTCGGTTAGGCGTGCATGAGGGCCGCCCCGTACCCCGCGCTTCCCTAATACGTAAATCCGCGTCACTCTGCACTATTTTTTGTGCTCTTTTTTGTGAATTGGTGTTTTATTGAATTTATGCGAATATCAATTCTTTATCTCTCTTTCGCACACGCCATCCAGAACGATTATTTTAATATTTCGTACAATATATATTTGATGCAACAGCTGTCTAAATAAAAAACTTACGATATTTATTGGAAATAAAATTTATATAGACCGATAGAAATAACAGTTTATCTCTGAATAAACGAATTATTTAAAAAAAAGATATAAATTTACACATTTTTGTCTTTTGCGTAATCTTTGTTTTCTAAAATTTGACTATTATGCAATAATGTATCGTACGCCTCCTAAACGGCCCCCCTCTTTCGGGGACGTTTTGCTTCCTGATTCTCCTGGGGTGAATTGTGATGTTACGGTGAATAATGGTTCGCGTTCCGAGTCAACTGGGAACACTCCCATCCCTAAAAATACTCAAAGGCCATTCTGGCCAAATAAAGATGAATTATCTGATGACGAAATTCGTACTCAAATCCAACTTTGGCAGGAATGTCTGCAAGAAAGAAGCAATAGTAGACCTTGTAGCAGAAATCTAGCCCTTCAATATGTCACTGGTGGGGATCATACCTATGCTCAGGGCTTGAAGCCGTCTGCTTCTCAGAAGTCCGTCTCCCCTCTTAGTATGGACACTTCCATCTGTCCCACGAATTTTTCGGTCAACGCTGTTGCCAAAAAGATAGGCACTAAACGTCGAAAAAGAACTTCTACTTCTTCCTCTAGTAGTGATGATTCTGTTCCTCATCGTGATCCAGTCAGCGTTGAAGTCCAGGTACACCCTGAGAGGCCTGGTGTGAGGTCGGGCTCTTCTGCCTTGCGACGAAATGATTCTTTCTTCGAGATAACACCAAAAAAGAAAAAGAGAACTATACTACACAAAGATCTTGATGTTATTGAGGTAGTCAATTCTCAGAAAAATGTACGTAGCAATCGTAGTTCACCTGACACAATTCTAAATTCTAGGGCCAGTGGTCCCTCTGAGGGCCCTAATAATATTGAATCTTGGCGAAGCGCGCATTCCTCTGAGAATGCTTTATCAACTGACGCTAATAATCCTGAAGGCAAAATTCCTCCGATTGTCCTAAGAGATAAGTCCAAGTGGATAAGCTAAGATAAGCTCCGAAATACAGAGGCGGGGCTTTCAGTTTAGTAAAGCTCAGAATATTGCAGATGGTATCCGTATATTTCCAGTGTCTATTGCGGATTATCGTGGTATTACGAAATTTTTTCTCCTAGATCAGATACCCTTTCACACCTTTCAGCATCCTTCGGAGAAGCTTCTCAACGTGGTTTTTCGTGGTGTTCCCTTGGAGATCGAGGTTGGAGACGTGCGTACTGCCCTTGTGGAGATGGGCTTTCATCCGGAAGCCGTAGTTAGAATGCGACGTCCTCGCAGCAACGTTCTCATGCCCCTCATTCTGGTAAAGCTCCCCAGAACAGAAAAGAACATCTATCATGTCAAAGAAATTCTTAAGTTAGACGTGTCAGTAGAGTCATTGCGCTCCAAGTCCGAAATAGGTCAATGCTTCAGGTGTCAGCGGTTTGGGCATGCCCAATCTCGCTGCACTGCTCAGAGAAAATGTGTTGCCTGCAGGGAGGAACATGCTGCCAGCGACTGTAACAGACCAAAATGCGATCCTCCAACTTGCGCCAACTGCGGTGACAAACACCCTGCTAATTATAGGGGCTGCCCACGCTTTCCGCGTGTTAGACCGGCACCTCAGCGTGCCATACCAAACAAAAGTCCTGCAGCCCGGGTCGTTCCCGGTAAGTCATATTCACAGGCGGCCTCTGCGCCCACTTGGACCTCGCAAAATAAGGCTCGTGCCACCCCTTCCTCAGTGGTCACTCCAGCTAATTCTCCTAAGCCAACTCGAAGCATTATGAAGACTTCTTCTGGTAGGTCCCAGCCTGAAAGTAACAGCATCGCTCTGATGCTGGATGCTCTTCAAGGATTACTCGTACAAATCGCCATAGTCACCTAGGCGATTAGAGCTGCCTACCCAACTCTCAGGTCTTCAGTATGAATTTCCAAACAAATCGTGCTTTTCCGAACATCAAGATGGCTGCCTGGAACGCTTGTGGAATCCGTTGCAAGAGACAAGAACTTTTGGTTTTTCTCTCTGAGCATGTGATTGACGTCCTTCTTCTCAGTGAAACCTGGCTTAGACCAGGTGACAGATTTGTTTTGCCCAACTATAAGATTTACAGATCTGATCGTCTAATCGGTAGACGTGGCGGGGCTGCAATCGCGGTCCGGTCCCACTAAGATCATAACCGACTTCCTCTTCCTAGTCTCCGCTTTCTTGAGGCTGCAGCCGTCACACTTCAAATTAGGGGTTTTGGCCCCCTGTCCATAATCTCTGTTTATGCCCCTCCCACTCGGGCTTGTGACTTGGACGACTACGTCCAACTATTTCGTGGTAACACTCCGGTCCTCGTTGCCGGTGACCTGAATGCAAAGCATCCCTCGTGGGGATGTGCGACGACAAACGTCTTCGGTAGGAAACTATTTTCTTTCGTTTCTTCCAATTCTGTCGACGTGCATTTCCCGAGCACGCCAACGTATTTCGGGCCCGGCACGAGGCCGGATGTCCTAGATATCGCCCTTTCGAGGGATATCCCTTTTTCGATTTTCGTCGAGAGTGCTGCGGAGTTGTCGTCTGACCACAACCCGATTTTAATATCCTTTGGCGGTGAGGCCGGTTTTTCCGGCTGCGGACTTGTGCGAAGGGTTGACTGGGCTGAGTTTGGTACATTGGTCGATCAGCTTGTTGAGGACGTTCCGTCTGAAATCACTGATTCCCAAAGTTTGGAGGGTTTGGCCTCTGGGCTTTCTCATAGCATTACCGAGGCAATGTCGAGAGCAACAACAACTTCTGTCCCGATCTCTGATGGGTGGATTCCCTCGGATCTTGTTGATTTGCTGAGGGAGAAGCGCAAGGCTCGCAAAAGGGCGCAACGCACTCGCTGCCCCTTAGATATCGCCCGAGCCAACTTGCTATCTAATACCCTGCGAGACGAACTCAGAGACTTTCATAGTGAGAGGTGGTGGGCCAAGGTTTCATCTGTCTCTGTCTCTGACGGCTCCATTTGGAAACTGGCGAGATCCCTTAAGAGAAGCAAAACTCCTTCCACTTACGGACCTATCTATGGGCCGGATGGGCTGGTGTATGACAGCGAGGGTAAAGCTGAAATTTTTTCCGAGCACTTACAAACAGTATTTGCGGGTGTCGAGGGTGACAATGAGTTTGAGGTCTTTGACGAGGAGGTCGAACGGTTTATTCAGTCTTTGTCTTGTGCTACTGGTGATCCCATTCCGCCAGCTACTGTTGACGAGATAAAATTCCACATAAAAAGTCGCAAAAGTGGTAAAGCCCCTGGGTACGATGCAATTTCGAACACCGCATTGAAAAAGTTGCCGGATAGGGTCGTTCTGGTCCTCTTGAATATTATCAACGCCATGATACGTTTAAGATATTTCCCGTCCATCTGGAAACATGCTCGCGTCCGGGTAATACAAAAGAAGGGCAAGGACAGTCACTTCCCTCACAACTATAGACCAATAAGTTTGCTCTCCAATGTCTCAAAAATCGCGGAGGCTATCCTTCTGAACCGCCTTAGAGCTGAAATAATCGAAACCAACATCTTGCAGGATGAGCAGTTTGGTTTTAGGGAGGGACTGAATTCCAACTCCTCAGAGTTACCGAGGAAATTAGAAACGCCCTTGAAAGACGCGAGTCTACCGGCGCAGTTTTTGTGGACGTCAGGAGTGCCTTCGACTCTGTTTGGCACGCTGGGCTTCTCTTTAAAATGCATTCTGCCGGGATCAATCCAAATATTATAGACCTTATAAAGTCCTACCTCACGGGACGATCGTTTGACGTGGCAGTTGACTCTTCTGTCTCCTCCAACAAGCCCATCCTAGCTGGGGTCCCACAGGGGTCTCTTCTCGGCCCGGAATTGTTCCTGGTTTTTATGTCTGACATACCAAAGGCGGCAGGTACCAAGTTGGCCATATATGCGGACGACACGGCGATTTACACGTCGTCGAGATTGGATGCCCTGATCTGCACTAGGTTGCAGGGTGCTATCGACGACCTTCTTTCCTGGTCTACGAAATGGCGATTAGCCATAAACCATGAAAAATGCGTAGCCATTCGATTCTCGAGGAAAAGAACTGCCCCTCCAGAAAATATCTTTATCGAGGATGTCCGCCTACCATGGAGCTCCACCGTTAAATACCTTGGTATGACGCTGGACTCCAGGCTTACCCTAAAGCACCATTTTACAAATACCGTGGCTAAATTTATAGCAGCGAGGTCCTCTGTATCTTAGTTTCTGTGCAGCAAAAGCCAACTTAGTATAAAAGTAAAACTTTTAGTTTACACAACTTTTTTGAGACCAATTCTAACGTATGGCTCCTTAGTTTGGTCCAGTGCTGCAATTACTCATCGTAAGAGATTCAATGTCCTACAAAACAAGATCCTCAGATATATCATTGGCGCGCCTTGGTATGTCAGAAATGTACAAATCCACCAGGACTTAAAGATTCCAACTCTTCTCCAACACGCTGCTCTAATGGCCGAGAACACCTTTACAAGGGTATCTCGATCCGACAACCCCTTGGTTAGGGAATTGGCTCACCTCGATCCCGACAGGCCTCCCCCTCGGGTGAGGGTGCCCCGGATATCTACAACCACCGAGGCTTAGCCCGATTTGCTTTTTCAGGCTGTTTCGACTGGATCTGCTGTCTTGGCATTTTTTTTTCTTGTCTGTGTGAGGTCCCATTTACACTTTTGCCATGCTTGTTTTTATCTTTAAATTATTAAACTCGTTTTATTTCTACACTGATTGTTTTGTATTGTCTGATCGATTTTGCCCTCCTGGCTCTCTTGCTAGCCCCAAATTTGGTTTTTTTTTCTTTTTTTTTGCCTCTACTGACGACATTTCAGCATAATTTGTTAAAATCAACGGGGGATGGTCCCGTACTAAGTAGATGACAAAAGGGTTTAAGGGCCAACGTCCAACCCTAGCAATGAGATGGAAGACCTTCGTATCCATTTTTGACAAGTAGACATGATAAGAATGAAGTTAGGCAGTGAAGGCAGGTAATATTACAGACTTACCAAATTAAATCTGGCGTTGCCAACCTGGTGCACTTCACCTTGGACACACTGTATGTTGCTAATATTTTTATAAATATGTACTTCCTGCTTTATCATGTCAGATATGTCTAGAATGTGGAATCTAAAACAGAAACCTGTTACAATTGAACAAAAGATAACTAGTATAGAAGCTTTCAGTACTTGCAGAACACTTTTGTGCAGTGAAATAGAACTAATAGTTATACAAAAAGAGATATATCGAATAGATTTAGAAGCAACAAATAAAGAAGTAGTTTTTATTTTAATCTTAGCATTAAATAAATTATAATTACCGCCACTTTTCAAATTTGTTAAATGTCAAGTTAAAACTCAGAGTAACCAACCTCAAACAGACTAAAATCCTAAAGTTTTCGAATATATTAATTTTCTTAACAGCCATGCCCCAGCTAAGCCTTTCTAAAGTTTTTATGCCCCCTCCCCTCGTGTAACATATACATAATTTTTAATATTAAAAAATTGAATTAGAACAACTATTGTTTAATTTTGACACCGAAATCTAGCATTGCATTTAAAGGAACCGGAGCAAAAGGGTTCAACTCGTGTCGAGTCCATTTTCAAATTGTCCCCCTGTGGGGCGTAGTCCCCACGTTGGAAAACACTGTTTTAAAGCAATTAAAAGGCCGAAATAGAATGAAATATAAGCGTTATACGATCTTTTTGCATCACTTCTTTAGAAACACCTAGTGCACAAAATCATGTCTTATAACACTTGTAGCACACAAACAAATTCAACTGAAGTAGGTTGGCTGCACCAAAATCCCTGCTTTGTTGTTTAATTATGTAATTCACCCAGTATTTTAGAATAATATAATATATCATTGCTGCATCTCATTTGCAATAACATTTTAATCTTACAACATTTTCGCCTTAGAACAAGACAAGAAAGAATAAATTATTTTTTATTTAAACTGGTATTTTGCTCTCAATTAGGTACTTCCCAAGAATTGATATAGTGATCCAATTAAATCGACATGTTTCATTTATTTAGATACAATCACTTCAAATCTAATTTTATCTACTTTAAAATCGATAGGGTCTTGCGCAAGCTGGTGCATGGGCATGTTTCGATGAATTCAACAGGATCGAACTTGAAGTACTATCCGTTGTGGCCCAACAAATATTAACTATACAGATGGCAATAGCTGCCAAATTAGAAAGGTTTATTTTCGAAGGGACTGAATTGTCTTTGGACCCAACTTGTACAATATTCATCACAATGAATCCAGGGTAAGCATATCTTGCTACTTATATCTTGATTAAACATTTTCATCTTTTTATATTATGCTTTCTATGATCAGATAGTAAGTATTTATATTATACAGTTTTATATGCTTGATTTAAATTATTTGAAAATATAATATTTATTTTCATTTTAATTTAGCTACGCTGGAAGACAAGAACTACCGGATAATTTGAAAGTTCTATTTAGAACTGTGGCGATGATGGTACCCGATTATGCAATGATTGGCGAAATTTCGTTATATTCATACGGTTTTAGCCAAGCAGCAAGGTTGGATACACATTATTTTAACGTTTCAATTCTAATATATTTCATTATAACTTACAGTTTGGCTCAAAAAATCGTCCACACATACAAGTTATGTTCAGAACAATTATCTTCCCAAAATCACTACGATTACGGCATGAGGGCGGTAAAATCCGTACTCTTAGCTGCCGGTGCGCTTAAGAGAGCGTATCCCAAATTCGATGAAGCTCAATTGGTGCTTCGCGCCATAATCGATGTAAATTTGCCCAAATTTTTATACCAAGATATTCCGTTATTCGAAGGCATTTATTCCGACTTATTCCCCGGCATCGAAGTGCCGAAATTTGATAGGGACGAATTAATTCGTTGTTTAATCGACGAGTTAACCCGGAAGAATCTGCAACCAACACCGTGGTTCGTGGAGAAAACGATGCAAATTTATGAGATGATCTTGGTGAGGCATGGCTTGATGATTGTTGGCGGACATATGGGTGGCAAAACCTCAGCTTATCAGGTATTGTATCTACTTTTTTATTGCCCTTATTAGTCAAACAATATCCCACATAACAGAAATAGTTTAAATTTCAAACATGTAATAAGATATTTTTGGGGGTAGTTTTGAAAAGGGGATAGAATGGATATGATTGTTGAGGTTAAGGATATGATTCAGAAAAGGACGTAGCATGAAATTTAGAAGTCTAAAATGTGGCCCCGATAATGCAGCATGGAAAACCAACTTTAACAACAAGCAAGTAATTTTAGACGATATGGGGAAGTCACAGGCTGAGCACCCTATGAAATAAAAACATTTAAACACGATACGCAAGTTGGGATACCAATATGGCATTGCCAACAACAAAGGAGTGCTGTGAACGAAGAAGCTGTGGTTTTGAAAAGGTAATCCAGTTATTCTTTGCGAACACCAGAAGCTGCAAATTTGTCACGAATGATGATCTTCAATATATGTGTATACTGTAGGAAGGATTTCAAGAATTATTTAGAAGTGGATTGCAGTGACAAAAGCGTCACCCTCTAAAGAGGATGTGGGGATTATCTGCACCAATGAAAATACGTTGCCACCAGTATGGGTTGTCTGGTGCTTTTGCTTTAGTGCAAAATAAATTGAAAGACAATATCGCAGGTAGCACAGTGACAATACTTTTACGCCATAATTTGGTCATCGGTTAGGACCTTACAACTTTAAATATGACGTCTAAATGACGGTAGGAGCATGTGATTATGTCACAGGCCAGACGTAAAAATGGATCAAGTACAACTCGATAAAACATTATTTCGTCTAAAAAGTTTCGGCATTTTTTCGTCGCCAAAGTCTTTTGGAAAAAATGCCCAATTAATAACATCGATGTGACGTGATCGTTCTATCTGGGATGTGATATCCGCAGGAGGAAGCCCTGTACTACTGATTCTGGACAATCATAAATCCTATTTGATTGTAATGTTAGCGGGTTCAAATCAAACGATATTCGGTTTAAAACGATATATTAACTAAACACTTAATTTTAATTATAACAACAAATAATAACACGAATGACACTATCTAACTATATATGTACAGATTATTTATATGTCTGATTTATATTTATTTATTTGTCTTCGCGACACGCACGGCTCTTTTATCAAGACTGGCTTTCTCGCTAGGTGACCCATTTATATATGCCCCGGTGATTATTTCTCGATCAATCCATCTCGATCTGGGCAAGTTCGGGAGGATGACTCATCGGTCACCGTCACGGAGTGTGACGTCATCATCACGCGCGGCGCTGACTCATCAGATGATCATACAGGGTTTTGGAATTGGAATGTTGTGTATTTGAGTCAAAAATAGTTTACCTCAGCTGTTAATCCCTCAATCGAGCTCCAATACAAGAAAATCTGGTAAAATCTGGTGTCAGGGCTAGGGGAGAGGGAGGGGGAGGGAGGGTGGAGGTCTTAATAGAATTCTTCTGTATCTGTTATGCGGAATACTGTTTTAAAAAAATCTGTTAGAAATTAATTTTTTGCCGTCTTCTTGGCTCGGTATCTTTGCCTTTTTTGTGTGTTATCTCTTCAGTTTCAATTAAAGCATTGTTACAAAGTGCAGTGGCATTTGTCCTACATATTTCTTTGCTATCTCTTGCCAAACCATTCTTTGAATTCATCAGTGGTCAATTATTGTCGGTCTTATGTTTAGAATGAACGAGTTGAAAGAAATGACAGGGACAGATTCTCGCGTGAGGAACAAGTCTCCTTCTCAATAGATTGTAATGTTTCTGCCAAGACCAGCTATGGAACAAGTCTTGTAAGTGGTTTCTGACCAGAAGTAGAGAGAAGAAAATCTCTTCCTAAAGGAGTGCCTACGATTGCTACTGCCACACCCTGCAAAAATTTTAGCCGAAGATAAAAAAGGGAGGTCTTATTTTCAAGAGGAAGGGCAGAGACTATGAAGGAATCAACGTAGAACAAATTTATTGGGCCAATATTGGTTAAAAAATGAAAAATATATTGGTGATATATTTTTTTGCCAACATTTTGCAATATATAGGTCCATCATATATAAAATTATTAGTCCAATATTGCTTTTGTTATTGGTAAAATATTGGCATGTCTACTCTCTATAATATTGGTCCATTCTGAATAAAATTATTAACCCAATATTGGCTGTAATAATAATAGTCCAATATTTTGGGTCTTTATTATATCGAGAGTAGTGGCTAAAATGTTGCAGCATCAAATTTAACGATTAACCAATAATGTGGAAAGTTATTATCCCTACAAAATATTGGTGTATTATTTGCTTTAACAATTTGACCAATATTTGAAAATTTATTGTAATATTGGGGCAATGTTGATATAATAATATTGGCGTCAATTACATTAAAAAATATTGACCCAATATTGGTAAAATAAATTTAATATTGGCCCAATGTATTTATATGCGCCCAATATTGGACCATTATATTTGTTCTCCTTTGGGAATCAATTTAACACAGCTTGAATTAGTTAGCTTTTATTTTTTAAACTGTCCTAACCATTCCCAAACTATGTCCAATGTACGGGGTTACTTTGAACAATATGCAATGCCAAGATTTTTGTTGTGAGGCAAATTTCACAAACTCAAAAAGAAAAATCCACATTTGGAACCACCAAATTATTAAAATTATCCAATCTGTCTCAGGTCATACAGGGGGCCTCCGCAATTAATTCATGCAGTTTTAATGTTCACCAACTAATTAGAACAAATGAATGAATACAGTATGTTTATACGTTTTAGAATCTAGCAGAAGCTTTGGGGAAACTAGCCCAAGAAAAAATAGCCAAACTAAAAGAATTCAAAGTGATATATCGCATAATCAATCCAAAAGCAATTTCTATGGGAAAACTTTACGGCCAATTCGATCCAGCTTCCCACGAATGGTCCGATGGGGTCTTAGCAACGACGTTCAGAGAATTCGCAAACGCCCAAACCACAGATAGGAAATGGATTTTATTTGATGGACCGGTAGATGCTGTTTGGATTGAAAATATGAACACTGTTTTGGACGATAATAAAAAGCTCTGTTTGATGTCAGGGGAGATTATTCAGGTAAAATTTTCCGTAATTTTTCATACACCATCTACATATTACATATAAATTTTATAGATGTCGAATAAAATGAATTTGATATTCGAACCGGAAGATTTAGAATTCGCTTCGCCTGCTACCGTTTCCAGATGTGGAATGATTTATATGGAACCACGGCAATTAGGTTGGAAACCATTCTTGGTCTCCTATTTAAACAATTTAACCAAAACTCTTCTTACGGAACAACTAGAATTGATAGAGGAATTGATAGACTGGCTGGTGCCACCGTGTTTTGAATTCATGCGTTTAAATTGCAAATATTTCGTTGTAACATCAGAGATTCACTTGTTTTTCTCGTTTACACGGCTATTTACGTGCATGCTGGTAGAAGAGACTCAAGTCAGTACAGTTTGGTTGCAATGCATATGCATATTCTGCCTAGTTTGGGGGTTGGGCTCGACGCTAACCGGAGATGGTCGTAGAACTTTTGATGTGTTCTTTAGGAAAATACTCAACGGTGAAGATAAAGCGTATCCCAAACCTAAATCGTTTAAGTTAGCGAAGAATCAGTTATTTCCCGAAAGATCCATAATTTATGATTGGATCTACGATAAACGAAATAATGGTACTTGGATATCTTGGTCTGATACCATCGAGCAAAAACAAGTTATCCCACCTACCGCAAAAGTATTAAATTAAATTTAACTTATTTTATTGATCAATCTAATTTGATTTTTTTTTTAATATAAGGTGAATGAAATAATAATACAAACTAACGATTCGTGTTGCCAGAAGTACTTCCTCAAAACTTGTTTAGCCAATAATATTGCGATACTCTTTGTTGGTCCTACAGGAACGGGGAAATCAGCGATTGTTTTAGATCACTTAGTCAATCTTCCAAAAAGAAATTTTTACCAAACGTTGTTAATTTCAGCGCCAGAACTTCGTCTAATATGGTAATTTTTTGCAATATTCCACCATATTATATTATTATGGTAAAATATTATTAATTTATTTTAGACACAAGAGGTTGTTATGTCCAAACTTGATAAACGCAGACGAGGTGTTTATGGCCCGTCTATGGGAAAGAAATGTGTACTCTTTGTAGACGACGTTGGTATGCCTCAGAAGGAGCAATGGGGTGCCCAACCTCCTGTGGAATTATTAAGACAATGGTTGGATCATGGACATTGGTTTGATAAAGACACTTCTGTATTACAGCTAGTGGATATGGTTGGTTGTAATTTATTTTAACCCAATTTTTTTCTGTACTATTCTCCATTTCAGATGTTTGTTGGTGCTATGGGTGCTCCTGGAGGTGGTGCCAATATGGTTACCTGCAGGTTCCTGCGACATATGCAGATAATATGCATGGACTCCTTCGAGGATAATACGTTGAATAAGATATTTTGCTCCATTTTGGATTGGCATTTCTCTAAAGGTTACATAGAAGTAATTTCCAGGTGTTCGAAGGTAGTTTTTGCTAAATTGATTCTATTGAAGGACCTGTATTTTAATCTGATTCATCTTACTTTAAAGATGGCTGTTGGAGCCACAATGGATGTGTACAAACAAGCGATGTCTACATTTTTACCCACACCGGCGAAAGCCCACTACATGTTCAATTTACGCGATTTTGCTCGCGTCATCAAGGGTTTAATGTTGATTCCTCCAGCTCGGATGCAAGATCCTGACAAATTGATTAGACTTTGGATACACGAAAGCTTTCGAGTTTTCAACGATAGATTGATAGATGAAGATGAGAAGTAAGTTGTATCTATTATTTTACAAGTTTATGATTGCACAATTTTAGGAGACAAATGTTTGAAATTGTCAAACGATCGTGTTATCAAAATTATCGCCAACATATGGATAAAGTCCTATCTGATTATATAACTGAAACAACGCCGTTGTCCTTGGAATTGATACGGAATCTCTTTTTTGGAAACTATATTGAACCTGATGCAGATCCAAAAATATATGACGAGGTTTGTAATTAATTTTCATATTATTCATGCTTATCCTCAATGCTGTGTCTTCAATGTTGTGTAGTATCGGTCATATAAAAAGTAACAAATCTTGTTTTAATACAACAATTTAAAGATACTTTTGCACACTTAAAGAATTCCAAAAAAATGATCACCACGACCTTTCTGGGCGATGGAACAGTCTTTGCTTTTTTCGGAGCTGATTCGCCCGGAAAAATCTTCTGCTTCGAACTGTTTCTTGGTCTCCGATATATAGTGGTGGATCCAAGTCTCATCCACGGTTACGAAATGCATGAAGAAATTCCTTGAATTGCGCTGAATCCTGGCTCGATTTCGTTTTTGCTCCGGTGTGAGCAAAAACGAAAGCTTTTCCATGCTCAAAATTTCGTATAAGATATAGCCAACGTGTTCCTCTGAGATGCCTGTTGTGGAAGAGTGTGGAAAGAGATAGCAGTCTTTCGGCGATCAACTAATACGACGTCATGAATCTTGTCGACCTTTTCATCGTTGGTAGCGGTTTTTGGGCGTCCACTGCGTGGTTTTTCATTTGTGCTTGTGCGACCACGTTTGAACTCGCTCATCCAGTTGGTAGTCCACAAAAAACAAGAAGATGACTTTCAAACTGGATGGTGCAACAATGGAGCAGTTCATCTCCATCATGGTCAAATTAATAGGATCAGCAAGATTCTGATCCGATCCTATTTTAATTGGATTGGTCAAGAGATTCTGCCCACAGATCAAATAATTAATGCAGAATTATATCGAGCCATCTTAAGGTACCTAAGGAATAATACGAGAAGGCAACGCCACAATCAGCTTTCATTCTACAATAGTTTTGGAGGAAACAAAACATAAAAATGGAGTCAATGCTCTCTACACAGAGGATGGCTCATAAAAATGGAATCAATATCTATTTTTAAATGGCTAGAAATTGGCAAGAAATTTGCGACTCTGGTGCTTAAAAACTGTGTCTCAAAAAATATTTGTAACCATTTAAAAAATTGAGACTCTCTATATAAAAGGCTTTGTCCTGATAGACTTCCAGCTCAAATTGCTAAGGTTAGAAATTCGAAATTTGGTGAGGGTGCTGATTATGTATTGTAGACGTCATTTAAGGTGGTATTTTTCGAAATTTCACCCCTAAATGGATGAAAGAGAGTGGCAAACTTTGTAGTATAAAATATATACGTGACCAATACTATACAGGGTTTCTCACGGTAGGGGTTCGTTAGAAGTTTTCGCCGTTAGAAAAAACTTAGAATTCTGAATTTCTGGACTTAAGAACTCACTCCCGGTAACACCGGAAGTCGCCATTAACTTTCTTATTTTAAATGGAACACCCCATATATTATCTCATTTTTGAATTCCCGAGGAAATTTCATGATGAGTTCTATATAGTTTCCCTATACCTATTTTCATTTGTTCTAAATTTTCTTGTTTTATTTTAGTGTTTTGTTTTTATTTTTGCGTTTCAATCATGTGCTTTTTTTGCTTCGAATAATAAACAATGTTTACGTTCCTGTCAAAACTCACATGAAAACAGAAAATATGAAATAACAAGAAAATCGTAAAAAATAGATATAGGAAAAATTGGTCATAAAATTTTAGACACCCTGTATGTAATAAATCAGTTGTCAAAGTGAATTTCTTTGAAGATGATGAAATTACCATTCTGAAGCTTCGATAAATCTACTCAAATAGTGCTTACCACCAGTTGAAAATGGGTAAAAGGCGCAAGTATTGAAAATAAGGCTACATATTTCAAAATTTTCAAAATAATCAAGATATCTAAGAAACAAATGAAAATAGGTTATGTAGGTTATGTTATGCAGTAGATATGAGTTATAATAATAACACTTACACTACAGTACTTACGGTACCATCGATGATGTTGCCTCAATTTTAATCTCAACTTTTTTTTTATTTCAGATTACCGACTTGGACGATTTAACCGAAAAAATGGAATACTACCTCAACGATTATAATCTAATATCAAAGTCGCCTATGGATCTCGTCATGTTTAAATTTGCAATCGAACACGTCTCCAGAGTATCTCGCGTATTGAGCCAAGATAACGGTAACGTCCTATTAGTAGGAATTGGCGGATCTGGTCGGCACAGTTCGGTTAAATTAGCCGCGTCCATGGCCGAATACTATCTCTTCGAGATTGAATTATCGAGGAATTACGGATGTTCGGAATGGCGAGATGATCTAAAATCGTTGCTGTTAAAAAGCGGATGCGAAGGAAAACCGACTGTGTTTCTTTTTGCCGATACCCAAATAGCTGATGAATCGTTCACTGAAGATATAAATATGATATTGAATACCGCTGATATTCCAAATTTGTACGCCGCTGATGAGAAAGCGGATATTTTGGAAAAAATGCAAATCGCTGCTAGGGATAGCAGCAAGAAAATTGATTCGACACCCTTAGCCTTATACAATTTCTTTATCGAAAGAGTCAAAAGTAACTTACATATAGCCTTGGCGATGAGTCCAATAGGAGACGCCTTCAGGAAACGCTGCCGAATGTTTCCTTCACTAGTTAATTGTTGCACCATAGATTGGTTCTTCTCCTGGCCACCGGATGCCCTAGAAAAGGTGGCATACATGTTTTTACAAGAAACTGATATAGAGCCATCTATGGTGAATATTTGCGTGAGAATGTGCCAATATTTCCACACGACTGTCACCAAAGCGTCGCAATTGTTTTATAAGGAGCAGAAGCGAAAAACTTACGTGACACCAACTGCTTATTTGGAGCTGATCCAAACGTTTAAGTCCTTATATTACATGAAAGTTGATCAGATTACCCTGCAAAGAAATCGATACGAAACCGGATTGGATAAATTGGATTTTGCCGCCGGTCAAGTTGGTCTGATGCAGGACGAGCTGCACGCTTTACAACCGAAATTGATCGTGGCTTCGGCCAAAACAGAAAAATTAATGATAAAAATCGAGCAGGATACTGTGATCGTTGAAGGTAAAAAAGAAATCGTAGCTGCCGACGAAGCGTTGGCGAACGAAGCTGCGGCTGCTGCGCAAGCTATCAAGGACGATTGCGAATCAGATTTAGCCGAAGCAACACCAGCATTAGAAGCCGCATTACAAGCTTTGGATACTTTAAAACCAGCCGATATTGTTATCGTCAAATCAATGAAAAATCCTCCTTTCGGTGTTAAACTAGTTTTGGAATCGGTGTGCGTTATGAAAGGGTTAAAACCTGATAGGAAACCGGATCCTTCTACCGGTCGGATGGTCGAAGATTATTGGGGACCTTCAGTAAAACTATTGGCGGACATGAAATTTTTAGAAAACTTAAAAACCTACAATAAAGATAATATCCCACCGCCCGTAATGAAACGGATCAGAGATAAGTATATACCGGATAGGGAATTCGATCCGGAACGTATTAAAAACGTGTCGACCGCTTGTGAAGGATTATGCAAGTGGGTGAGGGCCATGGAGGTATACGACAGGGTTATAAAAATCGTCGCCCCTAAAAAAGCACGTTTAGCGGAAGCTGAAGCTGAATTAGCGGCTCAAATGGACACCTTGAATGAGAAACGGGCACAACTGCAAGAGGTTACCGATAAATTGCAAGCTTTAAATGATGAATTCGCCGCCGAAACTAAAAAGAAAAAGGAGCTCGAAGATCAAATCGATATCTGTTCGCAGAAGCTAGATCGAGCTGAGAAGTTGATTGGTGGTTTGGGCGGTGAGAAAACGAGATGGTCTGAAACCGCTGTTTACTTACATAGTCTTCTTGGAAATGTTATTGGGGATGTGTTGTTATCGGCAGGAATGGTAGCTTATTTAGGAGCATTTACTATAGATTACAGGTAAAATGTTTTTTGTACTCGTTTATTAAAATGTGTTATTCCGCGGTTGCATTTGAGTGTGGGAAGTTGATTTTTCCGCACTAATGCGTGAAGTAAATATTGCGGTTAAAGAAATAAACCATTATTACGGTAATGAATTATTATTATGAAACTGTTTGTTTCAACTAAATTTGGCGCAAATGGTTTCATAATTTTTTTTACATCGGATTGAACAAATTTCCAACGCACTCTTTCCACTTCAATTCAAGAAACTTCAAAAAATACATTTCGAAATATTGACCGCTTATTAAGGCGTTGAAGAACGTTAACCTCGTAACCTATATGCGATCTGCAGGAACAAAAAGATATCGTTGGATTATCAAATCTGGGCTGTCTGACGAACGACCCATCAATTCAATATTTTTCAAAATATGAACTTTATAACAAAATGTCTTTAATAATAGTAGTAGTGAAGTGCAATTTACTCGTATCATTGTATGCGAATCGATTTATCATCTGTTACATGCGTATATGTCTGTGTGTCTTAATTTGACAAACATTGTGTTGTTTAAAAGTTGAAATTTACGCAAGTATGGCGACGAAAAGAAAGAAAGTTGTTGTATCGATGGAACAAAAACTTGAGGCAATTAGGAGACTAAACAAGAGAGAGACACTGCAGAAGGTAGCTGACGACTTTGGCGTTGGACGGGTAACAGTAGAAGACTGGAAAAGAAAGAGAATAAAAATAGAAAAATGGAGTACTTACATCAAGAGTTACGGAGGATGCAATAAAAGAATGAAAGGCTATGAAAAAAATGTGACTATGTTAGTGAAGCTTTGTATGTTTGGTTTAGACAGTTCGGGGACAAAGGTGTGCCTATTTCAGGGGGCCTATTTTACAGCAAAAGGCGTTGCATTTTCGTATTGAATTCAATGCAGGGAACTCAGATTTCACAGCAAGTGTAGGTTGGTTCGACCGAAGGGAAAAACGCTACGGTATCCGTCAGTTAAGTGTTTGTCGTGAAAAACTATCATCGAATTTTGAATAAATGGAAGCATTCAGGAAAAGATTTCCGGTATCTATTAAATTTGAAAGCCTAACCGATGATCAGATATTTAACTGTGATAAGACAGGACTTAAGCCCCTAGCTACAAGCGCAATAAGGAAAGACTTGCAATGATTGGAAAATCCAAAAATCCTAGAGCCTTTAAAACAGTCAAAGATTGGTTTTTGAAGGAATTCATTCCTTCAACAGATAAGTTTTTGAAAGAAAATAATTTACCTAGAAAAGCAGTTTTGTTGCTTGATAATGCTCCAACGCAGCCTAATGCAGAGGAGCTTCAAGATGGTGATATTAAGGCAATGTTTCTGCCTCCCAATGTAACGGCCATATGCCAATTAATCTATGGATAAAGGTGTTTCAGAAACGATAAAAAGAAACTATCGCAGGAAACTACGCCACAGTGATAGAAGAAGGACAAGACATGATTGAAAAATTGAAACGCCTCAATGTAAAAGATGTTGCTTATTGGGTTGCAAGTGCCTGGGCTGGCGTAAGGTCTTCAACAATTGTCAAATCATGGAAGAAGCTGCTAGGTGATGATGAAAGTATGGAAACGGAAAGCACAGATGAAATCGAAGAAATTCTACCTTTAATGCAACGTATCCATGGATGTGATGATGCATCTTTGCAAGACATCGACACTTGGATGAAGGATGATGACCAGTATGAAATAACTGATGAAGAAATTGTCGCTCTTGTCAATTGCGATGACAACGACATTGAAGATCAAGATGAAGCACCAGCTGTTGAGCCGCTCAGAATTTCACATAACGACGGAGTTAAGACTCTAGAAACTGCAATTAAATACATTGAGCAACAAGAAGAAGCTACAGAAATCGACATAATGATGCTGGCACATTGTACCCGACATTGCGCATTTATTCCCGGATGAAGATCGACAAAGAATTCCAAACCACAATGTTTGATTTCAACAAGACGACGCTCCACCACATTATGGAGTTGATGTTAGCCTGTTTTTGAATAACGTTTTTCCAGGTCGTTGGATTGGACGTCGAGGATCTATTGAATGGCCTGTTAGGTCGCCCGATTTAAGTGACTTAGATTTTTTTCTCTGGAGCCATTTAAAAAATTAAATTTACAAAGAGAAACCACAAAATTTACAAGACCTGGAAGCCAGAATCAGGCATGAAATTGAAGAAATACCACCTAATTGGCTGCAAAATTCTTTGCGTAATTTTTGTGATAGATTAGGTTATTGTCAAGCTGCAGAGGGTCTTCAATTTGAACATTGAATAAAGTATTATGAGTATTTTCTCTAAAATTTTATTATTAAAGCGTATGCAAAAAATATCAAGTCATTTCAAGAAGAAAAAAGAGGAATACAAATCAACAAAAAAATTACTTGGTTGCCATTAAAAAAAAAATTAATACATTTTCATGGAAATAGGTTGACATAAAAAAGCCACGAGTAGTCTAAGACATGGAAACTAATTAGTAAAAAAACTTTTGTTAAAGACATTTTGTTACCCTGTATGAACCAATGTGTTCTGTGCCGTTCGAAACTGGCTGTTCGACGTTGTACTAACGGTACAGTTTTGCCACATCTTCGGTTTTTCCCCAAGAAACAAGCGACCATTTGTTTTTGTCAACCGGTCATGCGTGAGATTAAACATTTTCATCTTTTTATATTATGCTTTCTATGATCAGATAGTAAGTATTTATATTATACAGTTTTATATGCTTGATTTAAATTATTTGAAAATATAATATTTATTTTCATTTTAATTTAGCTACGCTGGAAGACAAGAACTACCGGATAATTTGAAAGTTCTATTTAGAACTGTGGCGATGATGGTACCCGATTATGCAATGATTGGCGAAATTTCGTTATATTCATACGGTTTTAGCCAAGCAGCAAGGTTGGATACACATTATTTTAACGTTTCAATTCTAATATATTTCATTATAACTTACAGTTTGGCTCAAAAAATCGTCCACACATACAAGTTATGTTCAGAACAATTATCTTCCCAAAATCACTACGATTACGGCATGAGGGCGGTAAAATCCGTACTCTTAGCTGCCGGTGCGCTTAAGAGAGCGTATCCCAAATTCGATGAAGCTCAATTGGTGCTTCGCGCCATAATCGATGTAAATTTGCCCAAATTTTTATACCAAGATATTCCGTTATTCGAAGGCATTTATTCCGACTTATTCCCCGGCATCGAAGTGCCGAAATTTGATAGGGACGAATTAATTCGTTGTTTAATCGACGAGTTAACCCGGAAGAATCTGCAACCAACACCGTGGTTCGTGGAGAAAACGATGCAAATTTATGAGATGATCTTGGTGAGGCATGGCTTGATGATTGTTGGCGGACATATGGGTGGCAAAACCTCAGCTTATCAGGTATTGTATCTACTTTTTTATTGCCCTTATTAGTCAAACAATATCCCACATAACAGAAATAGTTTAAATTTCAAACATGTAATAAGATATTTTTGGGGGTAGTTTTGAAAAGGGGATAGAATGGATATGATTGTTGAGGTTAAGGATATGATTCAGAAAAGGACGTAGCATGAAATTTAGAAGTCTAAAATGTGGCCCCGATAATGCAGCATGGAAAACCAACTTTAACAACAAGCAAGTAATTTTAGACGATATGGGGAAGTCACAGGCTGAGCACCCTATGAAATAAAAACATTTAAACACGATACGCAAGTTGGGATACCAATATGGCATTGCCAACAACAAAGGAGTGCTGTGAACGAAGAAGCTGTGGTTTTGAAAAGGTAATCCAGTTATTCTTTGCGAACACCAGAAGCTGCAAATTTGTCACGAATGATGATCTTCAATATATGTGTATACTGTAGGAAGGATTTCAAGAATTATTTAGAAGTGGATTGCAGTGACAAAAGCGTCACCCTCTAAAGAGGATGTGGGGATTATCTGCACCAATGAAAATACGTTGCCACCAGTATGGGTTGTCTGGTGCTTTTGCTTTAGTGCAAAATAAATTGAAAGACAATATCGCAGGTAGCACAGTGACAATACTTTTACGCCATAATTTGGTCATCGGTTAGGACCTTACAACTTTAAATATGACGTCTAACTGACGGTAGGAGCATGTGATTACGTCACAGGCCAGACGTAAAAATGGATCAAGTACAACTCGATAAAACATTATTTCGTCTAAAAAGTTTCGGCATTTTTTCGTCGCCAAAGTCTTTTGGAAAAAATGCCCAATTAATAACATCGATGTGACGTGATCGTTCTATCTGGGATGTGATATCCGCAGGAGGAAGCCCTGTACTGCTGATTCTGGACAATCGTAAATCCTATTTGATTGTAATGTTAGCGGGTTCAAATCAAACGATATTCGGTTTAAAACGATATATTAACTAAACACTTAATTTTAATTATAACAACAAATAATAACACGAATGACACTATCTAACTATATATGTACAGATTATTTATATGTCTGATTTATATTTATTTATTTGTCTTCGCGACACGCACGGCTCTTTTATCAAGACTGGCTTTCTCGCTAGGTGACCCATTTATATATGCCCCGGTGATTATTTCTCGATCAATCCATCTCGATCTGGGCAAGTTCGGGAGGATGACTCATCGGTCACCGTCACGGAGTGTGACGTCATCATCACGCGCGGCGCTGACTCATCACATGATCATACAGGGTTTTGGAATTGGAATGTTGTGTATTTGAGTCAAAAATAGTTTACCTCAGCTGTTAATTCCTCAATCGAGCTCCAATACAAGAAAATCTGGTAAAATCTGGTGTCAGGTCTAAGGGGAGTTGGGGGAGGCGTGGAGGTCTTAATAGAATAGAAATGAGCAGCTATGGAACAAGTCTTGTAAGTGGTTTCTGACCAGAAGTAGAGAGAAGAAAATCTCTTCCTAAAGGAGTGCCTACGATTGCTACTGCCACACCCTGCAAAAATTTTAGCCGAAGATAAAAAAGGGAGGTCTTATTTTCAAGAGGAAGGGCAGAGACTATGAAGGAATCAACGTAGAACAAATTTATTGGGCCAATATTGGTTAAAAAATGAAAAATATATTGGTGATATATTTTTTTGCCAACATTTTGCAATATATAGGTCCATCATATATAAAATTATTAGTCCAATATTGCTTTTGTTATTGGTAAAATATTGGCATGTCTACTCTCTATAATATTGGTCCATTCTGAATAAAATTATTAACCCAATATTGGCTGTAATAATAATAGTCCAATATTTTGGGTCTTTATTATATCGAGAGTAGTGGCTAAAATGTTGCAGCATCAAATTTAACGATTAACCAATAATGTGGAAAGTTATTATCCCTACAAAATATTGGTGTATTATTTGCTTTAACAATTTGACCAATATTTGAAAATTTATTGTAATATTGGGGCAATGTTGATATAATAATATTGGCGTCAATTACATTAAAAAATATTGACCCAATATTGGTAAAATAAATTTAATATTGGCCCAATGTATTTATATGCGCCCAATATTGGACCATTATATTTGTTCTCCTTTGGGAATCAATTTAACACAGCTTGAATTAGTTAGCTTTTATTTTTTAAACTGTCCTAACCATTCCCAAACTATGTCCAATGTACGGGGTTACTTTGAACAATATGCAATGCCAAGATTTTTGTTGTGAGGCAAATTTCACAAACTCAAAAGAAAAATCCACATTTGGAACCACCAAATTATTAAAATTATCCAATCTGTCTCAGGTCATACAGGGGGCCTCCGCAATTAATTCATGCAGTTTTAATGTTCACCAACTAATTAGAACAAATGAATGAATACAGTATGTTTATACGTTTTAGAATCTAGCAGAAGCTTTGGGGAAACTAGCCCAAGAAAAAATAGCCAAACTAAAAGAATTCAAAGTGATATATCGCATAATCAATCCAAAAGCAATTTCTATGGGAAAACTTTACGGCCAATTCGATCCAGCTTCCCACGAATGGTCCGATGGGGTCTTAGCAACGACGTTCAGAGAATTCGCAAACGCCCAAACCACAGATAGGAAATGGATTTTATTTGATGGACCGGTAGATGCTGTTTGGATTGAAAATATGAACACTGTTTTGGACGATAATAAAAAGCTCTGTTTGATGTCAGGGGAGATTATTCAGGTAAAATTTTCCGTAATTTTTCATACACCATCTACATATTACATATAAATTTTATAGATGTCGAATAAAATGAATTTGATATTCGAACCGGAAGATTTAGAATTCGCTTCGCCTGCTACCGTTTCCAGATGTGGAATGATTTATATGGAACCACGGCAATTAGGTTGGAAACCATTCTTGGTCTCCTATTTAAACAATTTAACCAAAACTCTTCTTACGGAACAACTAGAATTGATAGAGGAATTGATAGACTGGCTGGTGCCACCGTGTTTTGAATTCATGCGTTTAAATTGCAAATATTTCGTTGTAACATCAGAGATTCACTTGTTTTTCTCGTTTACACGGCTATTTACGTGCATGCTGGTAGAAGAGACTCAAGTCAGTACAGTTTGGTTGCAATGCATATGCATATTCTGCCTAGTTTGGGGTTGGGCTCGACGCTAACCGGAGATGGTCGTAGAACTTTTGATGTGTTCTTTAGGAAAATACTCAACGGTGAAGATAAAGCGTATCCCAAACCTAAATCGTTTAAGTTAGCGAAGAATCAGTTATTTCCCGAAAGATCCATAATTTATGATTGGATCTACGATAAACGAAATAATGGTACTTGGATATCTTGGTCTGATACCATCGAGCAAAAACAAGTTATCCCACCTACCGCAAAAGTATTAAATTAAATTTAACTTATTTTATTGATCAATCTAATTTGATTTTTTTTTTTAATATAAGGTGAATGAAATAATAATACAAACTAACGATTCGTGTTGCCAGAAGTACTTCCTCAAAACTTGTTTAGCCAATAATATTGCGATACTCTTTGTTGGTCCTACAGGAACGGGGAAATCAGCGATTGTTTTAGATCACTTAGTCAATCTTCCAAAAGAGAAATTTTTACCAAACGTTGTTAATTTCAGCGCCAGAACTTCGTCTAATATGGTAATTTTTTGCAATATTCCACCATATTATATTATTATGGTAAAATATTATTAATTTATTTTAGACACAAGAGGTTGTTATGTCCAAACTTGATAAACGCAGACGAGGTGTTTATGGCCCGTCTATGGGAAAGAAATGTGTACTCTTTGTAGACGACGTTGGTATGCCTCAGAAGGAGCAATGGGGTGCCCAACCTCCTGTGGAATTATTAAGACAATGGTTGGATCATGGACATTGGTTTGATAAAGACACTTCTGTATTACAGCTAGTGGATATGGTTGGTTGTAATTTATTTTAACCCAATTTTTTTTCTGTACTATTCTCCATTTCAGATGTTTGTTGGTGCTATGGGTGCTCCTGGAGGTGGTGCCAATATGGTTACCTGCAGGTTCCTGCGACATATGCAGATAATATGCATGGACTCCTTCGAGGATAATACGTTGAATAAGATATTTTGCTCCATTTTGGATTGGCATTTCTCTAAAGGTTACATAGAAGTAATTTCCAGGTGTTCGAAGGTAGTTTTTGCTAAATTGATTCTATTGAAGGACCTGTATTTTAATCTGATTCATCTTACTTTAAAGATGGCTGTTGGAGCCACAATGGATGTGTACAAACAAGCGATGTCTACATTTTTACCCACACCGGCGAAAGCCCACTACATGTTCAATTTACGCGATTTTGCTCGCGTCATCAAGGGTTTAATGTTGATTCCTCCAGCTCGGATGCAAGATCCTGACAAATTGATTAGACTTTGGATACACGAAAGCTTTCGAGTTTTCAACGATAGATTGATAGATGAAGATGAGAAGTAAGTTGTATCTATTATTTTACAAGTTTATGATTGCACAATTTTAGGAGACAAATGTTTGAAATTGTCAAACGATCGTGTTATCAAAATTATCGCCAACATATGGATAAAGTCCTATCTGATTATATAACTGAAACAACGCCGTTGTCCTTGGAATTGATACGGAATCTCTTTTTTGGAAACTATATTGAACCTGATGCAGATCCAAAAATATATGACGAGGTTTGTAATTAATTTTCATATTATTCATGCTTATCCTCAATGCTGTGTCTTCAATGTTGTGTAGTATCGGTCATATAAAAAGTAACAAATCTTGTTTTAATACAACAATTTAAAGATACTTTTGCACACTTAAGGAATTCCAAAAAAATGATCACCACGACCTTTCTGGGCGATGGAACAGTCTTTGCTTTTTTCGGAGCTGATTCGCCCGGAAAAATCTTCTGCTTCGAACTGTTTCTTGGTCTCCGATATATAGTGGTGGATCCAAGTCTCATCCACGGTTACGAAATGCATGAAGAAATTCCTTGAATTGCGCTGAATCCTGGCTCGATTTCGTTTTTGCTCCGGTGTGAGCAAAAACGAAAGCTTTTCCATGCTCAAAATTTCGTATAAGATATAGCCAACGTGTTCCTCTGAGATGCCTGTTGTGGAAGAGTGTGGAAAGAGATAGCAGTCTTTCGGCGATCAACTAATACGACGTCATGAATCTTGTCGACCTTTTCATCGTTGGTAGCGGTTTTTGGGCGTCCACTGCGTGGTTTTTCATTTGTGCTTGTGCGACCACGTTTGAACTCGCTCATCCAGTTGGTAGTCCACAAAAACAAGAAGATGACTTTCAAACTGGATGGTGCAACAATGGAGCAGTTCATCTCCATCATGGTCAAATTAATAGGATCAGCAAATTCTGATCCGATCCTATTTTAATTGGATTGGTCAAGAGATTCTGCCCACAGATCAAATAATTAATACAGAATTATATCGAGCCATCTTAAGGTACCTAAGGAATAATACGAGAAGGCAACGCCACAAACAGCTTTCATTATACAATAGTTTTGGAGGAAACAAAACATGGGTTGTTTTTCTCAACTCGTCGGTTTTGCTACTTTTTCTTTCCAAAATTGAATATTGAGTTGAAGAACCAAAGATTTAATATGACAAAGGAATGTATTGCTAAGAAAGTTACTTTTGTTCTTATACCAGATCAGTCTACAAGCTCACAAAGTTTCATTCAAACCGGTGAGACACGCTTAAGTTGCCCTGTCTGTCGGCCTTGTAGCCATCTATTTTATTATCTATCTTATTTATCTTTTATTCATCCCGGCATTATTGATATCTACACAGAGGATGGCTCATAAAAATGGAATCAATGCTCTATTTTTTAAATGGCTAGAAATTGGCAAGAAATTTGCGACTCTGGTGCTTAAAAACTGTGTCTCAAAAATATTTGTAACCATTTAAAAAATTGAGACTCTCTATATAAAAGGGTTTGTCCTGATAGACTTCCAGCTCAAATTGCTAAGGTTAGAAATTCGAAATTTGGTGAGGGTGCTGATTATGTATTGTAGACGTCATTTAAGGTGGTATTTTTCGAAATTTCACCCCTAAATGGATGAAAGAGAGTGGCAAACTTTGTAGTATAAAATATATACGTGACCAATACTATACAGGGTTTCTCACGGTAGGCGTTCGTTAGAAGTTTTCGCCGTTAGAAAAAACTTAGAATTCTGAATTTCTGGACTTAAGAACTCACTCCCGGTAACACCGGAAGTCGCCATTAACTTTCTTATTTTAAATGGAAAACCCCATATATTATCTCATTTTTGAATTCCCGAGGAAATTTCATGATGAGTTCTATATAGTTTCCCTATACCTATTTTCATTTGTTCTAAATTTTCTTGTTTTATTTTAGTGTTTTGTTTTTATTTTTGCGTTTCAATCATGTGCTTTTTTTGCTTCGAATAATAAACAATGTTTACGTTCCTGTCAAAACTCACATGAAAACAGAAAATATGAAATAACAAGAAAATCGTAAAAAATAGATATAGGAAAAGTCATAGCGAATCGATGCAGAATTAAATTCTGCATTCGACCATGTAATAATATACAGGGGTATTGTATTCTAAAAACTGAACTTTCTCAACTTTGAAGATGATGAAATTGGTCATAAAATTTTAGACACCCTGTATGCGATAAATCAGTTGTCAAAGTGAATTTCGAAAGTACCATTCTGAAGCTTCCGTCTACTCAAATAGTGCTTACCACCAGTTGAAAATGGGTAAAAGGCGCAAGTATTGAAAATAAGGCTACATATTTCAAAATTTTCAAAATAATCAAGATATCTAAGAAACAAATGAAAATAGGTTATGTAGGTTATGTTATGCAGTAGATATGAGTTATAATAATAACACTTACACTACAGTACTTACGGTACCATCGATGATGTTGCCTCAATTTTAATCTCAACTTTTTTTTTATTTCAGATTACCGACTTGGACGATTTAACCGAAAAAATGGAATACTACCTCAACGATTATAATCTAATATCAAAGTCGCCTATGGATCTCGTCATGTTTAAATTTGCAATCGAACACGTCTCCAGAGTATCTCGCGTATTGAGCCAAGATAACGGTAACGTCCTATTAGTAGGAATTGGCGGATCTGGTCGGCACAGTTCGGTTAAATTAGCCGCGTCCATGGCCGAATACTATCTCTTCGAGATTGAATTATCGAGGAATTACGGATGTTCGGAATGGCGAGATGATCTAAAATCGTTGCTGTTAAAAAGCGGATGCGAAGGAAAACCGACTGTGTTTCTTTTTGCCGATACCCAAATAGCTGATGAATCGTTCACTGAAGATATAAATATGATATTGAATACCGCTGATATTCCAAATTTGTACGCCGCTGATGAGAAAGCGGATATTTTGGAAAAAATGCAAATCGCTGCTAGGGATAGCAGCAAGAAAATTGATTCGACACCCTTAGCCTTATACAATTTCTTTATCGAAAGAGTCAAAAGTAACTTACATATAGCCTTGGCGATGAGTCCAATAGGAGACGCCTTCAGGAAACGCTGCCGAATGTTTCCTTCACTAGTTAATTGTTGCACCATAGATTGGTTCTTCTCCTGGCCACCGGATGCCCTAGAAAAGGTGGCATACATGTTTTTACAAGAAACTGATATAGAGCCATCTATGGTGAATATTTGCGTGAGAATGTGCCAATATTTCCACACGACTGTCACCAAAGCGTCGCAATTGTTTTATAAGGAGCAGAAGCGAAAAACTTACGTGACACCAACTGCTTATTTGGAGCTGATCCAAACGTTTAAGTCCTTATATTACATGAAAGTTGATCAGATTACCCTGCAAAGAAATCGATACGAAACCGGATTGGATAAATTGGATTTTGCCGCCGGTCAAGTTGGTCTGATGCAGGACGAGCTGCACGCTTTACAACCGAAATTGATCGTGGCTTCGGCCAAAACAGAAAAATTAATGATAAAAATCGAGCAGGATACTGTGATCGTTGAAGGTAAAAAAGAAATCGTAGCTGCCGACGAAGCGTTGGCGAACGAAGCTGCGGCTGCTGCGCAAGCTATCAAGGACGATTGCGAATCAGATTTAGCCGAAGCAACACCAGCATTAGAAGCCGCATTACAAGCTTTGGATACTTTAAAACCAGCCGATATTGTTATCGTCAAATCAATGAAAAATCCTCCTTTCGGTGTTAAACTAGTTTTGGAATCGGTGTGCGTTATGAAAGGGTTAAAACCTGATAGGAAACCGGATCCTTCTACCGGTCGGATGGTCGAAGATTATTGGGGACCTTCAGTAAAACTATTGGCGGACATGAAATTTTTAGAAAACTTAAAAACCTACAATAAAGATAATATCCCACCGCCCGTAATGAAACGGATCAGAGATAAGTATATACCGGATAGGGAATTCGATCCGGAACGTATTAAAAACGTGTCGACCGCTTGTGAAGGATTATGCAAGTGGGTGAGGGCCATGGAGGTATACGACAGGGTTATAAAAATCGTCGCCCCTAAAAAAGCACGTTTAGCGGAAGCTGAAGCTGAATTAGCGGCTCAAATGGACACCTTGAATGAGAAACGGGCACAACTGCAAGAGGTTACCGATAAATTGCAAGCTTTAAATGATGAATTCGCCGCCGAAACTAAAAAAGAAAAAGGAGCTCGAAGATCAAATCGATATCTGTTCGCAGAAGCTAGATCGAGCTGAGAAGTTGATTGGTGGTTTGGGCGGTGAGAAAACGAGATGGTCTGAAACCGCTGTTTACTTACATAGTCTTCTTGGAAATGTTATTGGGGATGTGTTGTTATCGGCAGGGATGGTAGCTTATTTAGGAGCATTTACTATAGATTACAGGTAAGATTTTTTTGTACTCGTTTATTAAAATGTGTTATTCCGCGGTTGCATTTGAGTGTGGGAAGTTGATTTTTCCGCACTAATGCGTGAAGTAAATATTGCGGTTAAAGAAATAAACCATTATTACGGTAATGAATTATTATTATGAAACTGTTTGTTTCAACTAAATTTGGCGCAAATGGTTTCATAATTTTTTTTACATCGGATTGAACAAATTTCCAACGCACTCTTTCCACTTCAATTCAAGAAACTTCAAAAAATACATTTCGAAATATTGACCGCTTATTAAGGCGTTGAAGAACGTTAACCTCGTAACCTATATGCGATCTGCAGGAACAAAAAGATATCGTTGGATTATCAAATCTGGGCTGTCTGACGAACGACCCATCAATTCAATTTTTTTCAAAATGGAATGAACTTTATAACAAAATGTCTTTAATAATAGTAGTAGTGAAGTGCAATTTACTCGTATCATTGTATGCGAATCGATTTATCATCTGTTACATGCGTATATGTCTGTGTGTCTTAATTTGACAAACATTGTGTTGTTTAAAAGTTGAAATTTACGCAAGTATGGCGACGAAAAGAAAGAAAGTTGTTGTATCGATGGAACAAAAACTTGAGGCAATTAGGAGACTAAACAAGAGAGAGACACTGCAGAAGGTAGCTGACGACTTTGGCGTTGGACGGGTAACAGTAGAAGACTGGAAAAGAAAGAGAATAAAAATAGAAAAATGGAGTACTTACATCAAGAGTTACGGAGGATGCAATAAAAGAATGAAAGGCTATGAAAAAAATGTGACTATGTTAGTGAAGCTTTGTATGTTTGGTTTAGACAGTTCGGGGACAAAGGTGTGCCTATTTCAGGGGGCCTATTTTACAGCAAAAGGCGTTGCATTTTCGTATTGAATTCAATGCAGGGAACTCAGATTTCACAGCAAGTGTAGGTTGGTTCGACCGAAGGGAAAAACGCTACGGTATCCGTCAGTTAAGTGTTTGTCGTGAAAAACTATCATCGAATTTTGAATAAATGGAAGCATTCAGGAAAAGATTTCCGGTATCTATTAAATTTGAAAGCCTAACCGATGATCAGATATTTAACTGTGATAAGACAGGACTTAAGCCCCTAGCTACAAGCGCAATAAGGAAAGACTTGCAATGATTGGAAAATCCAAAAATCCTAGAGCCTTTAAAACAGTCAAAGATTGGTTTTTGAAGGAATTCATTCCTTCAACAGATAAGTTTTTGAAAGAAAATAATTTACCTAGAAAAGCAGTTTTGTTGCTTGATAATGCTCCAACGCAGCCTAATGCAGAGGAGCTTCAAGATGGTGATATTAAGGCAATGTTTCTGCCTCCCAATGTAACGGCCATATGCCAATTAATCTATGGATAAAGGTGTTTCAGAAACGATAAAAAGAAACTATCGCAGGAAACTACGCCACAGTGATAGAAGAAGGACAAGACATGATTGAAAAATTGAAACGCCTCAATGTAAAAGATGTTGCTTATTGGGTTGCAAGTGCCTGGGCTGGCGTAAGGTCTTCAACAATTGTCAAATCATGGAAGAAGCTGCTAGGTGATGATGAAAGTATGGAAACGGAAAGCACAGATGAAATCGAAGAAATTCTACCTTTAATGCAACGTATCCATGGATGTGATGATGCATCTTTGCAAGACATCGACACTTGGATGAAGGATGATGACCAGTATGAAATAACTGATGAAGAAATTGTCGCTCTTGTCAATTGCGATGACAACGACATTGAAGATCAAGATGAAGCACCAGCTGTTGAGCCGCTCAGAATTTCACATAACGACGGAGTTAAGACTCTAGAAACTGCAATTAAATACATTGAGCAACAAGAAGAAGCTACAGAAATCGACATAATGATGCTGGCACATTGTACCCGACATTGCGCATTTATTCCCGGATGAAGATCGACAAAGAATTCCAAACCACAATGTTTGATTTCAACAAGACGACGCTCCACCACATTATGGAGTTGATGTTAGCCTGTTTTTGAATAACGTTTTTCCAGGTCGTTGGATTGGACGTCGAGGATCTATTGAATGGCCTGTTAGGTCGCCCGATTTAAGTGACTTAGATTTTTTCTCTGGAGCCATTTAAAAAATTAAATTTACAAAGAGAAACCACAAAATTTACAAGACCTGGAAGCCAGAATCAGGCATGAAATTGAAGAAATACCACCTAATTGGCTGCAAAATTCTTTGCGTAATTTTTGTGATAGATTAGGTTATTGTCAAGCTGCAGAGGGTCTTCAATTTGAACATTGAATAAAGTATTATGAGTATTTTCTCTAAAATTTTATTATTAAAGCGTATGCAAAAAATATCAAGTCATTTCAAGAAGAAAAAAAGAGGAATACAAATCAACAAAAAAATTACTTGGTTGCCATTAAAAAAAAATTAATACATTTTCATGGAAATAGGTTGACATAAAAAAGCCACGAGTAGTCTAAGACATGGAAACTAATTAGTAAAAAAACTTTTGTTAAAGACATTTTGTTACCCTGTATGAACCAATGTGTTCTGTGCCGTTCGAAACTGGCTGTTCGACGTTGTACTAACGGTACAGTTTTGCCACATCTTCGGTTTTTCCCCAAGAAACAAGCGACCATTTGTTTTTGTCAACCGGTCATGCGTGAGCAACTTTTTTTTGATTTGGCTCAGTTTGGCCCATGCAGTTGATTGTCGTTTTCTTTCGAGCTCATATGCATCTATCTCAAGGTGACCTCAATCTCGTCGATAAGTTACATGATGATGTTGCAATATCGATTCATGGACAGCATCAATGTTTCCCAGAATAACAACCGATTTGGAAGGACCTTCTCTAAAATCGGACGTCAAGCTGAACATTTTCATCTAGCTTTCGCCTTCCACTTTTATGTTTTCATATTGCCTCAAAATCTTGCAAATGGTGGATTGTAAAATTGGCGTTCGATCTGGATGAATTTGATTGAAAAGTTCACGTACCTCGTTAGTAGATCTACAACGCAAAGACAGTAAAATCTCACCAGTTCAACAAGTAAGAGCTTTCAAAACCATATACTGTCATTTAATAAAAATGTCAACGACGTCATATTTTTGACAGATGTCAATAAAAAAAACAAAATGATGTTGTTAAAATGTGGGAAACTGAAAAACTAAATTGACGTATTCTGAGCATTTTCCATAAAATCTGAAGGCTACCAAATTATTATTATTATGGGTAGTCCATACTTTTTTCCAAACTGTATACGAAAATAATTTTGGAATGTGCACCATACGTGTCAGCCTGTATTTATCAATGCTTGCAGGCAAGATATAGTGAAGGATTGGAACGCCTATTGCATCAGATTAGGAATACCTTGTTCTAAACAGTTCTCCTTGGTGACTACCTTAGGCGAACCAGTGATTATCAGAGCTTGGAATATTGCCGGATTACCAGTCGATAATTTCAGTATCGAAAATGGAATTATCGCTACGAAAGCGAGGAGATGGCCTCTGATGATAGATCCGCAAGGTATTATATGTAGTTTACATCATACATTTACACTCCGTCCACTCATACGTTTGACTCTTATTTTTTGGTGTAGGTCAAGCAAATAAATGGGTGAAAAATATGGAGAAACAAAACCGATTGCAAGTAATAAAATTAACCGATTCGAATTATGTGCGTGTAGTCGAAAATGCAATTACCTACGGTCATCCGGTTATCTTAGAAAATATCGCTCAAGAAATAGATGCGGTGTTAGAACCTGTTTTAGTAAAGAATATTTTCAAACAGCAGGGGATACAGTGCCTCAAACTAGGAGATAATGTGTTGGAATATTCTAACGATTTCCGTTTTTATATCACAACTCGTTTACGAAACCCTCACTATCTACCAGAAGTAGCTGTTAAGGTATTTAATCATATGAGGTATTTATTAAATTTAAACACCATTTACATGTTTATTATGATTAGGTGACACTACTTAACTTCATGATTACACCTCAAGGATTACAAGATCAATTATTAGGTATAGTAGTTGCTAAAGAAAAACCGGAACTGGAAGAGAAGAAGAATGAGATGATCGTCGAAAGTGCAAATAACAAGAAAATGTTAAAAGAAATCGAGGATAAAATCTTAGAAGTATTATCCACGTCTGAAGGGAATATTTTAGAGGATGAAACCGCGATTAAAATATTATCATCGAGTAAAGTCCTTTCGGAAGAAATTCAAGAAAAACAAAAATTAGCTGCAATCACAGAGTTAGAAATTGATGCTGCTAGAAATACTTACATCCCCGTATCGAAACATTCCTCGGTTCTATTCTTCTGCATTTCAGAATTAGGTAACATAGATCCTATGTACCAATACTCCCTTGTGTGGTTCATCAATCTATACAATCAATCCATAATAAATAGCGCGAAATCATCCGAGTTAGAAGAGAGGATAAACAATCTAAACGAATATTTCACAAACAGCATCTACAAGAATGTCTGCAGGTCACTATTCGAGAAAGATAAATTAATTTTCTCTTTCGTACTAACAGTTGGGATACTCAGATCACAAGCTAAAATTGATGAAGACATTTTCAACTTCCTATTAACAGGAGGGATAGCGTTAGATAATCCTTACCCAAACCCTGCTCCCGAATGGTTGTCCGATAAGTCGTGGTCTGAAGTTGTAAGATCTAGTAATCTGAAATATTTAGAAGGATTTAAAACCTCCGTATCAAATCATATAAACGAATGGAAGAATTACTACGATGTATCAGCTCCGCACGAAGTACCTTGTCCGAAACCTCTTGATAATCTAACCGGTTTGAGCAGGTTAATAGTCTTACGATGTATACGACCGGATAAAATCGTCCCAGCTGTTCAGAAATACATCGTCGAGGAAATGGGTCAAGCATATTTAGAACCGCCACCTTTTAATTTGGAAGAATCTTATAACGATAGTTACAATTGTTCGCCGCTAGTTTTTATATTGTCGCCAGGATCGGATCCGATGGCAGGTCTTATAAGATTCGCTTCCGATAAGGGTATACACAAGACTAGTTTATTAACGATATCATTGGGTCAAGGGCAGGTAAATATAACATTATCTGCATGTGATTAAATAGTTTGTTTTGTTACTTAATTAATTAATTAATTTAGGGTCCCATAGCAGCTTCTATGATCGACAAAGCGTTATCGACTGGACAATGGGTGGTTTTACAAAATTGCCATTTAGCTGAGAGTTGGATGAGGGAGTTGGATAGGATTTGCGATGAAGTCATCGTCCCGGAAACTACTCACGATCAGTTTCGTTTATGGTTAACGAGTTATCCAAGTAAAGCTTTTCCTGTCTCCATACTTCAAAATGGTGCGATATAAACTGGTTAATTGTTTAAGATTAAAAAAAAAATTGCTAAGTTTCGAATTGATCCTCCTTTAAATTTAATAGTTTTTTTTTTATCCAGCAAAAAAATTCGGTTATTTCGGAGATAGCCATATGAAGACTTTGAGTCTTTGCTGTCTTTATTACAGGGTCCACAAATCCATGCGAGACCTTTCGTGCATTGGATCCAATCAATTGCGCCTTTGTAGTCTTTCCAATTAATCTTACAGATGCCACATTGGAAAGAGTTGCCCTTTCCTCCTCTCTTGCTCTTCCTCGCAGAGGTAGAGGTAAAGGGTCCCGGTTCGTCAGCGGTTGTTGGAGATTTCTCAGAAACGCATCAGTTCCAGGATCCCCATTTTACGTTTTCTCTCGGTCCCAGTTCCATGATGCTCTTTCAGCAAATCAATCAAGCTGTTATCTAAAACTGTTTCAACCTCTGTATCATTTATACCACCAGGAATGAGCTTTAAAACTTCTTCTGGTTGCCCTAAACCCTGATTCGAGATTCTCTGCCACTTTTGGACCTATTCCTCTCCACAATCTGTCCAATAAATGCGGAAATTGCTCTTTCGGGATGCTTCCTGGGTAGCGAGTTTCCTTCCTCCACTGATCGAGAATCTCCCTCCACTTCTTCTTCATTGGGGCGAATACAGCGACATCTAGAGGCTGCATCAAGTGTGTGGCATTGGCCGGGAAGGGTGTTATGTAGACATTATTTGCACCACATGCCTCTATCACTTTTGGGGAAAAGTGGCTTGCCAAGTTGTCACCAACGAGCACTACTTTGTCGTCATTCTCTCTGGTGGATTCGACGTGAGGCAGGAAAAGCTGGAAAAACCACATTTCGAACAAGTTCATGTCGAACCATCCGCTCGAACTGCTCGCATATTTTGTTCCTTGTGGTCCCCCTTGTGTCCAGTTGTCGTAAAGGTTCAGAGCTTTGTATACCACCATTGGTGGCAAAAGATCTCCACTGGCGTTTCCACAAACCATTAAAATGATGGTAGCACGGGAATGCTCCTGAACTCTCTCCACTCTCTTCGTGTTCCTGGGCACCACCACCTTCCTGGATCCAGGATCGTCCGTCACGTTCGTTTCGTCATAGTTATACAAATTTGTGCTTTTCACTTCTTTAATTACTAAATCAATATTGTTGAAGAAGTCCAAAATATCATTATGATCAACCGATGATCTGGACCTCTTTATGTTTGAAGCCATCCTGACGCGTACTACCGTACACTTACAAGAACATATCCTACTTTTGGAGCAACACCTTCTTGCTAAATTGATAGTATATGGTTCTGGGAAACTCTTTTAGGGTGAAAAATTAAATAAATAAAACTTAAATAACGAATTTCAAATGTTTTAATCGAAAAATAACAAAATCTTCATTTTAGTATTACAGAAAAGACAACCAAACCCTCTAGCTCTTATCACCTCCTGGCAACGTCTTGGCATGCTGGACAAATTCCGAATCTAATGCTGAGGAATATTTTGCCATTCTTCCAAAACGGCAGTTCGGAGCTGATGGTGTTTGTTTGGATCCACTTCTCGTGATCTTATCAACCTCTTCAGGTAATCCCATACGTTCTCTATGGGATCAAGATCTGGAGAGCTCACTGGCCAAACGATGTGCGTAATATTGTTCTCTCCAAAAAATGCATTGATTTGTATTGTTCTATGAGGATGCGCGTTATCATCAACAAACACAAAACCATCGCCTCTTTCGTTAACAAATTGCAACATTACAGATTGTAATACCTCATTAGCAACAATGGTGTCGCAAATGTCATTCGATGAGTTTGCATTCCGAAATACAGCCCTGATCATATAGGAGGCCATGCCTAACACCTGTTTACTTTTACCGCATGTTATATAAGTGTAGCAGTCAAAAGCTGAGTAATGTTCAATTTGGTTCCTCCTCGTTTTCCCTTCGATCTTCCTGAGGAACTTACTGACTGTCCAAGTCCCCGATCCAAATGTTAGCACCGGGATCGCTCCTAACTAAAGCTCAGCTTTTATTTCTTTCAGAGTTTCTTTTTTTGTTAGACATTGTTTTTTTTCATTGCATTAAAAAGTTGCTCTGGCTTTTATCTGGCGGTTCTTTTCCTTCCTGCTTACGATCATTATCTTTGTCTTCCATTTGGCCATTCATTTTACTTTATTTTTGCTTAAATATAAATTTTCAATTGCATTAAAGCAATCACACAATGACAGTGACAGTTGCCAAACTACTATTGTTCCACTTGTATTCTATTTAGTTTATTTTTATTGGTTCGTCTAGGACTGTGTGGAAGAGCAGAAGGCTCAGAATGTACCCTTGTTTTGCACCTTTTGTTGTTTCAAAGCTTTGGGAATAACCATGTCTAATTCTCACGAAATACTAACTTGTACTCCCCAATTCCTCCGCTTTTTCCAAATCTATCTTAATCTAGTCTTAGCACTCTTTTTTCTTTGATTTATCTACTGCCTTAATGTAACATTATGCACAATTAAGATCTTCATTCTTATATACATACATGTATCCCTAACAGGTGTCAAAATGACAAACGAAGCTCCAAAAGGTTTACGCCAGAACTTACTAAGATCATACATGTCCGATCCAATATCCGACCCAGCATTCTACACAAATTGCCCGCAATGGAGAGAATGGCAGATCCTCCTATTCAGTTTGTGTTTCTTCCACGCTCTAGTCCAAGAACGGAAGAAATTCGGCCCTTTGGGTTGGAACATCCCTTATGAATTTAACGAATCGGACTTGAGGATTAGCGTCCTTCAATTACAAGTAGGTGTTATTATATGGATATGGGGACTTAACCCGTTTTTTTTTAATATGTTGCGTTTTCAGATGTTTCTAACGGATTACAAAGAAGTTCCCTTCGAAGCTCTAACTTATTTAACAGGAGAATGTAACTATGGTGGTCGCGTAACTGACGATAAAGATAGACGATTATTAAATTCGTTATTGTCTCTGTTTTACACGTCTGAAGTTATTTTTAAACAGAAGTAAGTTCAGCTAAATTATATAAAACAATAAACTTACAAAATTAATTTTAGTTATAAATTTTCTTCGAGCGGTATCTATTACGTACCACTTGACACCTCTTACGAAGGCTGCTTAAATTATATCAAAAGTTTACCGTTAATACCACAACCGGAAGTGTACGGTTTGCATGAGAACGCCGACATTACTAAAGATAACCAAGAAACTTTGATTGTATTGTATTGTTATTGTGTTGCATTCCCTATCATCTAATTATTATCAAATTTAGCTACTCAATGGTACCTTACTAACTCAGACTCAGATAACTGCCGGTGGTGGCGGCGAGGGTGAAGAAGAAGCAATTATAGACTTAGCTAATGATATTTATAAGAAGATACCGGCGATTTACAACATAGAGGACGTCAGTAAACGATATCCTGTTATATATACGAATTCAATGAATACGGTTTTGCGACAGGTGAATTTGACGTTTTAATTTTTTTTTGCTATTTTATACTACTTATGGTTTTGCAGGAATTAATCAGGTTTAATAGATTGATCAGGGTCGTTAGATCGACTATGGTGGATATTGTTAAAGCGGTTAAGGGTCTGGTAGTTATGTCTGGCGAGCTGGAAGAGGTCTATTCTTCTTTGAATATCGGAAAAGTACCTCAAACGTGGATGAGTAAGAGTTATCCAAGCTTGAAACCTCTTGGATCGTACGTTGCCGATTTAATCGCTAGGTATTGGTTCCAAACAATCTCAGAATTAAATCTTTACTCGTATAATATATTTGTTGCTTGCGTAGATTGAAATTCTTTCAAGACTGGATAGATACTGGCGCCCCAAACGTATTTTGGTTATCAGGCTTTTATTTCACGCAATCGTTTCTAACCGGCGTACTGCAAAACTTTGCGAGGAGGGAACATTTACCAATAGATTGGATACATTTCGAATTCTTCGTTACTAAATATGAGCAGGAGGTATCGGAAGAACCGGAAACTGGTGTTTATTGCAAGGTAATTTTTTTTTATTTTATTCAAATTCGGTGTCGATGCAACCAACGGAAGGGGTTAATTTATATTTTTACATACATGCAGCATCTTGAAGGAGATGATGAATTTAAGGATTTTATGGCAGTAAGTAATGATGATAACGAGGAAGTTATAATTTTGTTTCAATTACTTTAATTAGAGCTTACATTTTCATGCAGCAAGTACAGAAGGATGATGAATTTAACATTATAATTTATGTAAGTGAATTGCATGCAACTTGAAACAAGATGTTTTGATCTGTTAGTCGTCTTAAGTAATGGGTTTGATCCCCTCTGGTATTAGAGTAGCTTGTCCTAGATTCTGGAACTTTAACTGCTAGATAGATGCTGTCTTTAAGAGCAATGACCAGTCTTAACTCTAGCTTTCTAAGATCAAGTAGGTTATTGATCCTATTTCTATTTGCTTTAATTCCTATTTCCTCTCCCTAACATTGGAGATCTTTGCTAAGTTGGCTTTTAGAAACGACAGCCCAATAAAACTCATTTAGTAGTTGTTTTTGTGGGCGTAGGAAGGTCGCAATACCTCCAACAACTTGCTCAATTGAACCACCCTTTCGTTAACATCCTTGGTACGGTGGTTCTGGAGTTATCTTCAATGGTATTTGAGCTGTCTTTCCTTTTTCGTATCACTCTACCTCTTCCCTCCTTCACGTGGTGATGTGGTTTGTTGGATCTGCTACCTCTTAGCATTAGTATTAATATGGTCAAAGATGTGTTAGTTCTATTAGTGAAATATAGAGCATGCCATAGTATATTCAGAACCAATTTATTCCAGAACATATAATATTATGTTGATTGACATTTAATATGTGTCAAAATACTAATAATATAAATGGCCATGCCTATCAACAAAAATATTTATTTTAATAAATTATTTTGACACATATTAAATGTCAATTTCTTTCACTGAAGAAGTCTTATGAACAAAAACATAATATTATATGTTCTGGAATAAATTGGTGTTTAATGAATTGTTGTTTTATTGACCTACAAGGGGAAATATTTCAGGAATTGAAAGATAAGTACATAAAGGTCAGAAAATAGATTTATTAATTATATTCAGAACGGGGAGAGTTTTAGAGGAGCAAGGGACGTTGGACCAGACAAATTATTGCTTCTATGACACCTGTCAGATGTCTCGTCAATTATCAAATTAATTGACAGCCACAATCGACAGTTAAATAAATAATTTATTATTATTAACAATATACACTGGATGATTAAAGCAGAGTTGTGAAAGAGAGACGATTAACTGACACTTAATTGTCGTTTCTGTTATTTACAGGTAACATCGCACACATAAAACCTGTCAAACTGTCATAATTATGACGATTTGGCGGTTTTACACAGGTTTTAGCTGTCAAAATACGGCTTATACAGCGTGTCCACGTCGAGTGACTGGTCCAGAAGTGACTTACTTTACCTACTTACGTCTCTGGAGTTTATCCATAATATATTTAAGTATTTTTGTTTCTAGGGCAGAAATCCGGTCTGCCCAGTATTGGAGTGCCCTGGAATTTATTATTTTTAGGTTGAGCTCCTAGGTTTACCCAAACCACCTTTGACATGTTCAGAAAGATTTTGTATAGTTTTGATGGTATTTGAATTTTTTTAAGTTTTAAACACAATTATTAGATAACACATCAGTAACACCAACACCACAACGTTTGACCGAATGAACGAATCCGGTTGATAATGAGAACCCATGCACTTTCGAATCACGTGTCCAGAGTAATCAAACGTTGTGGTGTTGGTGTTACCGATGTTTTATCTGTATATTATTATTATTATTTGTTTTTAATCTGTATATTTATGAGGGTCGACGTTCACCCTATAGCGTCGACCCTTAAAACTCTGCGGCTGCACTACCCAATCCCTGGTTTCATAGTTCCAGAGCAACGGGCGTGGCGGAAGTAGACTTCGTATATAGGGGAGGATGCTTGGGCGTAGGCATGGGCATACGCTCCGGTGTCCGGCCGCTAACCGTCGGAATATACGGTGGGTAAGTGAGGCAGCACCCTACGACGCTTACCTAGAGAACTCTGCAGCTGCACTACCCCATCCTTGGTGGCCACACTCAGGAAAACGGGCGTGGCGAGAGAATTTGGCGAAGATAGTAGGGGAGGATAAAAGTCGGCTCGCCGAGGAGTAGTCCGGCCGCTGGTTGTCTGGTTGGGGAAACCTTCGGTTTCATCCTAAAACAACTCGGTGATTCTGGGACCCTACGGTTTCACTGTAGCTGCCGCGGATACTTGATCGCCGGAGGGGCGAAAGAGTTGGCGCGGTTGGCATTTTGGGGTAGGGCTTTTGTCCGGCCGTCCCCGTAGTTCAGGCTTAATTCACGGACGGCCAGATTCCGTTTCCCACGCTTGGCCGATAGTAGCCATCCGCAAGGAGGCCTAGGCCCCGTGGGGTTAGATGTGAGGTAGGAGTTCGCTAAAGCGTCTCCAACGGTGACCCGTCCAACGGTGACAAGAAAACTTGTCTAACATGGGTAGCACGGGGGAGAGGAGCCCACCGGTTCGCCGGGCCTCTCCGCGAGGTGTCGGTCTCGTGCGGGCAACTGGTTTCGTGCCTCTTTGTCCTGAGGAGTGTGTGCACTTTCCCTGTAGCCGCATACCTAACGGTCGGTCGGCAGCTGGGTGCCTCTTTGGGGTCCAGCAACCACTTACGTGTATATTTACGAGCCCACAGTTCTTGAGCAGAGTTGATGAGCAAAATTGACAAAATGTTTCCGTCAGAAACCTAACTGAGATCATCTCTGAAAAAGTTTAGTTTTAATTTATCAATTTTCTGTCATAGACTTTGTCAAAATGATCCTGTGTAAGTGCGGCTTTAAAGTGACCTGACAATATTTTTTGTTGCCAATACCCAACACATAACAAGAAAATCTTTAAATAAATACAATTCTATTACCTTATATTGATGATATGCCTTCATAATAAACTTGTAGTTTGTATTTCTCTCATCAGTCTTGATCTGTTGATCTAATATCTATCCATTTAGTTAATTCTTCCCGTCATTTGTTTTCTACTTGACATCGTTTTGTAATATTTGAATCTTTTTCTTCTCCAAAATCTCCATATCGCTATGCTGCATCGTATCAATATCAAGTTTTCTTCGTCTAAGATCTATAGAAGCTCAACTCTTTACATGAGTGTGCTTGAGGTTGTGTCGATGCTCAAGCACGGGATTTTGACACATTTTTAATGACATTTACATACGTCAAAATCGCGTGCTCAATCATCGACACAACCTCAAGCACAAACTATAAATACCTATGACCCTTAAGCTTGTTAACACAATCGATTTTAATTAGTTTCCCTGGATGGTACATACTTTTGCTCCTCCATCTGGTCCTCTTCATTTTGTTCTAATAAAATTCCACCAAGTCCATCAGCACTTGCATCACAGTACAACTCGAGATGTATAAGTGCAAAACATGTTTCGAGCCCAAAATTTTCTTTTACATGATAAAATTGGCCATAATTTTTTAATAAACTTTCGACCAAACCCATTTAAACCAAATAATCTCCCAAGCTCAAGGACACTTTACGGCGTCGAATTAGAATTTAATTTTTTATATAATAATGACACTGAGGCAACACTAAATCAAAATCATGTCTAGAAAGTACGAAATTTTTGGTCTACTTTTTGCTTTCGACTAATTTTATTCATTTATATATAGGGCCTATTCTTAGAAGGTGCCAGATGGGATCGGGCGAAAAAATGTCTGAACGAGTCCCTGCCGAAAATTCTCTTCGATCCTGTCCCGATAATGTGGCTAAAACCTACTGAGAAGACCCAGCAGAAACAGAGGAGCATTTATAACTGTCCGATTTACAAAACTAGCGCGAGAAGGGGCGTACTATCGACCACCGGTCATTCGACAAATTTTGTGATGTACACAACTTTCGATACTGGAATGTCAGAGAAACACTGGATTAACAGGGGGTGGCTTGCCTATGCCAACTTGACGACTAATATATATTGTGTATTTTTGTACTTTTGTACGTCTATGTAATGAGTTTTTAACAAGTGTACTGTAGTGATTATGATGATAGTATGTATCTCTGTAAGGAGAATGATATGTAATGCTATAAATAAAGATGCATCCTTAAAAACATTATTCTAGCTCTCGTATATAACACTTCGACTATGGTATATAATTATAGATACCTAACTTTTCTAACATATTTTTGTGTTTTACCCTGAATAAAATATGAGTTTAGTAACCATAATTATAGTATATAATATACATATGATAAAGAGAGAATTACACACATTACGAGTGTGATAGCGTGTAAGACTAAAAGCATCAAATCTAACATTATGGAAACGAAATTAGAACCTGAACTTGGCTATTTCCACATTCAACAGTTCGCTTTAAGATTTGTTGGAGTTTCTTTACGTGGAACTGAAACGCTGTATTACCAAGTTTATTCAATTTTATGCATTTTTTTAGTGGTAACCTTTACAATTCAAGAAACATATGGAGCGTTTTCCTTTACAGATGATATCGATCGTTTATCTAACGTTATAAGTATAGCTACTTCGCATATTTTGGGTAAGTATCTCTCGAGTTAAAGCGTCATCATCATATAAGGAGTGCTTTATTTATAAATGTAAGCTCAAACCCTATGATAGGGTCGCTGATATGTATGGAAACGGTCGATTATTGGGTAAAATATACGAGGTACAGGAAAAAGTTAAATACAAAAGTTTTAGGGTTTTTAAATGCTTATTATTTAATAATAATTTTAAATATACAGGGTCAGTGGGGAAGTCGTGGCACATCAAAGTTACATTTCTTTAAACGGAACCTACTGTATATTATTGGATATTTCAATTCTTTCTTCAATTTTAAATAAAAATTTAATACAGATAATGTACCTAAATCCAACCGTTTCCGAGTTATCGAATTTCGAAAATATTACTTAAATAAAATCTAGGTACAGCAGGAGAAAAAAGTATCCGGACAGTGCGCGAAAGAAGGAGGCTTCTTACTCAAACCCTTCGGGAACTTCATTGTCCTAGAGTGCATACAAATAATGTATGTGCCACAGACAGTCCATATAGGTATACTAAGTCAATAAAGTACCCGTGCATTTTGAGTGAAGGGCGTCTTTCTTACATGCACTGGCAGGATACTTTTTTCTCCTGCTGTACCTAAGTAGGCTAAGACGCATCTTATAAATGTCGTAATTTCCACACAAAATGACATCTTCAAATAAAACCGAACGCATTGAAATTTTAATGATGATAAGGTATAGTAATAGAATGCAAAACTGAACGAATTGCATCCCGACCGAGATTCAATTTCCAAGTCTACAGTTTTAAAAACTTTGAGTCGTTTCGTGAAACTGGCAGTGTCAAAGACAGACCTAAAATTGGAGGGTCGGTAACAGTGACAAACGAAGAGAATTCTTTGAATGTAATGTTGGATGTAGTGGAGAATCCGAAAACTTCCCTACAACAATTGGCATTAAATCACAATATTAGTCGATATTCAATCCAAAAGATTATCAAACGAGAAAAGTTTTGTTCTTTTAAGATCCATTTACTACAAGCGTTAGGTGAAGACGATTTTGATCGCAGAATCGAGTGAAGCTATTATGGATAAATTGGGGCAAAATTGTAATTTTGTAAATATCTAATATTGTATTTTCTGATGAATGCACGTTTTGTTTGAATGAGCCAGTCAATCGGCACAACTGTAGGTACTGATCAGATGAAAATCCACATTGGATGAAACAAATTCACCCCCGATCGTATTTTATAAATGGAAATTTAAACTCTGTTCTATATTTGGCACTTTTTGCAAGAATCAATAGTTCCAGACCTTATTCGATTATTTCCGAACGATAACGATCCAAATTTAATAGCAGAACACATTTGGTTTTAACAGGATGGGGCACCTCTGCATTTTGCGATTGAAGTACGAGAATTTCTAAATTAAACGTTTCCTTGGCAGATGGATAGGATGGAAGGGAACCATTGAATAGCCAGCTAGGTCTCCCAATATCACCCCTTGACTTTTTCTTGTGGCGCCATATTAGAAATTTAGTTTAGTAAAATAGACCACACAATATCGAAAAGTTCGACCGTTCCCACACATATCAGCGACCCTGTATATTAGAAGCAACAATGGGAAATTCATGTTTAGATATCTTGCTCTGCAAACCAGGCCTCCACAACTTCTATCACTTCTTCGTTGGAAGAAAATTTACGAGCTTTTAAACCCTTTTTTCAGTTGAGGAAAGAAATAATAGTCAGACGGAGCCGAGCGATTTGTGTGCAGGGGCATTGTCCTGCAAAAGCAAAACACCTTTCGACGTCTTCCCTCTATAATTTTTCCTGATAGAGTGGTCAGTAACGTCGAATAATAATTCCCAGTGATTGTTCCACCCTTATCCAGAAAATTAATCATGATTACTCCGTGGAAATCTCAAAAGGTTGAAGCAATAACTTGTCCAGCAGATTTTTGAACACGAAACTTGTTAGGCTTTGCAGAACCGGAGTGTCTCCATTCCATCAATCGTTGCTTTGTTTCTGGGGCGTAGAAATATAGCCAAGTTTCATCCATACTAACAATATAGGGCTTAAGAAGTCTGCATCGCTTTCAAACCGAGCACAAATCGAACGTGATGCTTTCACCCTTGCACGATTCTGCTCAACATTCAGACATTTGGGGGTCTCATCATATAATGAACTAACAACCTTTTTTTCAAATTTAATTGCACAACTTTGCTTTGACTTTATGACGTGAAACTTATCTGAAATACGTATTAATTTTATTTCTTTTGTTTAAAAGGAGTTGTGAAAATATTCGTAATATCCAAGAATAAAGCTGGTTTCATGAATATATTAAATGCATTAGAGAACGGATTATTTGCTCCAAATTTTGAACGAGGTGGTGGTTTAGAAGAAGAATTGATGTCGAAATGCATAACTCAAACATTCAGACAGGTACGAAGAACAGCTTTGCAGTTTTATACATTCTTGTCGGCAAATTAACTATTTCGAAGATATCTAATCTAATTAACATCATTTCAGACAGTAGTGTACTGGATATTCGTGGCAGGTGTGCTATTTTTGGAATGCTTGCGTCATTACTGACGAGACTCACGAACTCAGACTACAAAAAATGGGAAATGCCACTTACTCCATTCGCCCTATTTGAAATCAAAACAACTACCTACTTTCTATTGATATACATTTATCAATCAATTAGTATAATTTTTTTCGCTACTATTATCAGCTCGATAGATTTGTTAATAGTTGGTGTTATGACACATATAAAAACACAATTTAAATTTTTGAAAAATATTATAAAGAATGTTAAATCCGATATCTCTAGCGCCAATAAGGTGAGTAATTGTCTACATATACAGGATGGGCCGCTTAAAATGATGCACTAGAATTACGGCCAAGTTAAATAAAAATTTAAAAATCCAACCAGGTAAACTTATAGTGTTCGATGAGAAGCACATTTTAATAACAATGTAAATTTTATAACCTAGACGATGACGTCACCCCGAAATCAATTTGCATTTTATTAAATAGCACATGTATGTTTTCTGTCACTGTATTGTAAGAAGATGGTATTTCTAACACATCACAATCACTTATTAAATATTTTATCCAACTCTATTTGTAATAACAAAGAATGAAATTTGATTATTTAACTTTCGCGGTTTCGAAGTTTCAAGCTTAGTTGACCGAAATTTTACGTAACGCATGTTAATGTGTGTGACATTTGTCAGATTTGACTTAAATCGCTACATAATTCTGCCATTTGCTTATCTTAAAGTGTAACTTTAAAAACTAAATTTAAAATATGAAGTGTAAACTACGAAATTTAATAATAACTATTTGAATATAATTCTCATGCAAGTACTATGTATTTGCGCAACAAAATGAATAAAAGTCAGGGGAGTTGTATCCCGAAGTATACGAGCTCATACCGCCAGCGGCAGATGCTTTTGCACTTGCCGATGCAGATTTAATGCAAGTTAGTCAATAAGTCAAACACTCAGCACCAAATTATTGTTTCCACATAAGTTAAACATTAAAATTTCCATGCTGTCAGTATTGCAGTAAGTTTGTAAAACTATCAATTCAATCAATTGTAATATAATTATTAAGCCAATCTAACAAACATTTTAGCTGAAATAAGGTTACTAATAGGAGCAAAAAAAGAATACACCGTTAAACATAATAAAACACTAGCCAGAAAAGATACAAAACGAACAATTAATTTTGAATGTTTGTCAGTTGCCAAGTGACATTTAATGACAGCCCAATTCAAATTTTGCGTTTTACGCAATTATGCGTCAGGTAAATAACAATATTTGCGCGCTTCAAAATTTGAAATATTGGCGGCAATTTCAAAAAGTTGTTGATTTCATTTGTTATTAAAATCAATCATATTTTATACAGTTATACGTTAAAAAATTAGCTGTTTCAGAAATTTACAATAAAAATATCACATTCCATTTAAATAAATGCAAATTTATTTCGGTATGACGTCATGATGGATGGTATATAATCCACGTTTCTATTAAAATGTGCTTCCCTCAGAACTCTATAACTTTACCTGGTCCGATTTTAAATGTCTTATTTAGTTTGCCATAATTTCAATGCATCATTTTAAGTGGCCCACCCTGTATATGTAGTTCAACGCCCAATTATTTAAATTGTATGGGTTATTGTAGGTACCTTCGAATGAATACAATAATTCCGTGTATCAAAAGGAGAATTTACAAGAAAAGTTTAAATATATAGTTACATATCATCAGTCAATTCTGGATTTAGCAGAACAATTTGAAAAGTACTTCAGCTTCCTAATACTAACTGTGTTTCTTGCAAACACTATTGTGTTATGCTTCACTATGTATCATGCATCATTGGTAAGTTCAAGTTGTTATTTTCAGTAACCTAAAAGCTTGAAGCCAGTCATCTTTTGGAAAGCTCTCAAAAAATAGATAGATAGATCGTTCAAGACTTTGTTGTTCACTTAAACCGACTTTAAAATCTTAGTAAATCATAGGGTGTACATGTTTTCTTGACAAGTCCATGCTTCGATGACAAATCCATGTTTTCTCTATGACAGCATCGAATCAATTGGCAGAGCTTACTATTTATGATGACGACCCTCGTATATGCTCACCTATCACATACAGGGTTAGTCAAAAGTATGGAATAGGTGCTTTATTTCCGTAAATATGAACAAAGTGATTTTTTGCTGATTTTTTATTCCTCTTTTTTTCTTGAAATGACTTGATATTTTTTCATATGCTTTAATAATAAAATTTTAGAGAAAATACTCATAATACTTTATTCACGCAAATAATATTTAACTATGCAACTTAACAATAACCTAATCTATCACAAAAATTACGCAAAGAATTTTAGGTGGTATTTCTTCAATTTCATGCCTGATTTTGGCTTCCAGGTCTTGTAAATTTTGCGGTTTCTCTTTGTAAATTTTATTTTTTAAATGACCCTAGAGGAAAAAATCTAATTGACTCAAATCGGGCGACCTAGCAGGCCATTCGATAGATCCTCGATGTCCAATCCAACGACCTGGAAAGACGTTATTCAAAAACAGGCGAACATCAGCTCCATAGTGTGGTGGAGCGCCGTTTTGCTGAAACCAAAAAATATAACGGACTCAAATCGACGATGTAGCAGGCCATTCAATAGATCCTCGACGTCCAATCCAACTACCTGAAAAGACGTTATTCAAAAACAGGCGAACACTAACTCCATAGTGTGGTGGAGCGCCGTCTTGCTGAAACCAAAAAATCTAAGGGATTCAAATCGAGCGACGTAGTAGGCCATTCAATAGATCCTCGATGTTCAATCCAACGACCTGAAAAGACGTTATTCAAAAACAGGCGAACACTAACTTCATAGTGTGGTGGAGCGCCGTCTTGTTGAAACCAAAAAATCTAAGGAACTCAAATCGAGCGACGTAGCAGGCCATTCAATAGATCCTCGACGTCCAATCCAACTACCTGAAAAGACGTTATTCAAAAACAGGCGAACACTAACTTCATAGTGTGGTGGAGCGCCGTCTTGCTGAAACCAAAAAATCTAAGGGACTCAAATCGAGCGACGTAGCAGGCCATTCAATAGATCCTCGACGTCTAATCCAACGACCTGGAAAGACGTTATTCAAAAACAGGCGAACATCAGCTCCATAGTGTTGTGGAGGGCCGTCTTGCTGAAACCAAACATTGTGGTTTGGCATTCCTTGTTGATCTTCATCCGGAAATAAATGTGCAATGTCAGGTACAATGTGATCACGTAATAGGTTTACGTATCTGCTGTCAAATTGCCATCTGTAAAGTATGGACCTATTATGTGGTATACCCAATAATACCAGCCCAGACATTAAGTTTTTGTGGATGCTGTGTATGGTGTTCCATTTAGACAAAACGTGACTTCATCAGAAAATAAAATGTGGTTTAGACAATTTCGATTATTATTGATCATTATTGCACAAAACTGCATTCTTCTGTCAGAATCATCTTCGTTTAGCTCATGGAGAAGGTGTATCTTGTAGGGTTTGTATTTGTTCTTTTTTAATATTCGAACTACCGACGATTGAGTAATATCATTATCTGCGAGCTTGATGTTGATATGTGGGTTGATATGTGGCTGATTTTGGACGTCCAAAACTTTGGAATATCTTTTACATTTCCAGTTGCTCTAAATTTTCTAACCAATTTAGACACTGTGGATTGTACAATAAGATTTCTCTCCGGATGAACGTTATTAAATAAATGACCAACCATCAAGATTTCAATTCTTTCAGTTTCACTGTGTTTGACCATGTTTACAAATCAAAATGAAACTATACTTTGGATTAAATTAACTTGTTAACTTATTAAAAGGTACTTCACAATGACGACATGGAAAATGACATTAAAAAAACAGAGGCCACTATAATTTTTTGTAGTACCTATTATCCTCACATGAATAAAAAGAAGTATTCAAAACTGGAGAATCTGATTTGAAATCACATTTTGCCGTTTATTGGAAACTATGATTTTGTACAGAAATTTTGTTATTAAAGCATCAAGTCATTACAAGAAAAAAAAGAGGAATAAAAAGCATTAATACATTTCCATGGAAGTAGTCTAAGACATGGAGAATAATTAGTAAAAAAAACTTTTGTTAAAGACATTTTTATTATACCAAACCACATAAATAACTATAATACAATTATGTTGTGATATGTTGTAGTATCCAATGTCTAATGCAAAAGCTCTTGGTGACTTCTGCTATGTGACAGTTATATGCATACAACTTCTTCTATTCTGCTATTGGGGCAACGAAGTCGCGTTGGAAAGCCAATCTTTAACATTCAGTTGCTATGAAGTCAATTTTGTCGATATGCCTAAACATTTTCAGAAACATTTAATATTTATGATGCAAAGATGTCAGCGACCGGTTATTTTAACCGCAGGAAAGTTTATAAACTTATCCTTAAGCGCTTATGTATCAGTAAGTATACAACATTTAAATATTACATAACAATTAATGATAGACAATATCTTTAAATTCTCAGTTGTTAAGAGCTTCTTATTCCTATTACATGGTTTTAAGACGAAATGGCGATTCCGAATAAAATATGTTTATAACTTGATTGTTATATAGATATTTATAAACACATATCTTGTAATAAATTGTACCTGCAACTAGTTATGTATAAAATGACTATATAATAAAATAGTTTATATGGCGTTGTTTATATTTATTTTCAATCACTTATTTTGTATCTCTCCTGTTGAGATATTTTTATTATTTTTCTTAGGTTCTATCGAAAAATGGTTTCGAGATTTGGTTTACGACATTATTATTTTTAGGAACGAAAAAAAGCTCTAAAACCTTAGCTCAATCTCTCACAGGTTGCGTGGAACCCTCAAAAACATACGAAAATACATAGTGCCCAACTCGAAGTGCACCGGGTTGGCAACACAAAAATCTCTTCTTTCATGAAAAATAGTTCTGTTTTATTTTTATATGTTGGACCTATGTGTTGAACAGGTTTAAGTTAACCCCTCCTACTACTGTCAGTTTTCACTGTGATTATGGCATTTACGTTTTTGTTGGTGATTCTATCAGCTTTTGCGTTTATTTACTAAATTTAATGATGATTAGTATTTGGTTTTTCTGAAAACAAAGTTATCAATTCAGTGATGGATAGTCTTGGCGTAAGATTTTCATTTCTGACAACTAACCATAATAAGAATGAAGTTACCCACTCAAGGCAGGCAATATTACAGTCTCACCAAGTTATATCTGGCGTTGCCAACCTGGTGTACTTGACCTTGGACATTTTGTAGATCACCCTGTACAAATTTTCATGGTATCCTGTATATACATTTGTTTGTTTTCATTTGTAACGATGATATAATTCAATCGTTCAAGGTCATTTAAATATTTATACAGTTTCAGTTAGCATATCATTTAACACGTTAATTTGGAATTGGAATGATATACCAGTGATATTTATAGAACGTACTGTAGGTAGGGATCTTAAATCTACTGTTAATGTATACTTAGTGCGTGCGCATTCGCATTTAAATCAAGTGAATTTTATAGAATCGTTTAATCTTAAACTGAGTGAGTGAGTACGTGTGTTATTTGTTGTGTGCCTCCCGCCGATCTTGTCGGTAAATTGTATACAGTATACAGGAATTAGCTACCGCAATGGATGCTACCGAATACGAGAAGTTCCAATCTGTCGTTGGTATATGGTGGGATACCTCAGGCCCAATTAACTACTTACATTCCATGAATAAACTGAGAATTCCATTTATTATTAATAGTTTAAAATCAATTGGTTTCCTGAAAAAAGATGACGATAGTACTAAACCATTACAAGATGTATCTGTACTGGATGTAGGATGTGGTTGTAAGTGTTTATAGGAATTGTAGCGGCAAGACCATTTTTTTAAGTAAACATGGCATATTTGCACCACATGCATAGGGGGGAAATATTTCGAATACTATCGGGTTTGTGATCGGCCACCTAGTCGTACCAACCCCGTCCCATGTGAATTTCTTTTTCCAAATTTGCCAAGTTTATTTATAATAGATTGATAGCTAAAAAAAATTAGTATTCTAGTTAATATTAATTGATATAAACGAACTGCATCTATACAGGCATGTCATTGTTTATAATTGAAACAATACCTTAATGTTGATAATAACATGCTTTCATAATCTAGAATTAAAAACAATAACACGTATGTATATATGTTATATGTATGTATTATATACATATGTACATAGCTTAAAGTTTTACTATTATATCAATTTCTCAAAGTTAATACTGGCTACTCATAATTCGGTTCTCGTTTAGAATCCATATCAGATTATATTATTACTTTGACCTTACGATGAGAAAAAAAAAAAACCGGTTAAAGTCTGTGTGTTCTAAGATTACATAATCCTCAAAGCAAACTCTTTAGATTAAATTAGTATTGTTGATTATCACTTGTGAAATTCTCTAAAATGTAGCCCAAAAACGACATTTTTATATGAGTGCTGTCACTATATTTTTAAGCATACAGGGTAATCCATTTAAAGTGTAACATTGTAATGTCTTCGAAACCATTAGTGTTATGAAGAAAAGTGTTAGACAAAAGTTTAACTATATGAAGGGGCTCATACTGTTGTCACTATAAAGAAAGACACAAACGTCATAGCAAGGTCAACTCTTTTTTTTTTCAAATAGCATATTACCTATGGTACTTTTTTATCAAATTCTAAAACAGCAATAAGTTGTGAATAGCAAAGTAGTAAACCAATAACCTCAAACTAATATTAATCGAGATATTTCGAAAAAATGAGGACATAATAAAAGTCAGTGCAGCAAGCAGTTAATTTTTTATTTCCCTCATCTATGTATCTATTTTTCTCCATCTTCTACCTTTTTACCTTTTGGACTCGACGTCAAAGAATACAGTCCAATCATTTTCATATTTAACAAAATTTCGCCAACATTTAGATTAGTTATTGTGATGCAAATATTATGTGTCAACATCACAGTTATGACTGACAATCCATAAATATGACAGATTAAAAACTATTTTACAATACAAAAAATGAGAATATACAATTGCAAATCATGTTTTTATTTCACACAAGCAATCAATAAGTGACAACATGGTGGCAACTCAAATTTGAGTCGTCACTAAAACGTTGTCATTTCTATAAGAGAAAAGTTGAAATCTTAACATTTCTCTTGTTGATGGTCTTATTAAAATCAAACTCCTATAATCACTTTAACACTACACAATATCAGATACCTACATCAGCACAGTTAGAAAGACAACTCAAACTTAAAACGAAACAAATCGTTATTAACAGACATTATTAACAGAAGAAGACAACTCAAACTTGAGTCGTCAATTTAATTAATAATGCCCCCCATCTTCTACCTTTTTACCTTTTGGACTCGACGTCAAAAAATACAGTCCAATCATTTTCATATTTAACAAAATTTCGCCAACATTTAAGAAATCGTGAATCAGGTTTTAAGATTTGAATGTTATTGTGATGCAAATATTATGTGTCAACATCACAGTTATGACTGACAATCCATAAATATGACAGATTAAAAACCATTTTACAATACAAAAAATGAGAATATACAATTGCAAATCATGTTTTTATTTCACACAAGCAATCAATAGGTGACAACATGGTGACAACTCAAATTTGAATCGTCACTAAAACGTTGTCATTTCTATAAGAGAAAAGTTGAAATCTTAACATATCTCTTGTTGGTCTTATTAAAATCAAACTCCTATAATCACTTTAACACTACACAATATCAGATACCTACATCAGCACAGTTAGAAAGACAACTCAAACTTAAAACGAAACAAATCGTTATTAACAGACATTATTAACAGAAGAAGACAACTCAAACTTGAGTCGTCAATTTAATTAATAATGCCCCCCATCTTCTACCTTTTTACCTTTTGGACTCGACGTCAAAAAATATGTCCAATCATTTTTATATTTAACAAAATTAGAAATCATGAATCAGATTTTAAGATTTGAAGGTTATTGTGATGCAAATATTATGTGTCAACATGACAGTTATGACTGACAATCCATATGACAGATTAAAAACCATTTTACAATACAAAAAATGAGAATCTACAATAATTGCAAATCATGTTTTCATTTTACACAAGCAATCAATAGGTGACAACTCAAATTTGAGTCGTCACTAAAACGTTGTCGTTCCTGAAAGAAAAAATTACCTACCTTGCTGATGATTAAGCACTTTAATACTCGAACAACATTACATCAACACTGTGTCAGAGACAATTCAAACTTGAATCGTCTTAATCGAAAATCGAGGATGCAGCTTTGTATGCTATTATAAAATAGCCTAATGATGCCACCGTGCTAAAATTCGCACTAAACAGTCACTCATTTTGTGTGCATCGGCTTCTCAATGATGACGTTTTGATATTCTGAGCCTCAAAAGCGACAATTTTGCTTATTAACACAGCCTCCAATGAGAAAATAGGTTTCATCTGAATAAGAAAAAGTGCTCATCTCCAGTGCATTGGGGGAACCGAAAAAGCATCAGATGGTTATGAGGCTTCAGTTCTCGGACTAATAGAACAGTTTCTTCGAACGGTGACGAGTTGATGTTGGATGGATTTTCACGCAAACTTTGGACAAAAGCAGCAATGTTTCACTTTACAAATTGATCCACAAACTGAATTCAAGACCTATCATTTATTCCAAATTTTCCTTCCACGTAAATTTCTTACAGTTTGGGTCGAAGACTCACCACTTTGGAAGCAAGTTTTCAATATTTCCCATCTTTCTTCAAGTGTAAAGCGTCCCATTTTGTAAATGTCAAACATAAAATTAATTTTCTGTCAATTCGTAAACGTCATTTTATCTGTCAAAATCAAAATAACCGGTAATTTAAATTCTAAACGTTAGATGGCCCACCCCCTGCTTTTTTTTTACACACTGTATATACATATAATAAGCAACACAAAGAATTAACTAACATCACTTGAGCAAATGACATTAACTACAATATTTTTATAATGCTAGGTAAACAATATAAGTTATCAATGATAAAAATTTATAATACCTAATGATATAAAAGTTTCTAATATAGGATTTTATACAGCTTGTTACGTGTATAGATATATGCAATCCAAAGCTATTTTAAACATAAATTGATAAGCCAATTCTAATTAAATGATGCGCACGCATATTCAAATTATTAAGGCACAGTTAAACGTTTTCGAATGACATCCATTTAACGCAATTTAGTGAGTGTTCCTGTTAGTAAGCGGTGTATAAATTTTATTTATCATAATGGACAAGAAAGAAGTTGAAAAATTCCAATCCATGACGGATATGTGGTGGAATTTAAACGGTCCGGCTAAAGGTTTACATACCATGAACAAATTGCGAGTTCCATTTGTAATCAATAGTTTAAAATCGATTGGGTTTTTAAAAACAGATGAAAATAGCGATAAACCTTTGCAAGATGTATCGATACTTGATGTGGGATGTGGTTGTAAGTGAAACTTATGTATAAGTGTGTTTAAAATAACTTTGAACAAATTAAATCTGCATTAATTCATAAGAAAAAGAAGAACAATCTTCTTACTTTTATTGCAAAACCAAAAAGTAATTAAAAAGCTATGAAAAAAATTCCTCAAAATCTACCTCATATAAAACAGATATGTTAACAGATATGTTAATTTGTTATCAGTAGGGATTGAAGTTATTTATAGCAGAAAAATAAACTTTGTTATATACAGGATTTTTCTTTTTCTATTTTATTCTGTTTTATTATACTTCCTAGGTGGAATTATGACTGAACCGTTGAGTAGACTAGGAGCAGACGTCACAGGCGTAGATGGCGTTCCCGAAATGATAAAATGCGCAGAAGATCACGCAGCTCTCGACAAGGACCTCAAAGAAATCAAATACTTCGCCGAACCGATACAAACTTTCAGTGAAAGGAACAAGGAGAAATTTGATGTCGTTGTGGCGTCGGAGCTTCTGGAACACGTTACTGATAAAGCCGGTGTGGTGAAGTCTTCTGTTGAATGTTTGAAACCGGGTGGATCAATATTTATAACTACGGAATCTAAGACGTTACTCTCGAAGTGGATTACCATCTATTGGATAGAAAATATTGTCAAGGCGGTTCCAAAAGGTGCTCACGAAATAGATATGTACATTACACCCGAAGATACGCAAAAATTATTGGAACAAAGTAAGAACAAAAATTAAAAAAAAAACCGTTTCAAATCAAATATTATTTTTCAGATGATTGTACTGTTAAAACTGTGAAAGGTACCTTTTACAATGCTTATTCTGGAACATGGCATTATTCACCTTTTGTAACTTGGTATATAATGCATGCAATTAAAAATAAGTCAAAAGAACAGAAATAAATTGGATACGGTTTTACACAGCATGCCAGAAACGCAAAATATGAAAGGATTTTTTTTTGTTCTGTATATTTTATATATCAAATAAAGTCTTGTTTAGAAAGTTATTTACGTGTTTAGTACCAACTACGGTTTACAATCTATGACCTCGAACCTTTTCAATTGTTGCTAACTTCTCTCTTTCCTCGCCTCGTACTACCAACCTCTAAATTGTCAAGTTTCAAACATTATATATATTAAAAAGATAAAATTTGAATTTTTTCCCCTTTTAATCATATTTATATCACTAACGATGTATAAATTTAGGCAAGATTTCATTAAACGTCAAAATGGTAGGAGAAATTTTTTGACCTCAACTTTACTTATTGGAAACGCGCAAGACACTGTATCCAACTGTATCAGAATAAAACAAAGTTCTATAAATAACAATAACCACCTTTTTCGATTCTCTTTTTACTGCTAACTTCATTGTGAACTGTTTCAAATCGTTTAGGACATAAACATAAAGCATTCCAATGAAAACGATCCACATCGAAAACGAAATAACTCCAAGACGAATCGATTCTTGTTTGAAGGTGAAAATTATTTTGCCAATAAGTCAAAACCATGTCTCCTTTAACCCACCCCTCCCCCTGGATTGAAGAAAAAATCGAAAATAATCTTTTAGAAGCAGGCTCGCTGCGTGCGGGCGTGCACCTCACAAGGGCGGCATATTTGAGGAGGTGGCATCGGCGACAAAATCATATCGAAAAGAAAACAAAACATTGTCATAATTTGCATGTCTACAATTGTACAAGGGGCGGCCTAATCGGTATTGCACGCGGGCGTTCAAACAGCTAGCGGCGGGCCTGTTTAGAAGATATCTTCTAAAGTATAAAACTAAAAGGATAGATATACACAGACTGAGCCAATAAGTTTGAGGACAAGTTGAATTTTCTGCCATCATTCATTTTCTTCAAATTGGCCAACCTGTCGTAAACTCATAGGCGTTTCAACGAACATTTCAAAACGGGTTTCAGTATTAAGAAAATATTTACACGACTTGACGCTTGACGATTTGTTTGGAAAAAACAATTCTAATAAAATCTAACAAAAACACTAAAAAAAAACGCAGAAGAAACTGAAAGAAAAACCGGATAGAACAAAATTATTTATAACAACGCCAAACACCTCCAAATACGAGCCAACTATGGCATATTTTTTCGAATGCTTGACAGTCATTATGACCAACCTAAGATAACAAATAAAAAGGGGGAAATTTAACTTGTCCTCAAACTTATTGGCTCACTCTGTAGATTGTCCTACATGAAAATTGTTCCAAACAGATGTAAAATCGAAAAATGTAATAATGTGACGTAATGCTATTTGAAATTTTAATGTACGATGATGGAGGGTTCAGGGAAGTGGAACAAGACATGGTTTCATCTTTTTGGTAAAAGAGCGTGTCGTTTATTTATATTTCTTGACGTTTTCGACTTATTTAAGGTTGATCATTTATAAAATAGGCTTTCAGCATTTCTTCCTTTTTTTCTACTAACTTCCAAATATCTTATTGGACCTCAACTGGTTTTACTGACTCATCTACATCATCAAACATTTCCACCAAGTTTGTTTGCCTCAATTGTCAGTAGGTTGACGTCCCAGTCGTCGTTATCAAGATTTGCTTGTGGGTGAAGTTGTATTTAGCACAAATATAAAACTTATTTGCAAGCATTTTAAAGTGTTATTGCTTACGTTCAAAGATATTTAGTTATCAGTGTATAGTATATCATAGATTTTATTCTTGCATTCCATCATAATAAAAACTGTATGAAATTTACAAAAAAAAAACAAAAAATTATTTCGTAGCACTGCAGTATCTGTTTTGCTGATCAGTATAACACACGTTGAACAAGTAATACTTTCCTACACAATTTTATTAAAAAGGTATATTATCTAGAACCTGTATTTTATTACATCAACACCGAAATCATTGTTTTATTTCGCAGGTAGATTCAGATAATTGATATGGATCCCAAAGAAGATTCAACTCAAAATAAACAAGCTGCAGATTCAACAACAAAAGATCTGACTTCAGATAATGCCGATAAAAGCGCATATGATTCTGGTACATCAGAGAAGCTTGAAAAGCTCAATATAGAAATAGAGAAAAATAAATTTTTCCGTGATTGCAGTATTCTTGCTAAAACTATTCCGAAATAAGACAAATGTGATTATTATAAATGTTATAGTTATATTAGTGAAGTTTTTTTGTGTATTGCTTTTTTAAATCATTTTAAATGTGTATTTGATGTGTTTAACTAAAATATTATAATGCAATAAAAAGATTATATATAATTAAATTAAATTAATTCACGAAAATGTGCTAAATTAATTCACTAAAAAGATTTTTTTATCTCAAATGGAATGATATAGTTTTCTTTCCATTTTTGAAATCTAAGCATTATTTTAGATGGACTTTTATTCGTATTCCATATACCTAAGTGTAGACGTTTTAGACATTTTTCGACTTTTTCGAAAATTTTTGAATTTATATTGTTTAAAATGATATATACTGTCGTCATTTTTAAAACAAAAATTCTGAAATTGAGGTTATGGATAGAAGAAATCTTAACGTTTCCGTTACAATTTTTAGAATTAGTACATTATATATAGGATGTCCAAAATTTAATTGCCTTTTAGTACAACTTCAGACCATTAAAACTTGAGTTCCTTATTTTTGATAGAGTTGGAGTTTGGATTTAACTAACGAAAAGTCCGATGTCTTTAAATCTCTGTTTGTCTGTCAAATAAAAATATTTCTCGTTACACACAGAAAGTTCTTTAGATAATCTTGTTATAATCGTCATGAATATAAAATAAGTTTAAAATGTGTATGTTTGAATAATTTTGATTTTCTATTTCAATGAACACAACGACACCCAGCTGGAAAGATTATATGCTGACAGCTACCCTGTTTTCCTGTGTTTTGATTAGAAAATGTACATATTTGTAAACACAGCTTAACTTTTTCAAAAATATAAATGTTTATAGTTTCATTTTTCAGTGCCATTACGAAAATGCTGCCAACTATTGAAGTAACAGTAACGTCACGCAGAACCTGTGTACATTTTTTCCCCGCTGTTGGCTACCATGAAAATATGTTTGACATGACAATGATGACATTTCTTTGGTTAAATTTATAGAACTTTAATTTGTCAAAGTATAAGTAACAATAAAAGTCGTTTTAAATGTTTTAACATTATTGTTAATCTAGCACACTGTCTCCAACTGTTAATAATAAAATATTCCTACGGTTTTAGACGAGTAACGTAAAAATGGCGGTTTCTTTTCCGTTTGAAATTGTTTTGTGAAACGGCATAACGTAAAAATAAAATGTATGGATTAATAAATAAGCTATTGCCTATAATTCACGATAATATTATCAAATTTTGATTTTTCAACTTATGTCCTATTCCCTATTGGACAGGAAATAAAAAGAAATAGGTTCAATAGAGACTACAGACAAAAAAGTTCCTCTACGACAATCAGTATATATTGTTATATTAAATGATATCGTTCAAATCTGTGTTATGAGGGCTTCCATGTTTTCACCGCGTCATAAAAAGTAAATTTATACAGAGTGAGCCAATAAGTTTGAGGACAAGTTGAATTTCCCGCCACTTTAATTTTTTTTAATTGGCCAACCAGTCGTAAACTCATAGGCGTCTCAACGAACATTTCAAAACGGGTGCTAAGATTACAGTATTAAGAAAATATTTAACTGGGCAATATTCTATATCACATTCTTTGTTCAACAATTCGAATAAAATCGAACAAAAACACTCAAAAAATGCAGAAGAAATCGAAGGAAAAATCGGATAGAACAAAATTATTTATACCAACGCCAACTATGACATACGTTTATACGAATGTTTTACAGTCATTGTGACCAACCTAAAACAACAAATAAAAAGCGGGAAATTCAACTTATCCTCAAACTTATTGGTTCAATCTGTACAACTCGATGTTTGCGCTAATTTAAGTGGCTTCTTCAAGAGCAAAACTAGGTGATGGGCGTTAGAAAGTCACGGTTAGACGTGAAAACCTTCTAACCAGAAGAACTGAATTTTTTGTTAGCAATTACACCAAAAGCTACAACCTCAACCTTTTCATTTTTAACATTGGAGTGGGTCGTGTTACTATTATAAATAAAGCACTATTACAGGATTTTTCTAATATTTAATTAGAATAAAACTACATTTGATTAAAACATACGCTATAATTAGAGCTAATATAAAGGGGAAAAAATGAATACAAAATTCAACATAGTATGTACATATTTCAAGACTGAAGAATTATATATGCATATTTATACATTTTCTTTATATTTACAACAGATGTCGCTACCGGAACAACCGTAAATAATTACTATAATCGTCTTCCACTTGATTGCCTTTGACCTGCAAAAATATACATCAGTAAATAAATGCTATAAATACAATTAATTAAATTGAAATTATAAATCCTTACCTATTTTCAATAAAAAAATTAATTTTCTAATATTTAGAGACGCGGACCTGCAACTAAATTAATTTAAAAAAATTGCTGTAACGCTTATGCGAAACGTCACCTTGTGAATGATGCGAAAGTCCATGCGGATGAGTGGGAATCGCATGAGGCACCCCGTGCGGCATCGGTCCATGTACCGGAGGTCCGTGTTGTTGAACGATTTGCGGGGAAGGACGCGGTGCTGGAGGAACATGATGAGGTAAGTTATGAATGGGAGGTGGAACGCTCATAGGAATATTCGGTCGGAATTGAGGAGTGTAGCTTCCTACTGGCATTAACGGCGCCCCAGTTGCATAAGATGGGTGTATATTATTGATGGTGTGTGTTTTGATACGAGCTGGAAATATGTGAGGTGGTGGGGAACCGGGAGGTGGTGATGGTGGAGGTAGATTGTCTAATTCTTCGTCGTCGGGTGAATCGGTTGAAGGTTTTCGTATTATCTTAACCTATAATTTAAAACGGAAGAAAACATATTAGAATTTAAATATAAATACAATGCCTACCATTTATTGTATTGTATTAATGCATAAAATAAATGATTTTGTCGATTTATATTGAAATTAAACAATGATACAGCTAAATTAAAAATTGTTCTATTTTTTTTGCAACCGACTGTATTTAATTTGGACGAAACTTTTTGAATAGTGCTGTATACATAGTATCCTTATCAACGCCATTTTAGAACGTATCCTAAAGCTTAATTTTCGTAAATATTTCATATTGTAAGTTTATTAATAATTGATTTTAAATTAAAATCTTATATTTCATAAAATATCACTTTAATTTAAAATGATATTTTAGTTTTAAAACGAATTATTAAAATAACACAATAAAATACAATATTACGCAACTAACCTAAAAATAAAACGTCAAATTGACATTTTTAGTAAAAGAAAAAGTACACAACATTTTCGATCTATTTAAATAATGAACATAAATATTATTAAATTAAAAAATAGAAAATGACGTCAACCCTAGCGCAAAGATTGTTATTAAAGAAGATAGATCTCGGAACAGCGTATTTACGAACATGGTCACCACTGGCAAATACATTCAATACACGACCAACACCAAAATTAAACTTCAGTCTCACTAAAGAAAACGTCGGCTTATTCAATATACCAGAATTAACGTCACACGAAGGATTTTACATCCTGCGGGATAAATGCAAGAATGTTACTGAAGATCTTATCGAAGAAGCTACCCGAGTGGATCGAAACGAAAAATGGTGGAAATATTCGACGACTTATCTAACTCCTTATGTAAAGTAGCTGATTTAGCAGAATTTATACGTTTAGCACATTCGTCAGTAAATTATGCGAAAGCTGCCGAATCTGCTTGTTGTGCGATTAGCGGTTTGGTCGAACGATTAAATACGGATGTAAATTTATATAATTCTCTTAAACGTGTAGTCCATAAAGGTGATATTATAAATACAAACGATATCGATGATCACGTTGCTAAATTATTTCTCTTCGATTTCGAACAATCTGGTATACATTTAAGTGAAAACGATCGTAATAAGATAGTATCATTAACCGATTATATATTACAATTAGGACAACAGTTCGTTGCTGGAACAACGACACCGCGGACTATAAAATTAAATTTAGCGCCGGATTTCGTCAAAAATGTTTTTGTGTGTGACGGTGAAAATATAACTGTGTCTGGATTACATGGTGATTCCATAAATCCGTTAATACGAGAACTAGCTTATAGAATATATTTGCAGCCCGAAAGTAGGCAGGAACAACTATTACAAAAGTTATTACAAGCGAGGAATGCTCTTGCTGTTACATGTGGATTTGAAACGTACGCTTATAAAACATTAAAAGGTAGCCTAATGCAAAATCCTAGTGCGGTCATGGAATTCTTGAACAAACTCTCGGATAACATAAAAGAGAAAGCGGAACTTGATTTTTGTGTAATGAATCTTATGAAACAAAACGAGCATTCTGATATCGGTAAATTAGCTCCGTGGGATGTTCCATATTACACACAAAAAATTAAAAGAGAAAAATTTAAAGTAACATCATCCGAATACTCTCCATACTTTTCATTAGGTGCGTGCATGGAAGGTTTAAGTAATATCTTTAGTAGTCTTTATGGGATAACTTTACAAGATGTTCCGTTAAAACCTGGCGAAGCTTGGGTTAACGATGTTTATAAACTGGCTGTAACTCACGAATCGGAAGGCCTATTAGGTTACATCTACTGTGATTTCTACGAACGCAAAGGCAAACCGAACCAAGACTGCCATTTTACGATTCAAGGTGGGAAATATCTTCCCAACGGAGAATATCAACTACCTATCGTAGTTTTAATGTTAACTTTACCAATGCCGAAATGGTCATCTCCTTGTTTACTTACACCTAGTATGTTAGACAATTTATTTCATGAAATGGGGCATGCTATGCATTCGATGCTCGGAAGAACACATTATCAACATGTAACGGGGACTAGATGTAGTACAGATTTCGCTGAAGTTCCATCAGTTTTAATGGAATATTTTGCTGCAGATCCGCGTGTGCTAAGAACGTTTGCGAAACACTTCCAAACAAAAGAGACTATTCCGGATGAAATGCTACACCGATTATGCGGATCGAAACATTTATTTATGGCTAGCGAAACACAGTTGCAAATATTTTATTCTGCGTTGGATCAAAAATATCATGGAGGTCCGTTAAGAGGAAGCACCATGGATGGTATCGGTGAAATGCAAAATCAGTATTATGGTTTACTGTATATTCCAAACACAGCTTGGCAATTACGATTTAGCCATTTATTTGGTTACGGAGCCAAATATTATTCTTATTTAGTATCGAAAGCTTTGGCATCTTGGATATGGCAAACTTATTTCGAAAAAGACCCATTCAATAGAAGTCATGGGGAAAGATACAGAAGGGAGTGTTTAGGTCACGGTGGTGGTAAACCGCCTTGGAATATGGTAGCAGATTTCCTGAAAAAAGATCCTACGCCTGATTTATTAGCGGAATCACTCATTCACGAAATTGATCGTAAAAATGAAGAACTAAGATATGTTAAAGATATTTATAAACAAGTCAAATAAATTATAAATTATACATATTAGTTTTACTTACTTTTGATAAATTGCCCCACTTGTAAAGCCAAAACATAAAATAATTTTTCTTACATTTACAAATATTTCTAAATAACTTAAAAAAAAATTGTAGTGCTTATAAATTAAACAAAACCACCAATGCCTCCCTGAAACAATGTTAGTGTAATAGATATTGATAGTTTCAGTTACAAAGAAGCGTTGGTGGTTAAAATTGATTATTTTTTATTTGTCATTGTCAAGGAATGTTTTATATTATAATTATATAAATATTTGCATTAAATATCCTACCTTTATTTTTTTCTTTTGCAATTTCTTCTTCATCTTTTTAAACCTTTTCTCTTTCGGCGGTGGCGGTGACGATAACTCTTCGCCACCAGAAGGCGATGTACCCTCCCCTGGAACTACACCATCGGCAAATTTTACACATTTTAACTTCCTTTGTTCAGTTTCCTCTTCAGTAATTGTTCTGGTGTAATAGAAAAACCAAGTTTAAATTGAGTTACGTAAAATTATACTTGATATATGGAAAAAAAAATTAGATAGCTCGATAGTCACAGAGGTAAGAGCGGCTCCCTCCCCCTCTCCTTCCCCACCCCCCATGCGCACACACAAACAAAAAGACAATGATTGAACTAAACTTTAAATTTCTTTAATGTTGTAGAACTAACCTAAACCCTTGCGAGATAAGGATTCCTTTTCCTGCTGCTTTCAATGGTGCATTAGCTGCAATAGAAAGAGATGGCCAACAACTAGGTGTAGAGTCCATAACGTCTTCTTCGTCGTCCAAATTTTCTCCCATAGCTAACGCTTCAGTTTCAATCCTCAGTGCCTTCTAAAAATAGAAATCGCGTTATAAATTTTGAAAAATCAAATCGACTTGATATATAAAATTACCTTTATCATATTTTCCGTCTTTATTTTCAGTCGCAATTGTTTCTTTCTTTCCTTTTCTTTTCGCCGCTTTTCCTTCTCTTTCTTTTTCCTCTCGCGTTCTTCGTGGCGTTTAGCCCTCTCTGCTCGCCTTTCAGCAATTTTTTGTAGCATCAACTCTTCTGGCGACAACTTATCTTGAGTTGAAATCGTAGGTATAGTTTGATCTACCGGTGGTGGTGGTGGAGGAGGTTGGGTTAACGATGATTGCAGAATTCCTAATGAGGCTTCACCCTGGACAATTTTAGACGCGGTAACAATCGCTGGTGAAGTAATTTCTTTCGGTGCATGTGAGGCAGGAGTGGGAACAATTTGAAGCATATTTCCTACCTGAACGATTTTTTGTGTCGGAGGTGGCTAAAATTAAATTACCACCAAATTTTTACTAATATAGACGCAGCTTTAGATAACATACCTTATGCTCTTGTGGAGGAGCCTCTTCGGTAGGTACAACCTGCAGCACATTTCCAATTTGAAGAACTTTCGATGAACCAAGATGAGTTTGAGGTTTAGTCGGGGGTGGTTGTTGTTGTTGAATGTAATTTTCTTTTTGTAGAGTATTCTGATTGTATTGAGGATAATCATATTGCTCCGAATATTGCTCGTATGTATAAGTTTGTCCGTAATTTGTTTGAGTGTAAGTAGTAGTGATAGGTTTAGGACTCTCTTTACCTAATCCTAGCACTTGATTTATGCGAATATCCAAAGGAACCCGCTTCGGAGAAGTTGGCGATTGGATTAATCTTGTCGATGGCCCTCGATAAGCAGGAGAATCAACAGATTCGTTAAAGTTCTGTTGTAAAAGTTGATCGTCGCTTATCGTTGAATCGGCAACGCTGCGTTTAAAACCATCTACCGGTGAATTTATAGGAGATTTCTCTACAGGTTGCTGATAATGATCATCAATGCCGGCTAATCTTTGTAGAGTTCTTTGTATTGATTCTCTTTTGCGTAGAGGTGAAGGAGATCTGCTATAATTACGTCTATAACTTTTTCTTGGCGGTGAAGATCTATAATTCGGACTAGAATTTTAATAGATTTGGGTTATTAAATATATATAGTTGCGTCAATTATTTAAAAATTCTTACCTGCGATTCCTAAATGGCGATTTCCGACTTCGAGGCGACATCGACCTCTTCATAATAGGCGAAAGCGACCTTCGAATTCCGGGCGACGGTGATCTACAACGTCTAGGCGATAACGACCGTCTAATCCTCGGCGACGGTGACCTCCGATGTCCGGGCGATGGTGACCTTCGACCTCCAGGCGATGCCAACCTTCGTATTCGAGGTGATAGTGGCGATCTTCGACTCCTCGGAGATATAGACTTTCGTCGACGAGGCGATATCGACGTCCGACTTCTAAACGATTTCCTACCCCTGGGCGACGGCGATTTCCTTCGCTTATCAGATCTTTCCATAGATCTCCTTCTCCTAGGAGAATACTTCTTCGTTAAGGGATCATCTGGATGTCGCGAACTCTTCCAATACGGCGATGTATCTCTGGTTTTCCTCGAGAGACTATCTCTTCTGGGAGATTGATTCCTGTATTTTGGTGATACGCTTTTACGCTGACCTCTTCTCGAAGGCTCGGAATATAATTTTTTCCTGATATCTCTCGATTCTGAATGTTTCCTCTCAGGATCGTAGATTTCTTTAGGCGGAGGACTCGCTAAACTGCCGCGAGATATGTTTTCAGGTGATTCTTCCTTATTAAGTTCGTTTTGGAAAGATGATTCTTGTTGTGTATTATCCTTCGGTTCTGCAGGCGCTTCTTCCTCCTCAGTTTTTTCAGGTAGTGCAATCGGAAATTCTATTTCGCAACTTCTCACCTCCTCAATTTTAGATTTTTTAGCTAGATACTCTGTAAATTCCTGTATATCTGAATCGTTTGTACTATCATTGAAACTAGATCGTTTACTAGCAATTGAGGAGGTGAATGGAGAACTCTTTTCAGATGGTGATTGTTGTAAATCATCCTTGATACTCAGTTTATTAATTATCGTTACGTCAACTTTTTTTGGGATATCCAAAATAGATGATTCCGCGATTAAATTAGTTTCTTTTCTAGGTACTGGTGTAATGAATTTAGTCGGGATTAATGAAGGTTTCTTTATCGGCGATGTAGTCGAATCCGCTTTGCTACTTACGCTACTATCAGGTTTCTCTTGTTTAACAGGTAATAGATTTAAATAGGGCGGTGGGACAATCGCAGGCGAAGGTACAGGTAAAGGAACAGCGTTATCCATCTCTTTCGTTAACAAGGTAACTATCGGTACTTTCGAATAACCCGGATCTTCTTGTTCTTGTTTAATTTGAATAATCGGCGTTTTCGAGATGGGGAATGGTTGTAAATCGTCTAGATCCTTTACTATTGAATGAGTCATTTCTATCTTCACTACCTTCTCTTTACCTTAAATGAAAATGTTTAATTAGCAGGTGTTATACAATATGGTTATCGGATACAGATAGAATTATTATTCGGTTTGGTTGTGATAGGATTATTTTTTGACTTAACTCCAGCCTCTGATAAAGAGAACCATCTCTTGGTGTTGTATACATTATCCCTTCATTAAATCTATGGTATTGTTGTCTCAACAATTATCAGCTAATAATTAAGATTTGCTGTCAGCATAAGCTTTTAATCTCAATCAAGGGGTGTCGCAGGGGTCTACTTTGGGTCCGTTATTATTTCTGATTCATGTTCTTAGTGTTTTCATATTAATTTTGACACTGATGACATTTATGAGCTCAATAAATTATTAAGAATAAACGATACACATCATTTTATTGGCCTACAGGCGCATTTTTTTAAATAAATATATGTATGTACATGGAAGTAAGCATTATATTCAAATTTATAGGACAAAGAAATGAAAATTGGTTTCATCTTCCACAGAAACGAATAGGATATCAAATAAAACAGGAATATTCTATTTTAATTTCTATTTTATAAAAATAATTAAACAGTTTGATTATTTTATACTCTTTGTATTGATACACAACACCCATATTGAAACGCCAATATTTTTTAATCACAATCCATTCCATGAATTCCAATACGGCAATTAAATTATTCTTCCGCTTCAATAATTACAGTCTAGTCGTGTAACAAGCTGCAATAAATTAGAAAGTGAACAATGTATTTTGATCGATTATTTTTAATAAGAATACGAAGTAAATAAATAAACGTACCTTAATTAAATTTCTTCTCTATATGCACCAAATTAAGATCGAGTTTCTTTCACGTTACCCGGTATATTCCGTTTATTGCGAAGTATTTCTATCTAACGCTCACTTCTATATAGACAAATATTAATTTCATCCAGCTTTTATCTATTTTAATAGCTTGCAGTCTCATCGAAACAATGTAAAGTTGTTTATACCGCGAATCTGCAAAATTTAATTCGTTTCGCTATTGCAAATTTAAAAAAAAATCATTTTTTTTAGTCACTCTAAAAATGTCATCACCTAACACTATAAAGTACACAAACAGAATACAGCAAATTTTATTTATTCTGGATTTAAGATTAATAAAGGCTCGCAGTTTTCTATGTGTACCGATTTCATATATGCTTATCAGAAGTGAAGTAACAGTTTTTCATAATTTTAGTTTCAAATTCAACGATAATCTTACATCTTGCATTGGTAATACAGGATGTTGTAAAAAAGTAGGTCAATCCGTTAGTCATCTATTCTATTATATATGTTTTGAAATACCTTTTTCAAATTTCTTTTGATTGAAATAAGACCGTAATTAATAAACGAGTATTCCCACCTCAAGCTCTAATTACTGCTTGCATCCGAAACAAGCTGCGTTGTAGCTGATCCCACATATTCAATGGGATTCAAGTCTGGGCTATACGGTGGCCAATCAAATCTTTAAATCTGAACTGCATCAACATAATTAATCACTCTATTGTGGCCCACATATGGCAAAACATGATCTTGAATGATGTTTTCGATATACCAGTCACTTGTTCTTCCATTGGCTTCTACAGACTCAGTACGTCCATCTCAATTTACGCCTCCCCAACGCGTTATGCCACCCTCTCCAAAATTAAAAGTTTGTACGAGATTGCAGCTGATTTACCGTTCCCTAACTCTTCTACAGGGTTAGGCGATTGAAGTGTTACCTATTCAAACAACCATCTGTTTTTTGTGTGAAATTATTTTTTATCGATTCAAATTACAAAATGTGTGGAAATAACCAAAATTTCAGACTCCATTCACTTTAACTCGATGTGGCCACCTTTTGCCTTGGCTATGGTCTTCAACCAGTTAAAAAATGAGTTGCACGCTGCACGAATATGATCTTGCCGTACTTTGACCCATATTTTTTAGTGCTCACCTTGCTCTCCAAAATGGACTAGATGGAATAGTCTATCGGCGAATTCGAAAGCCATTGTGTGGACGAGCACGGTTTTTTAACCATTCTTGGTTCACACGAGCTTTATGAGACGGTGCCGAGTTTTGTTGGAACGTCCAAGATCTACAAACGAAACGTTTGCATGACCATAGCTCTAAAGCAGCTTCCAAAACATTTTCCCGATAACAATGTGGCATTGACTTTGCCACCAGGCTCGATGAAAACAATTGAACAACGTCCATCGGCGGTCACAGCTGCCCGTATCATTACTTGAGATAGAAAATTACTTCGGGTGGTCGTTCGCAGGCTCAAATTTTCGTGAGTGCGTTCAGTTAAGTAAGCACGATCATTTTGAGAGTTTATGAACTGCTCAATAGGACATTTTTTTCATCAGAGAAACGCCACGTTCGTGCAAACGTAACAACTCCTTTGCTCTTTCGAGTCTAACTTTTTTTTTGCTTTGGTATAAGATCGTGTGCCTTTCGGAACTTGTAAGGCTTTACCTTGAGCTCATTTTGGAATATGCGCCGGATGCTTCGCTGCAATATTTTCAGTTCTTTGGCCATTTTATTACCACTACGACGTGGATTTCGTTGAAGTCGAGCTTTCACTTTCCGAACCATTTCATGTGATGTTCTATAAAACTTAGCTTAGCTTAACTTATAAGCAATATAAACAGCTGCAATTGGTATGAATATAGCCGGTATTATCGGTTTGCCAGTATTGCCAACGTGAAGTTGGTAACACTTCAATCGCCTCGCCCTGTATAATCATGATTTCGCCCATCTGGCTTCCATAATTGGATTCTAGTTTCATCAGTGAATAGAATAGATGAGTTTTGTGATTTACGAAGACGTGGAACTTTGGCAGGCCGTCTTAACTTTAAACCTACTTCTTTCCTAGTCTTCGTCTAACCGTTCTTGTACGAAATTTCCAGTCTCTTGATACCTAGACCATAGATTGATCTCTCATAAGATGTCGTGCGATATCTTTTCGTCTATATCCTTATATAACTTTCCGGTGGGGTACCAAATCCATAGACGTTCGTCAGAAAAAATGCGTTAGTTCTTTAAAATGTTTTTGTTAGAAATCATGTAAAAGATGTTCTTAGATTAAAGTAAATAGAAAAAAAAACGTTCAAACAAAAAGTGATATAAGTTATATACATATAGTTAAAGGATTGACCTACTATTTTGTAACACCCTGTATAATACGAAATGTAATAAAGCTTACCTTGCAGTTTCTTTCGTTTTGCCTTCAATTTACGCCGCTTTTTCTGCCTTTCGTACGAAGAAGTGCTGCTACTCGAATAACTACTCGAACTGCTACTACTCGACGACGAATCGCTATCATCCGAATCGGAACTACTACTGCTACTCGAACTAGTACTATATTTCCGTCTCCTTCTAGATTTCTTCTTAATTTCGCGCTTCTTTTGCGCCAACTTACGTTCTTTGGATTTGCTCTCCGATTTTGTAATATCCGAAGTGACGGCTTTTAAAAATTCTTCGTATTCGTTCTCTAAAATATCACTTTTACTAGTCGTTTTTGCATCTGATGTTAATAAGCTGTCGCAAGTTCTTTCCGAAACATCCGATAACACGTAAGAATGAACTTTCTCGCTAGCTTTATTAGATTGTTTATCTGATTTTTCTGCAGCTTCCGATTGATCCCCAAGCTTGTGTTTGGTAGATTTGCCGCTCTTTTTTATATCTAATATATCGATTGGTTTAAAATCATCTTCCGATTTCGACGGAAATACTTTTTCTTCTTCGATAGTTTTCGAGATATCATCATCGATTTCATATTTTATTAAAGATTCAGTTTCAAATTTAACATCTATATTATCTAATTTATCGTATTTAAACTTTTTAGAATCACTTTGTTTGTAATGTTTATCATCTTCAATCTGTCGTTTATGTTCCTCAATAGAATGAGTTCTTTTCCTACTTTTATGTTCAGATTTCTTTTTCGTAGCATAATCGCTATCTTTACGAGATTTCCTTTTATCATAAATATAATCAGTGGACTTTAAATAAACCTCATCATTCCCATCATGAATCTTCTCGTAGGTAACTTCCTTAACGATAGTATCTTCTAGATTATTAAAAATATCGCAATTAAACGATCTTTTCTCTAATTTCTCAGCTAATTTTCGCTTCTCTAACTCTAAAAGTCGCCGTTCCTCGCTTAACGTCTTCCTCTCATGTCTTAATTTCTCCCCCTCTATATCGTTGCATATCTTTAAAAATTCCCCGCGTTCCCAACTATCTTCCTCGTAGCGTAATCTAACATCGTTATTTAAAAATTTCCTATCAGGGTAATCGAGAAATTTACCCGATTTCCTCGACTCTTTCCGGCTTAAATTCACAATATTTAAAGGCATTTCCAACGAACGTTCTCCTTCGAAATACTTCCTGGTACGTCTTTCCGGGGAACGTTCCCTATTTCGCGACGAAATCTCAGGATATCGATCGTGAAGGAGCATCTTATCGGGATTCACATCCTCGTCGCTCTCCCAGGAAGTATCAAGTTTACGCGGAAGCAACGGCGAGTATGATATAACGTTCGAAACGTCCTCATCGCTTTCCCAATGCGAATGATATTCTTCGGTGTCGGGGGTTCCCAAATCCTCGTCTTGGTGAAGAGGTTGTATTTTAAATAAACAATCATCTTTCATTCTTTCCGGTTCTTTAATTTTATTATCTTGTTGCGCTATTTTATTAGAATCAAGTTTGATTTTTTTACCCCCATCCCCTCCATCATGTTTCGAAACCTGTTTCGATTCAACTTTTTTGACATCTTCAATTATATTATTTCTCTTATTATTTTCATCGGTTACTAGATTTTTTTATTAAATTCGTCACCGATATTAGTCTTCTTCCGATTAGAGCTGTGCTTTGAAGCTTTCGTATCATCAGTTTTTTTTATTTCGTGAGATGATGATTCTGTCGGCTTCTGATGAGTTATTTTATCGACACTAACACGTTTTTCCCTCGAAGACGATCTTCCTCTTATACTTTCAAATTCATCGTAATATAGCGGAACAGAAGAAGTAACATTGCTATTTCTACGTTTCTTCTTTTTCTCGTATTTTTTAACATCCTTCTTATCCTCTTTTAATTCATTTTTCTTAGATAAATCTTTTTTATCCTCGGTTTTATCGTCCTTTTTAACATCTTTCCTCTCCTTTTTATAAATCTTTTCTTCTATTTTCTCCTTTTTTACATCTATTTGAGGTACATCAACTTTATGCTCCTTATATTTCTTTTTCTCATCAATTTTTTCATCTTTTTTTTCTAATTTAACATCTTTCTTCTTAGTCTTAACTTCTTTTTTAGTATCGGAAATTTTCTTGTCAATCTTATTAATTTTCCCTTTCTTCTTTTTAATTTCTTTAATCTCCTTCTCGTGTTTACCTTTCTTGCGCTTCCGTTTCCGCGCATCTTTCTTTTCTTTTTTATCTCTCCTCCTATTATGCGTCTTTTCCTCTTTGGCTTTAGACTGCTGCTTCTTTCTATGCAAATTATCAGTAGGGGGACTCAAATCTTCCCCTTCAACGTTATTCAACTCTTCGTTTTCGGAAAATTTACTATTACCATCTCCTATGGCACTGTGATTCGACGACTGTAAACCTAAACTGAACTCGTTTTGCAAGTCCATTTTGGTATCGTTAATTTCAGTTCTTAAACCGTTACTGTCAGTCCTTTCCTCTTCTTCCTCTTCGTCCATGTAGCTTTGTAATATAGATAAACCTATCGATTTCTGTAGAAGTTCACATCCTTCGGTGATGTTATTCAAGGCTTGTTTAGGATACCATTTTCTAATATTTTTTGTAGACACATCTTCCGCAAACCTTTAAGGGGAAATAATATGATGATTTGGTACTTCTAACGGAGTTATACTTACTTTTCGTTACTATTTAGTTTACATTGCGTTATAATATCTAAGTGAGACTTTGGTATGTAATTGTATATTTCCGAGATTGATAAATATTCTCCGATGTATGTGTGAGAGTTGGCGCTATAGCTGAGTGATGGTAATTGCTGTGTGAACCTGAAAAAATAAATATTAATTATAGTTTAAGCTATGAAAAAATTTAATCACAATTCAGGAAAGTTTTAAACAACTTCTAATCTTCTAATGTAAAGGTGGTAGAGCCAAATCGGACCAACTCACTTAATCTAGTACTAAACAAGTGGGAAATTTCAAATCAGATGGGGAAATGAACGAATAAATGAAAATATAACAGACATGGTAGTACATAAGACGCATAACAATTGAAGTGTAATTATCTTCCCACCCCTCCCTCATGCCTCATGCTAATTATGAAAAGTGTCACATATGAAAAATGTTAAGTGGTTTATCTATAACAATATAAGGAATAAGATTGTTTTAACTCTTTTTGCAACCCATATTAAAAGAAATTGACTTTCATTTATTTTCAAAAAGTTTAAATGTAGTAAATACCTGATATATGGTGATGGTACAGTTTTATCTTGCCCACTAACTCCTTTAACTTTCAACGAAACTAGAGGTTGTGAGGGTAATTCAAAAAGGAGTTGCTTTCTAAAACTAAACACATCATATTAGTACATATAACAATAATTCTAATCCGCGTAAAACAGCAAAATTATCCGTAAAATCGTAAATAACACATTAATTCCTTATTATTTATTTAATAAATACAGTGATCATATCTGTACCTGAACAAGAATTCTTGAAAGAAAAATATTTTGAGAATGACATAAACGTCAGAATTCGTTTCAACATCAACGCGGTATTTGACAGGTGTCATTTTGATTTACATGACTTCTTCTTCTTCTTGCTTATCGATAATCACAATGGGCGCGTTCAGCAGAAGCAAACGGTAACTGTTTGCTTCTGCTGAATGCATCCATTGTATACTGTCGTGAGCAGAAAAAAAAAGCCGAAAAACGATTTAGATTATGAAAATTAGATGCAGTTATAAATAATAACGATGGAATGACTAAATACTAATTATTTTCATTAGGTCCTTTCCTTTCAATTCCTGATTATTATGAGTAAAGATAGTCGCTTAAGCAGTCAAAAATATCCTGTCAATTGTCAATTACTAGAGTAAATAACCGTAGATAAAGATGGAAACCAGATATCAATGGTACTATTAAAGCATTTGAAGAATCTACACTCACAAGATAATACCTACACTTCAACTCGAACCATCCACACAATATCAAAGTTGGAGAGGCCAAATGTCTATACAGGGTGTCAATGAATAAGTACGATAACATTAAGAGGGCGGATCTTTATTGAAAATTGGAAGAAGGGCGGAGGAGGAATAAGGAGGGCCAGGAGGGATTACATTAAAAAAAAAACATTCGCTGCTCTCAAATTAAGATATAATCTCTTAAAGGGGGTGCAAAAAAGTAGTTTTTTTTTTACTTTTTTAATTCATTCTAAACATAAAAGGTTATAAGAGATCTTGAAGAGAGATAAATGTTTTTTTTTGTTTGAGACCTTCCACCCTCCCCTCCCCCTTCCACATCTAAATATATGTCTCACACAATTAGAAACAAATATAGACATATCTGAGTGTGTTAAATGTGTTGCCTATAGGAAAGTAAACTGTCCGACTAGTCACTATCGTTGCTGTACATACATATACATAGATGAAACTACAGACAGTTCTCGACTTACGTAAGTGGATAGTTCCTGAATTCCTTGCATAGGTCGAAGTTTACGTAAGTCGAACTAGGCGTATTGAGGATTTTACCCACCAGGGTGGATGGTCGAGTACAACACATTGTAACATTTTATTTCCATCGGATGTAAAATATGATGTCTTTTTAAACAATACAAACTTCAGCTTACTGACTACAAAAGTAACAAGACTAATAATAATTTATTAGAAATTTTTTGTTTATAAAAAATCATCACTAATGCTGGTGCTATTCAGCTTACTGACTACAAAAGTAACAAGACTAATAATAATTTATTAGAAATTTTTTGTTTATAAAAAATCATCACTAATGCTGGTGCTAGATTGATTAACTTTTTTTTTAGGAAACTATCCAGCGATGTCTGAATGAGAGCTCTCTTCCTCTCCTCGTAAATTTGTTTATAACAAGCAACACTGCTTTCAACCGTCTTTTGTACTTCGAAGAAACGGTCTGTATCCATATACATATTTCAAATCTGGATAACATTTCTTTTGTTATGAACTTCTTCTATTTCGGTGTGTGTTTCTTCATCAGTAGCAGCGTTGCCTCGAATACTATAAGCTCATCATTCAATGATGGTTCAGCATGTGATGCTATTAACTCTTCCACATCGATTTAGGTTACATCAACGTCCAATTTTCTGGCAAATTCGAAAATTGTCCCACTCACTTCCTCAAAGGATTGATATTCAAGATCTTGCACTTGAGCAACGATCTGTGGGCACACTTTCTTCCATACACTTCGCATAGCCGTTTCGGTAACATCTCCCCAGGCTCTTCCAATGTTTTTTATAGCTTGGTAAATGTCATAAGATTTCCAAAACTGTCCTACATTTTGGTGGGAGAAAGATATACTACCATTACACTGGTAATTAAATCGTCTAAATTAATAGGATGACTGGGAGCATTATCTAAAATCAATAAGATTTTGAAAGTATACCATTTTCTTCTAAATATTTCTTTACATCTAAAACAAAGCAATGTTAAACCAGTCTTCGAATATGTCCATTCTCATCAATGCTTTTCTGTTACATATATATTATCGATAGTCTTTCTACCGTTTGGTATAAGACATTTTGGACAATTGGAGAAGCGAGAGCGAAAGTATACATTGGGAAAGACTGATGGAAGAGAGGGTATAACAGGCATAGAAGGAATTAAAGAGTTAAGAAAAATGAATGAAACGACGCAGGAAATGCTAAAGGAACTCAGAAATAACACCAATGAAATAAAGGAACTGAAAGAAGAAATTAAAAATAAGGAAAAACAATGGGAAGCATAGAGAATAGCCTTATTGAATAGAGTAGGAAAACTGGAACAAAGGTTCGATAAACAAGAAAGAGAAAAGAGGAAAAATAATATTATAATAAAGGGAACTGGTTTAGAGGATATGGAAAATGCAGGGAGGGTGACAAACTTTATAAGAGAATCATGGGGGGTGACCATTCACATAAGAGAAGTAACCACCATAAAAAAGGATAAAAAAAATGTGTAAAGGGATGATTGGGCAGGAATCAGGGGTCAAATTAATTAATGGAAAGAAAAAGGGTGAAAAATTCTGGAAGTTGGCCACTTGGAATATACGGTGTTTGAATGGGAAGGAAATAGAACTGTATCAAGAGTTTAAGAAAGCAAAATTGGAAATACTAGCACTGGTAGAAACAAAGAAAAAAGGGCAAGGAGAAATTGAGATGGAGGATGAGTGTATACTTATGTACGGAGGAGTAACCCAGGAAGAAAGAAGACAGGCTGGAGTAGGATGCCGCTGTGAATGAAAGGATTATGATACTAAGATTTAAATATGAGAAAGATGGAATAACGATTATAATCGCATATGGACCAACTGATAATGCGTCAACCGAAAATAAAGAGGACTTCTGGGGGCTTTTCTGTTATGTCGATAATAAACTGGCAGTGTATCTTTTGATATTCCTTTCAATGCACTTGGGTTTTCTGAATGATACATAAGAAGAGGTTTTACAGGTTCCCCACAAACTTCGGCGAAGCAAAACCGTTACCCTATTTTTCGACGGTTTATGTCCTGGTATAGATTTTTCTTCTGTAGAAATTACGTACGAGATGACATCTTGTGATAATATAAACCGGTTTCGGTTACGTTAAAAATTTGTGATGGTAAATACGAACCTTGGTCAATAATTCCTTTCAATATCATTAGGAAAATGTCTAGCAGCTTCTATGTCTCCACTTGCAGCTTCCCCTGATACCTGAACGTTGTGAAAGCCGGCACGGTTCTTAAATCTAGAAAAACATCCACTACTTACAACAAATGATTGCGTTCCATCAGGAAATTTCATCTAAGATCCTGAAATAAGCTCTTTGCTTTTGTTTGTATTACCATAAGACTCAAAGGAATATGCTTTTGGATGTGGTCTTCCATTCATAGTTTCAATAACTTCTCGATGATTCTTATTTTTTTAGCGAGGGTACGTTTACGAGACGACATTGTAAGACAGTTGCTAATCTTAAACCGCGGGAAATAACCGATACGCATGCATAGAACGCCACCTACACCGAAAAGTAACAATTGGATAGACTACTAACGATAGCAATCAGTATAATACATAAGTCCGTCAGGAACTGTCTGTAATTTATTAAAACTACTACACCACAAAAAGGAAGCTTTTCTTAGCGTTTTCGTAATTACCATGAAATTCACCTAATTTTGGACACCCTGTATGTTTGAATAAGCAGTGCTAAGAATCACAATTAATAATTTAACACTAATTACACATTTAAACTGACAATCTTGAACGGAAAATAAAATCACGATAAACAATACATTGAATTAAAATTGGTATCCAGTTTTATTAAAAAAATAAATAAATACTTACTCATAACTATTATCCTGCTGCTTTGAATTCTTACAAAGTTTGCTTAACTTAATTTCCTGCACGTTCTCTAAACTTAATCGTCTACTTTTAATTTCGTGCCAACTGCCAGGATACCTCCCCTTTTCAGATATTTTCCTTACAAATTCTAAACTCCTACTGCGACTCTTCCTGCGATATTGCTTTTCTTTGTAACTAGATTTCGTCTCTTTAAATAACGGGGGTGAGAGTAATTTCGCAACCTTCGCAATTTCAACCTTTTTCATTTCCTCCAGTTCCTCGATTATTGATTTAGCTTTATCTATAGGACCTAAACATTATAACGTTAGTAAAAGTAATATTCCGATTTTTACGTTGATAAAACTTACTTTGTTTCGGTTTTTTGGTACTTTTATCAACTTTTACTGGACTCTGAATATCATCAAGCTTTTTTGTAGGTGAATTTAAGAACGGGTTTTGCTTTGGCAGTAAGAATGCTTGTAATCGTTGTTTGGCTTTTAATCTGCCTAATAAAGCAGTTTTTGGTGAATTTACACTTATATTTAATAAGTTATCGGTATTGTGAGCTACTTTTTCTTCATCAGTCTTATTATTTGCAGCTGTAGGGCTATCAGTTTTTAAAAACTGTGAGTCTGAATTATCTGCTGTCGAAGCATCTTCTTCATAATCTGCACTCTCAGATTCAGTATTTTCATACTGAGCACTCTCGTGCTGCTGTGTACTTTCAATATTATCCATATTTTCGTGAATATTTTTTCAAAATGTGCTTTTTATCAAGTTCATGGTAAATTGACATAAATTGTACATCTCATACAATTTATTTGCGTGCATTATCTGCAAATTTTCGGTAATAAACAGATTTCAACGTGAGCTACATGTGCTTCTGGTCGCCTTAGATATTGCATTATAGTTTAAATTTATAAATAAACAAAAAGGCCACTTACCAAAGCATTTATATTACAACCGTAGTGGTATATCCGTCTTATATTTAGAAATTATAAAGTCATATTAATTTATGGATTACAATAACGTTTCGAGTGTCACACTTATATAAATTACTACTGTAAAAAATATATTATTTATAAATATAACCACTGCTATTTAACAACTATTTGTCAAAATACACTTCGCTAAATCAATATTTAGTAACATTTTATTTTTCACTTTATAAGAACGATCAACAAAAGTCCCAAGATGGTCCCAAGAATTTCACCTGTCAATAATACCAAATGTAATATAATTGAACAATAAAAAAAGTAATTAAAAAAAAAACTAAAACTATGGAAATTTTAAATTATAAAACGAGTATGATAAACTGTTTAATTATCAAATTAACTAGCTTTGATTACAAGTATATAATTATTATGTATTTACTATGTAGGATACAGTTGCAAACATAAAAAATGGAGGGCTATTGTTTACATCAATGCATTTCAGGTTTATTTCATTTTGTATATAAGAATGTAAAATAATACTGTCTAAAACACAAATAATATTTTGTTTGATATTTTTATGCTAAAATAAATTGCATAATGCAAAATATAAAAGTTGTAATACGAAAATCAAATAAAATTAATCCTGTCCTATTTTTCATTAAAATTTGATCAAAAATACTACACCATGCATGTGTATACAGTTTGGCCAACTTAAAATTTATGGTAAATTTGAAATCGATATAATATATATATTATACAGAGTGAGCCAAAAAGATTGAAGACAAGTTGAATTTTCTGCTTTATATTTTTTATCTTCGGTTGGTCCAAATGACTGTAGAGTTAGTGAAAAGTTACTTCATTCAACACAATTGTCAGGGCTGGGCAAAATACATTCCAAATGTATTTGAAATATAAAATACAAAATACATTCATTACAGATAAATTTTAATATTTTAAAAAAATATTTTTCCTTTAAAATAATGGGAACACTGTCAATGTCATTATTGTTTGCTTCCATTTCCAACGAATTCATTTAAATAAGGAGAGCTTTCTGGTAGGACTTTGAAGATTAAGAGACTTGGCGAGTTTCAACCCCCAGGCCCACACATGCGGGCGTTCCACAAGGCTCGCTTCTGAGACCTGAACTCTTCATTTTATACACTTCTCACATCGCTCTGTACACAATTTCGCGCAATGATGGTTTGGTATGCCGGCGGCCACAGAGTTCTATTGGCGAGGTCATAGAGTGGTTCACAAAGTGGAGATTGAAAATTAACTCCTCGAAACGTGACGTTCAATGTTTTTTAAGCGACCTCTCCTCCCTCCCCCAGCATCGTTATACAGGCAGAACATTTAGTTTGGAGATCTTATGTTCCTGAGTATAATTCTCGACTTCAACTTGATATTCAGGCAAGATTTCTCGAATGTCATCTTTAATTTGTAATTCTGTACTCACTTGTCTGCTACAAAAGCTGCTTGAGTTTCAAAATTAAATTACAAATATATAGGGCGTGTCGGCCAATGAGTTTAATATCTGAAGCCCTGACCTGGTTCAGTCTGCAGAACCTTTAGATAGGGCATCTCGGTCTGAGAACCGATACATTCAACATCTAGTAAAGTTAGATCATTTGCAATTGAAATTAGAATCAATCCTATCTAAATATATTAATTTTAGAGCATTTATATACTTGTATTTAAATAAAACAATTGCGATTAAAAACATTATTCTTTAATAAATAAAAAGTTAAAATCAACAATATATACAAAATATTACTATGTACAAATTTTTATTATATAGTAGCATATAGTAAAAGCTATAATATACGATAGATATATTTAGACATTCACATAGATATAAATTACATAAGAGACCTATTGTACAGAGGAGTTTATTTGTAACTTAATAATAAAGATTCACGAGTTTTTTCTGCTATATTCATTTTGTTTTATCACTTGTAACTTAAAATTGTAAGTTTCACAATGTGAATTACACGAGTAAGCTTATTCTTAAGACAAAATTCAAATGAAAATATAATTAACATAATTGCATAAACAACACAAACATCCCAAAACTATTATAATTACATTATTACATAATAATTAGATTAATTACAAACGAAATAGTTACTTAACTTTACACATTAACTTGATAATTACGGTACAAATTCAGTAGTCTTTTTTGTAGTGGGCTTCTTTTTTATGAATTGGCAGCACTGGTGATGTGTAGTTGCTTCTTAAAGCATGTTGTTTTTTAAGTTGTTATTTTTCTCCTATTATGGGATGATATTGTGTTGGGACCAAATGTTGACGGTTAAACCTATATTGTTTCAAAACATATCTTTTATTAAAATTCTTTTTAATCGCATACTTTTTTTTCTTTTTTTTTGTTCAAATTTTCCTTCTCTCTTTTTTTGTTTTCCTTTCATTAAAAGTATAAGTACAAATCGGTTACAACATAAAATATTGTAAAAATTATTCACGAAATATCAGCGAGAGTGAATATTTTTTACATTATAAAATTTGTTACATATATCTTGGATTCTTTACAGGATTAGGAATTAATTGATAAACAAAAGTCAAAATTGTCACTTTTGTTTAACAAGAATGCTTACAATAGGAAATTATTGGGAGTGCACTATAATGGGTTACAATTAAAATATAAATACAAAACGTGAATTTTCTGCAAGACAATTTTTTAATAACATGACAAATTATTATTATTATGTTAACTTAGTCTTGTTTTTCTATTGTTCCTAACAACTAACACTATAGTCCGTCTCAGCCTTATTATGCAGTACTACAGGTTTAATGGCAATATTGCATGTCTTATTATCTCTTTCAATTTCTTAATAGCGTCATGCTTATATCCGGCTGGGATGTTGCAGTCGATTAGTCGGGATTAGTCAGTCGAGGACCTGCATGAAGGCCTTTTATTTCGTCCAGGCTTGGATTTTCTGACAAAAACGACGGTCTGAGGATACTTTTTTCTGACAAGGAAAAAAAAAAGATGTCTGATCCGATGCAAATCACTTCATGCCGGAAAAGAGATAGGTTTTATTCTTGGTGCTGAATAAATTGTAAGAAAAACATTGCTGGTACACACATGAATAAATTGCTTCCAGATATACCGGAGAATAGCAGAAAATGAGAAAAGGTTGCAACAGCTACATGAATGATGAATTAGTAAGGAAAGGACATGACGTTCTTTGCTTACCACCATATGATTGTCAACTTAACCCAATCGAGATGATGTGGGCTCAAGTTAAACATTAGATTAAAATGCATAACACAAACCTAACAACTACAAACCTAATGATATAGAATCAATTAATTTCAGAGGCCTATCGAAATGTAACGATAAATAACTGTCAGAATTCCATTGGTCTTGTGAAAGATATTGAAAATAGTATGTGGATAGTAGATAACCTTCGGGACGATGTTATGGTTAACGTTTTGCGGAAATACAATTTGCCAACAATGAAGTCCATCGCGATAAGATCTACATTGTTTAATATGGTTGAGACGGACTATAGATGTTTTCGGACTGTGATTTTGTATCCAGTATAAGTCTAACAATATTATGTATTATAATGCTGCAGGTTTTGAGAAGATCCTATCCGTTTTTATGTATTTATTGCGTAATTTTTTACAATACTATCCTATCTATGTGTTACCTTTTCCCGAATCAAATGAAATTAAAAAAAAATTGAAACAGTAAGACAATTCGTACAGAAAATTCACATTATTACAATATTACAGTATACATTTGTTCGTACAATATAAATGAGATTTCAATATAGTAAAGTTGCGATAAAAAATAGTATTACGTATAAATATATCTAATCACAGAAAAAAAAGTCATCAAAAACAAAAAAAAAATCTAATGATCGTGTTAATATGATAATGTAATATTTATGTAAAAATCACAATATTATATCACCTGAAACTTTACACCTATAAAAATTACACAACATGCAAGTTCTATTCGACAATCTAAGCTATTTTATTTTAATATCACAGCTGGAAGTATATTTATCATTAAATCATAAAATAATGGAGAAAAGGGAAAAGCTATTAACAGAAAAAATTGAGGAGGTTACAAAACAAAATCAAAATCGTTTACAATGGTTAAAAAACAAGAACATTTTGTTATAAATGCTAATTTTCTTGTAATTAATGTCACTTAAGATTAATAACAAGATCATTGATCATCATATACTAAAATTGGAACGATACAGAGAAGATTAGCATGGCCCCTACGCAAGGATGACACTCTCAAAATCGTGAAGCAAGTATTAATGGGGGCAGCCAACACAACAATATGCGAGGACCGCCAGAACGACATTTGAAGAGGAAGTGAAGCTGGAAGAAGATTAGCCCACCTGCAGAGATGGTCGGAGAATCAACGATTGAGCAGACATTAATAGAAGTTTAAAATTCTTTTAAGTTATGAAAAAATGGAAAACAACCATTTTCTATCACTGGAAATTGAATTGTAGCATTGGGTTATGTACTAGAGTGGGTGATGAGCTTTAGAAAAGAGCACTCTAAACTAAAACATGAGTTCGAGGTCCATTAGCAAGTGAAAGTGCACTATAGCGACGTTTTCTAATTGTACAGGGTGGACCATTAAAAGAGTTAAGCTGTATCTGACTATATCTCGAAGGTTGTGCAGGAAAAAAATTGACGTGGCTGAAAGAAATTGCTGAAAATTATTTTCAAGTTGGTAGAGAGGTTGAACTTCGATAAATTCATAATTCCATTAAAAATAATTAAATAATAAGAATCTAGTACACGATCACTTAGTTGTATTGAGTGATGGGATGTTCTGGGCAGAACAAAAATCATCTAATGGTATCTATTCAAACTGTTTAAAAAGATAACTCTATATTTCCGATAGGAGGTCACTCTTTCCTGCCCAACAATCAAAATTTTCCGGTAATCGAAAAGGGGAAGAATCAATAGCGCAGAAGTTCGACATCGCTTTTTTTATTTGAAACACCAAGTTACTGACGTTACTGACGAAAAATTAAAAAAATATCACTGCTCTGGCCACCTATTTGAAAAAAAAAACAAAGTCTGCCGTTTTATCGGGCATTTTCTGTCAAAGAAATCACCATCCAAGTTGACCTTAGCGACGATGATAACAGCTATTAATGCGATTAAAACATTAGGTTTAATTTAGGTATTTTTCGTTGTAGTAATTAAATATTTACAGGTATTAACGACGTTTTTTTTGCAAAAATTTACGACTTAGCTTCTAACTGTATTGAACTGTTTAAAACCATTGTAAAAGATTTCAAATGTAATGTTGTATAGAAAGCTGAAAATAAATGAATCAAAAACTAAACTCCTTAAGTATTCAACTAATAATAGATTAATAGTTATTTACAAAGAAAAAGAACTTCACATAAATTAAATGACTATACATCATTCACTTTAAGAGTGCAGCGTTAGAAAAGATAGGACCTTATTTCGCGGCTTGTGATTGGTCAATTATCGAGGCATGTACACACTATGTAAAATACTGTTCTTGGACGTATAAAATTTGAGGTTACGTCAAATTTGTTTATGCTGATTTGTTCGTAAATATTTGCTGTATTTGTATTTCCTTACGTTTTTCTTTGTATTTTCAAATTTTGCAAGTACCTTACATTAAAAGCAAATTTCTTTTCAGTATTACTTACAAATTCAAGGTATCTATTATTATCCGTATTCATGTAATATTATTGATGACATATGCTGACGTTATTTTACTATGGCTGAATCCACTTGAAGGATCCTCAAAAATCCTTCAGGAAAACATATAAGTAGTAGGCAGAGGTAAATGGCATATAATTTATATTTGCAACAGAAGCAGAACAATTCAGTCAGTTTCTATTACATTGATTGCGAAACAACTTGGACTTGGAAAGAGAACAATATAGAATATTGTGAAGGATATAAAATACCGCAGATGTGTCTGATTCACCTTCAAAGAAATGTATACCTCATACAACCTATGATAATTTGGATGAATGCCAGCGGTCAGCAATCGGAAGACAAGTGCATTCCTTTTCCTTGAAAAATGAGTTACGTGTACAAAAATATTGAACGTAAATATATTTGAATTAACGTTAGCATGATGTAATTAATGTTTGTAGGTGGTTAATGCAGATGATAATTTGCCAGACTTTAAGCGAACAACATTATGCAAAATTCTCAAAAAATAAGGATTTATGTGGGTGAAACACAACCGAGAAAGTGTGCTAATGGAGCGACAAGATATTGTTTTACAGAGACATCTTGGAAAAAGGAAGCGTTAGTAGAATGGCTTAATTTAAAAGGAATTGTTGTTGATAATTCTTTATTAAACGTTAAATTACTGGAACTTACTAAAAAATATATCACTGACAATCCTATTACATACATTATTGACAAAATAGTAGCAGAAAGTGTTCGCACAATATTACGATTGCCCCCATATCATTGTAATTTGAATCCCATCGAATTAATATGAGCTCAAGCGAAGCATCATGTTGCTAATAATAGAACTTTTAAGTTAGCGGAAGTAAAAACTATTATTGGATGGAGTTAATCATGTCACTGCTGAAGGCTGGACTAATTGCAGCAAACATTCTATCGCAGAAGAAAATACGATGTGATTTTGATTTTTGCATATTATATCATATAAATATTTAAAAATATATCTTTTTATGTACAATAAACTTGAAAAATACATTGTCTATACAATTATTGCGTTTCTATACTGAAATATTAATAAATATAACAGTCAGACACCTTATATACAATTTCAGTACATAGTCTGAATAATATATTTTACGAACATATAAGTTTTACGTTTTAAAAATCAATCTTATCATTAATTGCATGTAAGAAGCTGTGAAAAAATTTAACAAAACTTAATAAAGTAGAAATGTATTGATTCGTAATGTTATATGGACATTATTAGCTAAAATATACATACGTTGTAATATATTTGTATATTTACCGCATTTGAAGGTTAACCTACGTCAAGTCGATTTTGAATTGAGCGGTATATTTAAATTCTCTAGTGTAAAACCAACGCCGATTGTGGCGCCAACTACTGCACTCTTAAGTTGAATGGAGAGTTGGAACTAGGAACTTTTCGTTTTGTATTAAAATACCTGATTTAGAAAAAAAAAACAAAAACAAATAAGAGATCTACAATGGATGTAAGGATTACTTTTACTCCGCTCGCATTTGTTCGGTTGCTTGATCGTGGATGTTGTTTTCGCATGCAAATGTAACAAAATGCCATTCATTCAAATCATTCTCGCTTACAATTAAAATGTAATAAGTAAAATTAAAAATATACATACATAAATTTAAAGTTATCTATCAGCAATTTGAAGCTAAAATGAAATACCTGCTCTATCCGTCCTTTATTCTTGCTTCTCTTTCTTTTCACGTTCGTTTCTTCGAAGAGCTCGATATTATTGGTGTAGCCCAGTCGAAAATGTATTGGCAATTTTCCATCTTATAAAAAAATATATATTAAATAGATAATCGGCAGATATTTAATAGAAGATACATAAAAAACAATAATAATAATAACATTAATACATGTTTTTTTTTACTAGAATTACTGCAATTTTTATTACATTTAAACCACTACGTAAAAAATGCAAGCCCCCGCAATTACACGATTAAGTTTGAAGTATCTGTACACTCAGAGCAATTTCCCACATTCCTAACATTGACATGATGTCCCTTGCAAATTAAAGCAGCAATTTATGATATTTTTATAATTCATAAACGTTGCAGTTTAATGGAGAATAATGTTGCATGTAATGTTTTTGCTCGGATAAAATTTCATTGCTGATATGAACTTATTTAATATCGTTACAAATATTAATGAAAAGCAAACAGAACTCTTAGAGCGAAATTAAAAAAAATATATATATACGACATGAATGAGACAGAAACAATACATGCAAAATAAAATGAATGTAACTTAAAGGATGTACAGGAAGTGAAGGATTTTTTAGTACCTGGACAATTTGGGACATTTTGAGAATCTGAATATAAAAATCGAACTTTCCTTTCACCAGACAAAAGCTGAGTGTGTTTAATTTTCATAATTCCATATTCTTCATTACCAATCGCTGTTCGTTTTACAGCTGTATAGACTAATCGAACGAATAAAATTAGTTTAAAAAAAAATGTGCTAAAGTAAACAAGCGGATTTAACGTTAAAAATTAATTAATATTCAGTTATTGCCTTGCCTAAACGTTGGAACTTAGAAACATGTTATTTGTTTTGCAGAAATATGTTTTTTAACAGAAGTTACCAACTCGCAAGTCGGAAAGTGGCCCGTCCCTCATAGCATTGAGAATTAAGAGTTCGGGTCACTCTGTGGCACTGTTCTTAGTTTATTGGTGGATTTCTCTTTCAATACCTTCCACTGATGTCATCGGCAATCAAACTTTCTCTTCTATTTCCTTTTTTTTTTTTTTTTTTTTTTTTTTTGATGAGAGTTTTAACCAGTCTCGATCATGTTTTGGCTGCTTAAAGCCGTCAGCATGACATGCTTCGCAGACCCCATCCCATCTTATGCACTTAAAAATCGTATATTCAGCCGTGTCTCCTTCATGACAATAGGCACATTGGTCAGTTAAGTCATTTCCAAATCTCGCAGCGTATGATCTGTAAATGCCATGTCCCATAAGATCATGAGTTAAATAGTAATCAAGCCTACGTTGTGCGCAGTTTACCCCACATTCCAATGTCTTTAATTAGAGTTTTGGCCCTTATCATTTGCAGCCTTCCAACGGTTTTACCACGTACTTAGGGAGCGGTCCCTAAGTACGCCCTTCTTACGCAGCCCATGTTGCCTCGATTTTTCCCATGTAGAAGCGTTCCTCTCTTGACCATGAGATCAATAGGCAATAAGATTCCTAATCACTACCTATAACCTACAAAATCACTTGTCGGGCACTTGCCTACACGGTCCTGAAGGCCGATTATACAAAGCTTGGATGACTAATTTTATTATAATAGTGAATTTGATCGGAAAATGATCCATCAAAACAGAAAAGGTTTATTATTTTTGGAGAATGCCACTACCCATCCTAAAGATGTACAAAAATTGGTGTGGGTTTCAGCAGATGGAGTTCCAGCCATAACTACCAATCAAAATGTGTGTCTTTTTTGTTAATCCATGCTCAAAGCTTGCAACAACGGCTCTTTCAAGAGCAATTGGAATTTAGCAAATCTGCGTACTACTGACTATGATTGAACTCTATTAATAGTCGTGCCATGAGCTTTAGACACACAGCCAAGGTGCACGAAGCATTTGTTAATTGGATTTTTAATGTTAGATCCGCTTGAAGAAGTAAATACGCTTGACACAATGATAATATAAAGAGGAGTACCTTTCGGTGCCGCTTCTCTTTCCTTTCTTGATTTTTTCGGCTTTTTAAAAACAGCACCTTGCAGCGCATTCTGTAACAATCGAGATTGAACATCTTCGGCGACGGGCAGTTTATTTTGTCTTTCGGCTCGCTTCCTGCTTAATTGGGCTCTTAAATCACCAGCTATAAAAATGAATAGAACATATTATTAAAGAATAAAGAGTAAAATAATACCCATCATAATTACCTTCACATTTTTGATTTAAAGATGCGTCTGTTTTTTCTTCGATTTCCTCTTCTATTTCCTTGACAATTTCAGATTCACTATCATTTTCATCCGATTCCTTTTTGACGTCGGATACTTCGACTTTCCTAACATTCTTCTCCAATCTTTCCAACGTTTCATGTTCGTTCGCGACATCATATTTACTAGTAGTTTCATATTTTGACGGATTTCTAATCCTTATCTCAATTTTCTTGCTTTCCCTTGGATTCGCGATAGGAATCTTTTCCTTCCGCGAAGAGGAACCATTTCTAAACAATATTTTATTTCTAGTGTATAATTTATCTTTTCGCAGACGTTTTTCTTAAACTAGTACTTTTAGGATCATCAATTTTCGCTCTATCCTTATAATTTCTACCATCCTTATTCTTGAGTGGTGATCGGCTTCTTTGCCTTTTCCTACTCCTTTCTACAGTGCAATCTTTATCACTTGTTCTAACCGTTGAATTCGCACTTTTCAAAACATCAGTCTTTAAATTCTTCGTAGAATTATCTAAAAGTTGAGTAAACGGAAGAACAGACACATTTCGGTTTGGTTTATTTAACGAAGATTTAAATCTTCCTTCGTTTTCCTCATCCGTATCTTCGTCGGAGAATATATCATCTACTTTAGCATCTAAAAAATCCACCACTTCATCATCTTGCACGGAATCTTCGATATTTTCAACACATTCTTTTACACTTTCGCTTTCTGAACTATTTTCAGTTTTCGGTTTAAGACGGATAATCCCTTCAGTATTCTTTATTTCATTCGTTTCAAATTTCTTCCGCCGTGCTTCCAAAACAGGATCTAACACATCATCTTTCTCTGACTTTACGATTTTCTCCTTGACATCAGATGTTTCGGGACTTAAACTTCTACTTCGTTTTCTCAACTTAGGTGCTTGAATAGGAGGTTCCACATTTGTAATCTTCTTAAGGGTTTTCGAACCAAGCCGTTCGTGGATTGTAGCTTTAGGTGAATTACGATAATTTGGTTTTGGAGATCGTTCTCCAGGCGTTGAACGTCGTGTATTTGGCGATCGTTTATCTGAATATTTTTGTCGAAGTGGTGATATTTTGCTTCGTGGTGGTGATCGTCGATCTCTTAGCGGAGAGGCTGTTCTTTGAAGAGGGGATCTCCTATCTGCTATTGGCGACCTTCGTTCTCGTATTGCATCCACTTTCTCTTTCGGTGGTGATGCTTTACGGAGATTTTCCTGAAATTAAAGAATAACTTAATAACTTTTACCGTAAAATAAAGTTTGAGGAATTACCAATATTATCGGTTGTGGACTTCGAGATTTTGACTTTAGGAATTTTCTTGGTGAAGGTGATCTGTTATTTCTCCCATAATTGACTGGTGATTTCGACCGTCGATATCGTGGAGAAGGACTTCTAGAGTATGATCTTCTTGGCGATTTTTTCCGTCTTTCAATTATTTCTCGATTTTGTAATACAAATGCTGCACTTCGCGGTGACAAAGGGGCTCTAGTTATCGTTAAAGCATCATCTGTATTAAGAGTTAACGGAGAAGGCGGTCTATCAAATAATCCTGTGGTATTTACTGGATGAATATAATTCGGAGGGTTGATCGGTACGACAGGTCCGTGAAGATTTACGTTAGGATTGTAAGGAATGATCGGATTAAAATTTAAGTTCTGATTATAATGGACATCTCCGGGAAAAACATTACTCGGTGGATATGGTTGATGTAGTATAAACGTGTTTGTATTATGTAGATTCCTGTCCGGGTAATACTGTTTACGAAACATCTTGTTTAATGGCGGCTTTTTACAATCTACAGTCAAACTTGTTTTTAAAACGTTTTTCTTTATATCGTGTTTAATATCTTTTTCGACTTCTTTCACCTCAACTTTTTCAGTTTCAGTTGTAGTTACGCTCTCTACTTTATTTTCCGTCTCCTCGTTTTTCTTAATAGGAACTTCCTCGTTTAACTTACTTTCTTTTAAAGTATCTGACACGTTTAATTTTTGTTTACGTTTTCTTGATTTCATCGATTTTATTTTATCGTCTTTCGGTTTAGAATCACCTTGTATTTCGTTTTCTAATTCTTGCATCAACGCTTCAAGACTACTAGCTTTCTCTAACTTACCAGGCGATTCAGATTCGGAATTACTATCTTTATCGTATTCCGATTCACTGTCCGATTTATCAGAATTGTCATAACGATCAAATTTACTAGACGATTCAGTAGGTTTGTCGTTAACACTTTTAGGATTACAGTACCTATCTTGCGGCAAAACAAGTCTATGCACTGCGTTATCACTGAATTTAGGCTTATTACAAGCTGGTAAATCTCCGTCAGGTTCATCGCTGACTGTTGGTATCGATATTAAATTAGTATTTTTCTGCCTTGCGTAGAATTGACCCTAAAATTGTAAAATTATCATTTCATATTAAGAATTAAGAACAATCTTACATTTCTGAGGTTGCGAAGTGGAAACTGTCTTCGTTTATGGTGATTCTGTAGTTTACCAGTATTTTTGGTAATAAATTTGGATTCCTCGTGTATCTGTCGCTTTATAGATTGCAAGGCAGCTAAACGCAGTTTTTCTAAATCATCTTCGTCGTCAGACGCAGCTGTGCACTGTGAAAAATATAAAAAGTGTATTATCTCTACTTTTCGAGATATGTATAATTATTGTGAACGGTTTCTATTTTGCATTGATTTGTTAATTACCTTATCTTTTAGTTCCATTTCTCGATAAAATGTATTCAAGAAACGAAATATTACATCCAAAACAAATTTTTACTTATCAAAATGGCGTTAGACTTAGTACGTCATAGCTTTCACTGTCAGTAGGAGGGCGCTGCGATTCAGTGCTGCCAATGTAAATATTTATTAGTAAAAAAATTACTGAAATACAGAAAATTATATGGCTTTATTTTTATTTACTTTGAATTGTAAATAGGAAATGTATACTAAAATTTAAGATATCGCCGCTTTTAATTTTAGAATTAAATCGTAATATAAAATTGTAAATATTTAATAATGTATCCCAAGATGACAGCGATGATTGACAATTCATATGACAGATCGAAAACCATTTTTAAACATGTTTGAAACGGTTTCAAACCACGATAATAAAAACCACTTGAGAAAATTGCAATTTAGATATTTTATTAAAACTGAAAGTCAGCAGACCTTATAAAATTCATAGCTCGTGATTATAACAAACCTTTATACGTCATAGAATATAAATTGACGATGAACTTGAAGATAAAAGATAATTCTTATAAATCTATAAATACAAGACACATGAAATAAAAATGAAGTACCTATACCCTATACATATCACACTTGTTAAATATATGTTTTATAATAAATTATTTCCTTATCAGTTGTAATTGATGTATAACAAACAAACAGTGTTTCATTTTATTAAAAAACTGGGCAATTTGCAATTATATAAACACATATATTATTCTTCAAGATACAATTCATATCAGGATAACATTTAGTTATAAAGGTAAGTCAGTTTTATATTATGTACTTATATTTATATTCAATGTTTACATTAGTTTTTATATTTATAGATTAAAGATGTCTGTAGAAGAGAATCCTTTGTGCATTTATTGCAAAGAACCTCTTAAATATCCTATAAGAAAGATAGAAAATTTGGGAAATTTCTGCGGAACATGCTTCGATAAATCAGCATATATACATCGAAATGAAAGTCACGAATTTGAATACCTAGCGGTAAATATACAGATGCCTTGCAAGTATAGCTACAGAGGTTGCAACGAGAAAGATACAGTAGCAATAATTTCGAAACACGAAAAAAAATGTTTGTATCGGGATAAACTATGCCCGTATTACGAACTAAAGAAATGCGACAATGCTAATCACATATCAGACTTGATGGATCATTTTACGGAATATCATTCACCTCAGGTTTACGCTAGCGATAATGATTGTATTAACTTACCTTATAATATAACCGATGATACATTGAATGAATTTTATATATTAGCGTTCGACGATGATAATATTTTATTAAATTTAAAGGTGAAGGATGATGAAACGTATTTTTTAATGTATTATATCGGTAACGTTGAGGATATGCGAAAACTTATTTGCAACGTACAACATCGTAACGATGACATCTGCGATAATGAAAAAACTTGTATAATTCTACATGAAAAGGAATTAGGAACCTTGCGGAATGAAGACGAACATGCGACCAGTTTCGAAAAAAGGATTTTAGAAACTTATTTTGGTCCAGACGTCAATGCTAGAATTACTTTAAAGAAACCAATTTCCAAACTTAGCGGTGACGATATTTTATTAAGATTGGAATGTCCGATTTGCAGTAATTTTATGAAGACAAATATAAAAGTGTGCACTTCGGGCCATAGCGTATGCCACGAATGCGAATATAAATTAGACGGATGTCCTCTTTGTGCTTTACCTTTCTATGGAGCACGGAATTTTGCGTTGGAATCAATCGGCGACTTGTTAAAAAGCTTAGTGCGTAGTGAGAGAGTAGATTGTCCTTTGAGAAACGAACTTCGTTGTCTTTGGAAAGGGAGCCAATATGATGTTGTAGAGCATGTTAAAGATTATCACAGTAATAAAATGGTTATCGATAAAACGTTGATGAGAGTTTTAAGCTATGCGACTGAATTTTCAGATATGAATTATCTTATGACTTGCGGACAAATATTCAAAATTACTTGCAAAAAAGGTGAAGGTGATGATTGTATGAGTATTATTATAGAGTTAATCGGATACGATGAAGATGCTCAGAGATATTATTATAATATTTGTTTTAATTCGTTATATAAACAAAGTTTGATTTGGTATTTGAAATCGAAGGTTCTCAGTAGGAGACGTGTCGAATATTATGTGGATTATATAGCTTTAAGTCGTATAGTTTGTAATAAACAGTTTAACATATCGTATACTATAACTAGAAATAAGCATCGCTAATAATATAGAGATAAATTTAAATGTGATATGTGAGATTTTTAGAATTAATATTTCTTGAATAGGCTGTGTAAGAAATAGGACACATTTTACATAATACATAATTCCAATTAAAATATAAACTAAAATGAATTGTGTGTTGTGTTAAGTGTAATGCATTGTATATAATACATATGTAACTGCAATGTTACTGTTTGTGTATATATTGTATATTAAATAATAAAATTAGAGCCGCTAACACTTGCGAAAGGAATTTATAAATATTTAATAGAAAATTGAAATTGTAACAAGTCTTATGACGTTATTTTAAAGGTTGTAACTGACGTCATAAGCTAATCAATAATATATATTTTACAGATCGATTATTATTGCTCAATTATTAATGACATATTTCCGACATTGTTTTAACAGGATGACCTTAAAGTAACGCTAAAAAGACGTCATATTAACGAGGTTGTTGTTCCGATTACATCTTAATCTCATTATCTTTATGAATGAGCAAAAAGTGGAATTATTTTTAAAGATAGCAACATACAGTGGTGGCCATATAATAAAGAACGGTATCAAATTATCAAGTACTGATTTAACACCGAAGTATTTATTTTCTTGGCGTAAGTACATGTATATATAATGCATTTTTCCAACCGCCAATTAATTAAACATATTTTTATTTTTAAAAATATGTCGTCTGGAGGTGGAGTCGAACCACCGAGTATGGCTATCGCAGCCCACTCGCAACACCATTGCGCTACCCGACGACTCGTCGGGCGAATAAGGTTATAAGTTAATTTTCTAATTTCTACAACGTAATTTCCGTATCATTATTAATTATCTATTGAAAAGTTTATACATATCAAACGCATGTGTTAACACGTTATATGTTCATCACTGTCAAAGTAACCAAAAATAACGATATCTTTTTAACGTTTAATGAGTAAAGTTTAGGCAACGTTATTTTAACGTTTATAAATGTTGAACGTTGCAAATAACCTTTATTTAATATTAATAATTAATATAGTTATTTAATAATGGCCGACTACCTACTGATTCTAACGATGAATTTGACGAGATGGTTGGGGCCACTCTGATCGGTCAGTCTAGTCTTGAAGACGAGAAACTTCTCGCTCTCAAGAGATAAATGATCTCCTGTGTGGCAAAACCTCGACGAATTTGTCATTTTAATCTTTTTGTGAATGAGATTCTTCAGGATGAAGAGTTTAGATTTCGCGATGGAGTTAGCACGGATTTCTAACTTTTCCGTCTTACAGAAGCGATGCGCAACGCATTCGAGGCCATGGAAGCCCCATGGAGAGCTTTCGACATTGTGTAGCATAATATTGTAAAGCTTGTGTCGTTTTATCTTGCTCACAGGTCTTTTTTAACGAGAGAGGAGGGCGAACTGGGATTAGGGACCTGTGGTGCAGCCTCAGCAAAACGAAAATCAATCTAAGACAATACGACGTACCTTTCTTTTTGTTTTTTTTAAGGCTCCTTTAGTTCTTGTAGATTCAATTGATACTTTTATGCAGCAGCTTCTTAAGCTGTATTGCTTGTTTAAGTATCGCTGCTGATCTTGTTGTCCGATTTGTGTGTGTAAATGTGTTCGATGGCGTAGTTACAGCACTATTTTGCTATTTATAATGTCACTTTTTGCTATATATTGTCCCAAAACAGCGTTTAGCCGACGCCGCCAAGGATCGGCCAATTCTAACTTGCTTGGCGACGTCTCAAAAACGCCCATACTCGCTCGATCATCGCATGACTTAGGACCATTTTTATTTATTAATATCATAGTAACTACCTCCGCGATAACATCTTTGTACATACATTTGAGATAGCAATATTTTCAACGGAGTGCCAATCATCATTTCCATATTTCGTTTTAAAATTAAAAAAAAAAAGTTTTTAAGTACATACATAATTGAGTTCGCAAATAATAAGTTGAAATTCATCATTAATATTATATCGCAAAGATTGCCTGATATAGATATGTTTATATAAAAATATTGCGTAAGCCAGTAAAAAAATTCGCCAATATTAAAATTTCAAATAAGTCACTCGAAGAAAGTAAAAATAATCCAGTCAATTAACATCCTTGATCGTTCCTTATGCGATGCGATACGTCATAATGAATATAATGTTGATTTAACGGCGAACTTGTTAGATTAAATTATCATTCTTACGCGGAACACGTTCAGTTGAACCAGTCGCGCTTTGGCGGAGAGTAATACTTTATAAATTACGTCTAACTGTTTTGCGAAAGGTATCGTCCGGTTTTATACCAGATAAAAAAGTGCGATATTATAACAAAGCTATAAAAATAAACACATACCTATAAATTGCTCATACTTTATAATTGATTGTATTGATATATTGTTTCTTTATCTATACCGGTTGTAATTATCAGACAAAACCAGTGTAAATATCTACTTTTTTTTTAAACGCTGATTAAAGATCACGCAATTTAAAGCTTTTTTATCTTATTCAGTTTTCGAGTTTAATATTTATATAGTAACTGCAAGTGAATTAAGATGTGCGTTTATTCATCTTAAAGTTTCCCATAATAAATTTGAAGAGAAATATACTACAGTTAAAGACAAATAAGGTAAGTGACCTAAACGTTTTACAGTCTCTTTGTTCTTACGTTTTTATTATATGTACGCAGATATTCAATACCTCGCAATAATGGCGTTGGAAAGTACCTCGATTGTTGAATATCTAAATATATCCGATACCCGTTGCATATATTGCAAAGATTCGCTCAAATATCCCATGAAAACAATAGAGAATGTTGGGAATTTTTGCGAAACCTGTTTCGACAAATCTGAATATATACGTCGGCGCAAAAGTCAGGAGCTCGAATACGTCGTTGTAAATCTATTGATGCCGTGCAAATACAGTTATAGAGGCTGTAACGAGAAAGGGACTCCTATAATTATTTCGTGGCATGAAAAGAAATGCGTTCACCGGGACAAATTCTGCCCATATTACGAAATTAAAAAATGCAATACTTCTAATCACACTCCCGATTTAATGTTGCACTTCACGGAATACCACTCATCTCGTATATTTGTTACGGCTAGTAATAGTATTGATCTCACTTACGAAATAAGCGATGAAGGATTGGACGAATTTTGGGTTATAGGATTCGAAGACGATAACGTTTTTTTGAACATAAAATTAAAAAACGATAAAATATACTTCTTAATCTACTACATTGGAAACACGGAAGATTTGCGCCAACTCGTATGCAGAATAGAACACCGAAATGAAGATATCCGCACTAATCAGAAAACGTGCAAGATCCTCCAGGAAAACGAACTGGGGGCTGTGGAAGACGAAGACGCTGTTGGGGTTAATTTTAATAGTAGCATGTTAGAGAATTATTTCGGGAAAAAATTAAATGTAACGATTACAATAGAAAGGGATATTTTTAATGTTAGTAACGATGATATTTTATTGAGATTAGAGTGTCCGATCTGCAGCAATTTCATGAGGACAAACATAAAATTATGTGTCACGGGACATAGTATTTGTAACGAATGCGAATCTAAATTAGATAAATGTCCGATATGTACTTTACCTTTCTATGGAGCGCGTAATTTCGGTTTGGAATCTGTTGGCGATTTATTAAAAAGTTTAATACGCGGTGAGAAAATGGAATGTCCCCTAAAAAAAGAATTTATTTGCTATTGGAAAGGGAACCAATCTGATATTGTTGAACACGTTAAAGATTTCCATCGAGATAAAATTGTAATCAATAAAACTTTGATGAGGGTTTTAGACTATACAACTGAATTCACGCATGTCAATTACCTCATGACTTACGGACAGGTTTTCAAAGTTATTTGTAAAAAAGAAAAATACGACGATCTCATGGCTATTGTTATAGAGTTAATCGGACACGATGAAAATGCTCAGAGATACTACTATAATATTTGCTTTAATTCGTTATATAAACAAAGTATTATTTGGTATACAAAATCGAAAGTCCTCGCTAGAAGGCGTATAGAATATTACGTGGATTACATAGCAGTTGGACGTATACTCTGCAATAATCAATTTAACATATCATACACTATAACTAAAAATAACCATCACTAAATATATAATAACTTATATTTTTTATATCTCTTACATATATTATAATAATTATTTTTTTATACATCTTTTTTATATTAAATAAAACATTCTTTTGTATAATTTTCTTTTATTTTTAAATAGCAATAAAACACATTTATGATTGGTTAAAATAAATTTAATAACATCATTATAATAGAGGCATGAGAAACAAGAAAAAAGTTCTTTTTCCAGATTGTTTTTCTTGCTGTTGTATACAAAATAGTAGTCATCTTATTCCGAGATGCCTGCGTACTTGTTTCTAACCGTTTAATCTCGACAACACCCAGCAAAGCATCTACAGTGTATTTCTTAACACCCAGTATACATAATCGAGCCTATTATGACTATATTCAGACTATTCGGAAAAGGTTTTTTTTTAAATAAGAAACGTCATGTAAGTTTGTGTTTACCAAGAGACGATGGTGGTTATTTCGAACACTTATTGTAATATATTTAAATAATATTATACCGTTATTATGTTTCTTTATCAATAATATAGTAACTTTGACACCCCTTTAGAATTATTTATTGAGACGCCTATGAATTTACAACAGGTTGGCCAATCTATAAAATTAAAAGTTGGCGGGAAATTTAACTTGACCTCATTCTTTTTGGCTCACCCTCTATAGATAGAATAGAATCATAAGGGTAGTGGTTCGTACCGCGATTGAGACCAGAGATCAAGATACGAGACCAAGACAGAAGACGGAGACAAATGTCTCGGTCTCTAGGAGAGAGGGTGGAGCGAGATGGGGAGGGGGATCTACCGCACAATGAAACCTAGCATATGTCAGTTTATCTCTGAGTTTATTGTGGAAAGAGATCGGCTGCGGATTTATATAAAATACAATTTGATTACGTATTAAATTTATTACAGAGGACAATGCCTCTCTCAAACTTTGCATGAGAACTAACTTCGACACTCCACTACTCTTACACTACAATTGGCACGACCCTCTATGTAAATGAAGCTTAATTGACTATTGAACAATATGGAGAATGTTTCTGCAATAACTCTACAAATTGCTACACCTTATAACATTGGCAGCAATAGAGTCAAAATTTGATGTTTCTGTGTAAAATTGTAGTTTAATAATCATTGATACAACAAACGATGCCGATTCTTTAATTAACATTGGGAAGCCGTTCATCCAACTGCACTCACAACCCAAAAATTATTTTTGACAGAGTCCAAAGACCGGTGGTCTTCTAGGCATATTTAAAAAGAGTGTTTTTAAGTTTAATTTAAAAGTTGCTGTTTAAATATGCAGTTGCAAGCAAAAATAGTAGACAAAAACGGTTTTCTGTGATAGAATTTCTCAAAATGATTTCGTGTAAAAGCAGCTTCAACGTTGCCAGTTAATACTTTGTAATCTGTCAAAATTGAGAGGTTTACAATTGATTCCCAATAGATTACAACAAGTTTGTAATAAATACCAGATATCGTTTATATTTCTTATAATGTTTTTGAATTAAGTATACACCTTATTTCAAAAAGAGAGAGACAAAATTCTGAACAAACCCAAATGACAGTTGTTTCTTATTGGTTGAAAGCAGGGCAAAATCACATTATGCAACGTTCTGTTATTGCTATGCATTGTATAATGTTTTGACATTGTTTATACCACAACTGTATTTAAAGTTTTACTATCATTATTACATTAGTTTAGCTATTTTTTGGTGTAGATTAGTTCTCTTTTACCCTACTTAAAAGAGAATGTCACATAAAATTTATTTTGGAAATTATACATTGTAATTTGGGCTGGGGGTTTGTTCAGAATTTTGTCTCTCTCTTTTTGAAATAAGGTAGTATTTTTTTTGTTCATATTAAACATACCAAGAGTTAATTTTTAGTGTGGCGTTGATTGTCATAGTTGTCACCACAGAATTCCTTTTTGGTGTATGTTACTGCGTTATTAACTGATGATAGAAGTGAACGAGTGGCTTGCAGCCCAAGACAAAACATTTATTTCTGAGGGCGTTAAAGCTCTTTACCATCATTACAGCAAATGTGACATAGTCTGAGGAGACTACGTTGAAAAAATAAAAAATTTCACCTTTCCAAGTCGTTTCATTCTATGTCAGGGACAATAGAAAAGACAAAACATAAGTTTTGTTGTCTACCTTTTTCTTTTGCTTTTGATCGTAGGATAAGTAATGGTGGCGCTCCACAAGCTGCACCATTTTGAGGCTAAATTCAAAACTCTGCATTCCGCAAATTTTGAATTTCTCATTTTAATTTTGAAAATGTATTTTAAAAATTTTTTAACATCGTAATGAATTTTTTTGTCAAAAGATGTGACAGTACAAGCCGAGCTCTCAGAGAATTAGCCTCAAAATGGCGTCTTATCACAAGTGATCCTTACAACCAACAAAAAATTAGTCGCACTGCCTTGTATGTATTTTAAATACCGGGATAAAGATCACCCATCGCGCACCATTACCTCCCTCCCCTCCCCGTCTCTTCACTCCTCGCTTCCCTCTCCCCTCCTCACCCACGAATATACAGTACAATTAGAGCGACTAAGGCCAGCAAGAAAAGAGATATAGATCTAGGGTGGGGCGGTTGTTCAGTGGCAGTGTTTGCCAATGCGTTAATTTCATATATGTTTTACAACCGCCCCACACTATCTATCTCTTGAACAAAAAAGATTGAAGACAAGTTGAATTTTTTATCTTAGGTTGGTCAAAATAATTGCAAAGCAAAGTCATTTCTTATTCAGTTTCTGAAGAATTACAAGACACTCAGATTAAAATTAATGGTAGATTTCCAACTTTTCCTACACGATGGGTGTATATGTGGCAGCTTTTTTAGTTGCATTGCTTATCAGGACTATGACTAAAGTTTTTTGCTGCCTAATTTTGTATTTTCATAGCTTTATTACAATATTACTTTGCCCCTTAAACTAATGTTGCATTGTTAATTATATCCCAACAGCTATTTTTTTGTGACGGTGCTATAAGTCTAACTTTAGAAGATTCGAAATTGTACCCAACAGGCTGTCACTATCGCTAGTCAGACATTCTTACCACTTTATCTATCGAGCTGGTTGTTTTTGCGATTAAAATGAAAGTTGAAAGCTTTTTACTTGTTAAAAAAATAATTTAAAACATATGTTAAAAGGGGAGAGCTGTAGGAAGCCGTTTCGGTTGTTACATTTTTTAAAATGGCATCGTTTTGCAAATTAAATTTAACATTGCAATACCCTTGTTGTAATCAAACGCAGTATAACTCTAATAAATAATATTCGTCGGTAACTTTTATACTAGCTTCCATGCCCTTTAATATTACAATGGACGTCACTATTGTTTAAAAAATGACGTCAAAAGAGATTAAATATATGCTTTCTTAAACAATAGGTTTTTTTGTGTATACATACAGACGCGAATTAAACGGGTTGTAATCGAATTTCATAACAATCAATCCTGATCTACCTTACTAATCTAATAATCTTAATATCATCTGACAGAATAATAAAATTAAATACAGGAGAACGAATAACAATAATTGAATTAATTTGGCGATGCACGCGTTATTCCATCATTTCTAAATATAAAATTAGTATATATTCAATAATATCTATGTAGAATAGATAAGTGATGTAATGTTGTCGAAAAACTATAATGGCTTTTTCAAGTTTTACGAAGAGGATAAAAAATTAAAACCTAATGTATAGTATAATAATGTTTAAGCGTTTTAAAAATTTATGAGTAAATATTTGCAAAGTCACAGGCATACTATAATAATTGTTCCACTCATTTACGAGAGTCATAAATATGTAAGTATGTGAAACCGTCATATCTGATATACTCGTTAAAAATAAAAAAAATAATCGCATTTAATCGCTTCAAAAGTTATCGTTCACATCACTATAGTTGTCAAATAATTGTATACAGGAAACAGATGTAATCTTGTTTACAACTATTCTGTAAAGAATAACTAAAAAGAAATTAATAAAATATACATTTCTGATAATTTTGATAACACGACATTTCAATCGTTCAAAGTAAAAAAAAAAAAGATATTTTGTCTATAACGGGAAAGTTATACCTACACGTAAGTGGAATCATATTAATTATATCAAACCAATTAACATAATCATTTAATAACAAATTTAATCTCAAAATCAGCTACGGAGAAATTAGAGTGGTGCAGAAAAAAAAACCATTATGCACTTATCAGTTAATTTCTGTGATAATCAAACATGATCTATGTATAGTACTGACGTCAATTTTAAAAGAAAAATAGATAGAAAAAGGAGGATATAGGAAGAAAATCAGATAATAAACGACAACTGCATTATACATTGTCTAGCTTTTGTAGTTTATAATCCGGATTATCTTGAGCCGTGATTAGAATCTTCCCAGCTCTAGTCATAATAATTTCTACGATTGCTTTGTACTGAATCAGTTTATTTTGTATTCTTTGTTTTGGTAGACAGAATAAACTGCAAAACTTCAGTAACTGCCTCGTTTTGTTCTCTCTGAGTTCAAATAACTGCTTCCAATCTTTTTACAGGCCAGAAAGTTTAATTATCATGACAACATGGTGTTAACTTTTCAAATACACTGTACAATTTTTCAATTTCGCGGGCATTTTGAGTTGGTTTTCTGAGCTTGAGGTGCTCTAATTTCACTGTGATTCACAGTGATATAGCACAGAATTTAGTTACTTTTGATTAGAGTACCATCCTAAAACGCCCGCGAAATTGAAAAACACGTTGGACCTAGAATCTGCAGTTGAATATTTTCCTAAGTATGTGGATGCTATTTTAACTATTCTTGATATCAAAAAAGTGTAATCTGAATGCTTTGCTTAATTAATTCATTTGGACAAACATGAACATCAGTTTCAACAGAACTAATTAAACATGTAAAATTAGTTGTTAGAGATATTAATGATAAGATTAATAAACTGTGACTAGATCCAGATTCCATGTAGGGCATTATTTACTTAACCCGTAAGATTCATAAAATTTGACTGATCGATCAAAAAAAAAGTACCGCTTATTTTTTGCGTTATAAAATAATTTTTTAAGCTGATTGTCAGTCATCCTTGGTGATTAATCGATTATAGTTTAGTGAATTTATTAAGAAAACTATCATTTGGTTTAATTTTTATGTTGTCATATATAGCAACTCCCCACACTACTGTCATTGGTGTAGACACAACAAACAGACCTAACGAAATTCTGATATTTCACTGTGATTCACAGTGAAATAGCCCAAAATTGTTACTTTTGTATCATCTTAAAATGCCCGCGAAATTTAAATATTTGGTTGGTGTGTCTTGCTGTCAAACAAAAATATAAATAGAATTTTTTTTTATTAAATATTTACAAAAACAATAATATTATAGATAAATATGCATCAAAAATATCTCAAAGTTTTCACTGGAATATTAATCAATTTCTTCAATACTACTTTGCAATATACTCGTATTAGCTTGACTCTCTTGAATTTTCATCGATAAATTTGTATCTTCGACAAGATCAACTTTTCGAACATTTCCATTCGAACAACCAACGTAAGGACATTTTGCTCTCCCTCTTTTTAAATTTATATAATTAATGATGACACTGTATTCATAAACATGTCCGCAAATTCTGTTTTTCCATGGATTTTGTAACTGAGTTTTTGTTATCGGATCTATTGGTAATTGTTTACTCTGCGTTAAGACAAGACTATCATTAGCACTTGTACTTGGTCGTGACATATCGTTAGTATTATGCAAAGCACTAACTATTATTTTCATATTGGGATGTTTTTCAAATGGTACGATACATGAAGCACATTCTTTTGCATTTCTGCCATATATTTCTTCGACATTTACTGTCTCATCGCTATTTTCATTGTTAAAGTACTTATCGGTACGCTCCAAAGCTGCCTTTGATACATCATACTTTGCTTCATCGTCGTGGTATTTTTCTGCTAATTGCTTGATTGTAGCTAATTGGGAATCCCTTTCATCATCGGTGAAGTATTGGCCAATTAATTCAATAGAATCTTTCAAATTACTTAAACAATTTTGTAAAATTTTCGCTCGTTTTTCATTCTGAATTGTCATCATTTTTTATTCTTATTTATGTTATAACACTACTTGCTGCTTTACAAAATATTGATATTAATAATTTGAATAAACAATAAAGTGGGGAAAATGGTCTCTCGTGTGGTGTAACATAAAATTCCCCGATACGATAAATTTGTTTCCTATAAAATAAATCAATTTTATTCGATTTTAACTCTTATATTGAAAGATTAATTTAAGAAATAGTTATTATTAATATTAAATACAAGACAATACAAGAATAAGAGTATGTTTTAAATATTTACTATATTGGTCAACCTGCCTGACAATCTTCATTACGTACCTAACGTTACGATACAACAGTACGTCATTTTGCTTGATATATTTGCGAAAGGCAAGTACTAGTAAGTTCTCTTCATAGGGATTAGTTAAGTATAATGTCTTTATTTGGATCACTCTTTAATGACATGGAAGACGATCCATTCTTTGGGTAAGTACGTTTTATTATAAAGTATTTGATAAGATTTCGATAATAAATAGCTCAACGTATGTAATAACTTGTAAACAGTCCGCCATACTTGACGTTTTGGTATAAGTTCAGTAACATACGATTTCTACAGGTCTCATGTTCGTACAATGCGACATATGAATAACATGATGAATTCGTTATTTGCGGACCCATTCGGAATGATGGGCAACGATTATGGAGAGCGTGCTTTAACTCATCGTGCCAATAGTCACAACTCCCTTATGCCTTTCGGCTTTCCCATGCCGAATATCAATAGATTACTGAGCGGATCTTTAGATTCACTCGGTGACGCTCATTGCTACAGTTCCAGCACAGTAGTTAGCATGACATCAGGCCCAGATGGCAGGCCGCAAGTTTATAAAGCAAGTTCCAGCACTCGTGTCGCACCTGGCGGTATCAAAGAAACGCAGAAGACTGTTTGCGACTCTAGAACCGGTACGAAAAAGATGGCAATCGGTCACCATATCGGTGAACGAGCTCATATCGTTGAGCGCGAACAAAATTATCATTCCGGGGATCAGGAAGAACGACAGGAATTTATTAATTTAGACGAAGAGGAAGCAGACGATTTTAATAAGGAATGGGCAACTAAGGCTCGTGCTCGTTCGGAAATACCAAGACTTACAGCGTCGGGTTCTCGTAGCCGATACAACTATAGTGGATCGTCACATGCACATTCTGGTGTACCGGCGATTACAGCTAGTTCAAGGTAAATATGTTTATATTTATACGATTTTGTGTTTTTTTTTGTTAGTTGGTGTGGCCTTTATTATTTTCTTTGCATTTTTATTTTTATTTCGAGAAATATTTAATCTGTGTTGCAACACTAAAATATTTCTGGTGTGTTAAAATAATATCCGGAGGTGAATCTGTTTGTTAATTTTTCTTACAATATTGCATATATATATAGATAGATAGATCTTAATTTAAATAAATGATTGAATTTAAATTATCAATGTGTTACATAACAAAGAAAGCTTTTGTTTATGCAACGCAAAATATGTCGTCAGAAATTATATTATTTTAGATAATTGAGATTAGAATTGTATTATTTACAATTTATATTGTGGTTTGAAGTGTTGGAATCTTGGTAGCAAGCAGTATAATCATCAATAATAGATGCCTGTGTGAATTTATTTTAAAAGTTAATCCAAATAAATATAATCTTTCAAATACTGCTAAATGTTTTTAGTTTTGATAATGTATTGGGTGGGTAAGGTGGGCTGAAAGAATTTCTATTAAGAATCAAGCATTCTTTTGTCAATTTATTTTTGAATGTATAATAGATACATACAAGTTTGTTATATAATATTGAACTTTTAAATTAGCACAAACAATCTGTAAAATAAATGATGTCATTGCTAAAGGTGGGTTTAGACTGGGACTTGTTACTTGAAGGGCTTATGCTCGTCACATGTTAAAAAGTCGCAAGCACAAAACTAATTTATTATCTTCTCTTTTCATCGAGGCAATTACTTGTGTCAGATCAATTTTTTTCTTGAAAAAATTACAGGATCAGGAGAACTCTGAAACTTACTCCGAAGATAGTAACTGATATGACACAAAAAGGGGTGTCCAAAAGCGTGCACAAAGGTTTTTACTTTGTAGAACTTGATGAAAAAACTGTTTGATGAAAGAAACAACAGTAAAAGTAGATAAGTTTACACTTGACAGTCAAGCGAAGAAGACTTCAACACAGTAAACGACGGTCGTGTAAACCTATACTTTACTATTTTTGCTGTTGTGTCTTTTATGTTTACGAAATAAAAACCTTTGTGCTCTATTTTGGACACCCTTCTTGTGATTAAGAGCATTTACAGAAAAAAAAATTATAACTGAAAATTTCCCGATTTCCTGGTGAAATAAAAACTATTTTAGCGGTTAATATTGGTGAATTTTTAAATCATAAACGACTATACATACGTCTTGAATGACTCTGAGGGGGTTGGAGATAAAATTTTGAAATCCACACCAAATTTATCGACCAGATATTCAAAGAACTCTTCGTTCGGCTCTACCACTATTATCAGATCAACTTTATCAACTGTGGCAATTTTTTTGCAGCAGACTTCATCAGCAACGAAACTGTATTCTTCTGCTGAAGCAAATTTTGACACAAATAAGATTTTTCACAACATTAATATTTATATTGGCACAGTATTTTTACTTTGGACTCAATTCAACATTAAATTACTGCGTTTACTGTCTCATTACTTATTCCTGATACGTTTGTTTTAGTCAGGTCTTCGAAATTGCTATTTTCCACTGGAGCCAATTCTTGGGTATCAAACTTGTGATTTTTTTACTTCTTCTTCTTTGCAGGAAACTTTATAAGAGTTACACTTACAACAAATCCAGTTTCAAGGTTTCTTTTAATGTTCAAAAGCATTCTTTCAATTTTAGATTGAACAGTGGCTACTCTTTTTCGTCACTTAACAACAAACTTTTACACCCTTTAAGAGAAATGACAGAAAAATTTTTTTTTTTTTTTATGGTTAAGCAGCTATTTCTGGACCATTTTATATGAAATGATCCTATAATCATTACAAGTTATCCAATATAAGTTTTTCTGTATATTGCAACGCAATTAAGTGGGTGGATAGTTAAGTTGTACAAGTAATTGCTCAAATTCCCTGTATACTATCTTTAGAAAAAATTTACTTTGTATAATCTTCAAGTACAAATCATATAGTTTGTAGTGTAATTATTATTTTTTTATTTTTGTAATTGTGAGAGTATTCTTTTAACACACCAATAATAAATGTTGTCTTATGCATGGTAGCCGTCGACATAGAGATAGACACACGACAAATTCAGGAGTTGTATCACCGAGAAGAAGTATACGTTCATCGCCTTTAGCACTACCACCAAGTAACACGACGAGGTAGGATAAACATGTTCTTAAATAGAGAAAAAGAAATAGTTTAACATTTGCTTATGCTTGAATTTAATACCATAGGACGTTGCTTATTCAACCGCTACGATGTGTAGTTTAGTTTCTATTTTCCATACATTTATATGTGTTCTAAATATTAACTTCATGCGTAGTGCATTGTTAATCGTATCACGTCAGATCGTAAGTTATGTACAGGATCCAGTAGAGGACTTGGGTGGTTTTGACATAACAACAGAGAAATGTTTATCTCACACCAGAAGCTGCATATATTTATTTTATGTAGCATTGAAACTTGTCTTAGAAAAGGTTGCAAGTTATTATTTCGAAAACTTGCTATTAATTAATATGGAGGTTAAATTATGACGTCGTAATTAATTTGCTGATTGATATACTGAGTAATTCGACAGTACTCTGCTCGTTCACAGCATGTTAAGTGCACAAAAATCATCTACCACCTCCACTTAAGCCTGTGCATCGATATATTAATTTAACACTAACTGTGTTTTATTCCGATTCCAAAAGGATCTCATCTTGTTCTTTCTACTAATCCTTAGATTTTTAACATATCAATATAACGTTTTTAAAAAGTTTAATAAAGAAGTTTTTTTTACTTAGAAGATAAATGTCGTGTCAATAATATTAATTCCTATTGAATAGAATATCATACTATAAAAACAGATACTGCAAATTCGGGGATCTTTACATCAGTTTTCGTGGTTTTAAAAATGTCATTAGCATATATAATATAGATGGCGTTCTTTTAATTTAATTTTTATGTAAATTATTGATGCATGTGAAGCGGGATTTAAATAATTGTTAAAAACTTAATTGTAAGTCGACAATGAAAGTATGGAGTGATATAAAAATATTGACAACAGAAACAATATACAGGGTGTCTTTGAAATAATAGGACAACGTATGGAGAATGAAATCAAATATTTGAATCACTAACTAGAGGTAAAGGAAGATCTTTTCTTACTAAATTCTGTTCAAGGAGAGCAGAATAATTTAAATTTATAGAAAAAAACTCGTACAATTTATACGTTACTCAAGATATCTTGACGAAATCCAATTTTCGCCGACTTGTCGATAATTTAGCCTTCTTAATCCGGAGTCAAAAATGCATGTTTCCAATTAATATTTTCGATTAAAAACAAAATTTCCGGAGGAAAAAAATAGACAGCGTCTTCTAATATGCACATCACTTATTAGATTGGTTGGAATTTGTAATATATTGCCGAGTGTCATTCTTATTGCAGTGCACCATGTCCAAAGTTGTGTTCACTATTTTCCTTATTATTGGAGATTGAGATAATGACAATAAAAATAATTGATTATCGAAAATTTGATTTTGACGAATGTCATTTTGAATGTGTAAAATAACAAGAAAATTGCAATTATTTCTAAACACCTTTTTGGTGATTCAAAATAACGCCATTTTTTGGTGTTAATAATTTTTAGAAACGATTACAAACTTGTTTAATTAAGAAAATGGAAAACATCGTTTTTAATCAAGAATTGCTATAACGTTAGATGATAAATAGCTTTTTTTCTATTTTTTTGCTATTCGTAAAGAATTTTTCAACATTCCCGCCGTAGTGATGGTCGCGTGTCACATGTCAAAATCGATTTTCAAGTTTTCCCATGCGCAGACAGAAACGATCCCTTATAAAGTTTTTTTTTTTTGTAACTGTTATTACACGATTATGAATTAGAGAAATTGAACGGGTCGATTAGCCGTAGTGGTGGTTTCAGTCGGGTTTCAATTTTTCAGAGAGTTGAAATCCGGATCGACTTGGGAGCAAAGTGCATTAAAAGGCGATATAATGCTGTCACAAAGCCATTTGAACACAATTTACACACACAAAACTACACCGCGAGAGTTGCTGCAACTAAGCACCCACCACACACACACACACACACAAAAGACTACTTCCAAGAACAACAACAAATGCGTTGGCTCCATTAAGCAGAAGTCAATGGTTGAGAGCTGTTACGTAACTCTGCGCTGTGGTCAGGGTTGGCAAAAAACCAGTTTTTTAAAAAAAACCAAAAAAACCAAAATTTTTGGTTTAAACCGGTTTTTTTGGTTTAAACCACTTATTAATTTAAATTATAAATTATTAGAAGTTAGAATCTCTACAGGATATGTAACGACAAGCTTAAACTATCCGTGTATTGGAAACTAATAACACGATATTTATGAAAATTTGTAGACATGGATTATAAATTATGGCAAATTTAAACAAAATATTTTGACAGGCATGCTACTTCCAGGTATACCGGAAGTCCGGAAGTGAACAGCAACTTGGTTATTTTAAATGAAACACCGCTATATGTCATTACATTATCGAATTCTACGTAAAATTTTGGAGTAACTTTGTGTAGAACACCCTATATCTGAAATGTATGCTTTTCGAAGTACATGTTAACTTTTTTAGTGAAAAATTGACAGATGCCAGACCCTTATAATAAAAATTAAAAAAAAACAAGTGATTTAAACTGTTTAAATCACATGGTTTAAAAAAAACCGGGTTTTTGGCCAACCCTGACGCACATTTAAAAACCAATTTGATTGTTAAAAAACCAAGTGGTTTAAACCTGCCAACCCTGGCTGTGGTTGGTGAAAATTTAAGTGGAATGCTATGTAGCCACTCTCAACTGTTGACTTCTGCTGAATGCGAGTTCCATTTGAATTAACGGCAATTTTTCATATTTTTTTGACAAATTTGACATTTTCTGGGCATCCCTTATATTGTAGGACAGTTTCTGATATGGTGATTTGAAGAACTATTGTTGCTTAATATAGCAGGTTAAATATATCAAAAACCGTCTATTTTGAAATGCGACACCCTGTATAATCGGCATTATTTTTGGTTTGTAGATGTTGGTGGTCACCCTGTATAATTTCTGTGGAAATTAAACTAATTCCTTTATTGAATCTAAAGGATAACATTATAAAATTTAGCTTAAGAATATTTCACCTTAATACGGTAATGCACTTGCATTTAAAGATTCCATTTGGATAGTCTTTATAATCTAGTTACCTGTATACAAGTAATTACGTAACAGCTAAGTTGTTTTGTTTTGCTGTGTAATTCGTACAAGCTGTGAAGGAGCAAGCCGACAGTTACTTGTTCTTGCTTAAGCTACTTATACCTTGTCATATGTAACTAAGATAAATATTTACGAGTATTTAAACAGTATTTATGTTAATGTTAATTATTAATTTGCTGCTTTATCACCGATAGTTTTTTATTTACTACTAATACGTTACCAATATAGATTCAACAAAATTAATAGTTTCAATTCGTTCTACAAATTGCGTTGATGTATTTCAGGTATTCGCGAAAAAACTAGTTTATTTAGATTTTGTGCCGTTAACTACACAATAAAAAAGTGAGTATTAAACAGCCGCTTTTTAAAGACATAGAAAAGCCATACACCACTATAAAAGTAGAGGTTGTAGAAAGGAGGTGGCCTTCATAACTGTATATGAGATGATAGCAGAAAAGATGTATTTTAACAACAAACTTGTGTTTTTGTGTGTCAGTTTTAATTGTGGATATATTGACGTTTATTTCCAGCTATTCTCGCTGGAAGTCCCTCTCTTTACAACAGAAATATCGAGTAATCTCTTTAGAATATAACCTGAAACCTCCGCTTTTATTTTGCATGCAACATCGCATTCGTGATTATTTCTGCTTTTTTTTTGTTTGACCTTGCATGAACACACAAGATGTATCTATCTTTAGGATTTATAGAATCCTATTATATCATTTTTTTTTAATTTTTATTTTTAGCTCGTCATCTAGCAGGCGGCCGTATAGTCCACCAGGTCAACCAACTGTCAGGAAAAACAGAAACATCAAGACTGTATCAGGTTCACCCCCACCAGATATATAAATAAGTTTCTGTAGAATAAAATCCATTTTTGCGATTTCCGTATTTAGTTTATTATTATAATGAGATATGGCGTTTAAATCTCTTATTTTTGTCTATAATAAATTTACTTGTAAGTATTAAAAGGGTATATGTAAATGGGTATTTTTTTAACATGATAAAAAAAAAAGTAGGAAGTGCATCTGTTTTTACCGGAAACTATAATAAGATGGGAATGTGTATGTTTTTGCATCTGTATTATTTTTTTAAGCATCTAAAACCTATCATTAAATGTAGCTTAATTATATAGTACTGGAAGAGTACTGTAAGATTTTTTTTTGTTTGGTAATACGCTAGGTTTCCTAAACTTATCACGGCTTATAACTATTTCGTAAGTGTGTATCTTCTGCGGTAAATTTGGTTAGGATATAAGTCGAGCAGACGTGTCATAATTTGTGGCAAGAAACTGCTTATAAAGTCCTTGTTCTAATTGTGTAACGTTTATATGTTTAGTAACCCTTATTGTAGGTGTATGTAAGCGTAGGTAATAATCGTTTACGGCTTCTTAATAGGAATATTTTGAATTGTAAACAGTCTGTTTTGCAATTTACTGGCGTCATAAGAATGCTCAAATAAATGTTTTTAGAACAGTTTTAGAATTAAGTTTGGTAACGTTTGTTTGTTGTATTTAAGTAAGATAAGTCTTGTAAAGGACGGCAAATGATAATAGTTTTGGGTGTTGATAAAATAGGATTCCCTTTATAATTAGGGTTATAGATTTAGTCAAAATAAAATGTATTGTTAAAACGTAGCAGGAAATAGCCGAAAATCAACAGATGTCAGATTAGAGGAGTTAGGTCAGATAAGGCGGCTAAAATGATGATTAGAAACTATTTCAGTTAATCAAGAGAAGTCGTAATCTGTTTGAAAGGGGTGCTTTGAAGCTTAAACTGGGGTGCTGCAGATATTGCGGAGCAAAAATTATCGCCATATAAATGAGCCACAATGTACTAGTAGGTAAACTAGCTCACATCTGACCCAATCGCTCGACGTGGACACGCTGTATAAGGGCTCTCCAACCAGATAAGCTAGCTTTCAAAACAGTTAATTTGGTTTTGGGCGTGTCTCCTGACAATTGATGAGTCATCGCGTGGTCGTATATTGTACCCGGTTTATACAGCGTGTCCACGTCGCGTGAGTGAGGTAGTTTAACTAGTACTTACTTGAGATTCATGTACTCCTGCAAGCGTTTTCTGACAACTACTTTGTAACGCTTTAAGATCTTTATGTTGACATACTTGATTTTAAAATTTAAATGTGTCAATTTGACAAAATAAAAGTCGTTAATATCGATTCATTTAAGTAATTCTAACCTGCCAAAAAAATTACTCGATATGTTTATTTATTTATATTATATAGAATTTAAAGTTGGAATGGGGGATTCTTGGAAGAAGTCAATCAACATGCTTTTTTGGGAAATCCCCAAATAACACAACAATTGCAAGGCGAGTTTATTATAGCTGCGCCTTGAAGTATATTTTATTTTTGTATGGTTAAGTGGGGTAAATGCACAAAATAGGATGATATTAGAGCATACACGTTTTCCTCACATACAGGGTGTATCGTAAAAGATTGCGAATAAATCAAACGATTGATTTTTTACTAACAAGTATTTTTTTATATGAAGTTGTTCTACAGGTTTTCGTTTCTAAAAATGATTAAAAAAAGATGTTTCCTATTGGTTTACTACACTTTTTTTAAAAGAAAATCCTACCGCAGTATCCATAAGAATAATCTTTTTGTTACACCCTGTATAATTTCTATGATGGTCTATTACACAGAAGTTTAAAAAATGCACCACAGTATTTACTAAATTAACTAAAAACGTAAGCAAAATAAAAAATAATGTCTCTAAAGTAAAAATAATTGAAATTATAGTTAGAAAAACTGACACCAAACTAGATTTCATCTCTTCTGCCTATGACAGGAGAGGGTAGAACACATCAGACTATGTAATAGTTGGTTTGGAAACGACTCTTCTCCTCTTAGATTTTCAGTCTGGGGGTTAATTTTTTCCTACATAATATATACGAAATGTTTCTTTCTATGTTTAATCTTGTCAATAGCTAAACTCTAAACTTTTCTCTCGTTAGTTCCATCTCTTAGGAAAACCGATTCTTTCTACAATTTAGCTTTATTGTCGTAGGTTGGAATTCTTTTTCTTAGCAAGACTTCTTCTCTTTTGCGTATCGGTTTCGTCATCTTTTTTAATTCATTTTTGGGCAACTTTTAATGTTTTCGTTACCATTTTGCAAGTTGGCCAACAATGGCCAAATCAAGAGGCTGTAAAAAATTACTGCTGACCACAGCCACTTCTAATAGAAAAGTGTCAGCATGTATCATACCTGGGAATGTTGGATTCAGATTTTTATTTAGAGCAATATCAAGTCTAATTTTGACTGCAAATGATATAAAAGTTTGTACAATTCTTAGGGTCATATTTATAGTCCGTGCTGGTTGTGTCGATGCTTGAGTACGCGATTTTGACGTAAATGTCATTACAAATCTGTCAAAATCGCGTGCTCAAGCATCGACACAACCTCAAGCACGGACTATAAATATGACCCTTAGTATTACCTCAATAAATTGCAAAACAAACCGAAATAACTGCATGAAAACAGTGTTGTGAGTGAGTCTATTGATGTTAGCTGGTTTCATTTTTTTTTCTACGAGCACAAGTTTAAGTTTTGCAAAGTAATTACAGACATTTCCATATCTTATACACAAAATTATTGACGTACATGCACATCGTTACAATTAACATGTCTAAAGTACGGTTTAAAAGATTAATTTTCCATTATAAACAATCAAATTTTAAACAATATGCATGAATGTCCAATAAAACTTCATAGCATTGTAATGTAAATCTGTTGTTCGACTAAAAGTTTTGTGTATTTTCTATTTTGTGATATTATTTATTTATTTTCAATTTTTCATATACAAGAAACAAGTTTGTACTTCCTAGCGATAAAAAATTGGGTTGTTCCAACAAATAAATTCATGTCAAATTTGCACAAATTTATTTTTTGTATAACGTCAAATTTGAAAAAGTTTGTGAATATTAGTTTTTGTTTAAAGTTCGGTTAAAATCGCATCACTAAAGTACAGTTTTGTTTCACATTTTATCTAAGTAACTAACAGAATCTCATGTTAATACTATTACAGGAATCCATTTTTAGTTGAGTTATTTTAATTTTTAAATGTACGAGAAATACTTTTTCATCGTCACCTAGAATAATGTAGATACATATATACGTAAGTACATATTCTACAAGATCCTTACATTGCATATAAGCCATAAACTTTCAATTTTAAATTTATACTATGTATGCTCCGGTTATATACCTTAATAGTATGTTTTATATGCAATATAACATATCGAAAAATGTAATCTTTATTTAAGAATATATTTATGCTTGGTTGTTAATTTTCAGTTTTGTGGGGTGGACCGTCTTGTTTTTAGTGAGTATATTTTGCTGAATATAGTATATATGTTTGCCAATATAAAAAAAAAATTACTTGTATTATATTAGAAGTAAGTGCTCTCTGTAAAAGTTCTAGGATATATTAAAGCAAATGGTAATAAATAATTGTAACGAGTATTTATTTTGATTTTTGCACTTTGTACTCACTTCGTGTTACCTCAAGATTATATAATCATAGTATAGGTACAGTGGCCAGCTTTTAAATCGACACCACCGCAAGCTAATGTCGACCTTATCTACTAATAATAATATCTACTATAAATCCTAACTGAAGGCCACACAATGTAACCCCCTCTACATTGTTATTAAGGTTTAGGAAATTCCGTAACGGCATCGATTATGCTGCTGTCCACTGTACATACGTCGGTTGAAAACATTGAGCTAGTATACTAAGGAGACGCTATGAAACATATTTCCTGTATGTTCAAAACGGCGCACTGGGCGAGGCTTAAGTGGTTTACCAATATGGCTGCCTCACCAGGTCCGCTTACGACCGTGCACATTGCTTTTATGTCAAACACTGACCTATGAAATGTTATTTTCGACGAATTCTTCTTGTTAACGCTGTATCTACTCTTGCAACTAGGTAGAGCACAAGAAACTATTACGTCTTGTAGTAGTTTGCTATATAATATAACTGTAAGAACTGAAATAATCAAATAATACAACCACACATGACATATACACTAGAATCTACGTATTTGACGTAAAATGCTGTACCAATATGGCCGACCTGCGCCGTTTTAGCCACGTGATAGCGTCTCCCTACTTATTCTACCTATCTCAATGATTGAAAACAACATGGGACAGAAACGTAACGACAAAAATAAAAAAAAAACAAAACTCGCAGCTAAGAAAATATCGAGAAAGTCGAAGAAATTCTTCGAAATGATCGCTGTGTGTCTCATCGAAAAGCGCAGTCTATCGAATTTTGACCCGGGAGATTTGGGGCAAACATAAGATCTGTGCGTGATTCCCACACACTCTGTCAGACGACCAAAAAGAGTGGGAAAGATGTCTTAAAGAAATCTGTCAGTTATTGTAACGGGCGAAGTCACCAGAAGAGTTATATAAAAGAGAAAAAATTACTCGTTCTTCGATTCAAAGGGAATTGTTTACAGTGAAATTGTGAACTTCGTGATTATACAGATATTAATAAATTTTATTTACAAAGAATTGATAAAGAAAACAATGTTCGGCATTTAAATTAAAGCTCCGACCTTCACTTCAAAATGGAGGATACGGTGAAATCATTTTAGCTTTGTTTATTGTACAGTTGGCAATGATCTCTCACTAAACAAACTTTTCAGCTTCACGGTCAGTTTAAAGAATTTAAAGATGGTATTGTAATAGAAGAAAGTCACTAAATACTGTGTCATGTTTTAATATTATAATTCTTCACATAAGAGTTAGAATTTAAAGTTTTTTTTATTAATAATCGAAATAGATTAAGGTTTGCACAACAATAGACATGCGTAGAGCGGCCATGTTATTTCTGGTTGGAGTCTCAGATATTCTATCTTCGGTTGTGTCTAAAGTTCCATATGTAAAACACATTGAAATACCACCACCTTGAAATGCCCGCGAAATTGTTTCTTAACCAATTTGCCTTAACATTTTTTGGCAGTAAAGTGGCTACCATGTTTATTAGACGCTTTTGACATAGCAAAGTTGACAAAATTTTGTGTTTAAAATGGAGAGACAAAATTCTGAACAGATTTGAGTGACAGTTATTTTCTTATTGGTTGAGAGCAAGGCGAAAATCACACCCTGCAACATTTCGTTTATGCTATCAACGGTCGCAATCAAGTATGTGGCTTGTTTGTTTGCGTTGCTGGAACCAAAGCAAAGAGTAACACCAAAGAGTAACAAGAGAGTGCACTTAGCTATTGACGCCAAAATAATCTTATAACCTTGGGAAATACTATATAAGTTTTGACAAAAATTCAATGAACCCACGCTGTTAATATATCGATTGAATACACGAATTTATCAAAGTTTTATGCGGTTTTTTGGTTTATTTTAGCTGTGTGAGATTTTATAAAGTCACATTTTATTTATATATGAATTTAAACGACGCACATATCGAATACCTACATATTTAAAATTGGAATACGTTTAAAGTCATCGTCTTGGTTGCATTTTTTCTAAGTTGGTAGTGCATAATCTACTACACTTTACGTTTTACTAGAAACAACGAAGTAGATTTCTATTTCTTTTTTTACTTCTAACATTCACATTCTCGGTTTAGTGACTTTGCAAACTGCGTGTTGGCTAAACTAACAAAATTTTCATTAATAAATACTAGCCAATCAAAATTTGGTGTTCAACTTTCGGTGTTCCCGGGGTTCCAAGTCGATTGCTCTATCGAGGTCATAATTATTTTACGTATTCATTCATAATAGCTCCCTTTTTTGGCTGGAAGCGCTCAATATCACTGTTACCAATTACCGTGTCTTCGTTCGTCTCGTTCAAACATCTATTTGCTGTTTTGGTACACTTGATATTTTTGACAAAACTTACTAAAGTTACCAATTCAAACGAACAGGCCTATGTATTTTAATATTGTTTATTTGACGCATTGACGTTCACATTTTTTAAGCCATGAAATACAATCGAAAGCAAAAAGAATACACAAAAACCTTGCTTTATCTAGATAGTAATGTCATTATTATATGAAATTATAAAAAGGTTTCGTCTTTCTTTAATATATACAAGAATAGTAATTTAAAAATAATATTAAGAAATACAAATAATAGCTGGTAATAGAGGGAAAGAGCGTACAAGCAATCTTGCAAAACGAGATTCTGTTCTTCATATTAGTGAAATAATCTTGATCTACCGAACGATTTTTAAATTTCGCGGGCATTTTAAGTTGGTATTACATACAATAACTAAATACTGTGCTATTTCACAGCAAATCACAGTGAAATAGCACAGAAGTTAGTTAAAATGCCGCGAAATTGAAAAATCGTTCTGTTAACTCAGAAGTAATACATTTTTTAATTGAATCAAGTGGACTCATGTTTATCTGCGACAGATATTGTTATTGAGATTTTTAAATTTAATCAATAAGGTATCAGATGATAGAACTTTAATCTATTAAAAAATTAGAACAATCAATAAGGATTTAGAAAATAAAAAGATTTTTGATAGTATAGTAACGTATTTATTGTGTAGAATAATAATTAGATAATCTATAAAATAAAAAAAAAGTGATTATATTTATAATTATCAACTTATTTCTATATAATAACGTATTTATATTAAATTAAGTGATTATATAATACACAAAATAAAATATATATTTGTATTAATAACATTAAAATGATAATAATTGAATACCGAAATAGAAAAATTAAATTTTTAATTAAACAAAGAAAAGATTTAGGTGATATTATGTGCTAGTTAGCTTCTGTCATGTTATTAATGCAATTATTGATGTCCAGTAACTGAGTTAGATAAACCTTATCTTTCAATACTTCTGCAATTGATGCGAGAGTGCGTAGAAGTTCGTTTTCCTTAAGGTTGAGTTGATCGTTGCACTTGGAGATCACCTTTAGAATGCCTTCAGTAATCTGAAACAACCAAAAGAAATATTGATTATATTATTATCGGAGATTAATCACAAAATATAATTACCAGCTCGGGATAAAGAAAGATGGAAAAATTCATTTTCATTCTTTGCTTAACGCCATCGTGGTAGAAGATAGTAAAGTCGTCACTATTATCCTTAACTTTGAAGTAGATACCGGCTATCAAATGCCCTTTTGTATCTCTGGATAGTAGACTTCTGAAGTTATAAACTAAATTTCTCCTTTCGGTAACGTCAATCGCTGTTAAATAAGGTTTTTTAATGAAGATGAGGGCGGTGAAAAGTTCGATAATGCCAGATTTAGTATTTCTCTCTGTCCACTCAATGAAATTAGGGTTGACCAGAGAGAAGGTGTAGTTGTATTCTTTTTGATAGCTCCTTCCTCCGATTGCACGAACCAACCTGTATGAGGATAAACCGAATCGTGCATCACTGTTACTACCCGTCCAACATGATAACCCGGATCGCATAGTAGTACGCCTGAACGACCCGATATCTCGAATTTTAAGGCCAGTAACACGTGCTCCTTCTCCAATATGTTAGAAACTTCTTCAATATCTTCTAAAAGTGCCACGTAATCTAATGATTCTACTCCCTCTTCGCAAGAAACCAAGTAAAGATGATCGGTGAAATTCGGGAATTGATGATTTAGAGCAAACAATTTTTTCCATAATTCCAAGGCTAATCCAACGCATGTATGGTGTAATGATGTAATTGGTGGTGAATAACTATGTATAATAAAAGGAAACCAAAAATTAGCTACCTCTATTTATAATATATGTAAATCAAAGAAAAATTACCTTTGATAATACTCTGATAGGCTTGAACATCCACTTCGTTTAAAACCCTGATATAACGTGAGAAAGTTACCAACGGTATTGTAATTATGCTCTTCAAGAATTTTCTGAACATGGTATTCAATGTTCGAAGCCAGTTCCTCGTACTCCCAGACGGTTGTAAACTTCAGAGGTTGTTTGGCTTTCGCCGCCCACGTTGGTAAAGGAAGTGGATGATCAATGGGCCATGCGCCTTCTACTTGCGTGGCCTCTAATAGATGCGCCCCATCCTTCAACAGTATCGTATTGTTATTTCTTGATAGGATGCTAGCATGATTCTTGCCGGCCTCACCGGCAGCCTTAATGGCCCCCACTAAGAGGGGCCTTTCTGGAACCCACAGAGCCTCATTTTCGAGTCAACTTGGCCATTCGCAGCCCCAACGGCCGACGGTTGGTAAGCATGATCTGTCGCTATTGGTCTGTTCCAATGGTAGTAACACGAGCGTGTTGTTGCTGGAGAGGACTGTGCTCCTAGCACCAGGCACAGCTGCATCTTTGTCAGCTGTACACAGTAACGTCGTTAATTGTTTTTTCTCACGCTCTGTAAAATGAAATTATATTATTAATAGATATTACATTGTGATACAAAATTTTTAATTACGTAGAATTTGATTAGTGTGGTTGTATACCCACGTGGATTTGATGATTAAATCTGACCTCGATATTTGGCCTTATTATAGTGTAATTATGAGAGATAGATATCTTATTATTACAAATTAGGTGTGTCACACTTCCCGCTTTGAAATCCTTGTACTTTGTACGAAATTGATAATATAAACAATGCGGGCTAAATAGTTGATAAGTCAAAAATAACTAGACGAAAGGAACTACGTGAAAATGTACATTCAAAATTTCTAACAAGTCTATTTATTGTTTAAGCTCAATATATTTTTAGCCAGCAGTATGTAAGTCACCTTAAGGCTGGTGAGCTGGCATGTGTTATTTATGATTGAATTGATTTATTTCACGGATATTGTATGATACTTTTGGGATTGTGTTATTTTTTTTTAGTTTGAAGTGTTTAAATTGAAATCTGCATTTGAATATATTTAATTTTGGAAATTTTAATTTAATTCTTACTTTTTAAACCTGGCTTTATTTAGAAATGTCATTAGTCATTAGTGTCAATGTCACTATATTTAAATATCAGGTTTAAATAGTATTTGATTAGTAATGGACAAGAAATACTAATTCAAAAAAAAAGCATTATTAAGGAGGAATTTAAATGGTAATAAAATAAATCATAATAAAACCATATCATTTTTTAAAGCTTCTTTTATTTACTATAGGAATAAGGTTGTCAATTTTGACAGGTAAAGAAATATTGACAGATAACTTTTTTATCGATATTATTTGCTATCGATTTGTAACTTCTAAATCTGTATGGTTTTTTATGTAGCAACTAAATTAGGCGTCGATATTAGTCGATATTTTTGAAATATTGCTCAATTGCTTGTATGAAAGCACAAGTGAGCTGTAGAGAGAGACAAAATTCTGAACAGATCCAAATGACACTTCTTATTGGCTGAAAGCAGGGCAAAATCACAGTATGCAACGTTCTGTTATTTCTGTTCATTGTCTGTCTCTAGTCATAATATTCCTACGATTGCTTTGTACGGAAGCAGTTTATTTTGTATTAAAGAATAAATTGCAAAACTTCATTAACTGCCTCGTTTTTTTTCTCTCTCAGTTCAAATAACTGCCTATAATCTTTTAACAGGTCAGAAGAAGTCAAGTAGAAAGTCTTTTCCAGGAAATTAATATTCTAACCTATATATTTATACTTTCTTTCAAAAAGAGAGAGGCAAAATTCTGAACAGACCCAAATGATATTTGTTTCTTATTGGCCGAAGGCGGGGCAAAATCACATTATGCAACGTTCTGTTATTTCTGTTCATTGTCAAACATTGACATTGTTATTATAGCACAGGTGTATTTAAAGTTTTACTATAATTAATAAATTAGTTTATCTATTTTTTGTGTGGATTAGTTCTCACATTATGTATATATTGTAATTTGGACTGGTGGTCTGTCCAGAATGTTGTTTCTCTATTTTTGAAATAAGGTATACTAAAATTGAAGTCAACAAGTACAGTGTGAGTCAAAAAGAATGAATTTCATGTTCTAAACTCATACAGGTCACAATAAACAATTCTGAATGGGTGCTAAAACGAATTAATGCAGTGGTGTGACATTTTCAATAACTTATGCAAAACATTTTTTATTATTTAGCTGAAAGCCCTAAATAAGTACTGTCAAGAGATCTATCTAAATGAAGCAATATGTTTTACAATTTAATTGCAAATAAACGTGGAGTATGTTGTAAAAACTTACGCAAATCTATTGTCTAATTGTAAGTTATGGAATGATGAAATTGAATATGAAATGAAAATAATTAACATGAGTATACAAGGTGTCTTTTTAAAGATTTTTTTTGTATGGGGATCTTGCAAAGTACAACAGATACAGCTACAGACTCTACCAGTCTGTGATGATTATTTTTTCGAGTTATAACATAAACTTGTGTCTTTAAATGATGTTCATATATAGTTGGCAACAATAGATGTTAAACTATTAACTAAAATTATGTTACATTAGTGAGTAGGTATCTTTCATGTACTACACGATGTCAACCACATTGGAATATTAATGTGATGTATCTGATATGTTATTGTGTAACTAGAGAGCAATATAACATTTATATATCATCAATATATCATTGTTATACATTATTATAACTCAAATATAACAGTCAGCACATTTTAAACACGGTTTTTATAAAATATGCATCTCTATAAAACGCTAAATACATATTTATTTTACATAATTTGGTTATGTAGCAATGTCATCTAGTTAAAACACTGTACAGATGTAGCAGAAAGATGTTAATTTACTTGGTATTCACTATAAAACTTCTGGACTATTGAATATAATTTTCTTTTTTTTGCCATGACTATTTATTCAAAAATGACTTGTTTTTAAAGTAACTGTTTCTCTTAATTTGGGCCTTTAGAAATAGAAGCATTTTCAGGAACAAATAAACAACGCTATTGTCGTAGTTTTGTTCCTGAAGATGGGCGAAAGCTCAAACTTAAAAAATATGTTTTAATTGCTCCTTGACATGCTTCTACAATTCTATACCAAGAAAAAAATCAATTCATTTTTAGATGGGAGTTGAATTAAGATTTTATATCGAAAAAATGACAAATGTATTTATTGTTTTTAAGTTTAACATTTAAATTTTACGTTAGGACATACAGCCTTGGATAAAAGTATCGGGCATCCCTATAAAACAGGTGTGTTCAAATATAAATGACACCACCTTTTACGACAAGCCATAAAACATTTGTTGCTCTAGTCTAGCTTTCAGTATATAATCAAAAGATGTCGTTTGGAATGGACTTTTTGGTACCATTACTGCATGGAAAAACTTCGATGTAAGCTTAGCTACTTGGTGTCAGGAATTTTATCCTCATTGCTTGGTGTCTACTATTGAGCAAAGGGAGAACAGGATTGTATTCTATATAAACTTGCATGGCTGATGATTGTGTCAGCAAAATCTTTATTTGTTGTCTTGTTAGATTTGATCCCCGCAGTACACCTAGATCTCAACCCCATCGCAGAATCAGTAAAAGCAGAGCATATCATCCAATAGCATTGCTGCTGTCATCTGTCATTAAATCAACAATGAAGGTGTACCAACAGAATACTAATTATAAAATTAAATTAATAGTGTGCCCAATACATTTAGCCAGAGCTGTATAATAAACTATTGTCAATGTTGTTTAAACTATGCGTTGTGATAATTATCAATTGATAATGGTTAAAGATCACGTCTCTATTCCTCTGTTGTGCAACTATCCATACAAACATTTTTATTCTTTATAATATGTATAACACATATTGTTTATAAATGTGGAGTTCGTTGCTCTATATTGTAAATAAACCGTGTGTATACGTAAGAATTAAACGTTTCGTACGGACTATATGTGTCATCTGCAAGGTTGTGTAATTGCCTACTCATAAATTGACATCTTGGAAATTTAAATAACTACATAAGCATGCTACAAACGATTGGAATTTGTATTTTGAAATTTAAACGCGAAATTAAAAAAAAAATTTGCACGATGCAGCGCAATTTGAAAGAAAAACACATGTTTTAGCAACGTGCGACCTTGGCATGTACGTAGGTAACAAAGAAGAATTCGAAAAGTTCTGGGAACGCAGCTCATATTCGCAATGCAAGCGGTATTTACCTAGAGATACATATTCTCGATAAAATTGCTGTTGATTTCTCGGAAATAGTTCTACGTCTTTATGAGTCATAGTAAAATACGCAGATTCGCATGATCACACTTCCTTTAAATGCGTGATATTTAAATCTACATAGAGGAAGTGTAAATTCCGAGAATTAATTGTTTTATTTTTGTAATTCTGTTTCCGGTAACAATAAAAATAAATTCCTTATTAATATAACAATTATTTTTTTTAATCGTATTATATATATGTACATCATTAGATTAGAAAGATAAAAATACACTTACCCATACAATGAAGACGAAAACAAAAGAAAAGATCACAAGGGAAAAGCTTCTTCTTCCTCCTTTTATACGATACTAGTTCGATAGTCGAAAAAGCACTGCACGAAAATTCACAGCTGAGAGCTTAAATACCCGTTCTTAATATAAAGTCTATCTCCCACCTCTCGTTATGTCCCTGCTAAATGAATCTCCCCGCCACTGGTTGTATCGCACGTGTTTGATAAACTCAATTAACACTGGCCGACAACTACTGTTCTTCGATTTTCGTTCACAAAATGTTTTAATTTCAATTTAATTACAGTAGTGGAAAAAGATGTTGAGATTATCAGCATCTTGGAACTTGCTGATATCGGATAACTGTAACAACAGGATAAAAAAGTTATAATATATAGACAACAAAAATTCTCGATTTTGATTACCTAATTTCCTAATCTGTTTTATTTAATTTACACATTTTTAATCGAATTAGATACTAATATTCCAAGTCAAGTAAATTCTATTATTTCAAATCATGGTTTAATCTAATTACATTATTTACATATTAGGTACAGTCACAGATAAAATTATCACTCTTTGTAATGAATCTTATGAATTATGGAAATAAAAAAGAACAACCGCTTAATTTTTTGAATTTGCAAAGAAAGGACACTTTGCAATTTCAATTTTCATCTACAGTCAACAAGGATCTTGTCCACGTAATAGATATTAATTGGGAGTTGGACAAATGCTGTTAAATCAAAAGAAAGTCAGCATCAATTTAAGGACTTCCTCTCATGTCTTTTTCTATTTGAATCTTTGATTGACCTACTTTTTTGCAACACCTTGTATATAATTATTAATTATAATGACGTCAAATCAAACGTCAAATAATCCTGTTAGTCAAAACATTTCCAAATCTTGCACTGATGTTAACATAGTGGCATATTTCAGTGATTTCTATATGACACATGTGACGTTATAAAACACGTTGTAAGTACCAGAAACTGACGACAATTTGTCACAGGCAGAAGTCATCGTTTGCTTAAGGATGTACAGGTGTGTCCAAAAAAAGTGGGACAACTCTTATAAGCATAAATCCCAAGTTTTTGTCTGTGTAAACAGATCTGCCATGACCTACAACATATTCAGATTGTCATAATAGATGTATTTCTGACACTTTCAATTTCCGACAAGTTCTTTGACATTAATGCAATTAATCAAATAATATCTACTAGCCTACTAGTAACGAATGTCTGCTTTGCACAGTAATAATTTAGTTATCTCGCCAAATAATAATAAAATGGGTTAGGGTCATGGTATTGTCGAGGTATTTTTTAATTTTTAAGAAGTAACAAAATGTAATAGAAAAATTTGAAAACTCTTTCGAGTACCTACATTTTTAAAGATAAGAATCTCTCGAGAGCAGCGTGATAGTTGCAACTGTAACAAGCTAAAGCATGTAAACGTCTTTATCACGTCATTTCACGTTTATGATTAATAAGTACCTTAAATTAACGTCAATTGTTGCGGCTTGAGCTGTGTCATCAAATGGATGGGTTGCATTTTTCCTAAATCCCGAGATAATATTTGTATAATGTAAGATTTGTTTTATAACAGAGAATTTTTTGTATCACTTGGCTCAATTGATAAGGTTTTTATTTGTTTTAAACAATATACAGGGTGAACAAAGTCATGTGAAGGGTGAGTCATTTAAAATTTTCAATTGGGAACAGTGAGTAATTGGCAGCAATGATAGTTAGGTATACTGCTTCAGTAATAATCTCAAAATAACCAGAGATATAGAGTAGGGAGAATGCTCGTATAACCTGCGCGAATGTCTAATTTTGAAAGTCGCCATTTGTAACCTTCATACTACCAACTTACTTAGAATTCAATGTTGCGAACCATTAGTCATAATATTCCCTGTACAATAATGCTAGAAAAATAGAATACGTTTCTTTAAATCGCCGTTTTCGAATAGTTGTAGAATGCAGTGCATATCTAATTCAGTATTTCCCAGTGGGACTATAAATTGGCTCAAATTTATGAAATAATACATACGAAAGAATATTCAATAAGAGACGGTTATTTAAATATTATATTTCAATGTATAGTCAAATAATTATTGTAACAGTGAACTAGTTTTTTTCTTAAAAAAAACGCTTTACAACGTGTACTTTTAACGTTATCATTTTTTCACAATTTATGTATTAACATCGAAATCCCCAATATACATATTTTCTATACATAATACATACTATGTATGTAATAAAACGTACCGATAAAACGTAACTCCTTTGGGTTTCAAACGCTTAAGATTTTTACAGCCGTTTACAGCACACGCCATGCTATTTTACACAAAAATATATGGGTGGAAAAGTACCTATGTAATTTTAAACGCGACTACAAATCTTCAATTTCAGAAACAAAACGCCAGATAACTTGGAGATAATATAAACAGACGAAAATTAAAAATGCGAATATACGACCAATGTTAAAACATCTGATTGTAAGATCAACATTTAGCTGCGCAGTGGTTTATGAGCACATTCCCTTCTCTTTTCTTTTATCTGATTATTGACTAGGGAGTATTTCATCTGCGGATTTACAACATTGAATTTGAAATATGTTGGTAGTCTGAAGGTTACAAATGGCGACTCCCAGTGTGTACATCAAAATTTGGATGCGCAGTGGGTTATGAGCGTTCTCCCTACTCTATATCTCTGAAAATAACAGCAAACGAAAACAACAAAATGACAGCAAACGAAAACAACCAAATGACAGTATGAATAATAAAGTACATATTTATTTAATGTAGCTAACTGTAGAATGTAAAAATCAAACGAAGCAGGGATTTTTATGCTACCACTACACTTCACTTGAGAATGCTCAAATTGTATTTGATTACCTTGTATTGGAAACTTAGATAGCATAGATTTACAGTATTTGTTGTTGTATTGTTTAACAATAAGATATAAAAGAAAAGGTTTTGTATTCAATATTCTAACAATTTCTAGCTCTTTTATATGCTTAATTTGACGGTTTTCTTTGCAGAAATTAAATTTGCTTTTAAGGTAAAGATAGAATCTAGAAATTGCAAGCTAAATAAGAGAAAATCGGTATAGTTCCATCAACTATATAACGACCTACCATTTTTTTGCATATTACAATAGGTTTGCTGATTTATATTGCTCTAAAGCACTCCAAATCATCTATGGGTAGTGACAAAAAAGATATCTATACAAGAAAACGATTAAAATGGCAGGCAATTACAGTTATTTTATGTGTTACCAACCAAAACAGAACTAAATTGGAAGTATTTGACGTAGAAATGTACTACGTAGTTTTTTGTTTCCTTTTTTTAAATGGGATTATACATTTGCACAAATTATATTTATTACACAGACATAAACTTTTAATTGGGTCGCTATATCGTCGAAGGGACTAAACATTCTAATTTTATTTTATATTGATTTTAAGTTGACATTAGAAATTAGAATGTATTTAACAACAAAAGCAGTATTCCATTATAATTCTATTTATATTACGGTTAATTACAATATCCTAGGGGAGTATTTAATGTTAAAATTATCGTGATAGCTATCATACATAGTTGTATATTATTGTGTTTATTACATTTCACAGAAATTGTTGTTTTTCCTATTATTATATTGTTGCACGAAACAGAAAGACTTTTGTATGATATTCTGTATCATTCAAACAGTTTATTTCTATCTTCAGGAAAGAACAAACCATCATTTATTAGATTTAGATTAAAGATTATACTAATAAAACGAAATTTGCGTCTATTCAACTATCTAACGTAAATAATTACAAAAATTATACGGCAATCGCTAAATGACTTATTGTTAATATTGATACGTCACTATTTTAGTCATCGTGTAATAAAAGTGTAAGTTATATATATACATACACTGACGTTACACCAATTTGCGAAACCTACATTAATTACGATACCAAGTATTATTATACAACAGCACTTATTAATTCGTATTAAATTGATGGAAGTTACCTACTTTGCGTGTTAATTAAAACCATTGTTTGTATAACTTATATTTTAATAAAACTGTTGTCTTGTTTTTGTGGAAAAATATGTATAATTACGTATGTATGTAAAATAAAGTACACACACACACACACACATAATATACAATATTATATATCACATTAATTAATTTGAACAAGGTTAATTAATAGTATTTTTTTAATTATCTTTATCTAACATAATAATGCAGTATACTAATTATTCTCATAAATATTTCTACAATGCTATTTTGCTCGACAATGTATAGAATATTTCGTTTCATTATCATCGGACCAAAAAAATGTATAACCCTGTATATAACATTAAAACATTTTGACGTTTGATAAAATTTTATATAAATTTGCACATCGTGAATCAGTCTTTATATTTTGAAGAGGTTCAATGTGACAACGATGACACTATTCACACGACAGATCGAGAAACCATTTTACAATGCAAAAAAATTAGTACGATAAGATTGTGAATAATATCGATCGAAAATAATTGAATTTCCTTACAATTTGAATTTTTATGTTTTGAAAATACTAATCGTCTTATATTATTAAAAAGAATTCTGCAGTCGAAATCGAAAAAAGGAAGTAGATAAAACAGTTTTCTGTCACAAATTTTCTCAAAATGATTTTGTGTAAATGCGGCGTCAACGTTACCTGTCAATATTTCGTAATCTGTCAAGATTGACAGATTGTTTTGGAATTACCATTCTTGTTCATCTTAATCGAATATCTACAAGATCTCTTTATTATAATTTTATGTAATAATGACATTTAACACTAATGATATTGCCACATAATTATTTCGAAACACAACACTCGAATTTTTAAGGTTTTAGTGACTCGCAAGGGTATACGAGTACCTAAATTTAGTATCTAGAGATACTACTGAATGAATACTGCTGAAGTATTCATTTTACACAGCGTTTTTGACGTAGGTAGGCCCCCGAAGCATTAAATATTGAAAATTAAGGGGATAGAGGGTTAAAGCGAGCTTTGGAAAATTGTTTAAAAGCTAATTCGTGTCAAACGTCATATACAGAGTGAGCCAATAAGTTTGAGGACAAGTTGAATATCTCGTTTTTTATTTGTTATCTTAGGTTGGTCACAATCACGGTAAAATATTCGAAAACATATGTCATAGTTGGCTCGTATTTGGAGGTGTTTGGCGTTGTTATAAATAATTTTGTTCTATGCGGTTTTTCCTTCAGTTTCTTCTGCGTTTTTTGAGTGTTTTTGTTAGATTTTATCAGAATTTTTTTTCAAAACAAGCAGTGTGATATAGAATATTGAGCAGTTAAATATTTTCTTAATACTGTAACCTTAGCACCCGTTTTGAAATGTTCGGCATAACTTGAAAGAGTCATTATATAAGTATACTTCTTTCAACAATATAGCGACACAATTAAAGCCATTACAGGCATGTAGTTACTTGATTACATAAGGTTAATTCAATTTGAAAAAAATGTATAAATTAAAACTGAGATCAATCAACATCTATTTTTCTACATTTCTAATCGCTTGTTTGTAATTCCTTTTGTGCTGCTTTCGCAATGATTGGAGAGAATCCAAATAATATACAATAAAATGAGAGATCGCTATATCGTAGAAAGAACTATATTATATCTACAACGGCCTTTCCAACTTCTGAATCGTTACTCTAAGTTTACACAAGTGTCTAGCTGAATAATTCACAATTTCATAATTAGGAGACGGTGCTGTCCCTTATTCTAGCTTGTTTCTTCTAGCGTATTACTTTTATTTTTACCAGACAAAGAAAGGGAATTATTTTAACGAGTTACTAGACAGTGAAACAATTCTAATTAGGGTGTGCCTTCTTTAGGGATAAAAGTGCCAAGCCCAAAAAGATTGCTCTATAGATACGCGTGTATAATATTTATTGATGTTTTTCCAAATAATAATTTTAAATAACTCGCAAAAGACTCATAATTAATTATTAACGTGTGACGACACTAAGTTCTTATATTCATTTATACGTCCACTTACGCGTAATATTATCATAATTGCAATCAAATAATCTGAAAAATTCTATATTGTGCATACAATTCATGCACGGATAAAAAAATATATAATTGAAAGATGGTTTTGTTAGAGATAGCGAACAATCGTTTATATACATACATGAAAAATGTCTAACTACATAAAAGGGCACATATAATTGTACTTACTTAAAATCGGCTGATGTGGATACGTGTAATCATTTTCTGAATATTTAAAGGCAACCTTTAGGGAGAAAGTTACGACGTGGAATGTGACGTTACGACGGCCGGCGTCGCAATCAATAGAATAACGCCACTACACCCGCCGACGAAACTATGCACTTCAGGTCGTTATCGATCTCTGTTTCAATACGGTTCCAGTTTACTACAGGGATAACATGCACACTAGCATACTATGCAGACATTTTGCTGTACGCAAACAAGCAGTATTAGCAATTGGATTTAAAATTAGATTATCTAGATACAGGGTCCATCGAATTAAACGATTCGTTCCTTACGATTAGAATAGCTTTTTTGTTAACAAGGAAAACAAAAACATATCTAAGGGCAGCAGGCTAAACAGGCTGATTTAGGACTCGACCGAAAAGGCAAAAGTTCTGACCGATCATCTTCAAGTGGGCCAAACCAACCCGATGAGAAAAAACTATCTGTAACAAGTATTAATTATCTGGTCCATATCGTGAACGCTATTCTTCGCTTTGAGCACTCCACAACCACCACCAACCTATAGAAAGACTAACTACAAGAATGGTCAGATAAGTTTGTGACCTAACAAGACAATGCTTACATCTATTCAACCCGTCCAAATAGTACTAGTAAAGTAATAGCCTCCTCATCTGATGAAAATTTCTGTCTTCTGAGCGCAATTTTTAGATTAGGGAACAAAAAGAAGTCTTGCAGGGGTAGATCTGATGAGTATATGAGGAGGGTGATTAAGCAATTCAAATCGTAATTCGTGGGTTTTCGCCATGACAACCGCTAAGGTGACTTGGTGAAACAAAATTCCCTTTTTCTGCAAATATGGCAGTCTTTTTAGCAATTTCTGCCTTTAGTTTATCTGTTAGGTATTTTTGTTTTGTGTAATCTCACTTAAGTTGGTATCAAGCACATATGTAACAGTTTCTTTTTGTATTCTAATGTTGACGACTGTACTTCTTTCTTAATCATCATTGTTCCACTTGACATACCTACATACAGAGTGAGCCAATCAGTTTGAGGACAAGTTGAATTTCCCGCTTTTTATTTGTTATCTTAGGTTGGTCACAATGACTGTAAAACATTCGAAAACGTACGGCCTAGGTGGCTCGTATTTGAAGGTGTTTGGCGTTGTTATAAATAATTTTGTTCTATCCGGTTTTTTCTTCAGTTTCTTCTGCGTTTTTTTGAGTGTTTTTGTTAGATTTTATTAGAATTGTTTTTCCCCAAACAAACAGTCAAGCCGTGTAAATATTTTTTTAATACTGTTAACTTAGCACCCGTTATGAAATGTTCCTTGAGACGCCTATGAGTTTACGACAGGTTGGCCAATTTAAAACAAAATCATAAGAAAAAAAATTGAAAGAAAAATGATAAAAATAGTCGCCATCACTTTCTAAGCCGAAAAAACAGTTTTTGCTGTTTTTGGACCCGTTTTCCTCTTCGTAATCCACTGCTTTGTTCGTGTTTTTGTTTCGGGTGTATAATAGTGTATCCAAGCTTCATCTACAGTAATTAATCGTCGCCAAAACTCTGATCTTTCTCGATTAATGACATCAAAACTAAAAATTAGTGAAACAAAACGTGTGGTACTTAGTTTAATTAATATTTAATAAAATACTCACTAAATATTTTGTTATTTAAATTTGATTACATATGTGCAAAATATCATTTTTTTTCCATCGTATGCATGTTGTATCTGTATACTTTTGTACGTTCCTGTATATGCAATAAGAACAGTACTACAACTGATAAAATATTTACCAATATATTCAAGCCTTTAATTTACTGTAACTTATTTCCTTTTATCCTAAGAATTTTAATTATAAATATCGTTTGTTAAAACTAAAAGAAACGCATTTTGTACATTTACAAATTTTAGAAAAATGTGAAGTAATAAGGTTGGCCATCCTAACTTAATTATTGTGTTTACTTATCTTCATGATAGTTGTTTGGTTGTTTTTAATTGTCAAATTTAGGTTAGTCATTTGTGTATTGTAGGGTGTGTCAAGCTCAAAACAGTTCATGTTTATAGTTGTAGAGCTTAGAAAATAACAGAATCTCGAACTAAAAATGGGCCTGCTACCTTTGGAAGCCTTCTGGAGTCCTTGTTTGTGGATTGAAGACGTTAAAGAAGCATGTAAAGCGATAGCATTCTATATTTGTGCTATTAGTATAGTTCTAATAACGTTTATTTGTTTTGATATGGATGGGGGAGATTCAACGCAACTATACAATCCGTTATTCGAAGCTGATGTGAAGCAATCCATGAAATTTGTAGGAGGATTTGCCATCGCATTCCTAATTTTACTAATCGGAACATGCGGTTTGTTAGTGCTCGGTATACGTTCGATGACTCGTGGATTGATGATTCCATTTCTAATCGGACTGGGGATTTTAATATTATTCCAGTTTATTTTCGGATTATGGCTGTTAGGGGGTTATTATATTTATTTACAAGTCGTTCTGTATACTTTGTGTATATGGTTGTGGATGTCGTACAACATATATTGTTGGCTCGCTGTTTATTCGCAATATTTGATATTCGAGAAATTGCAATCCCCTAATATCGAGCTGTTAATACCGTGAATATTTTAAAGATAATGATGTACAAAACATATCCGTCCATTATCTATTTTTAGTTGTATAAATACTAACGATTCTCATTTTTTATATATTTTAGAGGTATATTTCATAGATCTGATTATTTTGATTATTATTAACATAATAAGTCTTCCATTTATATCTATTGACATTATATTTGTTTTGGCGTTTAATTTGAAACGTATTTTAATGTAGTTTGCATGAGAATGAGGTTTTTCGACTGATTATTGTTAAGTAATAGCGACAATTCAAATTCTCTAAATTTGTGTTCAGTTTCTATTTTTATAATGGATTTATTGTGCTATTGTGTATGTGGCATAACTTTATGTACAGCTTACGCATGTATTAATTATATTTTTAAACATATTTTACTTGTAAAGCAGCTTAAAACACTTTTTAATACTTTTCTAATAAATTTCTTTAGTAATTGTTGTTGTTTTTTTAAATGTTAAAGTTTAATAAAATCGGCATATTTATTACTGAGAAATAATACAATAATCTTATCTATTTGGGCTATTGTGCTTGTTCAATCTAAAAAAATACCCCCTATACTTAGGCTGCCAAATATACTCATCATTTAAGGTAGTTGCCTATCCTACAGGCAACCATTCATTTTTACATAATAAAGCTTGATTATTTTGTATTTACATAATATAGATTGTATATGTAGAATACAGAATGGTCCGATTAATAATTTCTCAAAAGTAATTATCAGTTTGAAATACGATTAAAAAAACTGTATAATTAAAGAGTTCATTCACGTATGTCTCAGCTTCATTCAACAATTGATTGCAATTGATGTAACCAGTGTTGCCAACCTGAAAATCCAAAAAAATCAGTAGATATCGGAAAACAAACGTGTTGACGTTTAGGTTAGAGATGGGAAACTCTACGTACCAATCATTTGTACCTTATTAGCGCCATCTACGGTGTTTTATCCAACTATTACAGAAGAATTTCTGTAGCGGATTATTTAAATTTCTTTGAGATAATATATACATATATAATAAAACTAATGTAAATGGCAACTCATTCAAACTAATTATTAATTAATTAATTAATTAAGAGAAGAAAAAAAATATATGCAAACATTTTATTACACATAAGAAACATAAAAACTGCAAGAACAGTGTATTAATATATGTATTTTTTGACCTTTATGTACTTATCTTTATATTCCTGATTTATTTCCACTTAGAGGTCAATAAAACAATAAATAATTAAATACCAATTTATTCCATAACATATAATAATATGCTTTCGTTAAATAACTTCTTCAGTGGAAGAAATTGACATTTAATATGTGTCAAATTACTAATAATATAAATATAAATTGCCATGCCTATCAACAAAATTATCTAAAAAACAAAGAATTCATTGATATATCGAATTTTAATTATATTCACAAGTAATAATGAAGGAATAATGATTTAATACAACATTAGAAATTGAAATGATTTGAATTATTCGTATATCAATCTATTTTTTGTCAAGCTCTAACAATTCTGTTCAAGGACTAGGGAAAAACATGGCAAAAAAACCTAGTCAAGAGCTTAAAATTAATAAAATTCATGCGTGAATTAAATTATTGTAAATAACGCTTAAATTATCAATATCCGTTCTAAAATTTACCGCGTTTTCATCTTTCTTAATGTATATCATTTCGTAAATTAATCTTTTTTTATAATTATTTTCCTTTTTTAATATTTTAGTGTTTTGAAAATCAAAATTATGTCGTCTATCTTTAGAGTGCTTAGATAAAGCAGTTTCAGCGGTGACGTTATGTGTAACAGTGTATTGATGGTTATAAATTCGTTTCTTTAAATATTGTTTGGTTTGTCCGATATAACATTTATTACAATCTTTGCAATCTAATTTATAAACGACATTACTTTGATTATCATGTTTAATGGGTGTTTTTAAATTTGTGAATAAATGTCTATTGTTGGTAGGTATAAAAGTTATGTGAATGTTTGATTTTTTTAATTCGTGTTTTATTGTGTCGCTTAAATTGTTTATATATGGTATAGTGTGGTATATGTTATTATTTGACTTTGTACCTGTGTTATATATTTTATTTATTCTTTTTGTGATTAATTTATTGTAAAACTCTTTAGGATAACTATTTTTTTCTAGTATTGTTTTTACTTTGCTTAAATTTTCTTTTCTAAAATCAGGGTGAGCTAATTTAATAGCCTGATCTACTAAACTGTTAATTACGCTTTTTTTAAAATTTACCGAAGTGTTTGAAAAAATAGTTTAAATGCCTACTACTACTAGTGTCTTTAATGTACCAGTTTGTTTTTATTTGTGTGTTATCATGTAGTATCTTTACATTTAAAAAGTTTATAGAATTTTGATTTTCTCTTTCAAAAGTAAATTTTAACCTATCATGATATGTGTTAAATGTGTGCAGAACATGTTCAATTTTATCATTTGGTATGCAGCATATACAATCATCTACATACCGCTTATAAAATTGCACATGACAGTTTAGTTTGTCAAGTGAGACCTGCTCTAAGTCCTCCATTACTAAATTTGCTATAACAGCAGATAATGGAGAACCCATTGCTGTACCGAATATTTGTTTATATATTGTGTCATTGTACTGAAAATATGTAGAATTTAAGCAAAGTTTTGCAGCCAACATGAATTCATTTTTTGGTAAATTTGTATAATTTTGAATTAAATTCCATTTTTTGTTTATAATGTTTAATGCCAAATCTGTAGGAACATTTGTGAATAAAGATACAACGTCTAAACTGATAATTTCATGATTACACGGTACGGATTTTTTGTTAATGAAATTAACAAATTCCCACGAATTTTTTACATGATACTCTGTATTTCCTACAACATTACCGTACCGTGTAATCATGAAATTATCAGTTTAGACGTTGTATCTTTATTCACAAATGTTCCTACAGATTTGGCATTAAACATTATAAACAAAAAATGGAATTTAATTCAAAATTATACAAATTTACCAAAAAATGAATTCATGTTGGCTGCAAAACTTTGCTTAAATTCTACATATTTTCAGTACAATGACACAATATATAAACAAATATTCGGTACAGCAATGGGTTCTCCATTATCTGCTGTTATAGCAAATTTAGTAATGGAGGACTTAGAGCAGGTCTCACTTGACAAACTAAACTGTCATGTGCAATTTTATAAGCGGTATGTAGATGATTGTATATGCTGCATACCAAATGATAAAATTGAACATGTTCTGCACACATTTAACACATATCATGATAGGTTAAAATTTACTTTTGAAAGAGAAAATCAAAATTCTATAAACTTTTTAAATGTAAAGATACTACATGATAACACACAAATAAAAACAAACTGGTACATTAAAGACACTAGTAGTAGTAGGCATTTAAACTATTTTTCAAACACTTCGGTAAATTTTAAAAAAAGCGTAATTAACAGTTTAGTAGATCAGGCTATTAAATTAGCTCACCCTGATTTTAGAAAAGAAAATTTAAGCAAAGTAAAAACAATACTAGAAAAAAATAGTTATCCTAAAGAGTTTTACAATAAATTAATCACAAAAAGAATAAATAAAATATATAACACAGGTACAAAGTCAAATAATAACATATACCACACTATACCATATATAAACAATTTAAGCGACACAATAAAACACGAATTAAAAAAATCAAACATTCACATAACTTTTATACCTACCAACAATAGACATTTATTCACAAATTTAAAAACACCCATTAAACATGATAATCAAAGTAATGTCGTTTATAAATTAGATTGCAAAGATTGTAATAAATGTTATATCGGACAAACCAAACAATATTTAAAGAAACGAATTTATAACCATCAATACACTGTTACACATAACGTCACCGCTGAAACTGCTTTATCTAAGCACTCTAAAGATAGACGACATAATTTTGATTTTCAAAACACTAAAATATTAAAAAAGGAAAATAATTATAAAAAAAGATTAATTTACGAAATGATATACATTAAGAAAGATGAAAACGCGGTAAATTTTAGAACGGATATTGATAATTTAAGCGTTATTTACAATAATTTAATTCACGCATGAATTTTATTAATTTTAAGCTCTTGACTAGGTTTTTTTGCCATGTTTTTCCCTAGTCCTTGAACAGAATTGTTAGAGCTTGACAAAAATAGATTGATATACGAATAATTCAAATCATTTCAATTTCTAATGTTGTATTAAATCATTATTCCTTCATTATTACTTGTGAATATAATTAAAATTCGATATATCAATGAATTCTTTGTTTTTTAGATAATTTTGTTGATAGGCATGGCAATTTATATTTATATTATTAGTAATTTGACACATATTAAATGTCAATTTCTTCCACTGAAGAAGTTATTTAACGAAAGCATATTATTATATGTTATGGAATAAATTGGTATTTAATTATTTATTGTTTTATTGACCTCTAAGTGGAAATAAATCAGGAATATAAAGATAAGAACAGTGTATGTACATAATTATATTACAACACGTAGTAATTGCAATAAATAACAACAAGCAACCCGACGAGCAATTTGGGTTTCGAGAGTGCTTATCGACCGATTTTCAGATCCTCCGATTGACGGAGGAGATTCGTAACGTCCTGGAACTGAGACACTCAACGGGTGTGGAGTTTTTCAAGATTTCATACACATGATCTATTGTACCTCCTTGCATAAGCTGTTGGCGCTCTCAAAGCTTTCCATCCAATCTAAGAGCTTTAATAAACTGCAATAACTGTGATGGTTCCAGGAAAGGTATTTCTGCTTCATCTATGACGTTTTTGATGAGATAATTGGCTCGGATTTCCGTAATAGCGATGCAGTCAGTTATCGAGTGTTCCGGATTTTCATCCTCCGCCCCATAGAACCTGCAGTCTCTATTCTGTTTCAGATTTATCCTTGTCATGTGTTCCCCAATGTGAAGAAAACCTGCGAGGATGCGTAGTCTGTTTCTACTTAATTCTAGCAAGGTTTTTACTTTATAGGCTTGTTGTAGTTTCCAAGAAAATCTTTGAGATCTTTTTTGTAGGTGCTCATCCCCATACTGCAAACAAATTGCAATGCTTTGCTTTCGATAGTTCCTGTCCAGGTTCCGTAGCATATGGTTGGAAGCAGCAGAAGGAATTAGTATTTATGTTAGAAACGTTAGGAGGCCTAATAAAGGGAATGGGGACTGTAATTACTCTACAGATTTGGAGAAAGTTTATGTATATTACGTATGTTAACATTTTTATAGAATTTTAAATATAGAAATTATATGATGGGGCAAGTAGATATCGATTTGTCGTTATTGATTTGGTACCAGTTTGTAACTAGTTACATTAAAATCAATAACCAACAACAGTCTTTTATAGTATAATACATCGCTATAGTAATCATTATTAAATTGCTGCTTGTAATCTTTATATATACATACATAGGTGCTAATTTTTCACTTGTGATATTCATTTTAATGAACTTAAGTCACCGTAACATCAAGCGGAAACTCTAATTGATAATACTAACAATTACGCAACGGTATCTACATTATGTAAGTATACTCAAAGAAAAAGGAACTGGGACAATTACAATACATATCGCTATTGTAATTGTCCCATTTCTTTTTTCTTTGAGTGTACATACATAGTGCATACTATTTTAACAGGTATGAAAGGAGTATAGAGCTGCTTCTGTAATTACATTCGAACTTGTCTAGCGTATCGCATTGCAAGATCTAAAATATAACTCAAAATTAAACTTAATTTTAATTAAAATAAATATTAACGAAATGTAATCGGAATAATTTATTTTTTTATTGATTTACATCGTTTGCTGCAGACACGAAAACTTAGCATGTCGGTCACCTGTGTTTGTATTCTCAAATTCGATACTCTAAAAATAATATGCATACATCCTTCACCTTGCTGTTTTGCAGTATTCCAGTAACCTTGGTTTTATTCAGTTATTTGCAAGACAGGCTTGTTATTTTCATGAATTTTTCTTTTTCTCGTGAGAGATCGATACTCGGAAATGTCTTGAAAACACTATGTTTGATAGTCTGTACTCATATATGTATGTAGTTGCTACCGAGCTGTTTCGTGATCAGTTGCAATTGAATTTAAATATAACCAGAAATGTTGCAGGTGGTGCAGTTACCTGCAATACTTAGTTAAGGGGGTTGTTGTCTTTTTTTGTAACAGATCTAATTAGACTTCCGCTGTTTCTGGTCATATACTAACAGTTTTAATGCTACGCTTATTACTAGTTCTCTAATATTTTTCTGGTCTACCTATTGCGTCACGACAATCGTGGCTCCAAACATCAGTTTAATTGGTTGTTTTCTAATTTTGATGTAATTGGTTTCACCACCCCCCTTGAAAGTTTGGTGCGACATCAACTGCGGGAAAGGTCATGGCCACAGTGCCGAAGGAATCATCCTTATAGGCTTTTTATAAACCACGCCATCAGACTATAACTGAGCAATATTATGCTGCTTAGATTTTGAAAACTGCTTCATTCCATCAATGAAAACAAGAGAAATGGGGGAGAAGCAAAGGGAGAAGAATCTCAGACGTGGTGTGCTGTTTCATTAGGACAACGCTGCTACCCACAGGAGCTGTGTTTCAATGGCCGCAATTCATAATAATGTAGGTTTCGAAATTTTGAAACAGCCGCCCAATTCTCCAGATTTGGTTCTTCCACCATTGTTATACCAAGTGTGTCTGAACTGCCCTCGTATAATCATCTAAAGAAGAAGTTGGATTGGAAGAATACATTGAGGATGATATTTATTTAGTACGTTCTTGAGGTTGTATGGATGGTTGAGCACGCAATTTTGACATACCTAAATGTCATCATAAATATGTCAAAATTGCGTGCTCAAGCATAGACACAACCCCAAGCACGGATTATAAATATGACTCTGAATCTGACGAGAACAATAAACAGAACAATAAGCAAAATTTTGATAAAATGACAGGTAAAGACAATCGTTACAATTTCATAGGAAGGCATTCTAAAATTTCGTTACTAAAACCAAAGCTAACGTCTTCAATTAGAATCAATGCTATCAGCGTTGATTGAAGGAATCATCCCAGAAATCATTTCATGGGATCTGAAATTTCTGTCAACAGTCGTGGTCATAGGTTGCGCATCATGTATTCCTTTTATCAACGCTATCAGTAAGAAAGGTTTTGATTAACTCAGACAAGGACAAAAACAAGTGGGTATTCCAGGAAATCAGTTTGGATAAACGAGAACTTATTCGTAGTCTCTTTAGGTCATTGAATCAGAGTTCAGATCTGACCAACGCTTTGATGCTGCCATAAAAACTCCCATTCAGGACCTCCCATGCTGGCAACTCTTGCTAATTTGTTACAAACAGACCACCACAAAGAAATATTCAATACTGTTATAACCAGTACTCTAATGAAAGAGGTTTTGGAAGAAATAAGAAGAAGCTGATGGAAGAAGAAGCAAATGAAAACTTACCACCTATTGTACCTGTTTTTTAGTCTACTATGCTTTGATTAATCTTTGATTAAAAACTAACTAACAACTTAACTAAACAATTACTGAAATAATAAACTCAATAACAATAAAATATCTTCTATATATTGACATGTTTTAATCTTAATTTTTCTTTCGAATTAGTAAAGCATACATTCTGTTACATACAATCGCATATTCCGAACTTGCTGTTATTTACTAATGAGTGTATCTAGACATGAAATTTGATCATGGGGGGCGTTTATTGGATAATATTTGATGTCATGAGTCCTTTATTCGAAGCTCAAAACGAGTTAGTTGGTAATTTTGCGTTGTGCGCGTTGTAAACAGATAATATGAACATTATGGTCTTTAAGAAATCTGCGAAGATTACGAAAAAATCGCGAACTAATCGCGCCCGAAGAATTAGACGCCCAATAATACTAAAATGGAACGATATTTTACTTAAAACGGTAAGTGCGATCTCGTAAATTGCTCGATTATATTTTGTACAAACAAAAAAGAACGCGTTCATAAAATGAAACGCTCGAAAAGGTTGCGGTACCACGCAAAAATAACCACACCTACGAAAATAAATAGCGTGACATGATGTAGTAATGTGAAGAGGATTTTGATTTTCTATTTCCGGAACTGAATCATTATTATATTATTATATGTGTGCAGTGGTTTGGCTAGTTTACATACACTGTATGCAAAGGTATATATCCTCGAAAACTAATTGTCTATTTTTAAATTGTCGTTAAATTTAAATAGCCAAAGATGAGACCAGTTCAGTCAACATCGGTACAACCATTTAGATTTTCCTGCCTCTCTCCCCTCTTTTTAAATGTATTATTGTTGTTATATGAAAATTTAATTTTCTAAATATTGGAATTGTTTTATTCAACAATGAGGCTAACTTAATTGCAATTAATGCTCCTGGTTTAGGAATTCTGTTAAATACAACAGAAAAATATAAAAGAGTCAAAATTAAGATCAGTCCACAGCAGCGCAAATGCATGAAAGAAGTTAATGCAGGAGATGTTTTAAGCATCTTTCAGTCCTCTTTAGCATTCTCTTAATTACAAGCCAATATAGTTCCAGTGGTCTCAATTCTAGGGCATTGTGTATTTATTATAAATTGATGTAATTTATTTATTTACTTTGACAAGTGACAATTAAATATGTCAATGTCAACGTCAACGTCATATAATAGTCATTTATATGATTTGAAATAATAAATGTGTCTAAATCTGCTTGATGATAATAAAACAATACGCAAAGAATCCTTAAAATATCAATATTACCTTAAATTAGATGACATTTAGAGAAATAAAAAGGAACTGTCGGCTAAGATTTTATATACGAACCGAAATTGAGCCTTATCTTTTTCAAGAACGGAACGACTACGTTGAATATTATCGCATACTGATTAAATCCACCTTAGACAATAATGAAATTTTAATCGGAAATGGAAAAGTAAAATTTCGCAGAGGTATTTAACCGAGTTTCATATCATATTTCAGTGATTTTGTATCGATTACCACACGCAAGGAAGATTTTTATTTTATGAAATGTATATTTTTACCTGTGATAATAAATAGATGTATTTACAAAAAAAAAAAACTAGTTTTAACGGATGCTTTCCATCTTATTTTTCAAATTCCAATCTAGAAAATTACATTTTAAACGATTTCGATGATTCAATTAATAATCGCTTTTATTAAATCGATTTATATTAAGTAAAATAAATTATTATAGACTATTTTTAGCAAATAATAAATCTTTAAGAATATAATTAAATTACTTATATTGCTAATATTAAAGTAAATCAGCTGTACAATTCGTGCTTTAGTTCATACTTCGCTGTTTAATTCTCTGAGCACTTTTAATGTTGAATATGAGCGAGAAATTGGTCAAATGATGAAAAGATTTTAATAAAAGTTGCTCGGAAGGACCACGGTGAAGGTGCATGTCGAGTTTGCTGGCGAAATTCATACGGAGTGCTGAGCTATTCGTAAGGATTTAAATTCCGTCATATTTTGGTCATATTTAGGTTATACCTAGATCAAAATATGACGAAACAAGACCTTTAAATGACCAAAATGAAAATATGCCATAGATATTAACAGAAATATGACCCTAAAATGACCAAAATATGACTTTAAGATATCCAAATAAGACGAAAAAATGACGTAAATGTTAGCAAATATATGAACTTAAAATGACCAAAATATGACCTTAACATGTCCGAAATACGATCTTTGACGAGTGACCAAAATTTGACGTCAAAATGACCTTTAAAGGGTGACCAAATTACGACGTCAAAATGACCTTGGAAGAATGACCAAAACATGACGTCAAACGACCTCTAAAGAGTGGCCAAAATATGACGTCAAAATGACCGTGGAAAATGACCAAAATATGACGTCAAAATGACCGTGGAAAATGACCAAAATATGACGTCAAAATGACCCACGAAAAATGACCAAAATATGACGTCAAAATGACCTCCAACGAGTGACCAAAATATGACGTCAAAATGACCTCCAAAGAGTGACCAAAATATGACGTCAAAATGATCTCCAAAGAGTGACCAAAATATGACGTCAAAATGACCTACGAAAAATTACCAAAATATGACGTCAAAATGACCCACGAAAAACGACCAAAATATGACGTTAAAATGACCTTTGAAAATGACTAAAATATGACGTCAAAATGATCTTTGAAAAGGGCCAAAATATGACGTCAAAATGACCTTTGAAAAGGGCCAAAATATGACGCCAAAATGTCCTTTGAAAAGGGCCAAAATATGACGCCAAAATGACCGTTTAAAATGACCAAAATATATCCCAAATGCACGAATTGTACAGCAGATTTACTTTAATATTAGCAAAACAAGTAATTTAATCGATTCTTAAAGATTTATTGTTTGTTAAAATATACCAGTGTGTATCAGTTTAGATGAAGATAACCAAATAACTTGTTTATTAGCTACGCCATTATTATTAAACTTTTAACAGTGATAGTGGCCATTATGATAAAAATTTTTGTATGAATGAATTTTTGTTGGAATCTAAATCTGGCCAACTATGATTCAAATAAAAACTAGGGTTTCTAGTAAAGTCAAATTAACGTTGAAGATAGAGCAAAAAATTATTAAGAAAAGTTGTTGCAAATCACTAAAA